>CM067170.1:97757038-97809913 GCA_034093135.1 Erigeron breviscapus | reverse complement strand
ATGTTGTCCAGTAGGCCTATTTGCTCTTGCTTTAAAACGATTAAATGTTTTAGCAGTCATTGCAACCAGGTCATCACTGTCAGTTTCATCACAGTCTGGGAGATATCATTAGTGACTCCAGAATCCATTAGTTCAGACATCATCTTCTTCATAAAAAATACATTCTCGGAAGATATTAATGCAGCACAAGGTGGTACAGTATTACTGACCAATGTGGAACTACTGGAAGCATGACTTAAAGCATCTTTTTCAGCCTCAATCCTCTGGGCTTGATTCTCTTCAGTGAATCTGAAGGCTCCATACAATGTTGACAGAGTATGGGTGTGCAAGGTTTTACCTTGTCTCAAGACCAAATCATGTGAGACCATTTAGTGGGAAGAATATCACAAAATTTCTCCAAAAGTATATCCTTGTCTTTCTCAACCCCCAGTCCTCTTAACTGGTTTATAATGCTCATAAATCTGGTGTAAGTACCAGTTAAGAGACTCATTGGGGAGAGCAAAAAATGACTCATACTTTTGTTTAGGGAGACCTTTCTGGTAACAACAGTGTCATCACCTCCCTCATGCTGGTTCACCAGTTCATCCCACATGGTTTTAGCACTGGGATAGAGAACTAGTGTGGGAATTAGGGTTTCTGGAACAGCCCCGAGGATCATGTTTTTAAGGATTGTATCAAGATTTACCAATCTCCTCTCCTCTTCGGACCAGTGTTCCTCCCTTTTTCCTTCCACTTCTTGATCCAGTTGGTCAAGGAGTGCATTGATAGGAAGTCTAGGCACATAGGGTCCTTCATTAAAATTTTCATCATATTCCTTTCAATACCAGTAACATGTAATATCATCCTAGCTTTCCACGTACCAAATTCATCACTGCTCCCATTGAATTTGGGAACAGGATTATTCGAGTAGTGCACATGTACATGTGGAGAAGCAGGAGGAGGAGGAGGTGGAGGATTATTATTAATGGGTGGTGGTTCATTAAAATTAGGTTCAGGATTACCTTGTGTATTTTCTGGGTTGGCCATCGTGAAACAGATCTAGGCAAGTATATTAGCCTTCTTCTCTGATACCAATTGTAAAGTCCCTCACACGATGGTTTAACCCACGAGTGTAAAATAACAAGTCAAGTATTTACTAGATTGGACAAGTATTACTTTAAATACAAATGCAAGAATATAAATAAAGTAATAATGACTTAAAGCAATATTTAAACAAGTAAATAAATGGTGGAACACAAATGTAATTTTCAAGTGTATTTTCTTTATTGATGATAAACAAAATACAAGATTGTTGCGGAACCTAGATATTACAAGTATGTAATTATCTAAACAATCTTTGAATTACAAGTGATCTATACTTGCTAAATAATCTCCTTGGATCGATATATTTAAAGTTGTGAAGTATAACTATTTTGATCGAGAGTATTTTAGCAAGTTCACCAAATTGCAAAAAAGTAATTTGTACGAGGTATGTGACTTCGTATTTATAGGCAAATAAATTCAACAGTGAATTTATTATGCCGTACAAATATGGTTGCATGCATTTAAGGCAACTACTTTAATTCCTTAAATGCATTGGTTAAAGTACAAGGATAAAGTCATATTGATGTGACTTGTCATCCTTTTAACCAACCACCTTTACACACGTATTGTACTTTTATCAATAGACAAATGGGTTGTCCGTGTAAAAGCGTGTAAAGGCATAAAGTCAATTCCTCGTAATCAGTGTTCAGACTTGTAAGGTCTAGAACACTGATAAGGCTCCAGTCAGGAGATCTGGTAAGACTATCAGTGGGCTCCACTGCTTGTCAGTCTTCTTTCTTCATACTTCAGTCTTTGACTTCAGTAAGAATGTCTTCAGTAGAAACGATCTTGACTGGAGTGAAGTCCAGTGAGCTAATCTGGAGGATTCCAGATTTCCTGTACAAGTAAACAGCTCACTGGTCTTCTATTATTTCTGGACAAATCTTCAGTGCCGCTCCAGTCTGCATCTCTGGAGTGGGTCCAGTAAAACTGGTTTCAGCGTCGCTCCAGTCTTCAAGTCTGGAGCGAGTCCAGTAATACTGGACCTAACACATATTAAATAAATATAAATAAAAATGATTTGTCCTAGCTACTTAACATTACAAACTTGCTTAGCTTATTATACCTTGATTATGATCCACTTAATGATACTTACAAACATTAATAAACAAAGATGGTAAAAATATTTCAACAAAACTTGTCTCTTTCTTTCTTCTTCCAACCGTAGACAAGGATCCAACAAAAACTAGCTTATTCACCCTTTAAGCACCTCCTTTCTTCCTTGATGTTGACAAGGAGCTTACAAGCAGCTCAATCATCATCTATTTGTAAATATCAACAAGTGAAATCCTTGACTTTTCTTTGATGAATGTCGACAGCTTTAAGACATCTACAAATCAACACAAGTAGCTTAATCACCTCCTTAACACCTTCGTGTCATCACCAAATTTCACCACAAAATCTTAGTAGCTTACAAGTTGGTGATACCATCTTTCCTTGAAGCCCACGACAACAGCACCACCACTCATTCACTACAACTTTTGGCTATAAATAGAACCTCATTTTTCATTTCCAAATCACACCTATTCTTCCTTCATATTAAACATTCTAAAAACTCCTCTTGCACCTTTGGTTGTCACGGCTGGAAGGCTAGAAAACAGCCCTTATTAACAAGATTATCAAGTGTTTCAAAGCAAAAATAGGGAATTCAAGGTTAAGGGTGTTGGTGTTCATACTAGTAAAGTTACTTTGATCTTAAGTGATGTTCAAACTTCTTGTTCTTGTTCGTAGAAAGTGATCTTTCGGATTACTCGTTAATCCATTAGACGTTATTACAAGGTGAGTTCATAGTCCCCTATTCTGTTTTAAAATATTTTACTTCGGGGCTGAAAGCATGTTTAAACGCATTTTAAATAAATCTAAATGAAACTTGTTTTAGTATAATCTTGAACTAATTTGGAATTTACATATTATGAACCGATAAACTATACTTGAACTCATTGACGAACTCGATTGTTATGTTGTGCCTAAGTGCTATCGTTCGAAGTCCCATGCACTACTAATTAATTCAATCACCCGAATCGTGATTGGACCGTAGGTATTTATGGATAGCGCTATTTAGGGTAGACCAATCCTCACTCACCCACCGAATCTGGTGAGTGCATAATACCTCCTTACCATACTAACGATAGAGTATAGGGTCGAGGGGCGTTTAACGGTCAAAGCGGTTTAGTAGTGAGCTTACGGCATTGAACAACATATATACCATTGCTCGTAGACTTATACAATTACATGTAGCTTATTACTTTGTACTGCTGTGTTTTAAACTAAACATATTTTATGAATTAAACATATTCAAAATATCATGTGATCTCACCAACTACTTTTGTAGTTGACATTTTTAAACTTACATGCTTTTCAGGTCAGCAACAATAAAGTCAAGCTCTCATAAAGACTTAGGATTAATACTATGTTTTTTTTCTTTTCCCTTTCTGTTAAACTTATGTAATGTACTCTAGATACATCTTTTTACCGAGAAAGTTTCTCGATGAACGGCTTGTACGACTTTTGTTCTATAAATAAATGTTGTGGTTTATTACCATTCTTTCCGTTGTCGCACCTCGTGTTTCCACCTGGGGCGGGGTGTGACAGATGCATTATAGTTATGTTTATGAGTAATACATAAATCAACTGGTTTGATTCTTATTATAAGGTTTGTTAAACGAATGACACTTGCTTCAATGGAAAGAAGTTTGTCAAAGCTAAACTTATGAAAAAAGTTATATACGATCAACAATGTCACATGAAAGATTATATGAACCACTCTATCAGTTTAAAGTGATTTATCATATTCCCAACTAATTTAAAAAATTGAGTAAAGATTTTGCATCTAATATGAAAACTACAAAAATAAACTTGGCATAAAGTACCAAACAATTATATTAATCTGAAAACCTGGAATAAAAACTCGCCATCCTCAGATCAAGTTGAGTCGCCTCTCTCCACAAGTAATCAAACATAATGGTAATGAAATGATGTGCCTTCTACGATTCATTTTGTTGCCCTCACAAACCAATTAAATTATTTTATTCGTTTGCTATATATATATAAGTTCCATTCCTTTGTCATCTTAGTACTTAAAAAAACCGTGTGTTTTGTATGATACACAAAACAATGGATGAAGAATTTGATGAGTCGGAAGTGACTTTTGCGGATGTAGAACCACAAAGCATAAAAGAAGTCACATTGAATTGCAACATCATAAGTTAAAGACCAAACACAAAAAGAAGAAACATTCGGCTCCAATTAGTATTCCAAAGAATATATCAAACGTTCGATATGTGGAGTCTGATTTGTTCGAAGATTATTACGAATATGAGAAAATAGTGCCACTCCATGTAATATTGGCGCGGCGAGTTGCAAGAGAGGTAGCATTTTCATTTTGTACCGAATATTGCAAGGCTTTGACAGGCAAGGATTTGATTCAAGTGAGGGATTTGATCTTTAGGTTCATGGGATTTCTTGAAATTTGATTGATATATTATGTTCGAATTAGTTATGAATATTAAGCCTACAAACACTACTCGAAGGTCTGGTATCATTAATTAGGAAATCATACATATGTAAATTAATATTACTCTTTCTTAATTATTAATATTGAACGAAATGAACAGTAAATCACCGCCACGTACCACTCAGATTCCGTCACGTCACCTTCTGTTCCAACGTTCGGATTTTGCCACGTTGCAGGTTGTTTGAGTTTCTTTCTCGACATTATTGGATATCACAAGTGTGTTTAATTGACGTTTCCTTTGGTAGAACTTTTGTAACTTTTCTTCACTTATTGTAAATGGATTATTAATTTAAAACCAAACAGGCAATACCTATAAGGGATCTCAAGTTTTGACCTATTGTGTTAAGTTTTAATATAAAGACAAAAACCAACAGATTTGTTATAAAAAATAATAAGATTTGATGCGTTTACATTTTGGTCGAGTTGGCTATATAAAATTGATGATTAAAAACTTGCATTTGGAGATTTGAGATCTTTCCTTTAAAATTGGAACTGAGTATATGAAAATGGACTCTAAGTTTGCCGTTAAAAAAAGTTGGTTGTGTAAGGTTGTAACAAGAAGACGGTGGTACCAACTTGTGTGATTAATCCTTATTGATTAAGAATTTTAGTGGAGGAGGTCGCCTTATAAAATTCACCTAAGTGTATTCAGCTAAACAAACTTGATCTCAACTAGATGCAACCTAGCCATTTGGTGTTAGCTCAATGGTCAGGGGTTTTTCATAATGTAATTTCCTTCTGGGGGTCTCAGGTTCGAATCCTGCCACATGCAAATGTTGTGAGGGCCTTAGCAATGCTATACTCATCTAACACATGGGGAGCAAACCCTTTAGGGCATTGCCAGGAGTCGAACCGGCGTGGGCGCATCCGCGTGGGGGTGTTAGCCATTAATCCGTTGCTGCCTTCGAAAGAAAAAAACTAGATGCAACCTAAACTAGTTAATAATCTAAATTCCAAGTAGATGAGCTTTTTAATATATTGTATACACATCAAATTTAGTTAATTTAATGAATTAAACCAAATTGCTACACAAATTTTAATGTGAATCCTAGAAAAACAATTCAAACTAAATCAAAATGACAGTCAAAAGGCGAGTTTAACGCTAAGCCATATTTTCATGCATATTTTTTTGTAAACATGAACACCTTTCTCCTTGAATTTTTCTAAGCCTTTCCCTTTCTCTCTAAAAAGGCTTATTCCCACCACTCTTCTCTCTGTACTTTCATTTTCATCATAATCTCTAGGTAAATTTTAATGTTGAACCATTTTGGAATTTAGTTGTTTTTATAGCCCTTTAACGGCCTTTTACGTGCATTCTTTGTTTAAATGCCTTTCAATTCGTCACCCTCGATTTTGATTGAATTTACGATTTTTGTTTTGCGCTTATAGTTTGCTAAAATAAATTTGTGGCGTGATCCTAAGCTGGTAACACATTGCGATGTATGATATGTGATCTTATATTCATGTCTTAAAAATTTCTTAACAATTTTGTTTTTCTCATGTGTCTACAAATTACAATGTATATGCATGTAACGTATGTTAATTGTCATATTTGTAACAGTCTAGCCTGATTTGCACCAGACAGATTTGAAACTCAGGTTTTTATGTTTTTTATTTTATTTTAGATCATTGGTACCATTTTCTTGAAGAAAAAAAGAAACTACTCGTATAATATTTCTTGTTACCTATGTCATTACCAAGCATTCTTACATTCGGATTAAAGAAAATCAGTCTTTCTTTTAAAGCCAAAACTTACTATAGAAAATAATGTTTGTGAAATGAGATATAGTAATTAGAAATTTGCATGGTTTTACTGATACTGATTAAACCTACCGGTTTGGGCTTCTGTTTGTTGCCATAATGTTTGTAGCGCCAAGCCATCCGTTTTGGCCAAACTTAGCCGTCTACATGTTATCACATTCATTATTTATTATACATGATCAAGAGACGTTAATGTTTTAGCAGGACAAAGTTTCAAAACCCTTTGCCTTTGGTTGTTTTTATATATAATTCGTGAATCGTTTTATCTGAACCTTTTTAAAAAAATCAAGCCAAATTGTTGTAGAAGCCAATCAAAATCATATAGTTGGGTGGTTTGACAATGAACTTGATTTGGTTGATTAGGTTTGCAGTAATGTCAAATGGAGGTCTCCATTTTTCCATTGTTATCTTTATTGAAAATTTAGGCAGATTACTTGCATCTTTTTATCTACTAGATAACTAAACGATTTCATGTTCTTTTAGTTACTAGTCATGATTGATCAAGCGCAACATCCAAGCGTATCCCAGAAGCTAGCTGGGAGTCTTCTTGCATCAAGCATGACACACTTCCATGCTCGTGACAATGGTTTACAACAACAAAATATGTATCATATACGTTTTCATAACAAAAACTATACAAATGCAGCTTTTAACTACTCAATGCAGCCACAAACCCAACTTCCTTTAATGTCCAAACCATCTCCTATTTGGGTTCAAGCCCCATCCGAAAAAGGGTTTGCAGGGTTTGCTATTGATTTTCTCATGGGTGGAGTTTCTGCAGCTGTATCAAAGACGGCTGCAGCCCCAATTGAACGTATTAAGCTCTTGATCCAGAACCAGGATGAGATGATCAAGGCTGGTCGGTTGTCTGAGCCGTACAAAGGAATTGGTGACTGTTTTGGTCGAACCATCAAAGACGAAGGTTTAGTTTCATTGTGGCGTGGAAACACTGCTAATGTCATCCGTTACTTCCCAACACAGGTTAATAAGCAAACTATGGAACTGATATAAGATTATTTTAAACTTCAGATTTTAGTGTTTTGAATTTTGATACATGTTTTATACGTTTCTTGCGAATTTAGGCTTTGAATTTTGCATTCAAAGATTACTTCAAGAAGCTTTTCAACTTTAAGAAAGATAGAGATGGCTACTGGAAATGGTTTGCCGGTAACTTGGCATCTGGAGGTGCTGCTGGTGCTTCGTCTCTCTTTTTTGTTTATTCACTAGATTATGCCAGAACCCGTTTGGCAAATGATGCTAAGGCTGCAAAACAAGGAGGACAAAGAGAATTCAACGGTTTGGTTGATGTCTACAAGAAGACATTGGCCAGTGATGGTATTGCTGGGCTTTATCGTGGCTTTAACATTTCATGTGTTGGAATTATCGTCTATCGTGGTTTGTACTTTGGATTATATGATTCTTTGAAGCCTGTGGTTCTTGTAGGAAATATGCAGGTAACTAGTCATTTGTGTGGTTTGTCATGTCTTCTATAAAAACTGTGTGTTTTAATCCGAGTTGGCAAAACGGATGGGTTGGGTAATCTTGGGAAGTTATTGTACAGGTTGAAACGGGTCGTGTGGGGTTGAAAAGAAACACATTTTGTCCAAATTTTTTACTTTTCATTAATGATTAGTCTTCTCTGAAAAGATTATAAAACGATATCATTTTAATAATAAATATGATGGGAATATATTTTAAGTTGTTTCTAAAGTAACTTATTTGATCTGACCCATTTTAACCCGAATTGAATATGAGTCAAAATATAATATACGAGTAAATGGTAAAAATCATCATGTATTAACGATTGTGTGTTGTCTTTGGGTTCATAATTCAGGATAGTTTCTTTGCGAGTTTTGCGCTTGGTTGGGTGATCACAAATGGTGCTGGACTTGCATCATATCCAATCGACACTGTACGAAGAAGAATGATGATGACATCTGGTCAGAAAGTTAAGTACAAGAGTTCAATGGATGCATTCACTAAAATCTTGAGGAACGAGGGGGCTAAGTCTCTGTTCAAGGGTGCTGGTGCCAATATTCTCCGAGCCGTTGCTGGTGCTGGTGTGCTCTCTGGTTATGACAAGTTGCAGCTGCTTATCTTTGGCAAGAAGTATGGATCAGGCGGCGGCTAAGTGTGCAGTATCACTACTCTTATGGGAGTATTTTCCCAGATTAAGCTGACGAAATCGTTATGAAGTTTTGATAATATTTTTGTCTACTTTTATGGATTTGTTTTAATAATGAACTGCTTTCAGTAAAGAGCGGTTGTTGAGTGCTCAGACTCAACAACCTTCTTTACCGAGTATTTTTTACTCCAATTCTAAATTTTTGTTTTGATATATCTTTTACCACTTTATGGAATGGTTATTGCATATGCAGAAACATAAACTTTATATATTTTAGTCCTATTTAACGACGTATGATGGCATATGGGCTGTTGGGTCTAAAAGATCAGGTATGTTTTGGTGTTTTATCAACCGAGTATCATATAACTGTATGGTTTTCATGTGGTTTTCGTCGTTTTACTGATTCATGAGTGAAAATGAAGTAAGATCAAGTAAAACTACCAAAGTTGGCCGGAGTCAACAAGTAAATATCTGGTAACCAAACTGTAGCCCAACGGGGAGAAGCGAGCCTCAACATTTTATTCGTCATAAAAAAAACATGGCCAGACCGGTTAAAGTATGATAGTTTGAATATATGAAGAATAACTCGTAGAGTATAACTACGAACCTCTTAAACATAGCTAAAGTTAGCAGTGAGGATGTAGGAGTACAAGGAACCTCATCCTCTATAGAAATTATCTCTCACCCTAAAGCATTTACGATCACAAATTCACAATTGATCCATAAATTGTAATAAGGTTGCAAACGAATTAAACATTTGTGGAATAGTTCACAAGCTGTTTAGCAAAGGTCAATTATGTTCGTTTGGTAGTCTACTAATGCATGAACAAAAAAACTCAATATGTGTTGATAACATTTGCCTTGTCCAAATTAGCAAAGTCCGGTCTCTATAACACCGATTTTGAATATACGTGGCTCGTCTTATTATTCTTAAGGCCGGTTCTCTTTATTTCGTTATCAATACTGAAAAAATGAGTAGGTTGTAATAAATGAAATTGAATGAAATCTTCAATGAAGTCTTGTAATTGTGTCATGAAATAAATGAAAGGTTAAAATTATGTATACTTACAACTCACTTTGCATTCAATAACAAAAATCATTTGCATTCAATAACAAAAATCATTTGCATTCAATAACAAAAATCAATTCTTACATGTGCATCAACTAACAATTTTTTTTATTTAAGCAGCTTTGAATGCACTATGTATGTAAATGTAACTACATATTTCACACTTTGACATTATATACATACTCTTTGAAACTTGCTGATCCCAACACCACCCTTAACAAGAAAAAGACGACGACTAGCTGGTTTCTACTCCTACACAACCACCGGGGCAGATAGACAAGCCACGTATATCAAGAACGGTGTCATAAAGGTAGCACTTGGCTGATTTGTACAAGGTCAGTGTTCCGATGTTCTCAACTACTAGTTTATTAAAAAAGAAAAACCTACATACAATATGAACAATATTGAACCGTGAGTCTGTGAATAAGCTGTGTGGCACTAATCACCTTTTTTTTTTGGTCTGATCCCATTTTTAACTCCCGATATTATACACCACCACCGATAAAACCGTCACACTGCAGCTACTTTCATTGGGGTGTGGGTCGTCCGGCTAACTAGGTACTGTGAAAGTAGATTCCCAAATGGAAAATGATAAATCTTCCTAAAGAATAGCCTAAAAATCCTCCTAAAACTATAAGAAAGTGACATGTGTTATCCACTAATTATCTTTCCTAATCTTGCTCCTGATTTTTCACATGTCATAATTAGATTAGGAGGATTTTAGGCTATTTAGTAATTAATCATTTTCCTTCCCAAATATACCCATCACCCATTTCATCACTCATTCTCTCACAAAACTCTTTCCGCCTCATTTCTTCGTGTCGTAACGAAAACGACGATGACCGGTTAGAAATCGGCGTTGCGTGTGGGCTGTTTCATTCTGGGGTAGACTAGGGTTTGTTCATGAAAACACTGTTTTTCGGTCAACGGTTAATGTGAATTTAAGAAATGTGAAGAATGTTGCTCTTGGTGGACTACATTCTGTTGCGGTTGATTCGGTTGGTGATGTTTTCTCATGGTCAGTTGTTTTTTTCAAAATCTTTGTTTTTTGTTTATTATATCATAATATATGGCCTAATTGAATGAATAGATATGAAAAGTGAATTTGTATGTTGTCGTTGAGTTATACTTGGTAGTTATTGCAGTAAATACAGTTTTAGTTTTGTAATGAATCAAGAATGTAATTGAGTTAGAGAGAAAGTTGAGAACTTGAGATGAAATGTAAAAATTGGTAGTTATAGAAGTTATGGAGAGTGAAATTGATCCATATAGTGGAATCTCTTTAACAATTAGGAAGATTGGGATCCTTGAGATGACATTTTAGGCTTTCAACAATGTGATATTGCAAGTAGTGTCTGCAATTGCTCGATATTCGGGCTTAGTTAAGATCTTGACAAGATATGAGAGAAGAGGCCAAAAAAGATTTGTGTCCTAGAAACAGAGCGACCTGTGCTTTTAGTGTCGGTTACAATATAAGATGATGTTAGTTAAGTATCATTAAAGGTGAGAAGGAAGAGACCTTGCAGGTGACCATCTTGATGCAAGTCATTGTTCTTAGGAGGGCTTTCATATGATTTCTAGTGGGGAAATTCTCTAATTTGCTAAGACTTTGAGTTGCATAAAATGGATTACGTTCACTAATAGCATGGTAGAGAAGCTTGACAATATTCATTTTTAGAGAGAAGTCATTCAAGTATGACCATCGTGAATATGCAGGGGGTTCTTAAGATTCAGTTGGGTAGTTTCTAATTTGGAGTTCAAGACACCCATTTTTTCCAATAATGCGTGATCATATTATATTGTTTCACCATTAAAATAGATTTTCAATCCAAGATTTGTGTTTGAGGGACTGCTGGACAAAACTTCAAATGAGTGCATTAGCCATGATGAAAGACGCAAACATGACAAACCACTGGATGTTTAATTGTTTATAGTCCACATACCCTGTTAAAAGAATTAAAAGCTTTGGCAACCTTAAGGAATGGTCGTATACTCGTATGGATCTCTTGAATGAGGGATCTGCATGTGAGGTGTTGGCGATGTCAAGTTAATGCATGTGTAGTTGTGTCTCTTGAAATTTGGAAACATTTTCAAGGCTTGGATACTAACAGTTTTGTCAACTAGATCTAGGTTTCACTTGATTAGTTCACTTTTTTTTTTTTTTTGTGAAAGCTCATTGGCATTAAGTATAGCCTTTATCTATCCAATGGAACCATTAAGGCGTCAACTTTATCTTTAATCCCACACACAAAATTATAACCTATTGGTATCTTATTAGGTTGTAGATTTTCCCACTTGTCACAGCTTTTAAAGCTTTTATTTCGTTCGTTCTCTTTTGCCTCAATTCCCATCGATTTTCCACCAAAATTCCTCTTGTACATAAATTTCATCATGTACCAACTTTAGTATCATCTATCTTCTACTATCCAAAGTTGTTTGTTTCATTTATAATGTGATTGGATCACACACCTTTAAACTATGGCGATTGATGGGTGATAATGTGATTGGATCACACACCTTTAAACAATGGCGATTGATGGGTTGGGGCAATAGAGAATTATATATAAGCTTTGGTAGCTAATCACATGTTGGTACTCTATGATCTACCTTACAATAATATTCCAATATGTTGTAATTGGGCCTTGGGTGTATCGAGTTTTGTGTAAAAAAGTTGGTTCTATCAAACGATTTAAGGCGATAGTATCTCTAATGGGATTCACACAAAAAGGGAAGGACTGATTACATAGAAACGGTTTGCTTTTGTTTCCAAAAATGATTAAAGTTTGTGCCTTGATTCTGATTGGCAATTTCATTATCTTAACATCAACAACTTCTGTCTGCATGGATATGGCAATTACAAGGTGTATATGGCCATCCCCAAGGCTTTAAAGTCAAAAAAGTTCCTATTTGCACTTTAACAAGTAGACATAGGTAAAGACTTAAATTGTTATGTTGACGATATTATTTTTGGAAGGTTCAATCTTTCAAAGTTCATTCTAGCAAATTTCTTAAGGATGGCTAATTATGTATCAAAGATCTGGGAACACCAAATTTGACTCCGTTGTCATTAAAATCATTCGCACTGATGCTAGTATTACCATGAACAGACACTAGTATGCTC
The DNA here is from genome assembly GCA_034093135.1 of Erigeron breviscapus. Lineage (NCBI taxonomy): Eukaryota > Viridiplantae > Streptophyta > Magnoliopsida > Asterales > Asteraceae > Erigeron > Erigeron breviscapus. The sequence goes on along the minus strand of CM067170.1, from coordinate 97,797,240 downwards.
TTGACTTGCTGGATGAATTGGTTTCTTAACTCCAGACATCCTAACGTCTCTATGCATATTCATGATGCTTAAACTCTTGACTGCCCTTTTCTCTACCTGGGAGTTGTTGGCAAGGTTCTCTTCATAAAATATTTGTTACTTTATACACCATAAGCTCTGCACAGAGTATTCACTCAAGCTAGTAGAATTTGTTATTTGGATCTACGGTTGTAAAAATAGAAGATTAACAATCCTCCAGTTAATATCAGTAAACTCCGTAGTAGTGTTTTTCACTGTCGAATCAAAGAGTCCAGAAACCTTTTATTGCACATTAAATCTAGGGTTATTTCATACTTGTAACACCAATTCTATACTTTGTATCATATTTGTTGTTTATATTAACCTGGGGGTGGGGGGGAGAGAAATGGGGTGGTCAATTGGTAAATATGAAGTGGTATGGTGTAGTACCGTAGTGTATTTGTGTGAGTGAGTATGTGATACGTTGTATCATTATCTGTAATCCAAGTATTATTACACAGTAGGGAGAATAGGAATGAAAGTACCCGCCATGTGATGTTGCCTTTTTATTGTTTCAAATCATAAAGTTTCTGCAGTTGGTTCATTTTAGCAAATACACCTGCTCCTTGTGCTTTATGAATGACTGATGAATTGTTATACGCATGTTTTTGTCATACAGAATTAAATGTCATGTTGCTATTGCGGAACATTGTTATCTCTTATATGCTGCTTTTGTGATTGAACTTTGTTACTGAGTCGATGAATTTGTGTATAGACTACTAATTTGTAGAATTCGTCTTTGCTATGGACCACTTTTTGACAGTAGGATAGGATCAGAATGTGCCCTTGCTTGAATCACTTTCTTCTCTTGGTTTGCTTCATTTGGATTTTGGAGAAATTGAAGAAAGCCTTTTTTGTAACATTTGTGAATTTTGACTAGTTTGACGTGTAATTAACATGAGTAAACGTGACTAAATTATTTATGACCCGTTGATTTATACGTGCAATGTGACCAACTAATTAATTTACTTAAGACGATTTAATGCTTATTTGATGATTTTATGACGAATAATACTAGTTGAGATTATATTATCGTATTAAGTCGATTTCGTGTCGTAACGTGACGTTTAATTGTCTAGAAATGTATTCGGGTGATCCACGGGTCGACCCAATTGACTCATGGACCACCCAATGACCCAACCCTATCCAAGACTCACCAATCACACTCTTCCCTCATCTCATCCATCCATTTCACTTCATCTCTTTCTCTCTCACCATTGAATGCAAGAACACCAACTCTTGCATCCATATTCATCTCTCTCTCTAAATTTACTACATCATTAAATGTGTTTGAGCTAGATTTGTTCAAGATTTGTCACCCTCATCATCATTCAATCATCATATCAAAAATTGGAAAGTCAAAGTGCAAGAAATCTTGAGATATAGCTTAATTTTGGATTTTTATCTTCGGTGGAGTTTTGGTAAGTCAAATTCGTCTTAACACAATCATTTTATGTTTACAATCAGGTTTTTAATCATATTCAATAATCCTTGGGTCAAAAATCGAGTCAACTTGCATATGGGTCGAATTAGGGTTACACATGAACATATGGGTCAAAAACCAGGGTTTTCACTTGTTTGATGTAATAAGTCGAATTCTTAGTGTGGGTTATGCTTATAAACATGTTCCTAGTCTAATTTAAACAACCCTTGGTCAAAATTCGGGTTGAATCAATTAAAAACGAAAATTAGGGTTTATGTATTTATGAAATTAGGTCAAAAACAAATAAATTATAAAATCGATGATTTTGGATCGTCTCGGGAGGAGGGTTGGATTTGTTAACGTCCATCTAGATTACTGAAGCCTAAAACATCTCTGAATTACCATCAAGTCGATCCCATAACACGAATCAGGGTTTTGTGGCTTGTAGGTCAAAGTTGACTAAAAAGTCAACTGTGTCAAGATTTAATCAAAAACGAATTGGAACTTGTGAATTAAGTTAAGAATCGGTTTTGGAAGTTAGGATACATCTAATTATGCTCAATTATGGTTAAGAATGCATAACCACACGTCTGGGGTCGTTATAAACCGAATTGTAAACCAAAAATGAGTTTTTGAGTCAAATGGGTCGTGCAAGCTTCTTGAACCAAACCCAGATTTTTGCTTGATTCGGGAATGGCGTCTGGTACGTCCAGTTGGGCGTAAGTTACGCTGGCCAAAAACCTAGTGGCGCCTGTTACGGTCAGCAGGCCGTAGCTTACGGTGGCCTATTTCCTTCAAATGAACCTTACGCCATTTTCTTTCTGTTTACGCCACTTATTCGAGTTCCAGACGCCAAAAACCAGTTATCCAGGCCACCGTACCTTACGCCGGTTTCCACCGTACTTTACGCCGGCCAAATTTGTTCCACCGTACCATACGCCAACACCACCATACCTTACGGTGGTGTGGATTGCTTGTTTTCCAGATTTTATTCCTTGTTTTCTTTCTTTCTTCTTGCATCGAGTCTAGCCGTTTGTGGGGTCCTTACTTGTCCCCTGTGGTGTCGTATTCAGTTCAGGGAAAGCGTATGAATGTCGGGGAAGAACCTTAAACTTGGTTAATGTCAAGCAAACTTAAATCAATATGTGTATATATATGTGTATATATATATATACATAAATAATTATATAGAAAATGGAAATGAGTATACGTAATATTAATACACATGTCGTATATATATATATATAATGATAGGTCATGATCGTTGAAGAATTCGGACAATTGTAGTTCATCGAATACTTACAATTTAATTATAACTTGACGATACAAGGCAAAGGTGAGTTTCGTAGCCCCTACGTTTATTCTATTTTGGGGTGGAAAGTGTACTTGTCGTTAAACGCTTGTCGGTTGATACGATTTGTTTGTGATATGAGATGAGACGTTAGAATATCTAATTGATTGCTTGTGATACGTGTTATTAGACGTTTATATGTGACGTAAGACGTATATTATATTTATGGTATGACGTGACGGTGGATTGACGAATCCACACCCGGTATGATCATGGCCACTTGATGTTATACTTGTGACGTATGACGTATATTATATATTATTATGTATTGACGTGACGGTGGATTGACGAATCCACACCCGGCATGATCATACTCGGGATAAGGGTTTTGGACCCATATTATGACGTTTATATATATATATATTGACGATTATTGTGACGTGACGTTTATTGTATTGACTTTGACGTGATTAGGTATTCTAATCCTCACTTATCGATAACGGTTGATATCCCGACACTTGATTTTCTTTACTTAAACCTACGAACTCACCAACTTTATGTTGACACGTTTTAGTACACTTTTCAGGTGAACAGGTTAACCAGAGACGTATTGGATGATTGCTTGATTGTTTGCATGCTAGGATTGGATTTGGGCTATATCGTGAATCCGTGATTCATAGTTCCCGCTCATGGGTTATGCTTAGGATCATTTACCATCTTTTGAACTATTCTTTTGTAAACGTTTGATGGGCGTGCTCCTTATGCATTTTTGTATGATTCCGGTACATGTAATTGATTGAATTGTAATGGATTGTCCAATCCTTCTAATGCATTTAAACTTGTATCTACTTAATTTTCATGTCGTGCTGTGCTTAGTATGTAACCCTTGTTGGGGTGTTACATTTTTATTCTGTTCTCTTTCATCAGTGCATTTTTGTAGCTTCACTGTGCAGGGACATGGGTATATTATAGTGACTTTAGAGCATCATTTTTATCCCAGTCCTTCAAAAATTGAAAATAGTCCTCAAATGTGCAACATACAGCTTAGTTGTTTCAGTTGAATTATGTCATTATCATGCTCTGGTAGATCTAGTATGTAACCCTCATGATTCCGCCTTGTTGGGGTGTTACAGAATGGTATCAGAGCCGTGGTTGTAGAGAGTTAGGTGGATTGACCTAGCCTATAGCCATTGCACCCACATTTCATATTAGCATGCATGATAGGAAATTTTGTGTGCAACATGAATTGTATGACGCATAAAACTTGTTTAAACGGAGTTCGTAGGTTTTTCATGACTTGTGACTTGATTGATTATGTGATGACTTGATTGACGTATGTGGTTGTGTCGGGATATCACCATGGCTTGTCGAATTGACGTTGACGTATATTCTTGTAAATTCTTGGATTATTTGACCCTAGCAAAGTGAAATGATGGCATTAACGGAGTATGACACTCGGTAACCCTAGAGGCGCCTGATCAACAAATTTATGGTTACCCTATGTCATATAAAGTTAATGACCTCGTGGATTGTGCATTGTGGATAAAGTATAGTAGGTAACCCGGTATGTTTGATGAGTGTTGGTTAGGTGGAGGGTTAGCCGCTGGTACACCCTGTATACATACCCGACCAATACTTAGAGAGCATAACGGAACCGAGATCCTGACATCCATTCAATATATTAACGGTGTGGAGGGAAAGCCGCTGGTATCACCTGTATACAAACACCTTTAATGTATTGAATGTCGAAGTTAAGATTCGGACTATGCTTTACCCGCCTTGTTATGACTTGACCTCTTTTATATGGTGTTAATTGATTTGTGAATTGTGTTGTTGATTGTGAATTGTATGATCGATAAAGCCTTAGATTATTGCCATGATAATATCCCCGTAGAGATATGCATGTTAGACGGTCTAGGGAAAACCCTAGATATGAAATGCTTATTATGTGATGATTTCTTTCGGATATCTCGTGTGTGTGAATTGTGAGAACTAACCTACTAACCTAACACGTGTGCTCAGGACAATGGTTAGACCAAGGAGAGTCGTGAGAAATCGCCGTGACCAAGATGATCAAGAAGAAGTTGTAGGTGGACGTGGTGGTAGAGGTGGTCGTGGTGGTAGAGGAGGTCGTGGAGGTCGTGGTGGCCGGGGTGGTGCAAATCCTCGAGTATCAACCGAGGTATCACTCAAGCCTTAAATGATCTCATGCCGGATCTAGTGGCCCGAATCTCGGCGGCCATGGAAGCTAGAAATGAACAAGAAGAACCGGAAGATGAAGCGGTTCATAATGAAAATGAAAATGAGAATGTGAATGCTAATGGTGGAGTGAATGGAGGGGGAGAAACTTATGTTCAACAAAGAAACAATAATGCTTACCGCCAAGGTTGCATTTTTAAAGATTTTAAGGCTTGTGGAGCTCCGGAATGGAAGGGAGAAGGTGGAGCCACCGGTTGTTTGGAGTGGCTAGAGAAGATTGAAGCCGTTATTCCTAGGAGTGGGTGTACTCAAGATCAAAGAGTTTCTCACGCCACCGGCATGCTAGGAGGTGATCCTCTAGAGTGGTGGAATATGGAAGTGGATAATTTGGGGATTGATCTTGCAAATTCCATACCTTGGGAAAACTTCAACAAAATGATTGTTGCCAAGTATTGTCCACCACATGAGATGAGGAACCTACAAGAAGAATTTACAAGCCTCTCCATGAAAGGAGCCGATCATGTGGGTTATACCCGTCGGTTCAATCAACTTTCTAGACTCATCCCTCATCTTGTAAGACCCGAAGATAAGAAGGTGGAGAAATATGTTGTCGGTTTGCCTCATAAAGTGAGAGTGCTTGTCTCTCATCCCACCATGCCATTAACCATCAATGAAGCCATTACCCGAACCGCTAGTGTCACCATGGAGCTTGTGAAGGGTGGTGAACTAGTCAAGAATGATAGCAAGAGAAAAGATGTTGCCGAGTCGAGTGGCACCAAGAAAGATTAAAGGCGTGACCATAAGCGCCCTAGTCGTGGTGGGAAAGTTTATGCGGCGGTTGTGCCGGCGGTTGAGCCCCCAAAAGGTGGTTATGCGGGGACTAGTCCTTTGTGCCCTATGTGTAACCGTCATCATTGGGCTAATGTGAGGTGTGATGCTTGCTTTCATTGTAAACAACCGGGTCACACTTCAAAATTTTGTCCTACTAACCGTCGAGTTGCTCCTTTGAATGTTGCTCCTCTAAATGCAAGACGTCCCCCGATGGCTCCGGGTACTTGTTATGAATGCGGTAGCCAAGATCACTACCGTAACCGGTGCCCTAATCTCATTGGCTAACAAGTTCAAGTGACCGTGCATCCTAATCAACTTCAAATCGCCGGTCCAAATCAAAACCGGGAAAACCAAGGTCAACAACAACAAGCTCCACAACAACAACTTGCTCCCCGTGGACGAGCTTTTGCCGTGAATGCGGTCGAGGCTCGTGTTGATCCTAACGTCGTTGCAGGTATATTTCTCCTCAACAATCAATATGCCACCGTATTATTTGATTCCGGGGCCGATTTTAGTCTTGTTTCCAATGATTTCCTACCGTTGATTGATGCTAGCCTTAGTCCTTTGTCGTATTACTTTGAACTTGAAATGGTAAATGGCGGGTTAACTAAAATTGATCAAGTTGTTCGTGATTGTACTTTAGAGTTATGTGACTACCCATTCCTTATAGATTTAGTTCCTTTCGATATCGGTAGTTTTGATGTGATTGTGGGTATGGATTGGATGTCGGCAATGAATGCGGTTATAGATTGTGGTAGTAGGGTGGTGAGAATTCCGTTAGAAAATGGTGAAGAGTTGGTGGTTCAAGGCGAGATGACCGAGCCGTGGGAAGGAAAAATATACAATGTCAACGTCACAAAAGTCGAAATAAAAGCCGTGCCCGTGGTTAATAGATTCATGGATGTATTCCCGGATGACCTACCGGGTTTGCCTCCATCTCGTGAACTCGATTTCCGTATTGATCTCATTCCAAATGCTTCTCCCGTGGCCAAAGCACCCTATCGCTTAGCCATAACCGAAATGCAAGAGTTGGCCGCCCAACTCAAAGAACTCCAAGAAAAGGGTTTCATCCGCCCTAGTCAATCACCGTGGGGTGCACCGGTCTTATTTGTCAAAAAGAAAGACGGTTCTTTTCATATGTGTATCGATTATCGAGAACTAAACAAACTCACGATGAAGAATCGTTATCCCCTTTCAAGAATTGATTATTTATTTGACCAACTCCAAGGTGCTCGTTTCTTTTCCAAGATTGATTTGCGGTCGGGTTACCACCAACTACGTGTCCATGAAGATGATATCCCCAAGACGGCCTTTCGTACACGTTATGGGCATTTTGAATTCACGGTTATGCCTTTTGGGTTGACCAATGCACCGGCGGTGTTCATGGACTTGATGAACCGGGTGTGCCGACCCTACTTGGATGAGTTTGTCATCGTCTTCATTGATGACATCCTTATCTACTCCAAGACTAAAGAAGATCACGCCGAACATTTGAAGAAAGTCTTAGAGTTTCTTCGGGAAGAAAAGTTGTATGCCAAGTTCTCCAAATGTGAATTTTGGCTTGAAGAGGTCCATTTTCTTGGTCACGTGGTGAGCAAGGAAGGAATCCATGTGGACCCAAGTAAGATTGAAGCGGTGAAAAATTGGAGACGACCCGAGACGCCAACCGAGATTCGCCAATTTCTTGGTTTGGCGGGTTATTATAGACGATTCATTGAAAACTTTTCCAAGATCGCCCAACCTTTGACCTTGTTGACTCAACGGGAAAGAAGGTTTGATTGGGGCGAAAAACAAGAACAAGCATTCCAATTATTGAAAGACAAGTTGTGTGATGCACCCATTTTAAGCTTGCCCGATGGAGCCGATGATTTCGTTGTTTATTGTGATGCTTCCGGGCAAGGATTGGGTTGTGTCTTGATGCAAAGGGGAAAGGTGATTGCTTATGCATCTAGGCAATTGAAGGTGCATGAGAAGAATTACCCGACCCATGACTTGGAGTTGGGAGCGGTTGTGTTTGCTTTGAAATGTTGGAGGCATTACTTGTATGGCACCAAGAGTGTGATCTATACCGATCACAAAAGCCTTCAACACATTTTTGACCAAAGTGAATTAAATATGAGGCAACGAAGGTGGCTTGAGCTTTTTAGTGATTATGATTGCGTTATCCGGTATCACCCGGGTAAAGCAAATGTTGTAGCCGATGCTTTGAGCCGAAAAGAACGAATAAAACCAAGACGAGTTAGAGCCATGAGCCTTGTCGTGCAAAGGAGTGTTCGTGACTCCATTATTGAAGCACAAAGGTTGGCAACTAGGCCGGAAAACTTCATCAATGAAGCATTACACGGCTTGGAAGAACAATTTGATAGAAAGAATGATGACGGTTTATACTTTGTTGAACGATTGTGGATTCCCGTTCTTGGCGGGTGGCGATTGAAATTGATGAATGAAGCTCATAAGTCGGCCTACTCGGTTCATCCGGGTTCTGACAAGATGTATTTTGGCTTAAGAGACTTGTATTGGTGGTCGGGAATGAAGAAGGACATTGCAAGATATATAAGTGAATGCATCACGTGTTTGCAAGTTAAAGCCGACCACAAGAAACCACCCGGGTTGCTAGTTCAACCGGTAACGGAGTGGAAATGGGAAAAATTGCCATGGACTTCATCACGAAGTTACCTAGAACGAGTATTGGTCGGGACACCATTTGGGTGATAATTGACCGGTTGACTAAGTCGGCTCACTTCTTAGCCATCCGGGAGGATGATAAATTTGACACCATGGTACGCTTGTACATCAAAGAAGTGATATCCAAGCATGGAGTGCCGATTTCCATAATAACCGATCGGGATGCCCGATTTACTTCAAAGTTTTGGAAGGCGTTCCAAAAAGCAATGGGTACTCAACTTGATATGAGTACGGCGTTCCACCCTCAAACCGATGGTCAAAGTGAAAGGACGATTCAAACGCTTGAAGACATGTTACGAGCTTGTGCCATCGATTTTGGTGGCAATTGGGATGTGCATCTACCGTTAGTTAAATTCTCCTATAATAATAGCTACCATGCTAGCATTCAAATGGCGCCGTTTAGAGCTTTATATGGGAGAGTATGTAGATCACCTTTAGCTTGGGCGGAGATTGGTGAAAGCCAACTCATTGGACCCGAAATTGTTATTGAAACGACCAAGGTGATCTCACAAATCAAAGAAAAGTTGAGAGTGGCCCGAGAACGACAACTAAAGTATGCAAACGTTAGACGACGACCCCTTGAGTTTGAAGTCGGTGATTATGTGTTGCTTAAAGTATCCCCGTGGAAGGGCGTGGTTCGGTTTGTGAAACGTGGCAAGTTGGGCCCGAGATATATTGGCCCATTTAAAATCCTTGAACGAATTGGCCCGGTGGCGTATCGATTGGAGCTCCCTCAAGATTTGAGTGGAGTTCATAATGTCTTCCATATTTGTAATCTCCGGAAGTGTTTGGCCGATCCAACACTTCACGTGCCTCTTGAAGAAATTCATGTCGATAAAACGTTGAAATTTGTGGAAGAGCCGATAGAGATTCTAGACCGGCAAACTAGAAAGCTAAAGAATACCCGGTATACACTTGTTAAAGTGAGATGGCAAGCGAGACGTGGGCCCGAATTTACTTGGGAACGGGAAGACTCTATGAAGGCCAAGTACCACCATTTATTTACCGAGTCTAGTTAGAATAGAATTTCGGCACGAAATTCCTTTAACGGGGGAATGATGTAACATTTGTGAATTTTGACTAGTTTGACGTGTAATTAACATGAGTAAACGTGACTAAATTATTTATGACCCGTTGATTTATACGTGCAATGTGACCAACTAATTTATTTTCTTAAGACGATTTAATGCTTATTTGATGATTTTATGACGAATAATACTAGTTGAGATTATATTATCGTATTGTGAGTCCCTCGATAGCTGCAGATCACTCTCGAGATCGTCTATTGTTATGTCGTGAGTGCGGAATCCTCACGAGATAACTAGTTTGATTAGTTATCGAATATATTGCTAATTATATGTATATAACCAGCCTTATATGATCTATTTTCGTTTTCAATATATTGGAAACGAACTTAGTCGCCTTAGGTGTATGAGAGTTGAACGGATTGCCTCAATTTAGGGTTTCCATTCATTTATATATGTTTCTGATCGATATTGGGCTTGCTGGGCTTTGTTCTGACGAACTTAGCAGTCCAGCCCATATAACGAAGATTATCTTCGTTAGTTCCTAACGAAGGTTATCTTCGTTAGTACTAAATACCATCAACATCTATGCTTAGTTATTTTCCAAGTACTTCATGTACAAGAAACCTAACATATATTATGTTTGTACTTGTATAACATACATAACAAACATCATATATAAACATATATATAACACCAAAACATGTAATCGATCATTACCAAAACACGAAGTCCATAATCTATCAATTACACATAAATGAATAAGACATAAAATAACATAATGTCTTAATCTAAAAGACTAATCAAATCTAAGTTGCTGTTGTCACAACAACATGCATCAACAAACTCCCCTTGACAGCAGCATCTTCGATTTCTTCAGTCTTCAAAAAGTCTTCATCATCCATCAAATAACAATCGTTTGCTATTTGCATGGATATTTTCGTGTAAACAGACTTGAAGAATCTTACGATATCGATCTTCTTCATTCTTCCAAAATGGTAAAAAAGAACATTCAGTATCGTATAATTTTCTCTGATCATTTCTTGAGAAGTTAACCAACTGCATTGGATCATACATCCTTCTCAACAACATCTTCTTCTTCGAGTCTGCATACATCTTGGCTTCACCAGAATTCCGATCAATCTCCCAATTGTCCATCTTATCCAAGACACCTTGTGCCCACTTCTTGGCAGGGACTTTGATCATACACTTGATATCACGTTGAATATACTCAACGCTTTTATCTGGCTTAACCACCTTCTTCTTTCGTCTTGGTTCAATATGAAACTTTGGTTTCTCAGAGTCTTTCATATTCGATCTCAACTTGAAATCTTCATAAAGATTCTTACCAACCACATCAGCAAGACCATAACCACTTGGATTGATAATCCTGTTATTTCCGAGTTCATGTAAGTCTTCTTCACACAAACTTCTGAAATGTCTCTCACGCCATGCTAGATACTGACAACCTTCTGGTCTTTTAAGAACGAACAACTTCAGTTCTTCATCATAGAACCAACTCCAGATTATTGTCTTATATTTTACAGCATCTTTATCTGAGATGTGAGTCCAATACATGATGGGTTTCATAGTATCCCATGTGACTATATATTCATTAATTCTTTGTCCAGGCACAAGTCGATCAATCTCTTGTAGTGGATCATCTTCTCTGAGAGGAACTGGATAATCGTTTGGATTAAATGGTCTTGTCAAGTTAATTTCCCAGTGGAAAGGAATCAATGCATCATCAATCTTAGCATATACCACAAAGTTTAAAACTTTAGCTGAGCTACTAATTGAAGCTTGAAGCATTCTTTCCTTAACTTCTTTCCTCTTAATCTCTAACTCTTTTCTTTCTTCTAAAAATGGATCTTCAGAAGTTGAGTCCCAAACATCATCAAACCCATAAGGCTTCTTGAATATGTTTATATCCGGTTCAGGAACAAACTCACCCTCCTCAAGTTCATCACCATCAAAGAATAATTCTGCATCATCTGTATCATCTGAGTCAAGTGCTTCAATAACTTCAGCCTCTCGAGGAGCACTTGATCCACCCGCACCAGAAGTACCAGTCTGGGTAGTATCTCTTCCTGTCTCCCCTGAGTCTCAACACCTTTTCCTTTGTCAGAAACTGGGCGAGAATCACTCCTATTACCAGCATTATCAGCATCATCATCTTCATTCTGACGTCTTGGCTGAACTGCTGATAATCTGCAAACTTCTTCAGGAACATCTCCCCCTTGATTCTTGACCCAGTTTATTAAAAAGGTCAAAGTACCTCGAACATTCGTAAGATCAGACTCTAATGTATCAACACAAGCCTGAAGAACATCGATACGCCTAACTAGGGAGTAATCTGAAGGAATAGGAGGAAAAGTAGGCAATCTGGGCAAAATTGGTATGGCAGGAGGCAACAATGGACGCAACATTACACTACCGGCAACAGTATCAAACGGTGCTGTAGAGACAGCAGGAATAGCAGCAGCAGCTGTAGATACTGAAGTAGCCTCAGTAATTCGTGCACGCTTAGCTCTGCGATAAGTAAGAGGAGCATCCAGTGTCCTCTTAGGTCCAACAGTACTTGTATCTTCATGAATTGGACTTGATGCCATATCTCTATGTTCCAATTCTTCTTGATAATCAAGTACAGCTTCTTGTTCAGCACCATCATCCTGATTAACTTGAGAATCATGTTCATCATGAACGGATTGATCCGTATCAGAAAGAACAGGAGAAGAATGACATGCCTTACTCCGACGCTCTCGGCGTAAAGCACCAGTGACACCTTCTTGAGAAAAGTGATATGAATGATCACTTCCTGAATCAGCAGGAACATCATGAGCCATCTTAGTTCGATGCTCATTACTAGAATCAGCAGCGACACTATCATATTCATCTGTGTCTGCTTCAACTACATCATCACCACCATCATTCCCATGCCCAGAGTCATCAGAATCAGAATCACCATCAGAACCATTATCAGAACTCTCTTCGTCCTCATGATCAGAATCGTCATCATCATCCACTAACATATCATCCTCAAAACGGGATCGATAGTTTGGATTAATCAAGTGACCAAAAAGTGGTGGATCATTAAGACCAGCCACATTTCGAGTGTTGGCTTCTAGATCAGCAAATAGACGTAAAGGCCAAGCATGTGGTGCATAGCGAGGACCTTGATCAAATACCAAGTTTGGACAAAAATGTCTAACGATTGCCATAACAAAGCGAGGATATAAGAGAAACCTATTTTTCGCTTTGGCATTAATTTGACCAATAAACTCGTGATAGAAGTATGCCGAAAAAGGATAAGGTCGATTATAGACCAAGGCAACCATCTGCGAAGAAATCTGAGTAGAAAGCTGATCAAATCCAGCCTTACGATTGCTCAGACTTACCAACAAAGCGTAAGCAAGATATCTCCAACGTCCTTGAAATCCACTTTTGTCAAAAGGAAGCTTTATTTGACCAACATATCCCATTCTTTGAAAACATCTACGAATAAGGTCAAAATCATAAGCTAATTCTACTGCTTCGTCTGATTCTTCACCCAAATGCAGAATTTCACGAAGCATCGCAGCATTAAAATCAAAAGTGATTCCTTCGATAGTTGCCCGAACAAAACTACGACCATTAACGATGACCTGATGAGCAGTCCTCCAGAAGGCATCAATATACTGCCTAATCAGTCTAGGTGAATCACAGAATGCAAAAGAAAGCCTAGAACGAGCAATAAAATCAAACATCTCATGATAACGTTCACAATTATGCTGATCTGGATCAAGATTTAAGGCAAGATTGTGCTTCTTAACGAACTGACGTGGAGCAAGAGCCATTTCTGCAAAACAAATCATAATTTAAAAACAATTATAGAATTAGCACAAGAAATGAATTGCAGGCTTAGATGAACTTAATCAATAATTTCATAAGTTGAGACTGTACGAAATTACTCTTTAAGTTCGTTAGTTAAGATTGTACGAAGATAGACTTTAAGTTCGTTAGGTAACAAAAAAACGAAAATAGACATTAAGTTCGTTGGGTAACAACAAACGAAGATAGCTTTGAAGCATAACTAAGTTCGTTTGTCACAAGAACTCCTAAATTCGTTAGTTGAAAGGAGAGTCTAAGTTCGTAAGCTCTGTTTGAGAACCTAAGTTCGTAGACAATAAACGAAAGCTAACTTCGTGGACATTCTGAACAGCAGTTGGTTCCAAAATCAAATATTCGATTTTAATAAAATTGATTAACACTTGTTGTGCCCGAAATTAGTTACAAAACATTTGTATCAATTAAATGAAGCATAACCCACTTCGATTTTACAGACGAATTAAAGATCCAATGGATTAAAATCAAAAACGAAATTAAACCCTAGAACCTAAAATATATATAAAACTGATTGAGTTCATGTAAAAATTGGGCAAAAACAAGAATCAAGAATTGGGGATTTGTGAATGACGATGCTAGATAGTATACCTGAATCACTTATTTCAACAAAAATCGAAACAACAAGCAGAGAATCAAGTGAAATCAAGTAATTTGATTGATGAAGATATAGGGGTTTATGCAGCTTAAATTCGTTTTTCTTTAATAATTCTGGCAATGAAAAAGAGAAAACGAATTAAGAGTATATATAGATAGATGGTTTAAAATGGGTCAAAACGGGTCGGTGAGAAGGTCGGTTGAAAATATGTTAGAACGAAGTTAACCTTCATAAAATCAACTGGAACGAAGATAGAGGTTATCTTCGTTAAAACCAAATAAAACGAAATTAGATGTGACGAAAATAAGTTCAATTTTCTGAAGAACAATTCCAAACGAAGTTAACACTATCTTCGTAAGAACAATTTTGTACTTAGAAAATTTTTTCAAGATTCGTCATCACGAAACTTTCCACGATGCGACCCCTTTGACCTAATCCTGTACATAGCAACAACTCGTTAAAAGCAACTTGTTCATGCCTTGTACCAAGAAGTACCACCATCTAAAATCATCATCATAATTTAAGTATTTTACAAACATTATAATCTTGAATAAAAGCAAAACCCCAAGGTCTTAAACTGTCACACCCCGCCCTAGACGGAATATGACGTACATGGATTCACAACACAAGATATACTGAACGACACAAAACATTGTCGTTTTAAAATACATTTATATAAAAGCATTGTTCACAATTTTATATTACAATTTATGAAAGATATTATCCTTGAAAACATTTATTCAATATTAAACAGTAGATAGAGAGTCTTTAGCAAATTGAAGAGTCTTTACTAAAGTCTGAGGGTAGATCGTGGTCCTTCATGTAATATGCAGCGGATAGTGGTCCCATGCACAGAGTATCATCTAGTTACCTGAGAATACATGCTAAAATATGTCAACATAAAGTTGGTGAGTTCCATAAGTTTTTCAATTGTAATACCCAAACCTCCTTCGTATAGTCTACAACACAAGAGAGCTCGGTAGCTCCAAATGAACGCACAAAGAAGCGCAAGGGCAAAGGTATGCGATAAACGCGATTTAAAAACCCGCCCTTTTAGGAGGCTAGCGCACTCCGACTTATACCTCTCTTAGAGTTTGTTCAAATGGGTGAGCCGGTGTATCTCAAGGTTGTAAAACTAAAAACCGGATTTTTAAAAATACTTTTCAACATTCCAGAGTGACCATTGCCTTACCGCAATATCCAGTGTTTATGATACAATCTAAAGCAAAGAGTATCATAGGTTTTGTATATAAAAATATAGAGTATGAACCACAAGATTTAGAGTAACTATTTGATCACACAATGGATCGAATAGAATATAAGAGTAGATACTGTATACATCAAGTTCTAAGCTCATGAACCGAAACTAGACAAGTGTGTGTTTATTTGCCTCCATAGTAGGTACCTTGTTCAGGGTACCCTAAGCTTTCCAAATATAATGCATCCGTATCCAGTTGGTATGACCAACACGAATGGGGGTGCCTACCCCAATAGTACTATTCAATATACCCACGTTTATGTTTCCATAATTAATCGTTCATGATAGTGAGGACTTTGAGTGAACAGAGCAACTTAGAATCAACCATATATACATTTCTGAAATACTTGTGTTCATCATAACAGTAAAGAGTATGTATTTTACCCCGAAGGTAAAATAAATAAAGTGGAGTTACAAAATATATATAATATATATAATTTTGTAAATATACATATAAGTATAACAAACAGTTTTTATTTGCATGTATCTCAGCCCCAGTATATAAAAGAGTTTGAAAGGGGTAATATGGAAACTCACCTTAGTAATAATAGCAGAAATCAAGTAGATGAAATAAGCCTTGTATAGTTATACCAGAGAGTATTTAAAAGAGAATATGTAGTGGTGTGTGTTTTAAAGTTTAATATCGTCTGCTATTTATAGGCGAACGAATTCATTCGTTTGATTATTATAATAATAAAATTACTATCCAATTTAGAAAAAAAAACATTCAACGTCTTTGAATTCCACGAGAGAAGTTTTTAAATTTTATTATTATTATATTCTAAAGTTAGTCATGAATAAGGGTTATGTATATATATAGTATTCTTTTTGTCCATATCTCTAGTGAACTAAACCCGTGATTCATAATTTATAAATTTTAAATTATAAAGTAGATAAAAGTGTGTTTTTCACTACCTTTTGGACGTTTCTAATGATAGATTTCTTTTATACTAGTAGTATATATTTATACATTGTTTTAATCCTAAATTATGCATATGGGCTCCTATTGAAAAAATTCAAGTTTCTATAAGATCAGAAAATTAAGATCTACAACTTTCATTTTAATAATTTTTACTCAACTAACCCCTGTGAGCGAGTTTTGGACGTTTATATTATAAGAATAAAGTATGAAAGCGATGTTTACTATTCAGCACTATTCATCTTTTGAAATTTTCGAATTCAGAATTCAACGTTGAATTTAAATTATTTGACGTGGGTCCCACCTTTATATTATTTTATTTTATTACCCTTTTTACAATTTACTTTTTACCTTTACTATTTACAATTTACTTTTTACCTTTACTATTTAAAATTTACTTTTTACCTTTACTATTTAAAATTTACTTTTTACCTTTACTATTTAAAATTTACTTTTTACCTTTACTATTTATAATTACTATTCATGAATACTGAATACAGTCATTATTCACGGTACTATTCACGTTCATTATTCACGTTCACTTTTTATAAATACAATTTCTAGATATGATTACTATTCACGATACGGTACTATTCATAAATACGGTTACTATTCACGAATACGGTACTATTCATAAATACTGTTTTTGATAGTATAAGTATGGAAAAGTATTTCCAAGCAACTCTCAAATAACTATTTGAGTTCTTGACAATAGTTGTCCATGATTTATCAAAATAATATTTGCTCAATTTATTTTGCCATAAAATGTTTGTTCATGTTGTTTGATCTACAAAGATTTGAATAGTACACGTAATAGTAAATTAATCAACCTGAAATTTTGGCGGTTGTCACATAAACCAAACATCAACAAACCTGAAAATAATCAATTGACATATTAACAACATTACCAATCATGACCATGATACGGAGAACATTTCTCTAATCATTGAGATGCTTGACGGCAAACCATCGTGAAACACTTAAGTCCCATATGAGAAGCCGTCTACAAAACAAACAAACAATGAATAGTCCAAAAATCCAATGAAGAACTTTGTAAAGTTTCCGAAATCATGTCATAAAACAAGGTACGAAAATCAAAAGAAACAAGTATCAACACTGATTATTTTCACTAAATACATGAATTGTAAAGTAAATAAATACTCCAAAGACAAGTTCATGTATTCTTCCTTCACGTGCTCATATCTGCATCACAACATTGTCACTTCACACCAAAAATCTTGTCTCCACGACATCATCAGTATGAATAACACTGTATTGCAACAAAGATCATCACTCCAACTTTATCTTCTTAACCTGAACACTGCACACTTACCAAAAACTCATTAACGCATCAAGAGCAAAGGCATAATAATGCAGAAAATTCAAGCTAAAACACACAACATTAGGATTAAAAATTACGAAAAACTCAAGATTCTAACAAAAGATCAAGGGAGGTCATTCCATTGTCAAACCCTAAAATGTCACCAAGTTATTAATTAAATTCGTAACTTGTAACAACTTAAACTTGTGAGATTTCAAATAACTTTGACTTTTCACAGAAAACTTAAAAGATCATTTTCTAAACTTAAACAATTTAATGTCCATATCAGAAAATCTTCTTTTGTACAAATCACATAACCTCATCAAGAATTCAAATGAATGAATTCAGCAAAACATATACTCAACAGAATTTAAGTAGAATCTCTCGTGCAATAAGAACTTATGAAAATACTATTTTGACTCAATAAAATGAAAAATAAATTAGAATAAAAATTACAGAACAAGAAACTAATCTAAACACAATTTATTCATTATTCACATGTTACTTGTGTACTGCTGATCAGATCAGATTAGCATTTACATAAGCCTACTAGCGAGAAATAATTCTCTTATTATTAGTTATGAACAGTGATCCAAAAACGATTACCAATATGTTTGTCCTCTTAAACACTCGGTACTTCCAGTCTCCTTTTTGGTTTGTGCACTTTCGTATTACTTGAGCCAAGGACAGTCACCATGTAACCTAGTAAGTTACTCATGCCACAATTTTAGTTTGCGAAATTATGTGCCCCATATTCAGATACACTCTCACAATCGAAACAAGCACTAAGATTAAGACATTTGGTGAGTAAAGTGAGAAAGTCTTTAAGAATCAAGTCAGCGGTGACAGGTCGGTGATTCCTCACGCGCAAAGCGACTTAACTTGACTCACGTACGGAAATATACTTAACATTGCATAATGCCAAGTACTTGCATATTTGTGACATTAATTTTTTAAAGCACTTATGAAAACCCGTGACTTTCTATGAGACCCGTGTAACGAACTTTCTGACAACCTATCCCAAGTTGGAAGCTTTAGGTAGGCTAGGTATACAAAGATACCCCAAGGACTTACTTGTTCGAATCTCAAAGGCCACATTAGCTTCATATTTTCAACATATTTATTTGATATTTGTATATCTTGTCACAAATATACATCCGAAAAAGCAATACATACACATATATGTATCCGAGACCTTCTTTATAAAGACCAAATATACATAATTATAATGCAAGATCTTTCATAAGATTTAAAGGACTTGTCTATTTTAAGAACAAGCATTCTCAGCCATATATCTAAATACGTTTCCCATAAGAACATTGTATACATTTAAGTTCAGATTAAAAGGAAACCTTGGTACTTTGTGCCTATCGATACATCATATAATGGTATCACTGAACTGAGCATTTTAAAGTACAATTAGGTAGGCTTAAAAGCTAAAGTATCGTCACGTCTAAACATGTAGTGCAGTAACCTTACTTTTTTTTTTTTTTTTTTTTTATTTTTTATGACACTATCTATATACAGACTTATACTAAGACAACTCTTTTTGTATTTTTGACTCTATCTATGTACGACTTAAACTACTAAGACGCGAAAAGAAAATTTAAGTTCTTTGAGAGAAACTACTCGGCATTCTTCATACCATTGAGTTGATATAACAACTCATGACGAGGTCTATCAAAAGCTTTAGTGTATAGATCAGCAAGGTTATCATCAGTAATAACCTTTTCTAAATGAATAAGCTTTTTCTCAAAACAGTCACGTAAAAAGTGATGCTTTATATCTATGTGCTTGGTGACTTTAAAGTTTTTTCGGATTCTTAGTAATATCTATGGCAGACTTATTATCGATACAAATAGGAGAGTCAGAGATATCCATACCATAGTCGCACAATTGTTGCTGTATCCAAAGTACCTGAGAACAGCATTGACCAGCAGCTATGTACTCTGCTTCACAGGTAGACTGTGCAACAAATGTCTGCTTCTTGCACTGCCACGATATAATTCTCCCCTGTTACCAGCATCAGAAGCCATGAATCCGGAAGAATCATCTCCATCCATTAATGGACCACAATTGTCTGTCTCACCAGTATTACCAACTCCAGAAAAGAAAGCATTAACATCAGCTGTTGGATTTTCATAGTGGCATGATAGAGAGATGGATCTTGTGTGAAGTTGTCTTGAAGATCCTTTGCCTTATCCTTCATTTCTCTGTTTCTTAGTGTGGATATTACTCCATCTATTCGAAGAGATGCATAATCAGCTCTTTCTTGCAATCCATGACGAAATTCTTTATAAGCTTTCGGCAAACCATCCAAGAATTTATCCACTATCTCAGTAGGAGTGTATTTAAGATCAAAGTAAGCTAATTCAGCAAGAAGATGTTGATATCTCAGAATAAGATCCTCAACTTGTTCATTCTTTGTAGCATTGAAGCAGTCAAATTGTTTCTTAAGCATTTTAATTCTGTTTTGCTTCAATAGAGGATCACCTTCACAATGAGCTTCAATAGCATCGAACAATTGCTTTGAAGTCTTGTATTCCTGTTTAGGAAACAAGTGCACCAACTCTTGAGGAATGCACATACGAAGAGTGGAAAGAGTCTTTACTTCAATGGCATAGTTAGCCTTTTCTTCACCTGTTAATTCTCCCACCTTGTATGTAGAAGTAATTCCATTCACAGTAAGAGTAGGCCACTCATAACCTTCAGTGATCATGAGCCACATGTTTAAGTCTTCTCGTTGAATAAAATCTTCAAATCGACCTCTCCACGCCCAGAAGTCAGCCAATGAAACTAACTTTGGTGGAGAATTAGTACGTCCTACAAGATGATCATGATAAACGAGAGAATTGAGGTATTGGGCAACAACATTGTTGGTTGAAGATGAGGAAGCCATAAGAGAAAATTATTGTTCAAACGAAGATAAGAAATAGAACGAAAATAGGTTAAATTCGTAAGAACAAGATCTGAACGAAGATAGCTTAAGTTCGTAGAATAAGGTTCTGAACGAAGATAGTTTAAGTTCGAAGACTAAATTCGTTTGATGAAGATTCAAAACGAAAATGAAGATAAATTCGTTTTCTATCTTCGTTTGATGAATTGAACGAATTTAAGTTAAATTCGTTTTCTGACTTCGTTTTGCTAAGTTCGTAAGGCAACCGAACTTAACGACATAAAGGGTTTTGGGAGGATTTTGGGAGAATAACAACCAAACAAACGATCTCAACCTTCGATAAGATATCGAATGGCTCTGATACCACTTGTGAGTCCCTCGATAGCTGCAGATCACTCTCGAGATCGTCTATTGTTATGTCGTGAGTGCGGAATCCTCACGAGATAACTAGTTTGATTAGTTATCGAATATATTGCTAATTATATGTATATAACCAGCCTTATATGATCTATTTTCGTTTTCAATATATTGGAAACGAACTTAGTCGCCTTAGGTGTATGAGAGTTGAACGGATTGCCTCAATTTAGGGTTTCCATTCATTTATATATGTTTCTGATCGATATTGGGCTTGCTGGGCTTTGTTCTGACGAACTTAGCAGTCCAGCCCATATAACGAAGATTATCTTCGTTAGTTCCTAACGAAGGTTATCTTCGTTAGTACTAAATACCATCAACATCTATGCTTAGTTATTTTCCAAGTACTTCATGTACAAGAAACCTAACATATATTATGTTTGTACTTGTATAACATACATAACAAACATCATATATAAACATATATATAACACCAAAACATGTAATCGATCATTACCAAAACACGAAGTCCATAATCTATCAATTACACATAAATGAATAAGACATAAAATAACATAATGTCTTAATCTAAAAGACTAATCAAATCTAAGTTGCTGTTGTCACAACAACATGCATCAACAAACTCCCCCTTGACAGCAGCATCTTCGATTTCTTCAGTCTTCAAAAACTTGATATCATGTTGAATATACTCAACGCTTTTATCTGGCTTAACCACCTTCTTCTTTCGTCTTGGTTCAATATGAAACTTTGGTTTCTCAGAGTCTTTCATATTCGATCTCAACTTGAAATCTTCATAAAGATTCTTACCAACCACATCAGCAAGACCATAACCACTTGGATTGATAATCCTGTTATTTCCGAGTTCATGTAAGTCTTCTTCACACAAACTTCTGAAATGTCTCTCACGCCATGCTAGATACTGACAACCTTCTGGTCTTTTAAGAACGAACAACTTCAGTTCTTCATCATAGAACCAACTCCAGATTATTGTCTTATATTTTACAGCATCTTTATCTGAGATGTGAGTCCAATACATGATGGGTTTCATAGTATCCCATGTGACTATATATTCATTAATTCTTTGTCCAGGCACAAGTCGATCAATCTCTTGTAGTGGATCATCTTCTCTGAGAGGAACTGGATAATCGTTTGGATTAAATGGTCTTGTCAAGTTAATTTCCCAGTGGAAAGGAATCAATGCATCATCAATCTTAGCATATACCACAAAGTTTAAAACTTTAGCTGAGCTACTAATTGAAGCTTGAAGCATTCTTTCCTTAACTTCTTTCCTCTTAATCTCTAACTCTTTTCTTTCTTCTAAAGATGGATCTTCAGAAGTTGAGTCCCAAACATCATCAAACCCATAAGGCTTCTTGAATATGTTTATATCCGGTTCAGGAACAAACTCACCCTCCTCAAGTTCATCACCATCAAAGAGTAATTCTGCATCATCTGTATCATCTATTAAGATTACACAAATGAACACCAGAATAAAATGAATAATCATGATAATAATAATAAAGATGAAATATAATTGCATTGAAATAAGATAGATTACATTCACATGTCGTAAACTTATTACATGCAACCTAATATACACTTTATCAAAATCATAAGTTGAATCAGAATCAGAATCAGATTCCAAGGCTGTTTGCCTTTGAATCTGTAATTCTTTTCCTCTTTCAGTTTCTGCTTCTTGCTGTTTATCTAATAAGTTATCAAATACAGAATGAAAAGCATTTTCTTCGGTATTACAGTCATGTCCAAATTTTGCCTTAACTTCACGCTTTAATCGTTCAGTTTCAGCTTCAACTTGATCATCACTTAAATAATCAATCGATTTCGAAGAATTACCTGAGTCAAGTGCTTCAATAACTTCAGCCTCTCGAGGAGCACTTGATCCACCCGCACCAGAAGTACCAGTCTGGGTAGTATCTCTTCCTGTCTCCCCCTGAGTCTCAACACCTTTTCCTTTGTCAGAAACTGGGCGAGAATCACTCCTATTACCAGCATTATCAGCATCATCATCTTCATTCTGACGTCTTGGCTGAACTGCTGATAATCTGCAAACTTCTTCAGGAACATCTCCCCCTTGATTCTTGACCCAGTTTATTAAAAAGGTCAAAGTACCTCGAACATTCGTAAGATCAGACTCTAATGTATCAACACGAGCCTGAAGAACATCGATACGCCTAACTAGGGAGTAATCTGAAGGAATAGGAGGAAAAGTAGGCAATCTGGGCAAAATTGGTATGGCAGGAGGCAACAATGGACGCAACGTTACACTACCGGCAACAGTATCAAACGGTGCTGTAGAATGTAATCGGGTGATCCACGGGTCGACCCAATTGACTCATGGACCACCCAATGACCCAACCCTATCCAAGACTCACCAATCACACTCTTCCCTCATCTCATCCATCCATTTCACTTCATCTCTTTTTCTCTCTCACCATTGAATGCAAGAACACCAACTCTTGCATCCATATTCATCTCTCTCTCTAAATTTACTACATCATTAAATGTGTTTGAGCTAGATTTGTTCAAGATTTGTCACCCTCATCATCATTCAATCATCATATCAAAAATTGGAAAGTCAAAGTGCAAGAAATCTTGAGATATAGCTTAATTTTGGATTTTTATCTTCGGTGGAGTTTTGGTAAGTCAAATTCGTCTTAACACAATCATTTTATGTTTACAATCAGGTTTTTAATCATATTCAATAATCCTTGGGTCAAAAATCGAGTCAACTTGCATATGGGTCGAATTAGGGTTACACATGAACATATGGGTCAAAAATCGGGTTTTTCACTTGTTTGATGTAATAAGTCGAGTTCTTAGTGTGGGTTATACTTGTATACATGTTCCTAGTCTAATTTAAACAACCCTTGGTCAAAATTCGGGTTGAATCAATTAAAAACGAAAATTAGGGTTTATGTATTTATGAAATTAGGTCAAAAACAAATAAATTATAAAATCGATGATTTTGGATCGTCTCGAGAGGAGGGTTGGATTTGTTAACGTCCATCTAGATTACTGAAGCCTAAAACATCTCTGAATTACCATCAAGTCGATCCCATAACACGAATCAGGGTTTTGTGGCTTGTAGGTCAAAGTTGACTAAAAAGTCAACTGTGTCAAGATTTAATCAAAAATGAATGGGAACTTGTGAATTAAGTTAAGAATCGGTTTTGGAAGTTAGGATACATCTAATTATGCTCAATTATGGTTAAGAATGCATAACCACACGTCTGGGGTCGTTATAAACCGAATTGTAAACCAAAAATGAGTTTTTGAGTCAAATGGGTCGTGCAAGCTTCTTGAACCAAACCCAGATTTTTGCTTGATTCGGGAATGGCGTCTGGTACGTCCAGTTGGGCGTAAGTTACGCTGGCCAAAAACCTAGTGGCGCCTGTTACGGTCAGCAGGCCGTAGCTTACGGTGGCCTATTTCCTTCAAATGAACCTTACGCCCAAATTTGTTCCACCGTACCTTACGCCGGTTTCCACCGTACTTTACGCTAGCCAAATTTGTTCCACCGTACCATACGCCAACACCACCGTACCTTACGGTGGTATGGATTGCTTGTTTTCCAGATTTTATTCCTAGCTTTCTTTCTTTCTTCTTGCATCGAGTCTAGCCGTTTGTGGGGTCCTTACTTGTCCCCTGTGGTGTCGTATTCAGTTCAGGGAAAGCGTATGAATGTCGGGGAAGAACCTTAAACTTGGTTAATGTCAAGCAAACTTAAATCAATATGTGTATATATATGTGTATATATATATATACAAATAATTATATATGAAAATGGAAATGAGTATACGTACTTATATTAATACACATGTCGTATATATATATACAATGATAGGTCGTGATCGTTGAAGAAATTCTGGACAATTGTAGTTCGTCGAATACTTACAATTTAATTATAACTTGACGATACAAGGCAAAGGTGAGTTTCGTAGCCCCTACGTTTATTCTATTTTGGGGTGGAAGGTGTACTTATCGTTTAAACGTTTGTCGGTTGATACGATTTGTTTGTGATATGAATGAGACGTTAGAATATCTAATTGGATTACTTGTGATACGTGTTATTTGACGTTTATATGTGACGAAATACGTATATTATATTTATGGTATGACATGACGGTGGATTGACGAATCCACACCCGGTATGATCATGGCCACTTTATGACGATGTTATACTTGTGACGTATGACGTATATTATATATTATTATGTATTGACGTGACGGTGGATTGATGAATCCACACCCGGCATGATCATACTCGGGATAAGGGTTTTTGAGCCCATATTATGACGTTTATATATATATATATTGACGATTATTGTGACGTGACGTTATTGTATTGACTTTGACGTGATTAGGTATTCTAATCCTCACTTATCGATAACGGTTGATATCCCGACACTTTATTTTCATTACTTAAACCTACGAACTCACCAACTTTATGTTGACACGTTTTAGTACACTTTTCAGGTGAACAGGTGAATCAAAGACGTATTGGATGTTTCATTGCATGCTAGGATTGGACTTCTTGGATCCGTGATTCATAGTTCCCGTTTATGGGTTATGCTTAGGATCATTTGCCATCTTTTGTACTACCTTTTGTAAACGTTTGATGGACGTGCTCCTTATGCATTTTTGTATGGTCCGGTACTTGTATTCTTGAATGATTGTTATGGATTGTCCAATCCTTTTAATGCATTTAGACTTGTCTCAACTTAATTTCCATGTCGTGTTGTGCTTAGTATGTAACCCTCATGATTCCGCCTTGTTGGGGTGTTACATTTTTATTCTGTTCTCTTTCATCAGTGCATTTTTGTAGCTTCACTGTGCAGGGACATGGGTATATTATAGTGACTTTAGAGCATCATTTTTATCCCAGTCCTTCAAAAATTGAAAATAGTCCTCAAATGTGCAACATACAGCTTAGTTGTTTCAGTTGAATTATGTCATTATCATGCTCTGGTAGATCTAGTGTTCTGTGCCCATCTAGCTACACATAGTGCTCATGAAGCTCCTTCTGCAAAAGAGAAATGTATTAAGTTCTGATTTGTTGTTTACACTTTTAAAAATGGGATTTTCTAACCAGTGAGTAAAGTTCGTGCGCTTATAGTTGAGTTGGGAGAATCCTAGATTTGCAGACTAATTAGTTGCGGAGAATAAATCAGGTGATAAAAAATGTGCTGATGAATGATGCTTAGAAAAGTAAGATCAGTTCAGTCAATGGAGTAGCATTAAGGTATTAACCAATCTGATTATGAATAAAGCAAATTATAGTCAATGGAGTAGCATTAAGGTATACTTATTGAGTTATTTCTATTGGTTTCACATAAGTTTCGTAAATCTTTGATTTGGTTGGGGATACAAATGCAAAAAGAAACATCAGAAGTCAAACATTAAAATGCTTATGGTTATTTAGTTTAGGTCTTTCCATTTGTAGCCATATGTGATACAATTCATGAAGTGATGGAGATGGAGATGCAAACGATGGAAATTGGTTAAACAATGAAACTTTAGCTTAACATAAAATGGAATAGTAAGTTATGCTAGAATCCTTGCAGCTCGTAAAGCGAAGTTGGCATCTTATGTGAAATTGTGAACCCAAGATAAATAACAACATCTTGGAACATAAATCAAGCAAAAAGATAGTTGTAAGAAAATCCTCTTCTCGATGCTCACCTTGCATTTTTAGGTTACAAAGCTTATGAAATACTTCATTCTTGAAGTTTTCCATGAATCATATAAGCATTAGATTATGGGTTCTTTCAACCTAGAAAGTTTTGTCGCTTTAAATAAACACTTCTAGACTTCGTTAAAAAATGTGTGCTTTCAGTCCTGTAGCGCATGAGGGGTTCATGTAATAGCATCAGGTGTACCTGGTCCGCGTTTTTCATAAGGCGTACACTTCTACCACTTTCAGCCAAGGCGTCGGTTAATGCATTTTCAAAGCGTACATTTCTAAAACCTGTGTATTAGTTTGCCTAGCAATGCTTCCAACTTTCCAGGCACTTCTTTTACTTCTCTATTCTTCCTTTTTTATTCTTGTTCTCCTCTGTTATTCTGACCTGCAATATGTACGAAATGTTTACCCAATACTCACTTCTCAGTCAAACTCGTCAAACTAAGCCATAGACTCGGCCATCAAATGCATACTAACCATCAAAACAAATTTGTGATAGGGGATTACATATTGAATTTTTTAGTCTCTGACATAGATTTGTTATGTTTGTGTTTCCATTAAATGATCCTTTTTTTGCAATTTATAATGAAGTTTACAGGGGTTATGGAGGGTTTGGTGCTCTTGGCCATTCTGTTTATACTAGAGAGCTGTCTCCAAAAAGAGTAGAAGGCAACTGGGAGGGAAAGATTAGTCAAATTGCAACTAGTGGCACACACACTGCTGCAATCACTGAAGCAGGTGATCATATAGTTTTAATAAAGAAGTTGTAATATAACGATAGTTCGTGGCTTGAATTTTACTGTAAAAGGTTATAATTTATTTATTTTATTAAGTTCATTGCACTAACATATCTATTTTGCTTTGTGCATGGTCAATCTAGGTCAACTATATATTTGGGGACGAGATGAAGGGGAAGGCAGACTTGGGCTTGGTCCTGGTCGTGGTCCAAATGAAGTTGGTGGACTCGGTATACCTTCCAAAGTGAGCATTACCGCTTCCTGTTATTTCTGCTGCGTGTGGTGGTTTCTTCACTACAGTGATTGCTGATGATGGCCAACTGTGGAGCTGGGGTAGTAAGACAATGCCTTCTGCTTGTTCATAAATTTGATGTCGAAATTATCCAAGATCAGAATGTGTATTTTTCTGTAGATAAGTAAGAGTGTTGTAGAGAATTACATAAGTAAGTTTGATTATGTTCTATGCAGCAAATTTAAATAATGAGCTTGGTGAATTTCATAGGTTTTCATATAGAAATAGATCATGTATTTTTCTGAAATACATGCTAAAGAGTGTTAACATAAAGTTGGTGAATTTCATAGCTTTTCATATAGAAATAGTTAAGTTCATGAACCACAAAAATTTTGAGTGATTATTGCCTTACCACAATATCAAGTAGCTATTGTCATATAAAAATGCAAGAAAGATAATGCATACACCAAGTTCTAAGCTCGTTAAACGAAACTTGACAACAAATAATGTGCCTCTGAAGTACCCTTGAGTTTTCAAATATGTAATGCATTCGTTTGACCTACTAAAGGAAGTTGGTGCTACCAAGGTGTCAACCCCAAATAGCGATATCCCACATATTCACGTTTATATCAATAATTAACGTTTCATGATAATTGAGGACTTAGAGAGAGAAAGTCAACCGAGTTACTTAGAATTAACCATGTATGCAAAGTTTTAGTTTACTTGCATTCATCATAAAAACAAATAGCATGTATCTCACCCCAAAAAGTAAACATATAAATTGGGGCTATGAAACTCACCTCAAAATAAGTAGAGTAGAATAAAAAAATGTGAGTAGAAATCGTGGAAGATGTTAACGTTGACCTATAAAAGAAAAATTGACGCTATATCTATTCATTTCTTGTCTATCAGATTAACAAAACTTTTCAATAAATTACTCAATAAATTTTAGGTTAAATAAGAACTAAGAAAACGGTATCTATAGTAAGATATCACAATTATGTATCAAAAGAATAATTGTATAAAAACCGCAAAGATATTATGCATAATTTTAAGTTAGATTAGCGCATGTATAGATTGATAGTTAAATTGTTAAGTAAATTTAAATAATTAATTATTTGAGCAAAACGTTAAAGCACAAGCACAATGAAAATGCAGACATATTATGATGCATGAAAGACATCCATACAAACGGAAACCTAACTTAGCGAGACCTCTAATAGATGTTGTATCCAATTTTTAACGGTCCGGTCACAGTTAACCAGAATCTCAACAACCACCAGTCTAACTTTATGTTTCTAAGTGGTTCAATTCCTACCCGATTAGATATTTGTCAACTTACGATATTATAAAGATTTAACATGGCATCAGTTATAAATGTTCTCCGCGTATTACGCGGGCAATTATCTAGTAGTATAATATAAGATTACATAAAGAAAAAAGTCGTGTAATGTTACTGAACTATTTTGTATGGATGGGATATTTTAGAGGTATATGGTGTTTTTAGAAATTTCTCTCAAAATACTTGTTAAACTAGGAAGACCTGTGTTGAAAACACACGCCTTGTCCAAATTAACAAAGTCCGGTCTCTATAACACCGTTCTTGATATACGTGGCTTGTTTTTTTTTTTATTCTTAAGGTCAATTCTCTTGAAAAAGTGAGTAGGTTGTATTAAGTGAAATTAAATAAAATGTTCAATGAAGTCTTGTAAGTATGACATGAAATAAATGAAAAGTTAGAATTTATGTATACTTATAGCTCACTTTGCATTCAATAACAAAAATTAATATCACCTACCAATTTTTTTTTAAGCAGCTTTGAATGCACTGCATATGTAAATGTAACTACATATTTCACACTTTGACATTATATACATACTCTTTGAAACTTGTTAACCCCAACACCACCCTTACCTTATATTCTTAAGCTTTTTATTAAAGAAAAAGAAAAGAAATAGAAAGGAAAAAAAAATGTTCAATGAAGTCTTGTAAGTATGACATGAAATAAATGAAAAGTTAGAATTTATGTATACTTATAGCTCACTTTGCATTCAATAACAAAAATTAATATCTACCACCTACCAATTTTTTTTATTTAAGCAGCTTTGAATGCACTGCATATGTAAATGTAACTACATATTTCACACTTTGACATTATATACATACTCTTTGAAACTTGTTAACCCCAACACCACCCTTACCTTATATTCTTAAGCTTTTTATTAAAGAAAAAGAAAAGAAATAGAAAGGAAACCAAAGAAAGGAAATGAAAGGAGATGATAAGGAGGCGAACTAATAGGTAGTTTTTGTCTTTTTTTTTTCCTTTCAAAGTTAAGGTGATTTATAAGGAATCATTTTCTTTCTTTCACTTTTCATCAACTAAACAATACAAATAACATTACTTTATTCTTTTTCCTTTCTTCCTTTTCAACTCCTTTCATGTTTTTCCATATATTTAAAACTTAACAATATGGTGTTATCCAAAAAAAGACGACTAGCTTGTTTCTACAATACCAGTCTTAACTCCCACATAACCACCGGGGCAGATAGACAAGCCACGTATATCGAGAACGGTGTTATAGAGGCGGCGCTTGACCGATTTATGCAAGGTCAGTATTCCGATGTTCTTAACACTGGTGTTACTAGTTTATTAAAAAAAAAAGAGTAAATTACAAAAATCGTCCCTGTGGTTTGCCATAACTTGCAGGTTTCATCCCCACGTTTCATTAATTACGGTTTTCATCAACACTTTGGTTCTCGACACCAACGTCCGTTTTATTGGCATGTCACGTGACACGCACTCCATGGGCAAAAATGTCCTTTTGCACGATACACTCCAACTACCACCATTTACATCTTTCTTTTCGATTTCAGTCCATTTTACAATATTATCTCTCTCTCTTGTTTCTCTCACTAATTTTCCCTCTCAAAAATGAAAAAAACCTAAATCCATCATCAAAATCGTATGTTTCTTGTTGGCTGAAGTAAAATGGTTCTCGTAGATTGGAAGATTCGTGATGAAAACATCGTAGTGACAGGAGCCGATTATGCTAGGATATATGGTAAGCATTAACAATTAGAAAATAAATATTTTTTTTAAATTTTCAAACTTTAATAATAGATTTGTATTATTTTTTTATGTATTTGACGATATGGACTGTGAATATAAAAACCCTAATTTTTTTTACATATAGGTAAAGAACCTGGGTTGTGTGCTTTGAAAATACACCTTGGAGGAGCGTTCACTGAGATAGAGGATAGGAGATACGTTAATGGCAAGGTAAGTTATGTTGATTTTGTGGATGTGGACCTATTTTCAGTATTGGAATTAGATGCCATTATGCTGGAGTTAGGTTACAAGGTTGGACAAATAATGTATTATCATTATTTATTACCCAATGGTAATTTAGATGTTCATGAGTGAATGAGGTTGAGATATATATTGAACATGGCTTCTCAAAGTTGAAACTAGATTTAGAGAAACTTAAACAGGGGAAAGTGACAATTGAAGAAATTAGTAGTGAAGATGAACAAATAGTAGCAAAGGGTAAGACTAGAAGTGGTATTTCAAGTAGGTTAATGTTAGAGTGGCAAGAACCAATGATAGGACTGAAAAAGTTAATGAAGATTATTTAGATGTGGACCTAAATGACATTATATTTGATCAGGGGAATGATGAGAATCTCAATGTGAATGATGATAATGAGAATAAGACTGTGAAGGATAAAGGGAAGGGTCTTATGGATCAGGATGATAGTGACTATATAGTTGATGAGGTACATGAAGCAGTATCATTTGAATGTTGATCCTCAAGTTGAGTACATGGGTTGTAATAATCAATCAGCAGTGGATGCAGATGTTCAAGCACATGGAGATGAGATTGGTGGGCTAGACTATTCCTAGTTGCTGAGCATAGATATTGTTTGAAACATATCTATAAGAACATGAAGTCTAGATCGAGAGGGAAAGCATACAAGGACTGTTTATGGAAGGCTGCAAGTTCTACAACAGTGGTACAATTTGAAAGAGCGATGGAGGAAATGAACAACTTGAGCCAACCATGCTTTGAATGGCTGTCACAAATCCCTCCAAGTCATTGGTCAAGGTCCCACTTCACATGTAACACATTGCATGATATTTGAGTCCCTTTTCAGTAGCATTTAACCATATTTTAGATAACTTTTTACCATTATTTGTAACAGGGAGGGCACAATCTGACATTCTTTTGAATAATTTGTGTGAGGTTTTTAATAGAAGGTTACTTAAAGCTAGGGAGAGTCCAATTATTGGTTGTCTAGATTTTATTAGAGAATACATGATGAAAAGGATTACTTTGGTACAAAAAGAAATTGATAAGTGTCTTGGACCATTGACACCAACAGCCACAAAGTTGTTAGAAATTAATAAGGAAGAGGCTTCAAAATATACTGTCATATATAGTGGGGGGGTGGTTAAGTATCAAGTGAGTGGTCCATAGAATGATTAATGTGTAGTGGATGTTTAGGAGAGAGTATGTAGTTATAGAAGATGGGAATTAACAAGAATCCCATGTAAGCATGCTGTGGCTGCACACTTTGATATGGGTAAAATGGCATGAGACCAGGTATTATTGAAACTTAGGTTAATAAGTGTTATTGGCTAGCTACTTGGAGACAAGTGTACTCCCACACAATTGGACCAGTTACTAGTTCAACATTTTGGCCAAGGTCTCAAGTTCCAACTACACTAACCCCTCCAGTTCATCACACTCCTGTTGGAAGACCAAAGAAAAAAAAAAGAGAGCATTTGATGAAGAAAACATGGTTAGACCCAATAGAAAGTTTTCTAGAAGGCTTAAGATTATTGCTTGTGGACGATGTGGCAATCTAGGCCATAATTCAAGGAGCTGTAAGGGTCAAGGTAATAAAAGTCAGGCACAAGGAGATGGAAGTGGGTCAAGACAGGCACCAGTCAAGCAACCAAGGCAAACCCAGGGTCAATCAAGTCAATGAACTCATAATCAACCTCAATCAAGGCAAACCCAGGGTCAATCAACTCATAATCAACCTCACCAAGGCAAACCCAGGGTCAATCAAGCCAAAACAAACCTGCATCAACAAGCCAGGCACCAATTAGGATGACCAAGTCTACGGCTTCAAGACTGTCACCAATTCAAGCTGCTGGAAAGAAGACTAAGTCTGTGAAGAAGACTGTCCAGAAGGCTATATGGAAGTAAACAACTTGACCAGTGTGTTTATCTTTTTTCTGTATTTGACATTATGCTTTTGATCCTGTATGTGGGTGGATGTTATGCTTTTGATCCTATGTATGTGAATTTTAATTCGACTAGTGTGTCAAATTTGACTATTATGGTTATGTAATTTGACTATCCAGTTTGTTTATTATGCTTGAATGTTATGTGTTTATGTAATTTGACTATCCAGTTTGTCTATGGCTTCAATGACCATATTATGCAATTTTCATTATTGTATTTGCAGGTTATATAAATCTAAGTATTTCCAATGTTTTGGACAACAAATATAAATGTAACCCATATTCACTTTTCATGTATATTGCACCCATATTTAGTTTTCAAGTTGACAAAAAATATGTTGAAATAATACCAACTGCTACAACAAGATACTTCATTCTATAAACTTCATTCCATAAACTTCATATTACAATATACCATCTGCTACAACAAGACTGACCAAATATAAATATAACCCTATCTAAATATAAACATAAGAAAGATGACAATGCAAGACAACATCAGATACACTTTTAATTGCTTGATTTTTTTATTCTTCACTTTAACTTCATACTCTAGTGCGTTTTTAGACAGTAGAAAACCAGGAATTATCTCCATAGAACATTCCCCCATGACTGGATCATACCATCCAATAAACTTGTTGCATCGTGATTCCCTTCCAGGGCAACTATAGGATCTCCTGCCTGGATTTCGAGGCGTCCAAGATGTGGGTATCACAGCGACTGAACCACATGAGCAATGAACCATTTTTTAAAACTTGAAATAAAACTCTAATTTTTAAAGCTTATAAAAAAACCCTAATTTTGTTAACCCAGATGTGGAAGAAGGAAGCAAAAGGGGGAAAAGGAAAAAGGGAAAAAGGAATTTTTGTGGTTGGGTTAAAAGGCGGTATAAAAAGGGGTGGAATGGAGTGTATCGTGCAAAAGGACATTTTTGCCCATGGTGTGCGTGTCACGTGACAGGGCCATTAAACGGACGTTGGTGTCGAGGACCAAAGTGTTGACGGGGCTTCATACTTAGGGACGAAAACCGTAATTAATGAAACATAAAGATGAAACCTGCAAGTTATGTCAAATCACAGGGACGATCCGTGTAATTTACTTGAAAAAAAATAAGGATCCTCTAAAGTTGGTTGTTCAGAGGTGAAGTTGGAGAGAACTCAATTAATTAAAATCAAATAATTTTTTATTTTAATCCAAAGATCAAGAATTGTCCAACTCCACCGGTAAAGTTGAACTTTAACTATCCAAGAAAAAACATACATACAATAGGAACAATATTGAACCACGAGTCTGTGACCAAACTGTGTATCGGCACTAATCACAATTTTTTTTTTTTTTCCTTTTTGGTAAAAGGTTCTGATCCCATTTTTATTTGGATTTCACACATAAAACCCCTCAAAACCCCAACCAAATCCAAAAATGGCCTTCCGGCAACTCCGCCGTAAATTCACCACCACCGCCAACAAACTCCCAATATTATACACCACCACCGACACCACCACCGATAAAACCGTCACACTGCAGCTACTTTCATGGGGGCGCGGGTCTTCCGGCCAACTAGGTACAGGTAAAGAAGATTCCCAAATATACCCATCACCCATTTCATCACTAATTCTCTCACAAAACTCTTTCCGCCTCATTTCTTCGTGTCGTAATGAAAACGATGACGATCGGTTACAAATGGGCGTTGCGTGTGGGCTGTTTCATTCTGGGGTAGTGATTGATGGCAAGTTATGGATTTGGGGCAAAGGTGATGGTGGTAGATTAGGGTTTGGTCATGAAAACACTGTTTTTCGACCGACGATTAATGAGAATTTAAGAAATGTGAAAAATGTTGCTCTTGGTGGACTACATTCTGTTGCGGTTGACTCGGTTGGTGATGTTTTCTCATGGTCAGTTGTTTTTTCAAAGACTTTGTTTTTTTTGTTTATTGTATCATAATATATGGCCTAATTGAATGAATAGATATGAAAAGCGAATTCGTATGTTGTCGTTGAGTTATACTTGGTAGTTATTAGTAAATACAGTTTTAGTTTTGTGATGAATTAAGAATGTAATTGAGTTAGAGAGAAAGTTGAGAACTTGAGATGAAATGTGGAATATCTAGTGAAGTTTTATAGAAGTTAAGGAGAGTGTATGTAAGGTGAAAATTGATCCATATAGCTTGAATGGAAGCTAAAAGAATCTTCGGAGCCTTGGAGGTAGTTGACGTCACAAAAGAATCTTGGGATCCTTGAGATGACATTTTAGGCTTTCAACAATGTGATCTCATAAGTGGTGTCTTTATTGCTCGGTATTCGGGCTTAGTGATCTTGACAATAAGGACTCGTGTTTAGATTGCCAAGATATGAGAGAAGAGGTCAAAAACGATTGTGTCCTAGAAACAGAGCGACCTGTGCTTTTGCGCTGTTAGTTACAATATAAGATGATGTTGGTTGAGTATCATTGAAGGACGGAAGGAAGAGACCTTGCAGGTGACCATCTTGATGCAAGTCATTGTTCTTAGGAGGGCTTTCATATGATTTCTAGTGGGGAAATGAACTAGCTTGCTGAAAGTTTGAGTTGCATAAGATAGATTACGTTTACCAATGGCATGGTAGAGAAGCTTGACAATATTCTATTTTTAGAGAAAGAAGTCATTAAAGTATGACCATCGTGAATATGCAGGGGGTTCTTAAGATTCAGTTGGGTAGTTTCTAATTTGGAGTTCAAGACACCCATTTTTTCCAATAATGCGTGATCATATTCTATTGTTTCACCATCAAAATAGCTTTTCCAATCCAAGCTTTGTGTTTGAGGGACTGCTGGACAAAACTTCAAATGAATGCATTAGCCATGATGAAAGAGGCAAACTTGCCAAACCACTGGATGTATAATTGTTTATAGTCCACATACCCTGTTAAAAGAAGTAGAAGCTTTGGCAACCTTAAGGAATGGTCCTATACTCGTACGGATCTCTTGAATGAGGGATTCCCATGTGAGGTGTTGGCAATGTCAAGTTAATGCATGTGTAGTCGTGTCTCTAGAAATTGGGAGACATTTTCAAGGCTCGGATACTAACAGTTTTGTCAACTAGATTAAGGTTTCACTTGATTAGTTCACTCTTTTTTTTCTTTTTTTTTTTGTGAAGGCTCCTTGGCAACAAGTATAGCCTTTACCTATTCAATGGAACCATCAAGGCATTAACTTTATCTTTAATCCCATACACAAAATTATAACCTATTGGTATCTTATTAGGTGGTAGATTTTCTCACTTGTCACTGTTTTTAAAGCTTTTATTTTATCAAAAAATCCTCTTGTACATCAATATAATCATGTACCAACTTTGTTTACTAGTATCATCTATCTTTAACTATCCAAAATTGTTTGTTTCATTGATAATGTTATTGGATCACACACCTATAAACTATGGCGATTGATGGGTTGGGGCAATAGAGAATTATATAAGCTTTGGAAGCTAATCACATGTTGGTACTCTGTGATCTACCTTACAATAATATTCTAATATGTTGTAATTGGGCGTTGGGTGTACCGAGTTTTGTCATTTTGTGTAAAAAAGTTGGTTCTATCAAACGGATTAAGGCGATATACACAAAAAGAAAAGGGACCGATTACATAGAAAGGGTTTGCTTTTGTTTCCAAAATGGTTAAAGTTTGTGCCTTGATTTTCATTGGCATCTTCATTATCTCAACATCAACAACTTCTGTCTGCATGGATATAGCAATGCCAAGGTGTATATGTCCATCCCCAAGGCTTTAAAGTCAAAAAAGTTCCTATTTGCTCTTTAACAAGCAGACATAGGCAATGACTTCAATTGTTATGTTGACGTCTTGACGATATTATTTTTGGAAGGTTCAATCTTTCAAAGTTCATTCTATCAAATTTCTTAATGATAACTAATTATATATCAAAGATCTGGGAACACCAAATTTGACTCCGTTGTCATTAAAATCATTCGCACTAATGCTAGTATTACCATGAACAAACACTAGTATGCTCTTGACTTGCTGGATGAGTTGGGTTTCTCAACTCCGGACATCCTAACATCTCTGCATATTCATGATCCTTAAACTCCTGACTGCCCTTTTCTCTACCTGGGAGTTGTTGGCAAGCTTCTCTTCAAAAAATATATGTCACTTTATACATTAGAAGCTCTGCTCAGAGTATTCACTCAGAGCTAGTAGAATTTGTTATTTGGATCTATGGTTGTAAAAATAGAAGATTAACAATCCTCCAGTTAATATCAGGAGACTCCCCAGAAGTGTTTTTCGCAGTCGAATTGAAGAGTCCAGAAATAATCGTAAGATGGTACGTGCCAAACATCATGAAGAGGGATGTGTGGATTAATCTATATGGATCCACAGTATAGATAGAAATGGCATGGTCAATTGGTAGATATGAAGTGGTATGGTGTAGTACCGTAGTGCATTTGTGTGAGTGAGTATGTGATACGTTTCATCATTATCTATAATCCAAGCATTATTACACAGTAGGGGGAATAGGAAAAAGTACCAGCCATGTGATGTTGTCTTTTTATTGTTTTGAATCATTAACATTTCTGAATTGGTTAACTTGATTCTGGAGTTGGTTCATTTTAGCAAATACAGCTGCTCCTTGTGCTTTATGAATGACTGATGGATTGTTATACACATATTTTTGTCCTACAGCATTAAATGTCATGTTGCTATTGTGGAACATTGTTATCACTTATATGCTGCTTTTGTGATTGAACTTTGTTACCGTCTTACCGAGTGGATGATTTTGTGGATAGCCTACTAATTTGTAGCATTCATCTTTGCTATGGCTCTCTTTTTGACTGTAGGATAGGATCAGAATGTGCCTTTGTTTAAATCTCGGTTTGCTTCATTTGGATTTTGGAAAAATGAAGAAAACCTTTTTTTTCTGTTCTCTGTCATCAGTGGTTTTTTGTAGCTTCACTGTGCAGGGACATGAGTATATTATAGTGACTTTAGAGCATCATTTTTATCCCACAGTCCTTTAAAATTTGATAATAGTCCTCAATTGTGCAACATACAATTTAGTTGTTTCAGTTACATTATGTCATTATCATGCTGGTAGATCTAGTGTTCTGTGCCCATCTAGCTACACATAGTGCTCATGAAGCTCCTTCTGCAAAAGAGAAATGTATTAAGTTCTAATTTGTTGCCTACACTTTTAAAAATGGGATTTGTTAACCAGTGAGAGTGAGTAAAGTTCGTGCGCTTATATTTGAGTCTGTAGAATCCTAGATTTGCAGACTAATTAAATGCGGCGAAAAAATTAGGTGATAAAAAACGATGCTTAGAAAAGTAAGGTCAGTTCAGTCAATGGAGTAGCATTAATCAATCTGATTATGATTAAAGCAAATTATAGTCTCTTAGGAATTTTAATGCTCTGATACCATTATATAATTTGTTTGAATTATTAAGTATATCAAGTCCTGATACCAATTCGGAGAAAGTTATCTGGGTCATGCACAATCAATCAAATTGCATCCTGCTGTCACAAGAGTAGTATCAAACATTGAACGCTAAACGTTTGTATTATAATCAGGATACATTAGGTGCACATGATCAATAATACTGTGCCATATTATCCTTGTTAAAGTGTGTATACTTATTTTTATTGGTCTCACATAAATTTCGTATTTGTTTGACTTGGTTGGGGATACAAATACAAAAAAAAACATCAGAAGTTAAACATAAAAATGC
This sequence comes from Erigeron breviscapus, assembly GCA_034093135.1. Taxonomy (NCBI): domain Eukaryota; kingdom Viridiplantae; phylum Streptophyta; class Magnoliopsida; order Asterales; family Asteraceae; genus Erigeron; species Erigeron breviscapus. Next base: position 97,758,842 of record CM067170.1, on the reverse strand, counting down.
TTGTGGTTATTTAGTTTAGGTTCCATTTGTAGCCATATGTGGTACAATTCATGAAGTGATGGAGATGGAGATGCAAACGATTGGAATTGGTTAAAAAATGAAACGTTAGCTTAACATAAAATGGTATTTTAAGTTAGCTAGAATACTTGCAGCTCGTATAGTGAAGTTGACATCTTATGTGAACCCAAGATAAATAACATCATCTTGGAACATAAATCAAGCAAAAAGATAGTTGTAAGAAACTGATGATCCTCTTCTTTATGCTCACCTTGCATTTTTAGTTACAAAGCTAATGAAATACTCCATTCTTGAACTTTTCCATGAATCATATAAGCATTAGATAATGGGTTATTTCAACCTAGAAAGTTTTGTCGCTTTAAATAAACACTTCTAGACTTGGTTAAAAATTGTGTGCTTTTGGTCCTATAGCGCATGAGGGGTTCATGTAATAGCATCAGGTGTTCCTGGTCCGCGAAGGCGTACACTTTTACCACTTTCAGCCAAGGCGCCTGTTGATGCATATTCAAAGCATTCATTTCTAAAACCCGTGTATTAGTTTGCCTAACAATGCTTCCAACTTTCCAGGAACTTCTTTTGCTTCTCCTCTGTTCTTCCTTGTTTATACTTGTTCTCCTCTGTTATTCTGACCTGCAATATGTATGAAATGTTTACCCAATACTCACTTCTCAGTCAAACTCGTCAAAGTAAGCCATAGACTCGGCCATCAAATGCATACTAACCATCAAAACAAATTTGTGATAGGGGATTACATATTGAATTTTTTAGTCTCTGACATAGATTTGTTATGTTTGTGTTTCCATTAAATGATCCTTTTTTTGCAATTTATAATGAAGTTTACAGGGGTTATGGAGGGTTTGGTGCTCTTGGCCATTCTGTTTATACTAGAGAGCTGTCTCCAAAAAGAGTAGAAGGCAACTGGGAGGGAAAGATTAGTCAAATTGCAACTAGTGGCACACACACTGCTGCAATCACTGAAGCAGGTGATCATATAGTTTTAATAAAGAAGTTGTAATATAACGATAGTTCGTGGCTTGAATTTTACTGTAAAAGGTTATAATTTATTTATTTTATTAAGTTCATTGCACTAACATATTTATTTTGCTTTGTGCATGGTCAATCTAGGTCAACTATATATTTGGGGACGAGATGAAGGGGAAGGCAGACTTGGGCTTGGTCCTGGCCGTGGTCCAAATGAAGTTGGTGGACTCAGTATACCTTCCAAAGTGAAAGCATTACCAGTTCCTGTTATTTCTGTTGCATGTGGCGGTTTCTTCACTACAGTGATTGCTGATGATGGCCAATTGTGGAGCTGGGGTGGTAAGACAGCGCCTTCTGCTTGTTTATAAAGTGGATGTTGAAATTATCCAAGATCAGAATTTGTATCTTTCTGTAGATAAATTAGAGTCTTGTACAGAAATTACATAAGTAAGTTTGATTATGTTCTATGCAGCAAACTCAAATAATGAGCTTGGAAGAGGTAATCGAGTAGGCGGTTGGAAACCTCAACCTATCCCTGGTCTGGAGGGTGTCCGTATTGTTCAAATAACAAGTGGTGGATATCACTCTCTTGCTTTAACTGGTATGATGAATGCAGAATTAATAATATCTAAGCTTGGGTAGGAATTATAACCTCTCATTAATTTTTGTTCTGATTTTAAAGATGAAGGTCGGGTATTATCTTGGGGCTATGGTGGACATGGACAGTTGGGGCACTTTTCTACCCAGAATCAGCCTGTTCCCTTGGTTATTGAGTCTCTAGCTTCCGAGAAAGTTGTTCACATTT
>CM067170.1:97733088-97756038 GCA_034093135.1 Erigeron breviscapus | reverse complement strand
ACATCTAACATGTACTCAACCACCTCTTTTCGGAGAGGTGGTTCAGCCCTACCTAGTCGAACTGCCACTATGTTCATGGCTTGGTACCTTAAAGTGTCGACTTGGTTGACTGTTAACGGGTTCAGGTAATGCATCTTGGGTAACAAAGGGTGACCATAGATATAGACCATGTTAGCTAGTGATAAGGTAGTGAATCGGACTGCAAGTTGGAGCTCTCCCATCTTCTTGACCCCAGAAGGGTGAAGGACCAGTAGTGGGTACGAATGTGTGTAAATTCGATGAGCTTCAAGAGTTGACAACCGAATCCTCACCTTCCCGATTCTTGCATCTCTTCCTGTACCTATAGAAGTTTCATTTCAACCCATTCAATTATGAAATGTAAGTTGGTTTATTTTTATCTTTAAGGTAAAATGGGTAATAAAAGGATTAGCTAAATAGGAAAAGGATCAAAATTTGTTCAGGGTGTATTATTAGTTAAAAGTTTTAGACATAACGGGTTAACCCTGACCCGACCCACCCACCCACCCATATTGCTACCTCTGCATACCTGGTTTCTCAGCTCCCAAGTGACAATTATCAAAAACACCCATTGTGATGACAGTACACGGATCATAAACTTCCCACGTGTACTGCTCATTCCACTTCGGGCTAAGGGTGTCAAGAATAGTCCGTGTTCGAACCCATTTCTGTCCATACTTAGCCACACAATAAGCATCAGTCGACCCACGCCCATCTTTCATCTTCATAGGGAGCAATCCTTGGGCGCCCAAAATCCCAACTTCAAGTATCCCACAAGGCTGCTTCCATAGTTGCTTAGCAGTCGGTCTTGTATCACTAATATACAAAGTCGATTCATCTAGAACATGATACGCACCTTCTAAGCAAACACGAATATGTACTCTACTAGAAAACTTAGTCTCACCAACACCATACCTCTCGAGGTTGAACCATCGAGAATGAACGGGCCTATGGTCTAATCTCTTCTCAAACATTGTTAATGGAAGACTTAATGTCCCCAAAACCTCATCTCTAGAATGATGAACCCGATCCTCAATGGTTAACAACAAATGTTCTTCAAACGGCTCTGCAGCAACAAACACGAAATCCTCATTCCATAAAGGATTCATCGTCCTTGTAGAACTTATCTTCGTCCTCAACACTTGGTTCCCGACTTCAACCTTCATTGAAACTTCTGGAACACGTCCCCTATCGTTTGCTATAACATCTTGAGCTTCTATAACATTCACTCTTAGATACCAAAGTTTTGGAGAAACATAAACTTTTGACCTAACATTAAAAACACCTTCACCATGAGCGAACGAAGCATCCGAATGCCACGCCTCAGGAAACGCCTCGTCAGCTTGTGTTCCCATCCAAACAGCAAGCATGATCTCGCCTTGTCCACGTCGGTCATCCAGCCTATACCATTGAGCCGCTAACGGGCTATCAGGTGGGACACGTGTCGTAACCTCATTTAAATCAAAAACTACTTTCCCAATATACTCATCTCTCCCAAACATCTCCTTATCTTTCACATAAACTTCTAAAATAGACGATTGAACACGTTCTTTTGAAAACGCAAACACTTGGTTCCATTCAGGGTCCGTTTTCTTCTCATAATGCCTTGTTCGACCTCTATAGTTCCCGAGCTTGACCTCTACATACGGGTCAACACCTAAAGAAAGTTCTTTAGCCTTCACAACTCGAACATAAAGATGATGAGTTTGTTCAACAAGATCATATGTACTTGTCAATCTCTCACCCCCAAGATGCGGGTTTGTGTTTTTTAGCTCGTAATCGTCTTGTTGAAGGGCGGGATTAATCCCACCAGGCACGGGTTCATGGGTCATATTTTGACGGTTTCTTAATCTGATCATTTTTGGTGTTTGAAAGTGTTTGTATTGTAATTAAGATACGAGGATAATTAGTTCGGTTTTATGAGCATGAATTGAAAGAAGACAGCATCTTACGTAGTTGGATTTTTTAATGTGTGTGTGTTACTAATTCTTTGCTTGTTTGAAAAATTATAACCCATGAATACATGCATGCATGATGTGATGATTACTTGTTTTGAAAGTAATGTTGAAAAAAAGAGATTCTTGTGCATAATTAAGTGGAAGAAGCTACAGAAAGTACTAGTGGTGAGATAGAGGAGAATGGGGGCAAAGCATATAAGCTTTCTTTTGAAACATGAGACTTATTTTTATGGGATGAACATTTTATACTAACAACTCTTTATTTTCCTTATACTACGAGAGTAAGTACCCGCGCGTTGCGACGGTAAGATGGTAGGGTGATAGGTCATAGGTTGTGATAGGTCATAGGTTGTGATATGTCATAGAGTGTGATAGCCAAATGCCTTAGCCGTACGGGCTCCACCATCGGATTTAAAAATTCGTCGAAAGTATATCGAATGACATCTCTAATGAAAGAGCATGAATTTTAAGAACACCCATATAATTTTTATAATTTATCGATTTACGGTTTTTGAGATAAAATTTTTGAATGAATTAGAGAAATTTATGGAGGAGAAAGAAAAATGAGTGGTTGAGATTTGAGGAGAGAAAGAAAAATGAGTGGTTGAGATTTATTCTAAGAGTATTATGAATAAGTGATAGGAGTATTTTGGGATTTTCACTTGTGTAAAGTTGAAAAAATAGAAGGAACAAATGCTTTATAATGTAGTAGAGATAAATACGTTTACTCTACAATACAACATCGCACATTTGATGATATATACTATTAAAAAAAAAGTTAATGTATGAATGAATAATTATCTTTATTAATAATAACACTATCATGTAAGTCAATATATTTTATTTATTATATGAAACTTGAATCTGTAAATTTTTAGTTGCTGGGAACATACGCGAAACCAAAATTTGATGTTAAGAGTGCTGTTTGCTTGATTTAAAGAAACCGATTTGAAAAATATTGAATGATTTTGACTTTTGGACTAAAATTTTATATAAAAAACTTATGTTGATGGGAGCGGCCGAACACCCATCCAATAGCTTAACCCCTTATAAAAAATTAAATTAAATAAAGATGTGAATGGTATCTGTTATGTCAAATGAAATATGTAGTTAAAGTTTGTTTGTACATTTACTACAAAATAAGCTTTAGAATTGTAAAGGCACTATAAGTAAAACAAGAAAAAAAAGCACTTATGATCGAAGTTGTGAAAGTTTACATGCAAAATAATCTTTGTAATGAGCGCTTTTGCCTTTTTGTTCAAATTAATTCTTTGTATAAATCATAAGCCAAATCGATGATAATATGCTTTACTTCATTGCCTGCTTCTTTTTTTTTTCTTTTTTCTTTTTGTCTAGGACATTCCATTCTTTGCTTGGCCAATACAAAAAGTTTCCAAAGATTGCAAAAGAAGTTGAAAGAAAGAAAATAAGTGATTAAATTATTTAAGTTGGTGTTACAATTAATCTTTCTTATACTAGCACGTTACCCGCGTAATGCGGCGGTGGTCGTGGCGGCGACGATGTGGTGGTGGGGGCGACTGTTGGTGGTAGATGAGGCGTCGAATGGTGTAGATTATTGATGTAAAAGTAATTGATGTAAAAGATTAATGGAGATATTTTAAAAGATAAAGGATTGATAGTGTAATTTGATCATTAATGTTAAGGGGGTAGTATAGGTGGAAAATTTTTAAGAGGTAGGATAGATATAGTGCTATTTTTCAACACTTCTAAAAATAAAGTGCTATTTTTTTATAATGTAGTATAGATAAACGTAGATAAAATAGATAGTTATTTGGTTTTTTGGGCATTTGCTCTGTTTACTAGTGCGGACCAATAATTTGGTTTGCTTAAAAACTATTAACATTTTATAAAAGTTGTTTTAGTACTAAGGCTTGATACTTGCATTTTGTTGCGAGGTAGTGATTTCAAATGTGAGAGAGAATAAAAGTTTTGGACCAAAATAAAAATCAAAAGTTAAAAGCGAAAATGAAAATATGTTGAAAAATTATAAAATATCAAACTACGGTACAAATAAAGCTTCAAAAAAATTTGGTGATGAAATTATATAAATTGTAAAATTTTTGTAGACAAACCGTAAAAACCAAACGTAACAAGTAAAAGTTAAGAACGTATCAACAATTCAATGGCCAAAATGCCAAATTATAAGGCCGGTCCTTATAGCATCGTCCACCCCGCGTCCGACGCCGGCGGGGTGAAGACGCTATTAGCACTGGTGGCGTCGAAGGTGGCGTCCGAGGTGTTTCTTCCAAGTTTAGACGCAGGAGAAGAGAGGAGAGTGGGGCCCGATTTCGTGGTATCCGTTGCAAAATAAAAAAAAATTTTTTATTCCAAATTAAAAAAAAACGGCTAGTAGCTTCATTTTTGTTTTTTTTTTCAAACCCCTATTTATTCCCAACTTAACACTACCATTTCAAATCACAACAACTTCTTCCAACTCATTTTTTATCTTCCTCAAACCATTCCAAACCACAAGTGAAAAAAAAACCACAGGGACGAATCCTGCAATTAACTCTAAAATTAAATATATAACACAAGTCATTTTTCACGTATAAAGAACTATTATTCTATTTTATTATTCATTTTCTTCATTATCTACCTGCAAACCTAAACATTATGTACATCCAAACAAACAACTTATAACATACCAACTCTTATATCTCTATAAATGAATCATACGCACAAATGAAATACAGATGTACATATTCATAAAAAATATATCTAGTTACGAATGGTAATCAAGGGTAGTGCATAATGGGAGCCCAAAAAAAGAAAGCAAATCGGTGTACAGATAGTCGGGTCAAACTCAACCCGATGAACAATTCTTCTTCACTTTTTTTTCTTCCAACCTCGTGATACACAATGTATAAAAAAATATATTTTAATATTTTTTTATACACAATGTATAAAAAAAACATATCTTCCTTATTTCTTACTATTTTAGTTTTTTTTTAATTAAACACAATGTATAAAAAAAACATTTATTAAAGAGTACAACATATTTTAATAAATTTACCTGTGTGATAGATTTATCACAACCTTTGTTCCAATATCACTCCCCTTAATTAAAACATACTTTTTCAAACAATATAATACACATTACATTAGATTTTTGCATATGCAAATTAAAAATCTTATTTTTCTCATATTTCGATGAATATATAACTCTAAATTCATATTCTCAACATGATCTCTCCAGTGCATATCAATAAAAATTAAAAATGTAATAAATATATCTTTCTTAAATGAATAATAATCGGGTACAAAAAATAAAATACAGTAACAATGATAGGTGTCGAAATATACGTGACCTTTGTTAATACAAGTGACAAAACTACTTGTTGGACACCTCTCTTTTTCATTCCCAAACATCTTTTTTAAAATCTCTCATTCCTTTTAACACACAAAAAAAACATACATTTCCGTGGAATCTCATAATTAGATTAGTTTTCATCAACTGTGCAGGAATGTTCAGTAAAACATATATCAGTATTTCTATAATTAAATACCATCCATTTCCGGTAATCACACAATATATCTATATATATATATATATATATATATATATATACACAATATATATATATGATTTTTAGAAGTGTTAAATGGTACGCCCCCACATTTCTCGTCCTCGACGCGCAACATGAGATCCGGTGACATCTTGCTGCCAATGGTGTCAGCAAGTGATACACCCGTGACAATCCGGTTCGGAGAGGTCTAACCTACTACGGTTTTAACCAACCCCCTCTACCCGCTGGAAAGTTAGCTCCACGCCACAGCAGCACCCGACTCCGAACTGGCTAATTGGTGAACTGGGTTCGATGAAGATTCCAGATCCAGATCATGTCCGATATGTCCCTCCTCTCAGATGATGATGATGGTGATGGATCGTATGTAGAGATATCAAGAAGATGATAATATTGGTGGATCGTGTGTAAGGATAAAGGAAATGGGTTGGGAAATGAATGTCGAATATGGTGAATGGTGATTTTTATAGGTATACTAGCGGGTAATTTGGCCGTGCAATGCACGGGCCACTAAAATCGACGTCAAAGTTCTTTTTAGCAATTTCGATATAACTTGTAATGATAAACACAATGCATATGCAAATAATATTTGACAAGCAAACAAATAAATTATATTGTTCACATAGCCTACTACAAACAAATGAGGCACTTAACACCATCCTCATTAAAAGAAAGATCCGAATTACAATGTGACACACCAAAACATAAAGATACATCAAACATAGATATACATGGTATCAAACAAATGGTGTAAAACTTAAGCAACCAGTATGAACAAAACATAAACACGGTCTCTACCACCGGAACGTTACCAAGCCTCGATCCCTTTAACAAAGTCCAATACTTCCCTCTGCCTTGCATAATCCTCATTTCCTGCCTTCATTTTGAAAACCCCTTTGGCAGTACCAAGCTCCAACTCAACATTAATAATCTTTATTTAATTATTCAAGCATCTGTATATTTCCAAAATTAATTAGCATTCCTTTTTTTATCATTACCTTCTTCAAATGATAATATACTACCCAAAATCATTTTCCTTCAAAAAAATAAAAAATCACCTTCACAACTATGAAACCTAAGCAATACTCAACTATGAAACCTAATCAATACTTAAAATAGATCCCGAATACTAAAAGCACACAATCTATAACAAATATAGAAAGATAACAATGAAAAAATGAAAAAAAATTAAATTGTTTAACTAACGACAGCATTGAACAAAGAAGAAATAATGACCTGAAGAATCTATCTAAATGGATATAGATATAGATAAAGAAATAGATGTAGATATAGATAGAAAAGAGATAAGTACGTATTTATGTATCTAAATGGATCATTTTCTTCACAACTTCAGCCTAATACATCTACTTCTACTACTACATATTTCCTGTATGATTTTGGAAGACAAAAACACACAATCCTCTCACAGCTTTTCGAGCAATAACAAGAGGAAAACATATAAATCTTCATCTAAGGTCAAGCATAAAAGAAGGAAAAAACATGAACACATGCAAACTTCGCATTTCTAACTTGGTTATTGAAGACAAAGTTAGAAACGAACTTACCTAGTTACTCATGTCAACGACTTCCTCTAAGTAGTCATCATATTGTCTTAATGATGGAAAATCCTCTACTCTTTTATTACACCAGTAAATTCATACGAAAACAGATGTATAACATCAAACTATGACACATATCAAATCGAAGATCAAATTCATAAATGTCTATAGAATATGAATGTACATATACCAAAATTGTTTTGAAAATAACTCCTTTTTTTGTCAATAGCCCCAGAAGTACCTCCCAACAAGTTACAAATTACAAATGAGATAGCTACATGGGCCATTTTCCCCTGTAAATATACTTTCTTCAAGTACCATTCCCATTTGTATCAAGAAATCAAATTCACAAAATGAAAAGTGCCCAAGAGCCCTGACTATTGTTTATCCATCTATATTATACATATAACGTTAGGTATTGTTGAGATTTGAAAGAGTGATAAACTTGGACTCGGTTCGAGAGTTACCCGAATTAAAATTTTGTATACATCTGAGGAGCTATTTTGATTTTCCTGTTGGTTGAAAGTTTGTTAAAGAAACATCTACGTTCAAAGGGATTAAAATTCAAGAAGATGAATATCATCGTCGCATAATATGAATATGAGTATATGACCATCGCATTAACACATCAATGTAAAAAGAATAGAAGACCGGCAAGAGAGAAAAAAAAAGGAGGCAAAGTCCACAAACCTGCAATTAACACAAACACCAGTTTCGTATTCTCTGGCTCTAAGAACCCAGGTTAGTCAAATAACAATCGGCCTGGAATCAGTGGCAGTTTTTATACCAAAAGTCCAGAACCAATATTGTCTCTGCAAATACAATACAGACAGTGCCAAACTTCCGAAGGAGCAACCACCGGTCCAAACAACCTACAAACAAGAAGCTATAGATATTAGTTCAACTTTCACAATAAGATACTACGTTGTAATGAATGAAGATGGAACTTGTTGATGTAAATAAAGTACAGGAAAAAGATATCACTTTCTAGGCTCGAATTCACTGTCTTGTACTATTGTTACTCATATAAATCAAAATAAAATCATATCATACATAATTTTAATGAAAAAGATTTAAAATATTAAAACCCCATATCCCAAAATTATATATCTTACATGACATGCGTATATATGTATAAAAATTTAACAATCATAAATTGCAAACTAATATCAAGCAAAAACATTCACACATTTAATATCATTACCTAAAGTAATTCAAAACATTTTCTATAAAAGTACTATTAGTTGGGAATGTCAAGTAAAGTTGCATTGAATTCAAATTTGATTCCCCCAAACCCATTGCTCCAAACTCATTTTGATCAGGTCAACACTGGTTAAACTTATGAAACTCATCTATCATCACAGCTGCTGATCTATAATAGGTTTAAAAAACACTTAAAAAAACAGTACGTTTTTCCAAAACAATATAGCCCAAAATCGTCAAATAAAAAAACACTAAAAAACACAACTTTCATTCACAAACACAAGCAAAGATTCAACTTTTTCAATACCCATATATTTCAAGCAAAAAATCCAATATAAACAAATAAAAAATCACTACTAATAGCATATGTATGTGCATATGTATATAGTTATATATATAAATTCCACTTTTTGGACACCCAAGAAAAATACCCATCATGAAAAACTTCTCATTAAGGAAAATGATCATGCATCTGCTGAAAAGAAAATGAGAAGTTGATCCATTATTATTTGCATTAAAAGCAACAATTATTATTTATTTAATAATAATAATAATAATTTCAATTAATATAAAACTCATCATCATCAGCATCAGTGTCTGTTTCCTGAAATTCTCTAAAAGTGTATGTATGTTTGTATATCATGCTCACATTATATAATCAATACAATAACTTATGAAATTAAGAATCTAACTAAAAGTAAACTAATTATAAAAAATAATAATAATAATAATGAAAAACCTTTTGTTGAAAAACACATCTCCCAAAGTGAAATCACGGATTTATGGCCTAAAACCTGCACAAAACATATAAACGTGAAAGAAACCCAACATCTAACCACTTAAAGAAAGAGAATTACTCAAGAATTAGTGTTTCTTATATCTGAGATTTGATCCGAGAGAGATAAGTAAGGAGAATGTTTGTCTTGGTTTTCTTTTCAAAGGAATTGAAGTAGGTTGAAAAAAGGAATTGTGTACAAGTATGTGTATAACATGATGGAGAGGAGTATGGGTTGAGAGAAGGTTGTCCCCAGCTTTTTTTTTTTTTTTAAAGGGTCGGCTAAAAAAAAAACTACTAAAATGATGGACAAAAGTATGGGTTGAGAGAAGATTGCCCCCTCCTTTAGTTATTTTTTTTTAAAGGTCATCCCAAAAAATAAAAAATATGAGTAATAGTGTATTACGACCGATGTGGCTTTTTCTTGAGGCTCTATAGTAAATTAGAGCCCCTTTATATAATATAGGATATCTTTATCATATATAAAGTTGAAGTCCATACCTAAAAAGTAGCTAAAAAAATCTGATTTGGCACTGCTATAATCTTTTTATTCGCTAATTAATTATTAAAGAAACTATTTATGACATCATGCAAACAAAATATATAAAACCAGTAAACCTTATTATTTTCCTATTTTTCCTCCAATTTTTTCTAACATATTCTGAATCCTAAATTAGTTATAGTTAAGTTATGGATATTGTTATTATTAACTTTAAACGCAAAGCCTCACCATTCATTTCATCAAGTTATATCTTTATACAAACTTTTTATATACAATTCCACTTATTGATTATTTATCATTGAAGTTTATGTTATTTTTTCTCTAAACATTTTTCTCTACTATAACTGTTTTTAATTGTTTATTTAGGTGCCTTTAAATAGTTGACTTATTCGATTGGTTTAATCAGAGTCCGGGTTATTCAATCAGGTTATATGGGTTTTTAACAATTTCATCTTATCTTAGATCCTTTAAATCTGACAAGCAAAAATTGTCTCCTATTGATCATGTTGCCATGTTAAGAAATTGGGCTGATTTCAAGAAGAAAAAAAAAACCCAATTCAGAGACTTTAACACGTCGGATGTGTTAATTTTTTTATGTTATTTGATCATATTTTTAATTCGATTTAACATTAGTATCCTGTTAAGTTTTTGACACTTTTCTATTTATTTGTAATCTTTTGCCATAAACCTTTAGGATATTTTATTATAGATATCTGCTTATTACACAGTCAAATGTGTTGTCATATTTTAAATATTTAATATTTACATCATATATGAAATAACTATTAATCAGTTAAATTAATACTACCCGGGTATCACCCGGGTGCTTATATAGGTAGATATAGTTGTGTACACGTAATAAATGTAGGGGAGTTAGTTATCTGTCATCATGTTATGTTATTTAAATAAAGCTTTTGCTGATAAAAGGGGAGTTAGTTATCTATCATGTTATCTAAAAATTTATTTCAAGTCACGTTTATGTTATCTGTTTAACTACCATTCCGCTTAAAATGGTTAATTTATACGGTTGGGATCTAGTGACAATTGGATTGAAAGGTCAAGATTGATTATAAATACCACTAACCGGCAGAAATAGTTATATATAATCACAACAAATTCTTATCAAATCATTTCATTCAAACATCACAACCAAATGGCGCATCATCCGTGGACTGAAGCAGAAGATCTTTTGTTGTCGAGGTGTTGGATGTTGAGGTATCCTGACCCAGTGACCGGTAGATGTGAAATGAATAACCCAAGCGAAAACGCTTGGAACGACATTACGGAAATGTTCAACAGGGACACGACTAAAGGTCCACGGAGCAAAGATCAACTAGTAGGTCACTTCACCAGAATTCGGAAGGAATGTAAGCAGTTTGAGGCAATTTGCTCGTATTTGAATGCACAGGAGAGGCCCGTCTCTGATGAGTTGCTTTATGCAACGGCGCATCAGCTTTACCAGGAGAAGCATGGGAGGGGCTTCAGATACGAGCACTGCTTCAGGGAGCTTATCATGGTTGCTTTATTGTTTGAATTATGAAGTGTGTTTTAGTATTTTAATTAAGTGTGTTTTAGTATTTTGAATTATGTATTGTCTTTTAGTATTGTAATGTCTTTAAGTATTTTAATAAAAGATGCCTACTTGGTAATTTAATAACAACAGAAGTTTATTCATAATTTAAAAACATTACAAACTTATTAAAGAGAAACATACAACATAATAGTTCGTAGAACACATTACAAACTTATTAAAGAGAAACATACAACATAATAGTTCGTATAACACATTACAAACTTATTAAAAGACAAACTTATTCATTCATCTCATAAACTGCTTTGGCCCATATGATCAAATGGTTCAAGGTGTTAACCGCACAATCAAGTTGTTCCAGAGCAACTTGAGTCTTGTCGATCTTCCCCTGCAAATAAGTAAAGTATTGACACTCAAGATCAGTACAATACCCGGTTTGTATATAATCGATTTGGTCTCGACACCATTGCTTCTTCGCATTTAGTTTTTGCATAACTGCAACAAGTTCCTCTTTAAACAATTGGTGGTCGAGGATACCAGCCATGATACTTTCCTGCACTTGATCGACAGTCATTGGTCGTTTTGGGTTAGTGACATTTGATGAAAAAGCCATTTTAGATGTATAAAGTTTGTGTTTTGATCAGAAATATTTGATAAGAAGCCGGTATTTATAGGAAAACTAGAAGACGCTCCTCCAACGTTCAAAATTGAAAATATTTTCAATTAGTGTAACAATTGTGATTCTTGACTCTATGATCATATGTACAATTTATCTAATTATCAAGTTAACCAATGTAGTTAAAGTGCAATTTGAGGTTCAATTGAGTGCAATGTGTTCTTATGGGTCAATTTATTACTTAATTGGAGATTTATGTGCTAGTCGAGGTCATTAGTTAGTGCTAATCGATTTTCATTTAGATGACATTGAATTTAACTAGTAAAATGTATATGGATCCTATCCATGGGTTATACCCAACCCATGACCCATCCAAGACAACCCAACCCTACCCCAACCTCCCAACCATTCATTCAATTCTCTTACACTTCTCTCTCTATCTCACTAAATGCATACACACTCTCAAATCTCCCTCTCTCTCTCTAAGATCTTGCCTCATTTATTGTGATTTCAACAAGATTAATAACAAAATCATCATCTATATCATCATTCTTACAACATATCAAAAAATTCAAAGTGCAAAGTGCAAGAAAAGTCTTCAACTAGGTCAAATTCGAGTTTGACTTCTTGTGGAAGTTTTGGTAAGTGATTTCTAGCTCAAATTCATTATTTCAAGTAATTAAACATGTCTTTCAACTAAGTCTAGACACTCTTGGCCTTTTTAGCTTCAAAAACCAAAATTAGGGTTTCAAAGGTTTTAATTTAGGTCAAAAATCGTTTTTGGGTCAAAAGTGATATCATGAAATGAATTATTGAGTGGGTTATGTTCAAATGAGTTAGTTATGTTTAAAAATGGGTCAATGAACTTCTCAAAACGATTTCTAAGCCAAAAACTAGGTTTTGGGTCGATTTTGAGTTACAAATGGGTCAAGATCGAATTAAGCATGTAAATGGGTTAAAGGGTTGGATTTGAATGATGAAACATGTTTAGTTATACCTAATTATGTCTAACTATGCTTAAAAATGAGTCTTGGAGCTGTGCAAATCGATTTCATGGTCTAAATGTCAAGAAATTAGGGTTTTGGGTCGAGTTTGTGTCAAGAACACCTGCTGGTGTGTTTGTTCAGCACCCGGCGTAAGTTACGCCCAGCCTGGCGTAGCTTACGCTGCTCTCCATCTTCATTTTTCCAAAATGCCTCTGTTTACGCTAGAAACTTGGAAACCAGACGCCAAAACGCTCATTTGTAGGCAAGCGTAACCTACGGTGCTCCTCAGCGTAACTTACGCCCTTTGAAACTTGCTCGCCGTACCTTACGCCCTTATTGACCGTACCTTACGCTAGAACAAATCTGACCAGCGTAACCTACGGTGGGTCAGACCTAGCTTATGCCCCCTCTAAAGTTCATTTTCCTGTTTTGATTTCCTAGCTTGAGTTTCACTTTCCTTGGCACGAAACGAGCATTCATATAGGTCCTTTCTGGTCTCTTAAGTTATCTTACCCAAGTCATAGTGCGTGTTCAAGTCCCGAGTTCAATCCAAAAGTCCATAAAAGTTAAATGAGGACATGATAGTATATATTGATACGTGCATGTATATCATGATAGGTTGTAATCGTTTGGTGATTAATTGACGTTCTAGCTCACTCTAAATTCGATAATCAAGGCAAAGGTGAGTTTTCATAGCTTCCCTTACTCGTTTAACAGTCGGGATGAAAGGTGTACTTTGTTCATGATGACATTTGTGAATTGAATGGTTGTTTTTGATGGTTTTGTTGACGTGCAAATATGTGGTTATTATATGATTATTGTATGTGCATGTTTGAGTGTTTACTAGGTTAGTTGGGTATATATGGAAGACGGTAATACCTTTGAAAGGTTGTAGATGTGGTGGGAAGGCTGCGGGTGACCCTATATATAAGCATTTATGACTTCTCAAAAGTAATATCGTATGAAGTATATACGCATGGTGTTTTGGTGATGTGTGGACATTGATGGTCATTGATGAGCAATTTGTGATGTGTTGAGAACAATGAGGGACAAGATGACAATATAATCGGGCACTTTAAGTGCTTGATGGCATTATACGGGTACTTTAAGTACTTGATGACATTATGGATGACCTGAGGACAATCGAGAGACATTGTGTACAAGTGTGAAATCATAGAACATGTTAGACACTTAATTGATACCAAATTTCTCGTTCTTTATGCTTGTTTATGTGTGGATGGCATTGGTACGTGTTATAGTTCTTTCTTTCCTACGAACTCACCAACCTAGTGTTGACATTGTTTAGTACACTTTTCAGGTAACCAAGATAACCCAAGAGCTTGATGTGCATTGCTAGGAGTTGGACTATGACCATGGATCCGTGATTCATTACCCGTTGATGGGACTTGCTTAGGATCATGAGCCATCTTTTGAATTGTTATTTTGTAAACTTTTGATGGGTGTATGCTCCTTATGCTTTTGTGACTTTGTAATTAAATTGTTGGGTTCCCGGAATCCTCTTATTTTCATATAGTCTCGTTCTACGATAATTTCATCTTGTGTCATGCTTTTCGGTGCATTTCGAGCCTAGCTCGGGGTGTTACAGAATGGTGGCCCATGCATGGTCGTAGAGAATTAGGCGGATTGACCTAGACTACGGCTTAAGTAAAACTCTTCATATAGCATGCATGATTAGGAATCTTGTATGCAAGTGAGCATTATAAGTGTACGGTTGGGTTCGGGGGGGGGGGGGGGGGGGGGGGGGGGGGGGGGGGGGGGTGGGGGGGGGGGGGGGGGGTGGGGGGGGGGGGGGGGGGGGGGTGGGGGGGGGGGGGGGGGGGGGGGGGGGGGGGGGGGGAACTAATGAGCATTATAAGTGTACGCTTGAAATTCGTAGGAAGGTTCATTATATGTGATAACATGAGTACAATTGGCTTGGCGTGATCAATGTGTTGTTGTGTAGTGGTCAAGTGCATGAGGTCAATGTGGTTACTTGAGGTCAATGAGGTCATGTGCATATTTTTGGATTGAAATGATTTGAATTGATGTTGTTTGATGATTTAGGGCAAAATGAAGTTATGGCGTTAACATGATATAATATTGTGGCAACCCTAAAAGAGCCTGATCAACTATTTTATGGTTACCCGGTATTATAACAAGTTAATGACATCACGGATTGCACATGTTTGGCTTAGAGTATAATAAGAAACCGATATGCTTAATGGGAGTCGGTTGGGTGGAGGGTTAGCCGCTGGAACATAAAAAAAAAAAAAAAAAAAAAAAAAAAAAAAAAAAAAAAAAAAAAAAAAAAAAAAAAAAAAAAAAACGGCAGAAAATGACAAAATAAGAATAAGACAAAACCCACAGAAAACACAACAAAAAGATACCCTGTATAAAGGAAAAGTGTTTGCGGCAATTGAACCGACAAAGAAAGCTTATGTGGGTCCTCATCCACTTTGTAATAAATGCTCCCGACATCATGCTCTCACCACTCCTTGTGGGACATATCATAATTGCAAACAAGTCGGTCATCTTGCTAGAGATTGTAGGGCTCCGAGAGTGGCTCCTACTCATGCGGTTCCTCTCCAAGCATTTCCTCCTCAAGCTAACAATCAAAGGGGTCAACGGGGAGGTTGTTATGAATGTGGAAGCACCGATCATTACCGTAATACTTGTCCTCAATGGGTAGGACAAAATGTTCAAGTGGCGGTTCACCCAAATCAACTTCAAATCGCCGGTCCTAACCAAAACCGTGGCCAACAAGGCCATCAAGTGCATCCTAGGGGGAGAGCCTTTGCGGTGAATGCAAATGAAGCCCGCAATGATCCTAATGTGGTGGCAGGTACATTTCTTCTTAACGGTCATTATGCCACGGTGTTATTTGATTCCGGAGCCGATTATAGTTTCGTGTCCCATAGTTTTGTTCCTTTGATAGATGTTCATCCTTGTGCCTTAAATTATGTGCTTGATATTGAGATGGTCATGATGTGTAATATCGAGTTTATAAATTTTTAAACAAGTAATACCAAATAACGACTACCACACACTATTGGGCAGTGGACCCAATCGTATATAGTATAGCTAAGTGGTAAGACCAGGTCGAACACAAGGACTTAAGCAATTGTTAAAATAAATTAGTTCAAATAGAAATGGGGTTTTGTGACCGAATTGTCACTTTGCTCAACTTAAAGAAAAAGAAAAATAATTAAATCCGGTATTACCGGGGCAGGGATCGTCCTCAAACGATAGAAAAAAAATGATTTTATGACAATAATAATTAAAAGGCATCCGTCTTGATTTCGCTCGACAACATGTTAAGATTGCACATAAATGAAGTTCAAATCCAAATTAAGTTGATTAAATAACCGAGACTCAAACCAAGCACCAACCCCGTACCCGTTAAGTTAATGACATAATTTGACTCTCTTGTTTAAACCAGTTTAATTACAAAGACCGGTACCCCAAAACATCTTTTATAACTTCCCTAATCAAACAATTGTTTTGGTTATTGAAATAACAATTATACCTATCGATTGTACCCAACCGTTAACACATTTCCCCCTATTATCAGTGAATGATTATCTACCGTACCCGTTATAGATCCAATTATTTGAACCCAAATAATCAAAATGACATATACGCAATCAATAATTACCATTAAAGTCGCACATATATCACCAATCAATCCAAGATAAATTAAAAGAGAGAAATACACTAAGATCTTGGTATAACGTTAAATGAAATCAACATTGAATTATAAAAATTGTGCAATCCTTACATATTGTCTCACTCCATCAAGATGGATGATAAAGTGATTAGCCACTCATAGTAAATCTAAAAGAACAAATCAAAATAGAGGAATTCATCGTTACCGAATACAAGAAATTGAACAAGAATAACGGAAATCGTCCAATCGTAATGAGGATCTTCAAAGGTGTTAAATCTGATGAAAAATAGCCTTCAAAAGCCCTAAATTCGATTGGGAGTAAAAAGATAGGTTTTTGGAATGATTTGCAAGCTATATATATGTCTCCCAAAATCTGCCAGAACCGCCCCCAATTGCGGCGCAATTGGGTTTGACTCGTGAGTTGACTTTGACTTTCATTGACCAAGGCTGGCTTGAACTTGAATGCATTGCGGCGCAACTATGGGAGTTGCGGCGCAACTTAATTCACTGTAAAATGGTTGCGGCGCAATGAACTGTTGCGGCGCAATGGGGCGTTGACTTGTGTTGACCTTTGACCATTGTTGACTTGTGGCTGGCCAGGAATAGAAGGTGTTGCGGCGCAACTAGGACAGTTGCGACGCAACTTAACTTTCTGTAACTTGGTTGCGGCGCAACTCCTAGTTGCGGCGCAATGGACCTTTTGCCAGCTTTGACTTTTGTTGACTTTCTGCAATCTTCATCCAAATGCTTCAGAAATCCTCCGTTAGCACTTACTTCACCTCAACAATGTCGTTTTCTCCAGAATTACGCTTAAAGACCTGTCAGTAACCTGAAACACTAACAAATACCATAAACGCACCAAATGTATACTAAAACGACTCATAAACCGTGCTAAATCAACTAAATACAATGTGGGAAATGAGTATAAAATACGACACATCAAATCCCCCCACACTTAAGCTTTGCTTGTCTTCAAGCAATTCCAAGCTGAAAAACAAGTATAACCTTGGTACATAATGGAAACCACATTTCAGTAATCAAAAAGAAGCTCAACCATAATTGAAAATGAAAGGAGATGGTTAGGCAGTTTTAATCTTAAATGAAAACCGGAATGTTTGACAATACTTGACTGATACACAAGCCTTAATAACACGACTAAGCACAAAAGAATCGAATCAGTGATCTCGTCTATCCTACTCCAACTAACTTACTTTTGGGGTTGAATATTTGAATAATCACTCAATGCCAAGTCGTGATGCATATTCTTTTACCATAGGCTTGTACTAGGTTCGTTCTTTCACCGCCATGATGCAAGCACCACAACGTCTATCAAAAGAGGACTTCAAGGGTTTTAATGAACATCTGAGGCTAAACAAGGTATTTAAAAGGGTATGGAAATTTGGGATAACAAAGGGTGTTAAAAAGAAATAACACAACATTTAACAAAGTTTTACATAATAGTCTAATCCATTAAATCCCATGTCATTAGTTGCCAACGGTCCAAAACCCGAGAAGTTGTCCAGACAATACCCTCAATAGACGATTAAAAACCGACACCATTGTGGTGTATGACACTAAACAACTCAATCAACCAAATCTAACCATGTTGGCTTTAACGAGCTTGCCAACCCACGAATAACAACTTAAAATTATAGCATTCCAAGATCCTTTTGTTGGTTATAATTGACGAACCAACTAATAAACATGATTTGACCAAAATTGAGAAATACCAACTGACAGCCCAAGCTCTTTTTTTTTTCTTTTTTCTGTTTTCCAATTCTTTTATTCTTTTCTCTTCTTTTTTTGTGAGCTACTTTTACTCTGACTAATTGGTATTCTCTTAAATAATTTTGAAACAGTGACAAATCATATACTCATATGCTGAAATGAACGATTTAGACTTTATCCAAACAAACATGACGAAATCAATCTATTCCCAGTAACCGAGAATATCCCAACCCGACATAAAGGACAACCCCAAACCATCCACTAGCATAGGCAACCAATGATCCACCAGGACTTCGACTATCGGTATGGCGAGGGAAAGGTGTATATTAAGGGTGGATTTAATAACAAAGAACATGCTAGTGACAACATGTTTTCTATTGTTTCTTGCACTAAAAGTGAGTGCAACATAAGGGTTTAACAGGTGGTTCACTAACCAGTGTAGTTAGCTACTAAGCACATTAACAAAACATGCACATAACAATTATTTACGAAACAAGGGGTGAACATACAAAGAACAAATGGTTTTATCCTAAATTTGCCTCTTCTGATAAATAACACGGAACGATCAACCAGGACAAGTTCTAGAATCAACGCAATCACCGGCACACTCATAGCAAATGAAATAATCCGGAGACGGAAAATCAACCTCAAACTTGCACATCATAGTTCAGAGATCTAAATAGAACCCTTACTCTTGAATAAATCCAAAAGCCTACGAGAGGGACAAATTTACAAGGCTAATAATTCCAAAACCGTAACACCTATCATACTAGCAATGAATCAATAATCTCACAATTTGGGTGTTTTGGTGCTTTGAGCGTGCTAGTCATATTATTAATCCAGAAGGGATTGCCACATTAATCAGTCAAAACACATTCCACATATTAAACTTTGTACCAAAGGTGTAGTCAAATTGCTTATTAATATCTATAATTAGGTGACAAAAGCAATTAACTACAAGGACAAGCATGCAAAAGTTCAAAATTCCTCTAAAAATACCCGACTTTTTCCTATTTACCACCCCCCCACACTTGAGTTGGACAATGCCCACAATGTCCAATGAACTAAGGCAAACTATGGGAAATAGGGGAAAGTAAACAAAAACAAAATCAAGAACAAGAAAAACTTGCCGGGTATGACGGGTGTTCCATGCTTGAATGATGCCAACAAGAAAATTGCGCTGAACTTACTGCCAGCATATCCAAACACCATTCTTTACACACAGCCTCCTTAATCTTAAATATATCAAACCACATAGCAAACTCTTTTTCAACAGGGTTACCATCAGGATCATTGGACTTACCCATGAGGCGCATATACCGACTTATGTCCCCTCGAATATTAAGTGTAACCAACATATTCCTATCCATGTACTTTGGTTCAACAATGTCTTTCTGATAAAGAGTGGCCAACCTGTTAGTGTAATCAACTTTCTTCTCGGGAGAAGCTCTAGGGAATTTCAGCCAAGGGTGGGCTGGAACTCCCATAGCCGTAGCTTCAGGGGTAAGACCACTCTTCAGCAGGTGCAGCAGCCGACGAGGCTCTAGAGTGACCTCGTCCTGCACGGCTAGAAGAAGCAGGCTCCTACACATACAAGAAACATTTAAAACAATCAAAACCTAATATAAAAACACACACACACACACATATATATATATAAGCATAAATGACACAGGTCTGGAAAAAAACCCACAAATTGAAAATCATATTTTAAAACTAGGGTTTATCAATCAATCAAGACAACTTAAAGAAACCCTAATTCAAATCAAGAACATAATGATATACAAACAAACCATCGAATTCCCATCACATATACCCTCATTGTTCTTGCAAATCCCTCACAAATTCGAAATTAATAAGCAAATTAAGCATAAAATCTATATAAATTCGAATGTATGCAAGAACATTATTAACTTAACTAATTAAAATCAACAAGAGAGGTTAAAGAATCACATACCTTTCCCGTTCTTGTCATTATGATGATTAACAAAAAGAAAGATTGAAGATTTAAGAAAAGAAAAGGGGACAATAGTGATGGATCGGCTGGGATTTTGGAGAAAAGGGTTCTATAATTGAAAAGTGTAAGTGTGTGTGTGAGTCTCACCAACCGATCCCCTTTTTAATTTAAAGTTTGACCCGGGTTGCGGCGCAACGATGTTGCGACGCAATGCCCCTTTGAATTTTGAATCTCGATTTTTATTTTATTTTTTTTTGGAATTTTCTGAAAAACACTACGTGTTGCGGCGCAACTGAAAAACAGAAAGTTAAGTTGCGGCTCAATTTGAGTAGCTGCGGCGCAATCAAAACAGTTCATTGCGGCGCAACGTATAGTTGCGGCGCAACTCACCCCACACACTTACCTTTTGTTTCTTCCTTGAAAACGACTTACCGGAAGGCATGAGAGCGGCTCCTACCTGCAATTCTTATTAAAACACATTACCAATGACAAATAAACAATAATGAAAACAAGAAACACGGGTTGCCTCCCGCGAAGCGCTTAATTTATTAACGAGTCTTTAGCTCGACTCACAATCCTTTCTTCATTGATCCATTCCGAAAAATGGAAGCTCGTCAACGACGACTCCCACATTTTCCTCTTCTTCATAATAAAGCTTCAACCTGTGACCATTAACAATAAAAGTAGCTCCATCCGATTTAAACAATTCAACATAACCATACGGATAGACATGTTTGATCACAAAAGGGCCGGTCCACCTAGAAGTCAACTTGGGTTGCTTGAACTTATACTTGGAAAGGAACAACAAAACTTTATCACCGGCTTTAAAATCCTTCTTTCTAATCCTACGATCATGCCAAACCTTAGTCCTCTATTTGTAGAACCTAGAATTCTCATAAGCATTCAGCCTCAACTCATCCAACTCATGTAATTGCAACATTCTCAATTCACTACTTTCAACTAAGTCCATATTGCAATTCATAAGAGCCCAATAAGCTTTATGCTCTAACTCGAAAGGCAAATGACATGTCTTCCCATAAAGCAACCTATAAGGTGTAGTACCAATTGGAGTCTTAAATGCGGTTCTAAAAGCCCATAACGCATCATCCAACTTCTTAGACCAATTTTTAGGATTATCACCTATGGTTTTCTCTAAGATTCGTTTTAAAGCCCTATTAGTATTTTCTACTTGGCCACTCGTTTGCGGGTGATAAGACGTAGAGAAACGATGATGAACACCATACCTCTTTAACACCTTAGCAAGTTGGTGATTCGCGAAATGAGTTCCACGATCACTGATTAAGGCCTCAGGAAAACCAAAACGACAAAACAATTACTTTAAGAAATCTATGACAACCCTTGCATCATTAGTTGGCAAGGCCTTAGCCTCGGCCCATTTCGAAACATAATCAACCGCCACTAAAATGTAAAGACACTTATTTGAAGGCGAAAAGGGTCCCATAAAATCAATTCCCCAAACATCAAATACCTCACAAACCTGAATGAAGTTCTGTGGCATCTCATCCTTCTTTGAAATGTTACCTTGACGTTGACAAACTTCACACGTCTCCACTAATATTTGAGCTTCCTTGAAGATTGTAGGCCAATAAAATCCTGCGTCGAAAACCTTCTTACCGGTTATAAATGGTCCATAATGACCACCGGTTGGTCCATAGTGGCATGCATCCAAAATCTTTCGGGTTTCAGCACCGGACACACATCTCCTGATCATGCCATCTGCACACATTCTAAACAAATATGGTTCTTCCCAGAAATAATGCTTAATCTCAGAAAAGAATTTCTTTTTCTGTTGATAAGACATTTCCTTAGGAAGAACCCCTGCACAAAGATAATTAGCAATGTCTGCATACCATGGTTCCTCTTCAACATCAACTTGCATTAGATACTCGTCAGGAAATGCATCATCAATATCATGCTCTTTCAACTCCTCAAGGTGAGGGTTTTCAAGCCTACTTAGATGATCGGCTGCCACATTCTCAGCCCCTTTCTTGTCTTTAATCTCAATGTCGAATTCTTGCAAAAGCAAGACCCAACGAATAAGATGAGGCTTGGCATCTTGTTTCGAGAACAAGTACCTTAAGGCAGAATGGTCCGTGTAAACAATAGTCTTGTTGAGAACTAAGTAAGGACGAAATTTGTCAAAAGCATAAACCACAGCCAACAACTCTTTCTCGGTCATTGTATAGTTTTATTGGTTCGGATTAAGGGTCTTGCTAGCATAGGAAGTAGGGCGGAAATGTTTATCCCCCCTTTGGCCTAACACGGCCTCTAAAGCAAAGTCGCTAGCATCACACATTAACTCAAAGGGTAATGACCAATCGTGTAGACATGATAGGTGCATTGGTCAATTTGTCTTTAAGTGAGTTAAATGCATCAAGACACTCTTTATCAAAATTGAATGGGACATCCTTTTCCAACAACTTGGTCATCGGCCGGGTGATTTTTGAAAAATCTTTTATAAACCGACGGTAGAACCCGGCGTGACCCAAAAAGCTTCTAACTGATTTGACATTAGTGGGTGGAGGCAATTTAGCTATAACATCAATTTTGGCTTTATCTACCTCTAAACCCGCTTTTGAAACTTTGTGTCCCAAAACAATACCTTCTTTTCACCATAAAATGGCACTTTTCCCAATTCAAGACCAAGTGTGCCCTTTCACACCTTTCAAGCATTTTATCAAGACTATTAAGACAACTCTCAAAAGAACTACCAAATACCGAAAAGTCATCCATGAAAACTTCCATGGAAGTTTCGATCATGTCCTTTATTGCAAGCATACATCTTTGAAAAGTTCCAGGGGCATTGCAAAGACCAAATGGCATCCTCCTATAGGCATAAGTGCCAAAGGGACAAGTAAAGGTGGTCTTTTCTTGGTCCATTGGG
>CM067170.1:97712630-97732088 GCA_034093135.1 Erigeron breviscapus | reverse complement strand
TGAGGGATGACAATGATGATCTGGTTGCCATGCTGGCTAAAACGTTTAATCGTTTTAAGGCCAAATCAAATCGATCTGGCAAACCACTTGCTTCCAGCGCTTCTATTGACAAGTCCAATCTTGAATGCTTTAAGTGTGGCAAGAAAGGACACTTCATGAAGGAATGCAGATCTAGTCAGCCTTCATCATCACAATCTGCCCCTAACCATTCTATTTTTCAGAAATCTGATGACAGCTATAAGGCTAAATACAAGAAGTTGAAAGCCCACATAGCTCTCATGGCACAAGACAACTCAAGCAATAATGGTTGTATGATTGCCAAAACTGAAAAATGGGAAGAGTCTGATGAATCGTCTGATGATGAGGAAGAAGTTAGGGACATGTGTTTTATGGCACGTGAAGATCAAGGTCATTTGGTTAAATCTGATGTTGAATCTGGTCGATGGGTGGATATAGTCATGAAAAAGGTTAGTGACTTTGGTTTTGAAAGTAATGAGGAACAAAAACTGGACCTTTTGGTTCTTTTAGAGGCTGACATTTCATTTGTCGAAACTGTGCGTTCAGAAAGCATAAAAATGTTTGAAAGTAATACTTCTGAACTGAACGCCAGCCAAGCCAGACTAAAAGAGCTGAAAGATGTTCAATTGGCTTTAAAAAGTTATCAGTCTATGGTTTCCACTTTAGAGTTGGAAAAAGAAGAATTAAAAACCATCCTTGAAAAGGAACAGAAAATAATTAAATCTTGGATGAAAGCTCCAAAACCAGATGCTGCAATTAAAAATACTTTTGCAACTCAAAGAACAACATATGAATCTGGTGAACTTCATTTGGCATCTATAATCACTGATTTAGATGCACTTCCAAAGGAAATAAAACCAGAAATTATTTTTCCTAAAGTTGGCAAACAGAAAACTGTGACTGATAAGGCCCAGGAACAATCTGAGGGTAAATCTGAAACAGCTCAGACAACTGTTTCAGAAAAGAAGGCTAAAACCAAAAAGCCATCCCTCAGACTTCATCTAAGGTTCCAAAAGGCCAAAAGAAGAAGAAAAATATCTCCCCCACTGAGCCTTCTACCTCAGATTCAGGTAAGGCTCAGGTGTCTACTGAAGAATCTATTTTGTTATAGTTAGAGAGTCAATTTCAGTTGTTGGCTAGACAAGTGCAGAGTTGTAATGTACGTTTAAAAAATGTTGAAACCACTCCTCTTCAACCTAAGCAAAATACAAAACCTCTTTCCAAACAAATCAAACAAAAATCTGAGAAGAAAAAGGTTGAAACCCCCATCAAACCAACTGTTTTTGTGTCATCTGAGATTATGACTGAGATCCCCTTCGATCCTTCAGTTCCTTATGAACCAAAGAAATCTAAGACTGCTAGGGGAGAGTCTAGCGAACCCATCAAGAGATGGGTTCCCAAAAAGAACTAATCTTTGTGTTTGTGCAGGGAGACCGAAAGAAGAATATATGGTTTCTTGACAGCGCAGCTGGCAGAACCATGACTGGTTATCAAACCCTGCTGAAGGAATATAGGGTGCAAGAGGGGCCCTCAATAACATTTGGGAATGATGAAAATGGACAAACTGAGGGATATGGTGTTGTGAACAATGGACAAGTCAAATTCACACGTGTTGCATATGTGAATGGTTTGAAATATAACCTGATCAGTGTCAGTCAACTGTGTGATGATGGCTTCAAGGTATTATATGATATTTCACAAGGCACCATATTCAACAGAGATGGAAAGGTAGTATTGATTGCACCAAGAAAAGGAAACATGTATATCATTGATATGAATAGTTCTCCCACTGAACAATGTTTCTACACAAAGGCAGATGAAGACACAAACTGGTTGTGGCATAAGAGATTATCCCATCTGAACTTCAAAAATATTAATAAGTTGTCAAGAAAACAACTTGTTGATGGGATACCCTCAATGTCTTTCAATAAAGACAAGCCATGTCCAGGTTGTGAAATGGGTAAGCAGAAAAGAGCTTCATTCAAGACAAAGCAAAGTTTTAGTATAACTGAACCTCTTCACATGCTTCAAATGGACCTCTTTGGACCAGTGAATGTTCAGACAAGAGCAGGAAAGAAGAATACCCTTGTTATTGTTGATGAATATTCAAGATATTGCTGGTTAATTTTCCTCAGATCCAAGAGTGAAGCTGCTGCTGAAATCATTGCTCTCATCAAACAAATTGAACTCAAGCATAAGCGAAAAGTTTGTCAACTCAGAAGTGACAATGGCACTGAATTCAGAAATGCCACTCTAGAGTCCTTCTGCACTGAAACTGGCATATCTCAGAACTTCTCTTCAGCACACACACCATAGCAGAATGGTGTAGTAGAAAGAAAGAATCGTACGCTGATTGAAGCTGCTAGAAGTATGCTAAATGAATCTGGTCTTCCCAAGAATTTCTGGGCTGAAGCTGTTGCAACTGCTTGCTACACTCAGAACAGATCTGTCTACGTCAAAAGACACAAGAAGATAGCCTATGAAGTACTCAGAAATAGAAAGCCTAACATTGGATATTTCCATGTATTTGGATGTCCAGTATACATTCTGAATGATTCCAGTCAGCTTGGAAAATTTGATGCAAAAGCTAATGAAGGGTACTTCCTAGGATATTCAACAAATCGCAAAGCCTTTAGAGTCTTTAACAAGAGACTTGAAAAGGTTGATGAGTCAATTCATGTTACCTTTGATGAATCTAATTCTGCAATCTTTAAGAATTCTATTCCTGAACCACTCTCAGAAAGTCCAATAAGTTTTGGTGATTCTATTCCTATTGTCCAATCTGATCAGTCACCTGAACCTGCTTCTGAACATCTCAGTTCAAAACCAGTAATAAACAAGTCAAGCAATATTCCATTCTATCCTTCAGTCAGTTTTAAACTACCTTCTAAACTGACTATTGGATCAGATGTACATGTTGCTTCACCTCAGATATCAGGTTCCACTGAATTACCCCAATCTGAACAATTTCATGATGCAAATCATGATCTGCAGGAGGAAGATGATGAGACTGAAGTAGTCTTTTCTGAAGCACCTCCTGAAGTAAATCAGAGGAGTTCTTGCACTGATATCATTGTTCATCCTGGTCATTACACTAAGTGGACACGAGCACATCCAATCGATCAAATCATTGGAAATTCCACTAGTGGGGTTCAGACCAGAAGAGCCACCAGCGATCAATGCTTAAATGTCAGCTTCTTATCACTGATAGAACCGAAGAAGATTGACGAGGCTATGAAAGACCCTAGTTGGATTGAAGCCATGCAAGATGAGCTTAATCAGTTCAAAAGGAACGATGTTTGGGAACTTGTTCCTTGTCCCAGTGATCTAAAGAAAGAACGAATTGGGATAAGATGGGTCTTCAGAAACAAGATGGATGAAGATGGTCATGTGATTCGAAACAAGGCAAGACTTGTTGCAAAGGGCTAATCATAAGAAGGAGTAGACTTTGATGAAACTTTTTCACCAGTTGCTAGACTAGAAGCTATCAGAATTTTCTTTGCTTTTGCAGCTCATCATGAGTTCAAAGTCTATCAGATGGATATTAAAAGTGCATTTTTGAATGGTGAATTGGAAGAAGTTGTATATGTGTATCAGCCACCAGGGTTCATAAATGAAGAAAGACCTCATTGGGTGTACAGACTGAACAAAGCATTATATGGTCTGAGACAAGCACCTAGAGCCTGGTATGATACTCTTACTAAACATCTTCTGAAAAATGGTTTTAAAAGGGGTGCAATAGATAACACTTTATTCATATTGCATGATAAAAGTGATATCTTACTTGTACAAATTTATGTTGATGATATTGTATTTGGGTCTACAAATAACAAAATGTGTGAACAGTTTTCTGAAATAATGTCATCTGAGTATGAAATGAGTATGATGGGTGAACTGACTTATTTTCTAGGTCTTCAAATGAAACAAACCAGTGATGGTATTTTTATAAATCAAGAAAAATATGTCAGAGACTTATTAAAGAAATATCAATTTGATTCAGTCTCATCAAAAGATACTCCCATTTCTGCACCTTTAACTTTGGACTCAGATCCTAATGGAAAACAAGTGGATCCCACAAAATATCGTGGTATGGTGGGATCCCTCATGTACTTAACTGCTAGTAGACCTGACATAATGTTTGCAACATGCCTTTGTGCAAGATTTCAGTCTGATCCCAGAGAAGCACATGCAAATGCTGTGAAAAGGATTTTCAGATACCTTAAAGGTGTCCCCAGACTTGGTCTTTGGTATCCCAAAGGCTCAAGTCTAGATCTAATGGGTTATTCAGATTCTGATCATGAAGGTTGTAAAATAGATAGGAAAAGTACCACAGGTGGTTGTCATTTCCTAGGTGGCAAATTGGTTAGTTAGACAAGTAAGAAGCAGACTGCAGTATCACTCTCCACAGCTGAAGCTGAATACATTTCTGCAGCCAGTTGTTGCGCTCAGATTTTGTGGATGAAGAACCAACTAACTGATTATGGTGTTAAGTATACAAAGACTCCAATATTTTATGATAACACCAGTGCCATTGCCATCTCTCACAATCCTGTCATGCACTCTAAAACCAAGCATATCGACCTCAGGTATCATTTTATTAGAGATCACATTATTAAAGGTGACATTGAACTTCATTTCATTCCCACTGATAAACAACTCGCTGATGTTTTTACAAAACCCTTGGATGTCAAAACGTTTAAACATCTCATCAGTGAGTTAGGTATGCTAAATCCTGTGTAGCATCACCTCAGGGGGAAGTGTCAAATATTTTCATGTTTAAAAGAATTTTTCTCTAAGGGGGAACCTTGCTTTCAGAAAAATATTTTGACGGAAATACTTCAGATTCTCTTAAATGATTTCAGAATAAGTGTATAAACTGAGATGGTTCAGATTCCTCAAAATTGATCATGCTTAGATTTTGTGTATTATTTCTGAGATGGGTCGGTCCTTTATAATGTATTTTGGATACTTGGTCGTTGTGTGAACACGTGACAGTTACTGTTTAACATTTGAATAATGATGCTTTTTGCTGACGTGTCACACAAGTTGCGCCGTAAATGAAAAGTAATGATCACTTTTTCTTTAAAGAGTTGAAAAGTTTTGTGAAAATGTGGGGTCATAACCGTCGTTGCATTAAATGCGGACGTATACCCAAAATTATTTTCGGACTTCAAACCCGATCAAAATTGATTTCATTAAAATAATATTTTTGTTGTGGGTTTGAATTTCAAAATCAATTTTTCTTTTATTTATTTTGGAAAAACCCTTTGTATTCCATCATAAATATAAATACCTTTTCCAAAACAATTCCTTCATTTACTTCTCTTTACATTTACTCCCAATCATCATTCTCTCTCATCTTCTCACTCTTTCATAACTCCAAAACCCTAAATTCATCTTTCATTTTCAGTTTTCCCTTGTAGAAATAATGGCTAAAGTAGTCAAATCACTTATTGCTTTCGAATATAGACCATCCAAAGTAGTCAAGGCCAGTGCACAATGGCCAAAAGGGTTAGATCCATTGACCCTTAGATTCAATATGAATAACTTCAAGGTCGCACTGAACGCCAAAGGCAAAACCTTAATGGGGAGGATTAATAAATTTCTTGAACAATCCCCTCTCCATTATGCCTTGACTGCAGATCCTCAAGTATTGTATCATAGATACTTATTTGAATTCTGGTATACTGCTACTCTGAGAAAGAATGAAAAATCCATTGCTTTTTCTTTGAAAGAAGGCACTAAGCAGTATATCCTTTCACTTGATGGGTTTCGGGAGGCCCTTCACTTGAACTACCTTCCCTCTTCTTCAGCCTATGCAAAAAGGCTAAAAGGAGTTAATTTCAGGGAGGTACTACACGCCATGGGTCATGATGACATGGTCGATGCTGAGCACAATCTGAGAACATCTGGACATATTTTTCAGTCCGGATTTAAAAATTGTTGGCGTTATTTCTGGACTCAGATTGTGGTTTGCCTAGGTGGAAACTGGAGTGGATTGGACCAGATTTCCTTAACACAAGTAGAAATCGGGTACTACTTGTGGCATGAAATTAAGGTGGACTTCGCTGAGATACTTTTCTTTCAGCTGGTAACAAAATTAAAAGGGAAAAGAAGTCCACATATCTCATTTCCCAGATTTCTGAGCATTTGCTTCATGAACATGCTTGAAGATGCGTATCACATGGAGGGGCTTGAATCTTCAGCGACGGAGTTCTGCAGGGATCTATCAAAGCTATCTACTTCAGATCCAGAACCAGAACTCTCCGCTGCAATGCTTCAGGTAATTAATAACTGAAACAGCACGACCGGCTGGCTCAGAAAGGTCACCGAACGGGTCGCAAAAGAATGCGAGACCCATTGGTGCACCTGGTGGTCAAATGTTGAAGTTGTTTAAAACCCAGTAACTTCATCTACCCAACCACCAATTCCCTCCTCCATTGACCAACCTGAGGATCTCCCAAAAGATCCCTCAGGATCTCCAAAGGGCTTATTAAAACGTCGTAAATTTAAGCCGTCCTCACAGCCCAAGGACATTAGTACCGAAGTAAACCCCTATGGATCTTCCCAACATGAACCAGAGGAATCGAGTCCAAAGGGAAACCCACAAGCAGCCATCTCCAAAACTTATTTAGGAAGAGATGGTGAAGATAATATTAGTGTGCCAGCACAGCACACATTAGAGTCCGTGTCTGCACGCGCACCCCCTGTAACTTCACAAATCTCACACTCTTCTGCAGCACGAATTGATGAAGTCTTTGGTGTGACACCACCTGAGGTGAGATTCTAGACTCTACGGCCGATGAAGTGACTCTTGATGATGGTACGAGGGTCATTAAGGAAACCCCTGTGTCTACTGCCTCTGGCGATGAAGCTTTGGCTGAGCCAACCCATAAATCTGGTGACGATGCAACTGCAGCAGCAGTTGTTGAACCAGAAGCTGGTTCAGGTACCAGTGATCTGAACTAGGGCATATCTGATTAGACTACAGTTTTTACTGACCTCTGGGATGAAGATAAGCCACCTCAAGGGAATCTTGATTCCTTTGCTGACTTTGAGTTTGATGAGGGCTTACTGGAGGAGAATCAGTCTTCTGATTCTGAGCCAACCTTCGGCCTCACAAACGTCCCACCTCCCCCAGAAATCCAAAATTTAATTGTTGAACAACCATATGGCCAACCTGAAACCTCTCATGCACATCCATACTTTCCACCTGGCTCTACACCTGCCTATGTCACTTCACCTCGTTTTCAACCACAACTCCAGCACTTACACCCACAAATTCACCAAGTACCAAGGCCCATCAGTTATGATGATCAAACTAAGAAAGAGTTGGACTCTGCTACTGAATTTGAGAGTCCAACTGAAATGCAATTGGAGAAGGCATTAGATGGGCTTGGTAGAATTCCCTTTGTGGCTTCTGTTTCTGCACAACCACCTCTTCCTTTGAGTGTAGAAGCACAGTTAGAGAAGCAACATACCGAAGTCCAAAGCCTCCTTCTCAAGGTGGAGGACTTAACAAAATCTCTAACTGCCAATACTAGTTCCATTGCTGAAATGAAGGGTGCTCAGATGTTCCTTGGCACTGAGTTCACCAAGGTTGCTGGAAATGAGGGACTAGTAAGTGGGAAGCTAAATGAGTTGGTAAAAAGGTCGAGTGTCAATGAGAAGGAACTTGGGTCTTTTGTAAGTAGTGGTGTAATTGAGAAGCTGAAGTCTGAGATATCTCATAATCTTGTTGCTCAGATTTCAGCTTCTGTGGCTGAAAAGGTTGAAGAAGGGGTCAGAAGGATGGTCTTAGAACTCACTGCAGACACTTCCGAGAAGGTAGATCAGGCTGTTGCAGAAGTTCAGAAATCTGTATCTACTCTTGATGAAGTTGTTAAGGCCAGTCCAAGCAGTTAGATGAAATTCTGACCCTGCTCAAGAAAGAACATGTTGTTGCTCCTCCTCCTCCTACTTCATTCTCTGAAGAAGATAGGAAAATGCTAAAAGATCTTACTGAGAAAGAGACTCTGAACCTTAACTCATCATTCAGGTTAAGGGCTCAGTTCTCTACAATGGCGAAGGGCATCTCTGATTGCCTTCTGCAGCAGAGTTGGGAACCTCTGAAGGCCATACAGACTGCTATTGATTTATATGCCAAGATGCCTTCTGAGGTCCCCAAAGGGGGAAATGTGCCTATTGGTCTGCTTTCAAGTACTCAAGAATTGATATAAGCAACCAAGAAGCAAGCTGAGGTGCAATCTGGTAGTGCCTCAGTTCAGGGGGAACAAGTTCAGAAATCTGTATCTACTCTTGATGAAGTTGTTAAGGACCAGTCCAAGCAGTTAGATGAAATTCTGACCCTGCTCAAGAAAGAACATGTTGTTGCTCCTCCTCCTCCTACTTCATTCTCTGAAGAAGATAGGAAAATGCTAAAAGATCTTACTGAGAAAGAGACTCTGAACCTTAACTCATCATTCAGGTTAAGGGCTCAGTTCTCTACAATGGCGAAGGGCATCTCTGATTGCCTTCTGCAGCAGAGTTGGGAACCTCTGAAGGCCATACAGACTGCTATTGATTTATATGCCAAGATGCCTTCTGAGGTCCCCAAAGGGGGAAATGTGCCTATTGGTCTGCTTTCAAGTACTCAAGAATTGATATAAGCAACCAAGAAGCAAGCTGAGGTGCAATCTGGTAGTGCCTCAGTTCAGGGGGAACAAGTTCAGAAATCTGAAGTCCAAGCTTCTTGTAACACCCGACATTTAAAAACATGGGTTTTCAAAAATTTCCACCTAACGGTGTTAAAAGATGCGGAAGAAAACTTTAAAAGTTCAAAACCGATAAAAACAGTTCGGTTTCTGCATTTATTGGTGTTACATGCCATACCATCAAAATGTCTAAATGAAAACCCAACGGTTGCCCAACACAAAACAACCGTCTACATAGTACTTCATAAAATCTACATAATATCAAAATGTAAATGATGTCTAATGAGGTATAGCTTCTATGGGTAGCTAAAGTCTTCATCAAGCATTCTACCCAATTCCTCACTCTCCATTCTACGTCTTCCTCGGCTATGCTAAACCTGAGGGAACAACCACATTTAAGAAACAAGTGTTAGCTAACGAATTAGCTAAGTAAGATAACACTATGTTATTAAAGCATTTGTCCAATTAAAACAACCTTCATTATTAGACAAGTTTATTTAGGCACAACGCACATCACACGTTCACACATAACTGCATATCAACTTCATATCAATTAGGATGAATCCCCCTAATTGTGCCTATCCTTCATTTCATTCTCACATTATCACACGTATCTTCGTTAACTGCATATAAGTGTAACATAAGTCACACCCGACTAGATGCTTCACCAAAAGGCGAGTCATACTTCGTCATTAAGGAATGACAAGCCAATCCAAGAGTAATCCGTATGTGGAGGTTGGTCAAACCCCTCGTATTACTCGCCCTGCATTATAATGACCATGTTGCAAGGAGCCACCCAAGCAACAACTACGTTAACGCACTTGTCCGGCTAAGACCCGTACGGGTTAAGCTTAACACTTTCCCTGCATTATATTTACAAGCTCGGTTTCACACATATGGTTTAGGTAACACTCATTCCTAAACCGTCACACACATATAGTCTAGGTAACACACATTCCTAGACATTCACACACTTTATCTTCATTACGTTTGGATCCTTAAACGTGCAAGTGACATGGCAACCTAATAAGTCTAGTGAGCTAGGTGTACAAGCCATGTAAGCATGCATATATCACACATCAACTTCATTTCTACATTTCATGCATAATGAGATACTTCGTAATACTACATAAACTGCATAACCATACACTACATTAAGCAATACTTCATTTCACTACATTAGGGACTGCATTTCAGGTCTCATGGTCAACTACATAACCCATAATACCTCCCGTGTAACCCCATATGCCCACATGCAATATAAAGATACCAAATGGAAGTATTTATGATTTGAAACCAGCTTTTCGTTGAATCCCCCAGCGTGTCAAAGTAGTGTATCTTACCTTGGTACGGCTTACCAACAAATGATAACGCAAGTTACCGAGCTTTGCAAGTATTCCCGACTACCTAATAATCAACATAGGACCAATTAACGAGTATAACGAGACTAAACCGACCTACAGTCTATATACATGCCGCATACCCCTTTACTTACCATCATTTCAAGTAATAGTCTCATTTTGACTATTACCCTAGGTATTTGTCTCTTTCCGACTATTCTCAATTTTTGTCCATTTTTAGACTATTACCCGAGGTATTTGTCTCTTTACGGCTATTCTCAATTTTTGTCCATTTCTAGACTATTACCCGAGGTATTTGTCTCTTTCCGACTATTCTTAATTTTGTCCATTTCTAGACTATTACCCGAGGTATTTGTCTCTTTTGGTCTGTTTTTCCAAAAACGGGTTTTACACCAGAAAAAGACTCTTTTAAAACCTAATTGATGATTTGACACCATCAATTGCTCCATGAACGAATTGTTAACATAATGGATCATTAGGTCACATTAAACAACCATTCCTAACATCAAAACTCGATCAATTAACCACAATTGATTTCCAACAACCAAACCCTTCTCCAAACCCTAAGACCTGAATTAAATCCATTCATTTTATGACCAATCAAATGCAATAAACTTCCCCATCAAACAACATATGATTTTCTTCATAAAAACAAACGTTATTACGACATCGATTGATCCTCCAATGACCTAAACCACTTCTTAATAATCCATACAATTGAAAAGATAATAAATCTACATTACAATACCTTTTCTACCTGTAGATCACAAATAGGATGCAAAACTCTTGACAAAACACACTCGAATCACACGTTGGAAGGCTTTTCGGCTTGCAATTTGATGGAGGAATGCCATGGGTGACTTAGGGCTTGTTTAGAGAATGTAATGGCTGCAAATTATGATCTAGGGACTCCCTCTAATTCCCTAATCCCGTTTTTAGTTTTCCTCATATGTCAAAATCAACCCCCAAGCTTCCTAATCCTTCATTAGTCAAAAACTACTCTATGGACCATATACAACATATATACTTCTTTAGATGCCACTACATAGGCGTTTAACTACATTATATACACACATATCCTGCATTATACATTTTAGGCTTTCAAACCTCACACACAATCACACTTTAACTACATATATGCATTAAATCTAATATAGACTTAACGACACACTATGTTGACTTAACGACATTAGTCAACTGTTAAATAAAAAGTTGAGGATGTTACACTTCTG
Source organism: Erigeron breviscapus (assembly GCA_034093135.1). Lineage (NCBI taxonomy): Eukaryota > Viridiplantae > Streptophyta > Magnoliopsida > Asterales > Asteraceae > Erigeron > Erigeron breviscapus. The sequence continues at coordinate 97,720,784 of CM067170.1, read as the reverse complement.
AACCAGCTAAGAAAGATAAGGGCAAGGCCCCAGTGGTGGATGAACCTACAAAGAAAAATTCTAAGGGTTCTGGGATTGTTGTTGGTGAAAATGTAGATGAGCATGGTTATCCCCTTCATGACCCTAATGCTGATAGCAAGAAATTAGAGGCTTTGCAGAAGCAAGTTTCTAATCAATTCATTATGTGGAGGGCAAACAAGGAAAGAGAAAGGGAACAACATCTGAAGATGGGGACCCTTGATCATGTTGATGCTGCAGCTCTTGGTCTCTCTCTGGAAAGATATCTGAAAATCAAAAATGATCCAAGAGTGCAGAAAGCAGTTGTTGATATGCTTGAATATGAATGTGGGATGATGTATTCACCTCTGGAACAAAAGCTGGAAAGTCTCACCTTCAAGTTGTCTATTGAAGACTTGGTGAAAAATAGAGAAAAGGAGATGGCAATCAAAAAGAAAGAAATTCTGGCTGGAGTTCTGAAGGTTGAAAAAGAATTATCAAGACCACCCACAAAGCCCAAAGTGACTGGACCAAGGTCTTCAAGAAAGAACATTCGTGATGCTGACCTTTCCACCTTCAAGCCAATGTCTGATGATGCTACTGAGATAGAAAGAAAGCATGAAAGGGATCAGTATGAGCATTATATGAAGCATCGATCTCATCCAGCTAAAATAGTTGATATAGAAGTTACAAAAGCTGATGGATTGAAGCTCTTTGATTTGGTTGTTAAAAGAGAAGGAAGGGCAGCTGAAGAATATCATCAGGTTTCAGTGCACGAGTTTGGGATTTCTGAGCATAGGGAGATGATCCAGATTCTGAGGGGGAAGCCAAAATCTACTCTGATTGGTGCATGGTTATCAAGAATACAACAAAAGATGCAAGCCAAGGTAGAGATTGAAGGCAGATTATTTGGAAAGAAGGATCACTCTCCACTGAAGAGGAAACCTACTGAAAGAATTAGAAGACAAAATTTCTGATTTAAACTATGCTTGTTGCATAAAAGATTCATATAACCAAAAACTTGATAACAAAATTGATGAACTTAAAGAAGAAATCAAATTTTATCAAGAAAAGGTTTACAAAATCGATCGATCCAATAAACAAATCTTTTTAAACAAGCCTAGAGATTTCGAAGATGGGTTTACTCAAGGGTTGGGTTTTGAGAATCCAAAGAATTTGCTCAAAGCGCAACATGAAGTACCACCTTTGTATGATGCCAATTACATGAGATATGGCATGACCATTCAATATGTTAGACCAAGTTATGGTGATTATGAGACAGAATGATTGTCTAGCAAAATGTGCCATTAAATGCAATTATGACCAAATCAATGAGTCAAATGATCTTTTCAATCTTTCCTCTTGTTCCAAAAAGAAAAACTCATTCTGTTACAATTGTTGAAATTGATGAAGGTTCAAATGAACAACAAATTGTTGTTTCTTCAAATGAGTCAAAATCAGAGGAAGAAAGTCCAGTTCCAAAACCTGCTTTAGTTAGACCTTATATTCCACAAAGTGTTTTGGGAAAACAAATTAAGGATTTGAAAAGAACTCTTGATGAAAAACAACTTTTGCTAGATAATATAATGGCTCAATATCATTGTACAAAGAATGTGTCATCTGTTTCTGCCCTACCCAATGGTGTTGTTTATGACTGCACGGAACCCAACTGTCAACTGTGTAATGTCATGAAATTCTCCGTTTCTATTGTTCATACTACTTCTGAACTTGTAACTTCCTCTATGCAAACTAATTGTGTTTCTGTAGAAACAATTGAGACCTCGACCCAGACTGATTTTGAACAGGACAGTCAGACTAACACTTCATGTATGTGTCACACTGATCCCAAAGTGTTCACCAGAAAAGAGATTGAATTTTCACAAAAGTTTTCTGATAGTTTTAAGAAAATTGAAAAGAAAATCTTGTCAATGAAAGAGAAAACAAAAGAGTTTATCAACACAAATTCCTGTCCTGTTCAGATCAATGTACCCATTGTGTCAGAACCATCCTTCAAAAAGACAATTGTTGTTTCTCAACTTCCTTCTCTGATTACTCCTATCACTCACAAAGATAAATGTGACTTTGATTGCACTGTTTATGAACTTGTCGATGTTGCTGTACAAACCGATTTTGATAATACTCATCTTGAATTTGAGACACCAAACACCAAAGCTCTAAGTGTGAATTTGGAGACCAAATCAAATACTAAATCTGTTAAAATGGATTTGTCAAAACTTCCTAATCTTGAAAACTATTTGGATGGTAATCATGTTTATGATCCTGAATTTGAAATATTGTTTAAGAAAACGGAAGTCAAACCTAATGTTTCTTCAAAGCAAACTCCAAAATCACACTTACCAAAGACTCCTTCCCCAAAGCTAAAAGTCTCCAATGTGAAAAAGACTCCCCAAAGACCTCAACCAAAACAAACTCCTAAGCTAACCAAGATTAAAATTGAACATCAGACTCCTGTTCATTATAAATATGTCAAGAAAGAGCCTGTGTCCACAAGCCCCCTGCAATCTAAGGACCCTAAGTATCCTAGCTTTCCTAGGCAGTCTTCCAAGACCTCTAAGATCACCTTAAAAGTGTTTAGAGATGCTAAAGAAGGGATTGTTAGATACCAAGATCAATATGGTTGGTTTTCACCCATGTGAGGTCCCAAATTCGATGGTTAACCCCGAAAGTGTAAAATACAACAAGTCTAATAATCACTAGAATGGACTAGTATTACTTGTAAATAAATGCAAGAATATATAAACAAAGTAATACAAGACTTAAAGCAATAAACAAGTAAAGTGGAACATTATGTATTTTTCAAGGTGTATTTTATTTATGATGTTAAATAAAATACAAGGTTGTGCGGAATCAAGATAATACAAATAAGTATGTATCCTAACAACCTATGAATTACAAATGATCTATATTTGTCAAATAACTCTTTTGGATCGAGATACTTAAAGTTATGAAGTATCCCTGTTTAAGATCGAGAGTATTTAGACAAATTCACTCTAATGCTAAATGTATGCTTTAAAGTATTTTTCTCAAGGAAATGACTTTGTATTTATAGGCAACAAAATTCACCAGTGAATTTTGTGCCGTACAAATATGGTTGCATGCATTTAATGAACCGACAAGAACATTAAATGCATTGGTTAATGGTACAAGGATAAAGTCACATCAATATGACTTTATTCTCTTAACCAACCACCTTTACACACGTATAAACTTTGGTAAGGAACAAGTGGAATGTCCTTTGGAAAGTGTGTAAAGGCAAAAGTCAATTACTCGTTATCAGTGTTCAGACTTGTAAGGTCTAGAACACTGACAATCCTCCAGTGTACAGATCTGGTAAGACTTCCAGTGGACTCCGCCATTTGTCAGTCTTCTTTATTCTGACTTCAGTCTTTGACTTCAGTGAGAACGTCTTCAGTAGAGTAGATCTGGACTGGGGTGAAGTCCAGTGAGCTAATCTGGAGAATACTCCAGATTTCCTATACAAGTATTTGCTCACTGGTCTTCCATTATTTCTGAACAAATCATCAGAGGGACTCCAGATTCCAAGTCTGGAGTAGGTCCAGTCGAACACGTTTCTGGACAGATCTTCAGTAAGGCTCCAGTAGTCGAGTCTGGAGCGAGTCCAGTAAATCTGGACCAAACAAATTCCCCCTATTTGTTTAGAAATAATGCAAGTGTTTTCAAGCTTAAATCTATACAACTTTGTATGCTTGAAAACACAAGTTTTGATTTTAGTCTAAAAAATCTAAGTTACTGGAAAACACTTTATAGATCATGAGTGTTTTCAGTTTCATCTTTTAAGTTCTAACTTAGACAAAATCTGATCATTTACTTTTATGAATCAAAAATTGCAACTAATATTACATACATCAACTGATAAATAGTTACAATTTTCATCAAACAATAAATTACAATAAGTAAATGATAAGAGTCAGGCCCTTCCCTTCGATGTCTGTCCTGGAGCATCTTCAGAAGCCTTTCTCTTTGGTGATGGAGAAGATGGTACTGATTCTGGCGATTTCATGCCTATTGCAACTTCCATCTGTTGCTTTCTTCTCCATACCTTCTCAACCCTCTTCAGAAATGCTTTAACATCAATCGACACATTTGTCTTCCCCCTGAACGTTAAGGCAATCTCCTTCAGTTCACTCCATCCAAACGCCTGGACTGAAGTACTCTTTCTTTCATCAGTAAAGTTACCTTCCCTGGTCAACTTTACTTCAAACTTTGACATACCTTCATGATTGTCAGCAAGCTTAATCTCTGCACCAGTGATCCTTCTAGCATCAGCCCTGAAATTCAACATTTCATTATACTTGTCTTTCATTTGGCTGTCTGGATCATTGCTTCAGTTTCCTTTGACACTCTCTTTTGTTCTACAGCAGACTGGAGTTGTTGACGATTGATTTTCAGAGAAGTGTCCAGGGGAATGAATCTGCTTACATCAGCATCTTTAATTGCTTTGATTTATTTGGCAGTCAGTTTTGGTAAGCCAGTTAATTTCCTTCTGTACTCTAACTCCAGAGCACCAGCATTCTTCCTTATCTTCCTCTGGAGGTTCACCAGTTCCTCCTTCCTCTGCCTGATGAGTTCTGGTACACTAACACCATAAATTATAGAATCATAAATCTGTTCTTCTTCGGCGTAAAAGGAGCGTACATGAACATCATTCAATGCATTCAGACATTGATGAACTCTGGGTCTTCCTTCATCTTTTTGTAAACATCAATGTTTATGCCTAACCTGCCAGCATTATAAGAGTCCAGAGTCCCCATAGTTGCCATCTCCCTTTGATGGGCCAACAGTTCATCTTTTTGATTTCTCTTGAAGATTTCAATCATTATGCATTCTTGTTCCAGCTTTTTAGAGGTTTCATCATCAGCAGTGGGATACTCTGATGATTCTTCAGCAGTTTGCACTTCTTCTCCAGATACCATTTGTTCTTTTCCTTTAACAGACTTCAGAGTAGTTGGTATATCTGGGAAAGATTCAAACTGGGGCTCACTGGCTTCAGTACCAGCAGCCTCTTCAGTCAGCATAGTGGCTTCAGTGCCAAATGCTCTTTGTGCTAATCGTGCACTGGCATCAGTACCAGTCACTTGTTTTTGTTGCACAATGCTTTTAGTAGCAAAGGCCTTTTCAACAGCACTGGCAACAACATCCTTCTTCTTTCTAATCAACCTTCTTGGTCACCAGACGACTTTTCCCCCTTGGAATGATCACCAGTTCTGGACTTGAGATCATTCCATAATTGTTCTAGCATATGTCTGTCCAGTGCACCAAAGGTTCTTCCAGCCACTGGAGTTGTATCAGTCACAACTTTCTTAAGTGCCTGCACTTCCTTTTTAACAGTTTCAACTTCTTTAGGCAAGTGCTTTGGCAATTTTTCTTCCATCAACTTCTCTACTTGGGGTAACAGCCCATCTTGAATAGTTCGAAGAACAGAGTCAGAAATTTCTTCAGATAATTCTTTCAACATACTAATTCTGAACTTCTTTGTACATTCATCACTAATTGTGCTAACAACAGCAGCCTGATCAAGTGTGGGCCTGCTTTCCAGAGAACTAACCCTAGTAACCAACTTCTGAACTTCATCCTTCAGACCTGCCAGTGGTTGAACAAGTTCACCTTCACTGCAGTCTGAACCGAACTAACCAGCCTTGTCTCTAATCCCTGGACTGCCACTTTGAAATTTTCAGTATTGTTGTTTGTGGCCAGTACCAGTTCATCAAGCTTCTCAAAACAAGCTTCTCATTCCCAGCAAACAGATTCATCTCAGATGCAAGGTTATTTGATAATAAAGATTTAAAGTCTGAAATAACCTGCGATGGAAGTCTGGAGTGATCTCTCCAGGTCCGCCACCTTACTAAGAAGGCCTTGGACCTCGGCAGAAGATGAAGTGGAGAGACCACTGGGAGGTTCAAGATTGGAAGTCAATCTGGTCATTAATGGTACTTGTGCCCAGACCTCTTCAGTTGCAGCTTCAGATGTTACAACTGTTGAGTCCAGCGCACGAGGTTCAGATATCTCGACTGGAGTTTCAATTGGTGGAGGTTGAGATTGTGAAGTTTGAATGGTTGCAGGAGTGAAGTATTGAGTATTTCTTGGAATTGAAGGTGGTGGTGGTGGTGGCATGTTTGATTCTGGTGGAGGTGGTGGCATATCTGATTCTGATGGAGGAATATTTGTTTCTGGTGGAGGTGGTGGCATTTCTGGAAGACTTTCAACTTGTACAACATCCTCACCAGAAAGTTCATATTGACATCAAAATTTTGATCTTCTGACATGGGAGAATCAGCCTCATCCCAAAACATTTCACCAGCCTGAGCATCAACCCAGTTCACCAGCCTGAGCATCACTTGCTTCAACATTCAAATCAATTTGAGCCTCTTGCTCACCAGATATTTGTTCATCAGTCTGAACATCTTGTTCGACCTGCTCAACAACCTGCTCAATAATCTGAGCCACATTTTCTATCTGTTCATCAGTCACCTGCCCAATAACTTGTACATTCTCTTGCTCAAAAATCGGAGACCCATCCAAATTCATTACATCACCAGGATGTCTTTCTGGATTCACCTGAACTCCAGCTCTCATCAGACGCCTTGATCTTGGTCGTCTGGAAGGTTCAACATTTTCTGGTCCTTGACCTTCAGGAGCCACTTGTCTAATTGGTTGTACAGCTTCTATAATCTGTACATCCTGGTCACCAGAGGGTCCTTCACCAACTTGACCTCTACCTGGAGCCACTTCTACTTCTTCCCTTTGAAAAGAGAGCATGGACTTAGGAATATCTACCTCATTCAGTGGAGATCTTAGGTTGGTCAGATCCCTCATATACTCACTCACAGAAAAGTGAGTAGTTTCATAATCGTACTGGTCTCCAAGAGCTCTTTTAAACATTAGTGAAAGAAAACGGATATAAGGAACGAAGGCTTTTCTACCTTTCACTCTAAGACGCTCCACCAGATCATCAAATAGGATCTGAGCGAAATCCACTCTAAGTCCAAACCAGAGGCAGTAGGCAATCTGGAGATGAGTTTGATTTATCTGGTCTAACCCTCCAGAACTGCCTCCCAAGCATTCAACAATGTGGTGAAGAAGTATCTCCATGAGTCTGTCAGTTTGCTCATGTAGATTGTTCCCTTCCTGGATAGCTGGCCATGCTCATCCAATATCTGTGTGCCCCATCAGTCTGCACACTTCCCTTGTATTGATACCAGAGGGAAGTTCGATGGGCAACTCATTCTGTTCAAAATAATTCAACTGTAGAACAGACCTGAGTAGACTAACAGTGAAACCCAAGGATCTGGTACCTTGCTTTAGAGAATAAGTGATTGATGAAGTTGCATCATCATATTGTGCAGTGTACCAGAATTCACATAGATAATCATGGTACATCCTCCCTGGATTTAATGTCAACGCACCATATAATGGACATGAGAGAAAAAATGTGTTTAATCTCCCAATAACAGATTGGGCATCATGAACACTGGAAAGTGAAAGTCTGGCCATCCAGTTATTCATGTTTATCCTTATGGCCTTAGCCTCAAGAGGATATGGGGTGCCTTTCAACATTTTCTGTCGGAGCATATTCAGCGGCGAGCAGATTTTTAAGGCGATTTGGATTGTCTTGGTGCCATTTTATGATGAATAGATGAAGATGAAATTGAATATTTAGGGTTTTGATGAAGATTTGATGAAGAATTGAATGGAAAAGGAGTAAATATGAGAGATGATTATGATTGGAAATTGAATGAAGAAATAAATGAGGAATTTGAAAGATTTGGGAGTAAATATGTTCGAAGTAAATGCAAATGAAATTGAAAGTGGGTATATATAGGAGAGAGAATGTGGAACTCAAACGGTTTAATTTGAAATTATCAAGTAAAATTTTGATCGGGTTCTGAGATCCGCATTAATTACATCACATCACACATAAATGTGTGACGGTTTACAGCCCACAAACAGTATCAAGTTGCACTTTTTGTCTTCCCAAGGTAAAAATACCATCATTTCTTTGAAATATTTACATGCCACGTAGGATTATAAGATAAATATCTTTAAAAAGTTTGCTTACGTGGCACGCACAATGACCAAGTATTTTAAAAAATATTATGACTTATTTCAGTGCATCTG
>CM067170.1:97681961-97711630 GCA_034093135.1 Erigeron breviscapus | reverse complement strand
GTATTATTCAAATGATTAAAAATAAAACAAAAACTGACATTTGTCAGTTAAAAAATGAACAGTAAAAGTTTTGTGTGAAAGTGAAAGTCGTTCGCATAAACGTTTAGTAAAATTTAGTGCTAAAAGTATAAGGGGTTAAAATGTTGTGGTGAAAATAAAATGAATAGAAAGTTTATTATTCTTTACAAGTTTCCCGTACATTTCTTTTTAATATATGTGTTAAAAAGTTTGTTGCCAAAGTTAAAATGTTGTAGTTAAAATAAAAGATTATCAAAAAGTATGAAAATTTAGTGTTAAAAGTGTAAGGAGTTAAAATATTGTGGTGAAAATAAAAAGATTAAAAAGTTTACTAAAAATTATAAAAGTTTAGTTCTAAAGTGAAACTATTGTGGTGAAAATAAATAAAAATAAAAAGTATACTATTCTATAAACGCTTTCCCGTACCTTAAAATAAAAGAAAATTAAAAAGTATGAAAGTTTAGTGCTAAAAGTGTAAAGATTGAAACTTTTGTGGTGAAAATAAAAGAATACAAAGTTTACTAAAAAGTATTATAATTTAGTGCTAAAAGTGTAAAGATTGAAAGTTTTGTGGTGAAAATAAAAAGAATAAAAAGTTTACTAAAAAGTATTATAGTTTAGTGCTAAAAGTGTAAAGATTGAAACTTCTGTGGTGAAAATAAAAAGAATAAAAAGTATACTATTCTTTACACGTTTTTCCGTACCTTTGTTTTTGATATATATATATTTCAAATAAATAATTACTTGACTTTCCATCGATCGGCACTTTCTTATTTGGCATTTACTCTTTTTACTTAAACCTTGAACCATGACCTTGAACCTATGGAGCCAGAGCTAAACATATATAAGCACAAGAAGTCATTGTACGTCAACTTTATTTAGTTTTATTCCCCTAAAAATTACAAAGAAAAAGAAAAAACTGTTGTAAAACAACCTAATAACAAAGTATAATATAAACCTTCTGGTTTAAAAGCATTGGGTTTATGTTAAATCTGATAGGCTTTCGTGATTAATATGATCAAGTAACGAGGCTGATGGTTTAAGCATAAACCCGAAAGAACTTTGTAATTGTAAGTTACTAGGTCAATGCAGGGTCTAATCTAATGAATAATTGTGTCCAAATGAAAAATAATTAGCCCGTTTTAACCAGGTACCTGACCCAACCCGCCTGTTTTACTACCTCTAGCATGTTTATAAATATAGTCCTATAATGTGGCAGTAAAAGAAAACGTTGAGAACTGAATTCCTGTTCCTTAAGTTATGAGATATTTTTATAAGAACAAAAGTCAGAATAGCGAAGCGTTTGTAAAGATTTTTGGGGTACCCAGGTAATATAGCTATAAGCATATAAGGGTAATATATCTGCCATGGTATAAACTTCATAAACTTCATGTTTCTTACAGAAAAGACCAACCATATATTCAAAAGTTTCAGCATCAACACAAATTCCCTTACTCATGCCATGGTATAACCGAAATGCAAGGTTTGAATCATCGACTCTACAAAGACCACGGACCACAATATTATGAACACTCCAAGTGAGTGCTTTACTGGAATTCCTTCAAATACCATTTCTATCAAGAAAGTTTACCGCTTCTTGAAAATTTTGATCGTCACAAAAAATTTCAATAACTTTGCAATACAGACCTGCGTCTGGTTTTAACCCTTGAAGCTTCATCCCATCACATTTTTTTAAAGCATGAAGGAGCTTCATTTTTTTACATAATCCATGAAGTAACGAGCTGTAAGTTACCATATTGAGCCTATGGCGTTTTCCAACCATCACCCTCCAAGAGGGTCGTGGCTTCGGCACTCCGGCCGTTTTGCATCGGACATTTATAAGAAAACTACACGTATAGGCTTCCATTTCTTGAAGAAATCTCATAGTTTCATCCAAATTATTCAATTGGCATAACCCGTGACCACACTTGGTAAACAACCTCCATCTCCTTCAGAAGCTACTTAGCTTCAGAATCATTTGGTTTCTTTTCTTTTTCTTTCATTACAAAAACTCAAGAACATAATATAAGACAGAGGCGGAGCCAAGATTTTTGATTGACGGGGGCCGGATGATGAAAAATACAGGGTCGGCCTTGAGTTTATTTAAGACCCTAGGCGAAATAACTAGAAAATGCGTTTAATAAACAAACAACCTAAGGGTTTATAATATTGTAAAGCTAAAGGCTCATATATACACCAATTCAAGTTAAATAGATTAATTGTTATAAAACTTACAATTCTTATATTTGGTGAAAAAAACCAAACATCAAATTCATTTGTAAACAACCAAAATAATACTTGACTCTTTTTTTTTCACTCATTGTATACTCAAAAATAAAATTACATTTATGTCTTTTGTATGTTCATTAAGATCTATATTTTTAAAGATTTTATACTCCAATATTTAAAACATTATTATTATTGTAATGTTATGTACTAAATTTCTAATAGTTTGGCACTTTGGTGCTAGCAAGAAAAAACCAATAGAATGCAATACGCAATCATCATTTAATTTCCAATTAAATTTTGTTTACAAACAAGCCCCACAAATCCTCAAAACATCTACATCATATCCACCATCAGCTTATATTTATGTTATTAAACCCTCTTCTCCTCTACCATTGGGTTCACACCCCAGTGGTACGAGAGTCTTTCAATGATGGCTTTGGATCCAGGAGACCTGGGTTCGAATCCGGAGGGAGCAGGGTTTTCCCCCAATTAATTTAATTGGGGGTTTCTCCCCCCATGTGGTGTATTGGAGGTATCGGAGTGGGTAGCATTCTGGCCTGGAAAACTCCTAGCTAAGGGCAACCCAACGATCGTTCAAAAAAAAAAACCCCCTCTTCTCCTCTATGTAGTACTAGTATGTAGCTGTTTGAACCTGGATTGACCGGCTCAGTGACGATACGGATTTGACCGCGACAACCATCACATCTCCTGAATATACAGTGCAAACCTAACAAGCTCTTAACGAGCCTAAGGCGGCAATGGTTGTCCTAGAGTGAGATAGACGTTTCTCATGAGCTCTAGAAGGATAAGTAATAAATGAGATTGGCTCACTTGTTTCGTATGCTCGAAATGAACGAATATCATTTCATTTACTATGAGATTGATATGCTAATAATAATATAGTAGTAAGTGAAGACACTTCCTTTGGTGTTGTATTCGTGTGCAGTGAAGTGAACGAGGTTCACTTAATTATATATTATGTGATATCAAGTGGTAGCTAGGAAAGTGAAGATGATTCACTTAGTTTGCTTTATCATATGAGAGTATGAGAGAATTGATGACATCCCATGGTGTCCAGTGTTGTATGTGATATGAATGTATATGTAATATATGATTCATTTGTTTGTGTGGTTCACCTCTTGTTATCTCATGTATTGGTTAAAGAGAGGTTTTTTAGTGAAATGTAATTCACTTTGCGTATTATGCATTAGAGAAATGCATGTATGTTGAAGTGAGTGTGATTCACTTATGAGGGGAATATTTATAGCCAAAAAGAGTAAGTAGGTATCTATGTAATAACAACTGTCACACACTCACTTGTAACAATATAATGTATACGTAAATAAGATGGGTCGAAGGGGTTCTTGCTATGCCTTTAGGCCTTAATAACATGTATGTAATCACATACGTGATCAAGTCCCCCAAGTTTAGACATAAAGAGATTTCTCAAGTATGTTTGTGTCTAAACTTATAACCGTCTTTCTTTTCCTTGTTTATGGTTACAAAGGTTTTCGTAGTTTACACTTGTACAACCGTGGACTTGAGATACTTTGTCCGCTGATGGAACTTTTTTTTCATTTTTATCATAGGAGGAACATAATCCATGCCTTCATCTTCACGGAGGAACATATCCATGCCCACCTTCATTACGGAGGAACATAATCCATGCCCGCATTCATTATCACGGAGGAACATATCCATACCCGCCTTCATCATTACGGAGGAACGTATACCATGCCCGCCTTCATAATAACGGAGGAACGTATCCATGCCCGCCTTCATTATCACGGAGGAACATATCCATACCCGTCTTCATCACGGAGGAACATAATCCATGCCCTCATTATTTCTTGTCACTGTTTTAGCTATTAAGTAATGACTTTGCCAATATCAAGTCCCCGAAATTCAATGATAAAGGACTTATTGTTAGTATCTTTGCATTTGAATTTTTATTTATTTTTTGCCCACGTCTAGGTCTTACACATTTTATAACTCGCGAGGATTGTCACTTACCAATGAGAAGTGCTTACTTTTTTATCCGATGAATAAAAAGATGAATCAACTTTTTATATTTTTATTTTTTATGCGCGCCGCTTCCCGATGAGAAACGCTTACCCTTCCATCCAATGAATGTGAAGGATGAATAAAGTCATGGGTGTTGATGTAATCACCTCTTTGATCCCTTTTGATAATATCACTCCCTGACGAGAAGTGCATATACTTCCATCCAATTGATGTAAAAGATGAATATAATTTTTTGGAGTTGAGGTAATATAATTACCTCTTTAGTCCCCTTTTATTTTTGAACTCAATATTTGATCGAATGCTAGGTAGCATGAAACTTGGCCAGGATATGTCGAGGCTGCTTTTGTTTGTGTGCCCACAATGAGTCATTTCACCAACATTGAGGTTTTAAATTAGCTGTTAGAGAGACATTTGGTCTCAAGGGGTGACTAAAAGTGCCACTAGCTAGACATTCAATAATATATATATACATGTGAGTATATTTTGATTTATATTATATCCACATATTTGGAGTAAATATGCATAACTAACATAATATGCTATAAACAATCATGTATGGTATATAATTACCTTGGAGCAAATAATAATAATCATTTGAGGGTGGCCAACACAATATATTATGATGGCCGATTAACAAAGCCAACGAAAACACATAATGTAAAGATAATTTGGGCCACGTTCTTAATGTGCAAATATGTACTTGAAAATGAGTACCTATTTTTTGAATAGTGAAAAGCATTATAGTAGATACTATATATTGCAGAGTTAGCCTTGACCAACTAATTAGTGGATCAAACATTTTGTATTCGATAGCCTTAGCATTTCACTTCTTGCTTTCATTTGACCACACCACATATAAAAAGTACAGTAATAAAAAGTTCTATAGCTTTAGGCTTTAGCTCTTATCTTTTCATATATTTGTATTCCCAAAATGCATATTCCATGCGTATAAAAGTTGTGCATGCTTTCTTATACACAAGGAAACGGTGTGCTTTATTACACGATATTATATTTATGCTGGACAACCGAGTACTATCCGGCTACGTATATTGATATGGATATTTGTAATCCATAGAGCTCTTTTTCTTTTATTAACCCGATCCACATTACCACTAATATATATATATAATATATATATATATATATATTATATATATATATTATATATATATATATTATATATATATATTTGCATTTATATATTTATATTTCTATTTGTATATATACACATCCTCTATATAGACTTTAGAGTACGTGAGAGAAAAAAGGGTGCACTGTATGGCATGAGCCTTTGATTCTAGCTTTGATCGAGGTATACACTGTGCGTGCCTTTTCCTTTAAATACATGTTTATCGTATACAAGTAATACAACAGTGTCTACTTTTTTTTTAAAGGATACAACAGTGTCTATACCTCTAGAGATGTGTGAAGGCCGGATAGCCTTTATTCATGCCAAGGAAAAGATGCTTACTCAAAACGAAAACTTTTAAAGAATGACAGTGTTAGTGTTATGAGTTATCTATTTTGGTTAGATAATTAGCCGATCTAATTTCCACCATTGGTACTTTTGTGTTAACATATAAACACAGAGTCACGGAGTAATTAAGAAGTGTAGGTGGCCCTGACTTAATTGACTAAACAAAGGGGTGTCTGACCCGAGATACATATAAATATCGTTCATACATATACACACTGATATGTTTGACTTTTGGACCAAACTTTTACCCATGAGACCATGATGTCTATATATGTGATTAGATTTGGCTAAATGCATTGTGTGCCTCGCAATACTTCAACCAGTAAAATAGAGATTTTGGCTCTTAATTATGAAGTCAAAGATTCTATACCATCGGCACGAAAGTCAACGCATACATACGTTAACACCAACCCAGACACGAATCGACATAGTATATTTTATCATACTTGGGCTCGTGTTGTTTCAAAACCATGTGTAAGGTTAAGTATATATGATATAATATTTTGCTCATTTACTATGAATCATCCAACAAGAAAGATTGTTACAAAAAACAGATAAGACTTTAGGGGGTTAAGCATATAAGATATGACAATTATGAATTGTCGAGTACTTCATATAATCCTAATGCGTGAATGTAGCATATGTGTGATTAACATCTTGTTAATGTAATATTGTAATTACCCGGAATAATGAAATGATCGGCTGGATCAAAAATGTATCTATTACATCGTAGAGCACACAAGCAAACAATTAAACAAAGTGAGCTCAAAATGCCTCTATCAGCATGCATATCAGCATATGTCATGTGATCAAAATGCATATAAAGAATGGAGATGACTGTATCATATGTTTTAGTTCATATCATACAAACTTTTACATCATACCACATAGTACTGTTAGCACATAATTGTAGTATATGACTACTTAAAAGTTAAATTATGTGATATATTAATATCACTTCTTATGCAATGAAGAAGCCTTAATTTGGATTTTTCAGCAATCACTTTTAACAGGAAAAGGTTGTGATTAAGCGTAGGATAAAACTTTTTGACATCCTGCACTAATAATTGACAAAAAAGCAAAGGTATCTAGAAAATATGTATTCTTAGTTTCTTACACATAAAGTGTTGTTTACGTGTAAAACCTCAGATCTTCATGGCACTAATACTAAAATGTGTTCATTTGATTTACACTCATTAGATAGTGCTTTAACTGAAGTTGTCGATCTCATAAATGATGAGCAAGACACAATACATTTGTTTAATTGCTCTATTATAAGTTTTTTTTTATACCTTTTTACACAGGCACAATTAGAAGTTTAGAGTTATTTGACTTACCTTCATGTTCAATTAAGTGAACATGGGAGCAAAGTACTTCTCAATGTTGATGGTAGCCTCCAAGCTGGCAGCGGCAGAGTGTTGTCTGCTCTCTCTTTTCTATTTTTCTTTTTTTTTTATGGTTCTCCACCAATAATCTCCGTATCCAGCCCAGATGTGACTACCTTTGAAATTGGAGTTTCTTTACTCAGCCCAAGGAAAAAATGAAGAGAATGGTGATTTGATTTTTACAAGAATGAAATCCATTCAAAACGGTCCCACGGATGGCGCCAATGTTTGAACCTGGATTGACCGGCTCAGTGACGATACGGATTTGACCGCGACAACCATCACATCTCCTGAATATACAGTGCAAACCTAACAAGCTCTTAACGAGCCTAAGGCGGCAATGGTTGTCCTAGAGTGAGATAGACGTTTCTCATGAGCTCTAGAAGGATAAGTAATAAATGAGATTGGCTCACTTGTTTCGTATGCTCGAAATGAACGAATATCATTTCATTTACTATGAGATTGATATGCTAATAATAATATAGTAGTAAGTGAAGACACTTCCTTTGGTGTTGTATTCGTGTGCAGTGAAGTGAACGAGGTTCACTTAATTATATATTATGTGATATCAAGTGGTAGCTAGGAAAGTGAAGATGATTCACTTAGTTTGCTTTATCATATGAGAGAAGTGTTATATGTAAGAGAGTATTGAGAGAATTGATGACATCCCATGGTGTCCAGTGTTGTATGTGATATGAATGTATATGTAATATATGATTCATTTGTTTGTGTGGTTCACCTCTTGTTATCTCATGTATTGGTTAAAGAGAGGTTTTTTAGTGAAATGTAATTCACTTGGTGTAGTATGCATGAGAGAAATGCATGTATGTTGAAGTGAGTGTGTTCACTTATGAGGGGAATATTTATAGCCAAAAAGAGTAAGTAGATATCTATGTAATAACAACTGTCACACACTCACTTGTAACAATATAATGTATACGTAAATAAGATGGGTCGAAGGGGCTCTTGCTATGCCTTTAGGCCTTAATAACATGTATATAATCACATACGTGATCAGTAGCTATGTATCTATAACTAGTTTAAACCCCGTGCGTTGCACGTTTATATCTTATTGTTTCTCTAAATTGTATACATTAAAAACAATTGTAAAATTTAATGTGAATAATTACATATCATAAAATAGATGTTAATACAGATTCAAGTGTGACGTTCAAAAATAAATAAATAAATAAAAATATATATTCAAGTGCAAAATTTTTTGTTAAACTCCACTTGAGCATGTCCATATTGATGAAGGTAAGTAATTACCATAAGTTTTCCAAATTAAAATACAAATTCTAAAGAAATCTATAAGGAATTTTAGAAGTCGTTGTTGCCGCCATCAGTCGACGCTCCCACTGTCACGCCACCGTTGTCGCTTTGTGTGAGCATCCTTCTAGTTTTATGGATATGGATGAGACAACATATATATCTTATTAAATCGAATTAGATAAGTTAGATATTATTTTAATAAACTATGGGTTTAATAGCCTAATGATAAGGAAGTCACTCTGTTAGGGCTTCAATTTGGGGAGACCTATGTTCGAGTCTAAAGTGGACAAAGTTTTTCCCTAATAAGTTTGTCTTGCCTTTGGGCGGACTATTAAGGGGTTTTCCTCCTACATGGTAATTGAGTGACTCTTTAGCGTGGAACCGGTTAAGACAACATAATTTAGACCCTTCGTTATAATATTCGCTTCGCCCCAGGCAAAAATATATTTTATTAATACTATAAAGTACATACTAATTATTATTTAACTAAATTTCAATATGTAAAGATATAAGAAAAAAGATACCACTATATAAATTACAGTTCTATATTTATCTCTCTTCATACTAAATATAATATATATTATCGAACTTAAATGTTTTTGTTTAACATGCATGTTCATATGCGTATAAATAATCTTTATCTATATATTTTTATTATGATTATTTTTTATTAAGAATTAGGCAAAAAAAAATGAAGCAAAACCTCAGTGGTATCTCAGTCCTCCCATGAGGGTATTGGGCCTGGGAGACCCAGGTTCGAGTCCTGAGGGCAAATTTTACTTCTATTAATTGTCGTGCCGTTTGACGGATTAATAGGAGGTTTTCCTCCCTCCGTGGTTCCCTGAAAATTCGAATGACATTCTGCCCGAAGGACGCAGGGGCCGATAAGTGGGAAACAAACTCTAACCATTCGAACGTTGAAAAAAAAACAATTCTATTTTTAGTAGTATTTAACTACTAAATTAAATATAACAAAAATACTAAATAGAAGACATGTTTATTAATATATGTACAGAGTATTAGGATATCTATTTTTGGGATGGAATTGTGACATCAACTAAGTTTTAGACAAGTTGGCATGCATGTATTTCTTGAAGTCGAAGGTCTCATGTTCGACTATCGGTTGCCACATCTTTGAGTTATATTTGTAAGTATTTCTTTGAATATAGTTATGTAGATGTGGTGTCAAGTTCTTAAACACAAGCTTATAATGATGACACGTATATTGTGACATCAACTAAGTTTTAGACAAGTTGGCATGCATGTTTTATGTAGATACGGCGGCTGAGGTGTCTAAGTTCTTAAATTATAACGATGACACGTAAGATAAATATGATGTGGCGAGCAAAGAGATATGTCACATACAAAGAATTATATATATAGAGATTCAAATCCATACAAATGTCTACAAGTTCATTCAGGGGCGAAAATGAAATATATTTATAACAATAAGATTTGAAAAAAGACTTGATAATAATTTAGGGGTTATAACTGAAAATTGTAATATAATATAAATCAAAAGCATTTCATCTTCCTCACATGTGCCCTGCAAACAGATTATAGCGACACCAACAAAAGACTTTTACATCTATCTGATTTCAATCTCATTTCCTATAACTTTTTCCAATTCTTTCCGCCATAAAAAATATGAAAGACATAAAAATATTTATGTTAAAGGTTTGATTGCTAGTTAGGGGTGGCTTGGCACTTGCCAACCCCCAATTCTCTCCGCCATACCAATTCCGGCGAAAAATATGGTTGTTGGGGGACCAAACACCCCTTAGTCCCCCCTCTTCCTCCGCCTCTGATATAAGATGAATCTCATTTGGAAAGAGTTATAAGAAATTACCTAATTTTTTCTTAATGAACTAACTTGTACCTTAAACCTTGATCTTAATAACTTACATTTTAAACCCTTATCTTCTAAAATATTTTTGCTATCACTTTTATATGAATTATATTTAAATCAACTTACACCAGTCGGCATCATCACCGCCACCGATAGTCTCCGTCATCACCACTAGTCACCCGATCCATTGTTGTTACATTCCGCTGATACCGTGCTTGTATAATCATTTAGGGATGTATATCAAAAAAAAGCAAATAAAGGGACTCAATGTTAACTTTTAGGGGATATAGAGGGGTTAAATATAATGGAAAAGTGAGTAAGGGGCTGTTATGCATCCAATTTAGGTGAAAAACCCTCACATACTAATTTTTTAATATTTTGAATAAATGTTTGGGCCCTCATGTTTTTTATGTTTTAAAAAATGGTATGTGAGGGTTTTTCACTCAACTTAGATGCCTAACAGCCTCATATTCCCTTCCCCTTAAATATAAATGTACCTATATAATGAAATGGTAATTAGTAATTGGGGTTAAATATAAATGTACCTATATAGTGTTAGGTATCCAACTTGGGTGAAAAACCTCTCACATATTAATTTTTAATATATAAAAAACATAGGGACTCAATTATTTATTTAAAATATTAAAAAATTAGCATGTGAGAGATTTTCCCCCCAAAATGGACGCCTAACAGCCCCATACTCACTTTCCCTTTAGTAACTAGGGGAAGTGGAATATGGGGCTGTTAGGCATCTAACTTGGGTGAAAACCCCTTAGATACTTAATTTTAATGGGTGAGGAGTTGATTCTCCAACTTGTGTCAAGTTGGTAATCGCTTGATTGCTCTTGAATGAAAATCAAGGATCATATTTGAATCTTGGCACTTGAGGAATAACTTGAGGGAATCCCCTGCCAATTTTAATACATAAAAAAATAGGAGGCTTCAATTATCTATCTAAAATATTAAAAAATTAGGAGAGGTTTTTCATAACAGTCCCATACATACTGTGTATGTTAGCCGAAAGAAAATTTTACTTTGATAAAACTAATATAACTAGACTCCTCCTTCATCTTGAAGGTGCCATTACAAAGTTTGTCCTCTTTATAACCGAGGACATCGAATTAGATGATGAGGATATTCATCATTGGGTTATGTCCCTATCTAGAATACAAGGATTTAAGGAACTTTCTTTAATTAACCTCCGTAGAACACGAGTGAATTTTTCTACCCATATTTTCCCTTGTCATGAGTTGAAACGTTTCAAGCTTAGTTACTGTGTTTTGTCCGCTTCACCTTATTTTCGTGGTTTTCCAAAGCTATTGAGCTTAATATTGGATTATGTAAGATTTCAAGACCACCAATGTGGGGAATTAATTGCTCAATGTCCCTTACTTGAGACTGGTAATTTGGAATAGCAAACTTAGAGGGGAAGTGAAATTGGTTGAAATTGCAAAACTTGAAAATGTCAAAAGTTTAGGTTTGTCATTGTGTTTGCTTGACAATATGACCATGGTCACACTTTCGAGTGTCATCCAGCATATGTCTCTTCTTCCAAAACTGCAGGTGCTTGTTCTAAGTTTTACAAATTGTGAGGTATTGAACTTTACTTTACACTATACAATATATCTATGATTATTGAGTACTTTAACCACTTAACTTGGCTTTCTATTTACCTTTTGTAGTTTTTGGCAGAAGACGTTGCTCAAAATCCAGTGTCCACCACCTTCACCTTTCTTAAGACTCTTAATTTAAGTGAAATCGATTTTAGTAGTGAAACCATGTTATTATGTGCTTTTGGGATGCTTTTTGGCTGCACGAATTTGCGGATGCTTTATATCAGGGTTAGTGAATAGTGAATAGTTATGCTGGCTTTCAATACCCGACCCAACTTGAGGGCTGTGAAATCTCAACCTGTTAACCTGATGTTTGTCGGGTTCGGGTTGACCTTTTGGGTTAACAGCTCGACTTGCCAACCTGAATATATTTGAAGTTTGTATAATTAATTAATAGGTCAACCCACCAAACCATTTGATCCGACAACCCACAACCCATTTGACTTGTTAACCCAGAACTCGACCTGCAAACCGATTTTTTCAGGTTGGCGGGTTGGATTTGGGTTGACATGTTTAGATAGCATTGGGTTTATGTCAACGGAGATTATTTTCTACTTTATTAACATGTCTTAGTCGGTCGGGTTCAGAGATATTTTCATTATTACTAACTATATTGGGATTGAGATTCTCTAAAGTTAAAACAACTTTATATAAAGTTGGATCTTGACCTTTGGATTAAAATCAAGGTTAAGATTCAAAGATGATTTTTAATCTTGACCCTTGATTTTAATCTAAAGGTCAAAATCTCTCAACTTTACCTATAAAGTTGTTTTCAACTTTAGAGGTATGCATGATACTGCTTCTCTTGAAAATCTCATACATGTGTACATATACAATTTTATCATGTAGGCGACATACAAGAATGATGTCCCACCATCTGCCCTTATTTCCCCAAAGTAGACTGCAGCACAATGGGGCAGCTGCAGCTTCGGAATGTGAAATCTGAATAAAAGGTTTGGAAAATGAAGTATGGTTGATTAAGTATATACTGGCTTGTTCCCCCATGCTAAAGAGCCTTGTTATCCCACGCAACTGGTCCATAGATGGCAACGAGAAGCATAAGCTTGCTAGGAAGTTGTTGAAGCTCCATCGAGCCTCCCCAATAGCAGAGATTATCCTCTAGTTATTAACATGTCTTCTTGGTGTTTCTAGAAATCGATGTAAGGCTATAGAGTCTATGATAATGATCGATAAATGATAAGCATTGGCTTTTGCATAGTATGTCCTGTATATGTGCACATAAGAAAACTTAAATTAGAATGAAGGTATATGACTACATGAAATTTTAAACCTTCAGGCTTAGAAAGCATTGGGTTTATGTTCAATCTGACCAACTTTCGTAATTAATATGATTTAGTAATTTATTACTTTTTGAATCTTTAAGTCTTTAACTTTAATTTAACTTTGCCAAATGCCATTGGTTTATGTCAACGGAGATTATTTTCTATTTATTAACATGTCTTATTTGTGTTTTTAAAAATCGATGTAGTAAAACACATATGACAATATCTATGATAATGATCTGTCATCTGTTAATGGAAAATTTATAGTCTATGCATTAAAGTTTTTAATGAATTGAGCATATCATTACATCTATCTTTTAGTTCAGAGGTAATGTACAAGATATTTACGTGAATGATATACCTTTGGTTCTTAAGTTTGTTATGTTATTTTTGTATTAATAAACCTTTATTTTAAAGAAGAAACAGTTTATCTTTCTGTCTCTAAATATATATGCTTGTCTTGAAATAATTAGTTACTTTCATGTTTAATCAATCAAAATACTTTAACAAATAAAAATGGCATCTTATTGGTTGAAGGTAGCGCATTTTAAAATTGAAATAAAAAGTGCATTTTTAATCAACACCATGTCCTTTATGGCAATTTCAATGTTTCACATCACAACCACCCAATCCAAACCACAAGACACAAGTAACAATAGACCCATATCCAATCCAAATTCCAAAACAATCTCTTCAAATTTCACCACAAAATGGAAGAAACCACATGGGAACAAAGACAAAATGCTCTAACTCACATCTTAACTCACCCTACAACCACACCATCACTCCATTCTCAATATTTCATCTCAAACCAAATCCCATGTTACCTTAATTGGGACTACCCACCAATTTTGTGTCCTAAACACAACCATTTCCAATGGGCCATTTCTCTTTTCCTCAAAAGGGTATCTAAATTAGGTGTCATTCAACAAGCTTCTTGGAGATCAAAGTGCCCTTATCAACTTCCACCACCATTGGTGCTTTCTAAAGGTGTAGAAGAAGCTAAATGGGATGATGAATATAAGAGAGAATATGTGAAGAAAAGATTTAGAAAAAAGAAGTTGGGAAATGATATCAACCCTTGGATTCCAATCTTGCTGCCTAACCTTATCTTGATGTCTTTTTTGTTTTGGGATCCTTATAAAGATCAACCATGATATATATGCACCTAATTGAATTTCATACTATCCATAACATGTTAGATTATTATGTGTTGTTTTAATTTTATTGATAAGTTTTTAGTTTAATGTGTTTGGTTTTAACTATCTTTTTGCTAAACATTGAGATAAATAAGAACGGTTTGTATTCATGTTACAACATGTTTCATGGAACATCTTTTGTACTCCGTATTTGTTTACTAAAAGAATTTAAGTTTCAAACTTAAAATTATGGAAATAATTGTTAATTTTCCATTTGTTGGGAAGACAAATTACAATTACACATATATGTATTTTATAACGCTTAAAACATTGTTTTCTGAAGTATCAACACTAGTAATCTCATATCTCATAAATTATTTAATCTTTTAAAAAGTTGAGGAGCTTAATTAATGGAATAATGGTTTTAACTGTTTATCTTTTAAAATACTACTACTTTTGTATTGTACATAATTTCTATTTTCCAATAATATACATACTTTGACTTCTCAAAGCAAATAATAATATCGATAGTCTTAGAAGTTTTACTTTAAAGAATCACTTTTGATTCAAGTATATGCGTGTACAAGCTAAAAGTAACTTCTTCTTCTCCAACCTTTTCCTCGTTTTCATTCTAGCTAGGGTAAATTAGTTTTAAAGGTATCCAACTTGTATATTTTTATAAGTATAAACCAATTTCTCCTTCTATGTTAATATGAATGTGTGTAAATCCCGCCTAACTTGATGATCAAAACCACTACCCGGAATGCCAAATCCAATGTGGCAGTGGTATTGTGTGTTTTTCCACTATTTCAGAACTTTGACCATTGACTTTTTAGCCATGTCACTATGTCAATCGATATGTTGACCGTTGACTACCTTGTTGATTTAGACGGTAACCAAAGGAGTACACATATATACACACACACATATATATATATATATATATATATATATATATATTATATATATAATATATAATATATATTATATAATAATAATCCTTTACATATTTATAACTAGCATGGTACCCGCGCGTTGCAGCGGATACCATTGACAATGCGTTCGATGTCGTGATTACCAAAAACAGTATAAGTGAGCAATCAATTAAGCGAGATACCACGATGATAACGTAGCTTCAATAGCAGCCAACATTAACAAAAAATACATGTATTAACAGTATAAGTGGACATTCAATTGAAGTGAGAATGTGAAAATGGTTTAGATAAAAATGCATTTGAATTGAAATAAAGGAAGGGCAATTTCGTACATTCGCATGGTTACATTTCAACATTTTAGGAGAGAGAGTGTTATTTCTTTTATATAATAGTATAGATAAAGGGAAGTGATATTAGTACCAAATAAGTTGATTAATTTACCACAACTATGTATTAACTGTTTGTACAGTGTGTTGTAATACTTGTACAGTGTGATAAATTAATTAAGTTTGGTGGTACGAATATCACTTCCCATAGATAAATATCACAATATTCTTTTATTTTTTGAAAGGCAATAAGAGGGTGTTTGGGGTTGAGTTCTGAGATGGATTTTTTGATTATTGCGTTTATAAATCGCAAATAATCTGTTTCTAGTGTTTGGGTAAAATGTTTTAAAAATGGATTAATTGCGTTTAGAGTGTTGCAAAACGCACATTTGGGAAAAGCACCTTCCCCTTGCTGCATAAAAACGCCGCTATCAAAATGCAAATTCCTGCCATATTTTTTACACAAATACCCCAATAATCATGTATATACCCTTCTAGATATAAGTTCAAATTATTATTATAGTATATATTGCCTGCAACTCTACAAGTCTCTGTGTTTTTTATTTGATTCTTTTCTATGCCACTTTTTAGAATATTACAATACTTGATAATATGATTTGGTTTTTTCTATAATTTATTTATTAAACAATTATTTTTATTTATATCATTCAAGAATTGCAATAAACTATCAAAAATTACCTTTTAACTTTTTTATTTTATCAAACATCGAAATGTTTTAATATGTATACATCTTGTTCCTCGTTAATATATTAATTATAAGAATCTCATAATAATAACTATCTGATTAATGACTCTTTATGTCATTTTACTTGTTTACCTTTCAAAATGTATATATTTGCCAAACACTAATAGAGTTGATTATCTGATTACTATGATATTAAACAATATAATCAAATCCAAACACTATCTTTTAACAACACGTTTTGTTACAGTAAATTATTTGATTCTAATTATTCAAAACACATAATCTATTTTCAATAAGCAATGCCAAACACCCTCTAAATATCAATATATCACAAAATGAGAATCACTTTATTGGCATTAGCAGTAACTAACAAAATCCAACCCAGATCTTAACTCTTTTCTTTCTTTAATTTTTGATATTCAAACCCAAATAAAATTAGCTCTAATCATTCATCTTCCATACTTACACACAAAATCTAAAATTCAAAACGGAGCTTTGTACATCAAATTAAATGAATATACACACACATTTGGTGGGCAGAGCAATAACGAGGAGCCAAGATTTAACCGGAGCAATAACCGGAGCCAATTGAATCTATGTATCTTCCTTTATGGTTGGCTGTCGCCGTCACCGTCACCTCTTCCATAGCCGCCACCATGTCCAGCAACAAACCCTAACCCCCAAATTTCACACATCTGAAAAAAAAATTAAGATTTCAGCAAGCTCATATCTTTAACAAATTAAATGAGACGATTTTATTATTTTTGCAATGATTTGGGGAAACTTAAACACATGTACAAGATTTCAACGCACAAGATACAAATCTGGAAATCAAGAGATGAGGAAAAAAGGGTTTAAAGGTATACAAGATCTGGAATCTTGAAGATGCATCGATTTTTTTTTTTTTTTTACTTTAGATCAAACAAATCATTTTTGGTAATTCTTTGGTTGTGTCGAGATTATCCGCGGTGTAGCAAGCCGCCGACATCACTATCACTACCATCACCTCCTCCATATCCGCTGCCATCATCACTTTCTTTCTTGATCCCATGTTCTTTTTCTTGATGAATGAAAAGATTATAAATATGGTGGTGATTATGATGCTTACACTGTATTCTCGAGTTTTTATTAAAGGTAAAGAGAGGTGAAGATTGGATAGGAGAAGAAAGGATAAAAAATTATATTTATAAAATGCATTCTTGAGTTTTATCATTTAAAAGAAAGGAAAGTGAATAAAAGGATTTAAATGCATTCTTGAGTTAAAAGAGAAGGATAAGAAAGGATAAAAATATGCAATTTTACATTTATAGCCTCATAGTTATTATAACTCATATAAAAGTTTGAAGGGTATATTGATAAATTTATAACTTATCCCTCCAAATCATGCCAAATATGGAGAGAAAGTTTTTGGCTCCAAAACCCCCTACTTTTCCTTTCCATCACTTTCCTTTCTTTTAATAAAAAAAAATCAAGAATACAAAAACATAAGTTTTCTTCTCCTTCCCTTTCTTATCTCATAAAAAAAAACTCGAGTACAGAAAGGGAAAGAAGTCTCGAATCCAGATGTTAAGTATAAAGACACAACTATATAAAATAGATATAGGTATACAGGAGAGAAGTTTTGGGGTAGTGGCTAAAATTTATTATAATATTCATATGGCATCTGTGACAATCCAACTAGGACAAAACAGCCTTACCTGGAAGGTGGTATTTATAATCTCTTTTTAGACAATTTACACCATTGGGTATCATGTTAGACGGTGATTTTGGTTCATACTTATTTTAATAAAAATAGACAAGTAAGATACCTTTAAAACTAATTTGCCCTTCTAACTAATTCTAATCTTAAATTCAATCAAAAATCTTTCAAAGTAAAATAACAATAACCATATCATAGTGAGGAAATTAATTTGGGAAAATATGTGAGTGTGGGTGTGTGAGTCGAAACACACAAGAGAGAAGGAGAAGAAAAGAAATTACGAAATTTGTCCTCGTAATGAAAGAAAAGGAAAGAAATTGAGCTGAAAAGAGGAAAGTAGAGTAGGGAGGAAAGGGAACATCAACCGTACTAATCCATACGTGCATTTAATGCATTTTCATGATTATAAACTCTTTTTTATTTTTTTTATTGTTATATGTCATTTTCTCTCTCGGTCTGTTTCACTCAACCGCTAGAATTACACATTTTATTAGACTAGGTAGTGAAAGCTGCGAAGTTGGAGAGATGCTTTGAATAGAAAAGATCAACATGTTACATGCACTCTTATCCCTCACACAAAATCACAAAGTAATGTAGAACTCTTCTTTCTTTTCAAAACTCTCATGGGTTCAAATGAGCCGAAATAGATAATCACAAAAAACCCGGTCTATCAACTAGTACAACTATACATGAAGTCATGAAGACAAAAGCTAATGAGCGCAAAAAAGGCTCAATCATGCATGATTTCACAATCTATCATATGAATACTCTCTACCAGGTTAGAAATTTCTTTTTTGAAGCTTTACAAGCAAAAATGAGTCTATCAACTTAATGGGGGTGCAATTACTGTCAGTGATATAATGAGGCTCTGAAGCAAAAATCGATCTATTAACGTGTTAGAATTCCAAATTAGCAGAGCTTAAGGTTAAATAAAATTTCAAACAGCAAGCACCCGGTGTGTATGCTGCTAAACACCCTTCTCACCAAAAAAATAAAAAAATAAATTAAGTTCAGAACAGCAGAAATGTTGGTAAGAAGCTAGTATTAATGAATGATAGAAAATTAAACTATTAGCACACTGAAATTGAAATCAATAGAATAGTACTAATGAATGATAGAAAGAAAGGAACGTATTTATTGATTGATTAAAATCACAACAAACGTGTGGAGGTGGTTGCTGGTGGCGAGGCAGAGCCAACGTATCTGATCAAAACTTCTTGAGGAAGAAGGTGATACTTTAAATCAAGTTGTTCAAATATATTCTTCAGTTCCAGCACCAGGTTTGATAATCTATCGCTTTTTTCTTCGTGATTCTGAAAGTTTATCGTATGCGTTACATATAGGCTCATCTTCATCTTGTTCAGGTTTTCAATCTCCCTAAACCTAACACTATGCTTTGCTCCCCATAATTGCGGTTTACTCTCTATGTACCTGTTGTTAACAAATTATTATATAACACATCTTCAAATCCACATTTATCATTGAAAATAAAACAAAACCTACTTTTCATATACATACATTTATAGATATATATCATAATAATAATGTTATGCAGGGTCCGGCGGCATACTAGTTCTATTGCACCGATACACCATATCGTGATAGTGATTTTAGAGTAACTTATCACCAAAAGGACCTCATCTATCTAACTTAAATATAAACTAAACACTTGGTTATCCGCAGGCGTCTTAAAAAAAGCTTTCTTGATATAATTGGTACCATATATATACCTGCTATGTAATGGGTTGGTTTGTCTGTTGTCCTGAGTTTTTCATATTTGTTATAATTAGTTTTTAATCTGGTTTTGGTCTTTAGGATTTAAATTTATTTTTTCCCCCTAATTAACATGAAATTTGAAATGAAAACGAACCATGAATTAGGTCTGCGGTTGATAAGTTAGATCAGAAATCCTGCCCTCACTGTCAATCCCCAAAACATCTACCTTCATTTCTTGTTTCCTACACAAGATAAGGCACTCTAACCTTAAATTCAAACTAAATACTATGTACATACATATCTAGGCCTGACAGCAATTATATAAGTGTGACATTGAAGTAGCGTGTATATATATTATGAATGGAGAAACTCAATCGACATGACATATATAATAGGTGAAATAGAGAAAGCAGAGTTGGCATACGTCTTAATCTTAGCTTTTAGAGCTAAGATTTTATCGATTGAAGTAGAAACATCCAAATCAAACTCTACAGAATCGCTCATTTCAGGGCTTCGGTTGAAATTGCTGATTGCCTTTGTAGCCAAGATTGAATTCGGGTAGAAAATCTTCTCATTGTCGTATCTCAGAAAGACGGTTGTCAAAATGTTTACTTCTTCTACTACGACCTATAAGTTTTTATTCATTTAAATAAGTAACTCTGCATAGGAGTGAAGACCCAAATGTAGCAAATAGATCAGGTGCAGTAAGTTTTTACCTGAACACCGTCAACAACACAACGATCACCCACGTCAAATGGATGCATCACAAACACGAATATAATGGCTTCAAACGCTGACTTAGCAGAGGTCCCAAACATGAAAACCCCAAGTAAAATCTGGGATGAGATGAATACCAACACTTCGGTTGTAGCAATCCCCATGAGAAGTAACCAGACGATTATGAGCACAAATACTGTGAGTGCAGAAACAAGCTTGTTTAGCTCCTCTATGGCTGTTTTTGTGTCCTTTAGAGAAAGTGCCAGAAACTTTCGCTCTTTATACACATTCACCTATATAAACACCAATATTAAGTTTCAGCCCTGATCCAGCAAAGAATGATTATTCAAATGAAAGGAAAAACAATAATAGTAATTACATACCACCCAGTTATTAAAGGACTTCTTCTTAATCTTTCCAGATTCCACTGCTCCTTCAAACAATGGAAGCACTTTTTTCACATCATCTTTGTTCATAAACCGTAGAAGATCATCCTCTTCGATGTACCTAAGTTTATTTGACGATGATAAAGGGTAAATTAACAATAGACAGAGAATGATTAAAAAAATTGGGGATTACGTACACTAATCTTACTTTTGTTTGTGCTTAGCTACATTTCTAAATATAGCATAACCAGCTTCTTGAGCTTCCCTCTCACACATAAATGATCCATCTTTTCGTTCAACCTGCTCTGCAGCATCCTCGCTTTCATCAATGGCATCTGATAGTGTAGAAACTCCCGATCTCTTTATAACTTTCATTAACCCCCTCATGGTCCACGCAGATACCTTTCCACGCTTCATCTTTTGAAGCTTCTGCACATCTATAACCTTTTCTTTCTTTTGCTCATTCTTTGAACTTTTGAAACTTAGCTGTCTACTACTATTAGGTATGCTTTCAGAATCCCCCATCAGTTGAGGCGGCCCAGAAAGTATCTGAAGAACATATTGATGAAAGATGTTTTCTTGAATCCTGTCAAAGAATATCTTAACATGAAACGAAGACGCTAAAATCTTCACAAACAGAGTTTTTAGTACCCATGCACCAGCACCAACAAGCGTAGACGCAATCCCTCTCGTGATTTTATTTAAAACTTTGGTTGTGTGTCTCGTTCTATGGACACCACGATTGATCAAGAGTCCCCATGTTAGTAGAATTAAACCCAACCAGATAAAAACCCGAACACTCTTTTGCAGGCTGTAAACAAAATACAAAACCTTCTTTTTAAACAAGAATTCCTTCTCTATCAAAAAGACTGCGGTATTTGTAATCCATTCTGAGAACAAACGACCACAGAATACCACTAATATCAAAACACACCATTTCCATAATTCTAAACTCCAAATATAGCTATTTTCCAACTTATTTACAGTTTTACTTAGAACTAAAACCACCGCTACGCAAACAAATATACTAAACTCAATACAAAACAGAACCTTTCGTTTCTTAGAACTTCGAGTAGGATTTTTAGCTTGAAGAATGTTTGTATATACATCATCGTCTTCATCATCTTCTTCTCCTTGTGACGCCATTAATGGCGTCTTAGGCGTTATTGGAGGGGTGAGTTTTGGAGTTTTTAGCTTCTCAGAAGGAGAAGCAGTTGTACTACTGACTTTATCATTTCCCGTCTTCCAATTGCTAGGAACTGCGGGTTCAGTGAGTCTTGATTTTGACTTGGGGTATGGAGACGGTGGCAATGATCTTCTGTTAATGTCCTCATCCGCCTTCTGTAACGTCGTTGGTATATCTAAAATATTAGAAGAACCCGGTACGTTTTTTCTTGATCTGAGGCCTGAATCTTGGTCAGCAGGTATCAATTGAACAACTGGTAGTATAGGAGCAGGGGGAGGGGGGTCTATTTGAAGATACTTTTTAAAAGAATACGACCCAGATTCTTGTTTCTCAACACCCTCTACCTTTCCATTTGGATCACTAGAATTTGACTTTTCTTCTGCTTCTTTTGTACCTCCTGAAATCTCTACTATAACTTCATTACTACTATCCAACTCCTTTTCCATGAGTTATTTATTTCTTACATAAAACAACTAAATTCAAAGCAAAGATTTTCTTTGGTTTTTGAATCCTTTCCCTTTCCATGATCAGCAAACATAATATTAAAACATTCTTAAGATAAAAGACAAAGTCAGAGGCACATGTGACAAGTTGTCACATAGGACTAAAATGGATTAGGCGCAGCCATGAGAAATTTCAACTAACCAATTAAAACATGTCATAAATATTATTAAATTAAATATATTGCTAATAACTTGAGCAATAGGCTCCGCTTTCAGTGTATGACCAGTCGAAACGACTGTTGGAACGAGGAGCACATTTCTACAAACTACCTAAGGCGATTTGGGTCAGTGGCTACTTGAAGTCTTCAAAAGTTCGGATTCCACCTTATTATTGTCCATGACTATATGAGTTTTTGCTTCTTCCTGTCCATGGGGATTTTTATCTGAAGAATTAGAGTAATCTTAGTCTATTAGTGGAGGAATGTTCATGATAGTTGTAATAATGCTAAATTATGTATTAAGGTTATGTGTGTGAGAGAGAAAGTGAGAGGAAGTATGGAAAATGAAAATATATTATTAAGGCTAACTTTACAAAGGTAGGAGTGGAGGGGTATTTATACTAGAAGTTAATTACATTGAAGTCCTCCCCTAATTACAACAAAGCCCCTTCACACTTAATTAAAAGGACATTACAATTACAAGTAAACAAAACATGCACTAACTAAATATAATGCTAACAATCTCCCCCTTTAGTGCTGTTTTGTGACAGATCATCGTTTGGTTTTTCTTTTCTTCTTTTGCCTTCAGTTTCTTTTCTTCGTGTAAGATTCGGGTTTGTCTTGATGAGTCTTTTGATCTTTGAAGGCTCTTTTCTTGTATTCACTGTACTTCTCCTTCCAGAATCTTTTTGGAATGAAATGGAACTTCGGGTCAGAAGGTCGGTTTGGAGGTTCAATTATATTGTCGGCAAAGTCAACTGGAGGAATGTTGTGAGGCCCAAGCTCATGATTTGGAGAATATCTAACCCAAGTGCCTTCAAGAACATGAATTACGCCAGGATGTTCTTTTGGTAATCGAGCTTTCATAATCTGCCTGGTCCTCTCTCTGTGATTCAACTTTGCTTTGATCTTTGCAATCACCCTCATCAATCTATTCTTTTCCTTATCTGACTCTTCCAACTCAGCCATGCTTTCAAACACATGCAGACATTGTAACAGAGTACTATCAGAATATTTGGCGAGTTCGTCGAGTCTTATGAAAATCTTGTGCCCTTGATCACTAGCAAACACAAACCCTCGGGGATTGTCAAAAACTGAACCGGTGTTGAAATTTTCTAGATTAACCCCTTGGATTCTTTGGTCAGGCACAGTGAGATTCACCTTCTTTCTCTTCTTTTCAATTGCCAGTTGGAAGTCTTTTTGAGTTTGACTCAAGATAAGACTGTCCAAATATCTCTTTATTGCATAACAGGCCTCTTGATTTTCTGGATCAGGTTGGATGAGCTTGCTGGCAAAGTGATTGAGCAAAAAGACAAGATCATCTGCAGAAAGTAAGTTAAAACGGGCTTCACCAAACATGTAACGACGATTATCTTCACGTCTTACAGTCAACCATATTAAACCGGGGGGTCTGGCGAAGCCTGGATCACGCCATTCTCTGAAATGAACACTAATAACTTCGGTGATCTTAAGCTTGAACTGGTTCTTCCACACTTTGTTGATTTTATGACTCTTGGCTTCTATTAAATCTTTCAAGTACTTCTCTCTTTGATGAACAAGATCATAAGCCCGTCGTGCCCTTATTTCATCAACATCAATCTTAATCAGATCTTGTTTCTCAGAGAAGATCCTGTAAGCCTTTTCTTCAAGAAACTTGGTGGATTTGAACAGTCTCGATGGCGATTTTAGATAATCGATACGTTTTGTGACATTCTTTTTGAAGCAGCCATCGTTAATCTGAATATTTGGAAGTCTGGTGATATGTTGGAGGTGAGGGTTTTCAAGGTGATGGATTAGGTTATCAAGGTTTAATCGGGTTAGAGCGGGAATTGGTTGCGGAACTTTTGGATAGTTGTCAAAACCAGGAAAATTATCATTATCGTCAGAGGAGCCACTTCCCTCATGTGGATCATTCTCTTAGACCTAGGACCCTCACTTGGCGACCTATGCGGGGGAGCGGTAGGCGGCTGTCGGCTTGCAGCTGCCATACCCCCGGCTAAAAACACTCTATAGTTCATGAAGTCACTATCTTCATGGGGCACCGAGTCAAGAAGAGATTCAGGAATTGGCATATAAGGAATGTTCTCAATGCCGGAGTTAGCGTAGACGGATGAATAACGAGGAATGTTGACTCTGTGAGATTCAGGAAACCGTTGAATGTCTTGGTTGGAGTTGAGAGTGTGTTGAAGAATGAGAGTAAGAAAACGGATGAAGGGAATGTATATCTTTGTGGCATTGAACTTCCCTCTAACACTTGGTCGTAGATGATCCCAAGTAATAGCCGCAAAATCTATATGTACGTCAAAGGCTATAGCAAATAAGTAGGTCAGAGTGTGAGAAGTGGTTGCTTCTTGACCTTTTTTTGTTGGCGAAAGGCAATAGTTGATAATCGAGCACAAAGTATACCATAATCTGTGGAGATTTTTCCGTTTGAAGTCTTTAAGAGAAATCAGTTGGCCTTGATAGCCAAGATCTTGTACTCGTTGAAGCATCTCTCGAGTTGATGGGGGATCTACAAAAGCTGTGGCGCCTTCGCGAGAAGTAGCAGTAGGAAATCCAATTACGGATCGGAATTCTTCAAGCGAAAAAGTAAATGTCTGAGGTGAGCCATCAGTAGTGAGGAGCGCAAATTGGAAATATGGAATGCTGTTTCTCCCTCTTGGGGTTATATACTCTATTGTGCGCCATACTTGAAATAACAACTCTTCTTCAATACCGGTAGCAGAGTTTATGAATACTCGAAACATGGGGTGAAATGTAAGCATAACTGGTATAATACCATGCTGACAGACGAACGGGATCATTAGTTGGCAATTATTGGCCATGTCGTCAGTAGAACCGTCTGTTAGGAAGTCCATTCTGCGATTTACAAGAATACGAATAGGAAACATTGTTTCCAAGGTTAATTTACTCAAAAAGTTTACTCTTACACTGTTTTTCACAGAAGATGCGAAGGCAGTACAACAAGGCGTTCGATACCTTGCTTCTTAGGGAAAACCAATGTAAGATCAAAGAAAAACAGATTTAAGTAATTAAGGAAACAGAAAAAGTTCTCTAACAATCATTTTCCAAAGAACTACAAAGGTAGTACATCAAGGCGTTCGATACCTTGCATCCTAAGGAAACTGAGAGGTAGAATTTTATCAATTTAGTATAAAGAGAAAAATACAGCTTTGAATCTCTAACAAGTATTTTTCAAGAGACTACACAGGTAGTACATCAAGGCGTTCGATACCGTGCATCTCAAGAAAACTAAGTGTTAGAAACAAAGTATGAGATTTGAAGAAAGCAGTTTGCAAGAAAGAATGTTCAAAAGATCGTGCAAAGTGTTTCATGTGAGACTACACAGCAGTACATCAAGGCGT
The DNA here is from genome assembly GCA_034093135.1 of Erigeron breviscapus. Taxonomy (NCBI): domain Eukaryota; kingdom Viridiplantae; phylum Streptophyta; class Magnoliopsida; order Asterales; family Asteraceae; genus Erigeron; species Erigeron breviscapus. The sequence continues at coordinate 97,685,643 of CM067170.1, read as the reverse complement.
TCAATGCTGTGCATCTCACTGAAATTACTTGCAAGAAATTATGAACAAAAGGAAATATATAAACACACAGAAAAGTAGGGACAAATGTTTGTGATGCCGGACAATTGATGAACATTGAATTGTTCATAAATGAGAGAGTCAATTGAGCACACAGAGTTTGGTATAAGAAATTTAACATCATAATCAAACCATATTAAAATGAAATGACATTCAAAGTAAGTTTGAAAAGAAATGAAAAAATATTCTAAGTGTATAAAGTAAAACAGGTTTTCAAAATATATTAAGTAAAACAGGTTTTCAAAATTTATTAAGTAAAACCGGTTTTTGAAGAAATCTAGAAAATATGTTGAAATACCGGGTTTGATGAAAAGTAGAGTGAGAAAACCGGTATTAGTTAAGAAATTTTTTGGCATAGTGCCTTTTTAGAAAAATGAAAAATGAAGAACTAATACCGGTTTTTGAAAGCCGGTATTTCAAAGCATCAAGATACCGGTTTTGAAAACCGGTATCGATGCACTTGAAAGAATCTTTGAAGAAATTCTTAATTAAAATCGGTTTTTATCAAAATAAGCACAACCAATCACAAGAGCAAGCATCAATACACTTAAACAAATATGCCATATCAGCGAAAGCAATCAGAAATCAATCATAAGCATAAATAAATTCATCACAAGCAATCTAACATCCAATGTAAGCATTCAACATATCCAAACAAGAGTAAATCCCTGAGACTGAGCATCATCTCAAAAATCTGAGCCTTTAATCACTTCTGTTGCATTACTAGCTCGAATCACCGATTCATCTAAATGAACTTCATCAGTATGCTCTGCTACATCAACATCTTGAGGTGGATCTCTCGATTGAGCATCATCTACAATATCAGCTTCATTTCCAATAACTTCAGTAGCAGCACTGGCTCTAACATTAGCCTCATCTTCATCCATGTTCTCCCCCTCATGTTGATCCGGATCATCACGCCTTTGTTGGACAACAGCAGCTTGACGGCAGGTGGCTTCATCGGCAAGAAACTTATCTTGTGCTGCTTGCTGCTTTAAAAGATTTATTTTGTTCTGGTGATCAAATCGAGCTTGGAGAGTAGCAAGAATGGCTTTATCGAAGGAATCTGTTTGATCATCAAGAGAGATAAGATGGGCATACAAATCACTGTATAGTTCGTCAAGACGAGATTGTTGAGGAGGAGAGTTGTGAGCAGATGCATTGTTAGAATTATTGTTGGAGGAGGAAGATGAAGAAGAAGATGAGTGAGAAGGCGACGGTGATTTATGAGAGGTGATTGGAGGTGGTTGGGAGGGAGGAGCTTGTGTTGATCGAGTGTGAAGAAGATTTGCAGCATCAAGGGCCATAATTGTTTCACGCTCTTCAGGATCATAGACCAAGGCTAGGCGTTCAGAGGTTGGTGGTGGACTATCACTTTTAGGAGATTCTGGGGGAGCGACGACTTTGCCTTTATCTTTACGGAGCGCTTCGGTTTGTGACGGTTGAATTAAAGAGGAAGGTAAGGCCGACGTAGATGTCGTTATCGCAATTGTAGGCTCCGTTTGGTTTACAGTGCGGCCTGAAGGTTGTGGACCAACAGGGCTTCCTGATGATTGACGAAGTTGAACTTCAACATCAGTTGTTGCGTAACGAATTGGCTTTGCACGAATGCACAACACAATGTTACGCTCGGTGGGACTACCGGGTTCTTCAAGATTGCCCGTTGAACTGAGAGTTGAGCTAGGAAAAAGTAAGGCGAACCGAACTTCCTCGAAGCTTTGCTCATCAGCGCCTGAATTAAGTGCTTGCTCGATGATGGCACCAACAGGTCTTCCATTCGGTCCTGGAAAAGGTTCACGAACCAATTCTCTGAATGTTCTGGCAACGTCCAAAGGACATGCGTGCACATTTTCAAGTGACCTAGGGGGCGATCTAGACTCAAATGTGTTAGGAAAAAAAGTTGGGAGAGGGGCAGGTGTCTCCTCGTCTTCAATGTCGTTACCCTCCGAACGAGAGAACGGCAGAGGATGCGGTTGGTGCCCGTGAAAGAATGAAACTGGATCCTGTAAAGAGGATCCAGAGTGGCGAATGGTGGTTTCAGCATGCGAGGGTGGGGAGGCCTCAACTTCTACCCTAGGGGTTCCATCCCAGCGAATTAGAGGTTCAACTGTCAGAGGGCTAACGTTTTCTTTATGCCCTAATCCTAACCCGGACCTCTCAACCTCTCCAGTATGTTTTTCAACCACTCCCTCAGGACCACCTTGTTCCTCCGGAATATCAAACAGATCATCATGATGTTCGTGTTGAACATCTTCAGAAACATTCTCGTCAATGGTAGGAAGAGATCTAGAATGTTTAATTTTGAACTTTCTGATTTTCTTGGGAGGTGCAGGAATGGAAGTTGTTTGAGGTTCGGAAGTAGAAGTTGATGTTTGAGATTGAGAAGGTGATGGTGAAGATGATTGTTCAGGCGGAGGTGACGGTTCATCACGAAGAAGAGATTTTTATTTTGATTTCGCTTTGCGATGAGATTTGTGTTTCTTTTTCGGTGGAGCAGAAGATGAAGATGGTTGATCAGAAGTAGATGGTGCAGATGGACCCGGTGCCACTTCTCCTACTAACCCCTATATTCTTTTCTTAGACCTAGGACCCTCACTAGGAGACCTATGCGGGGGCGCGGTAGGCGGCTGTCGGCTTACAGCTGCCATACCCCCGGCTAAAAACACTCTATAGTTCGTGAAGTCACTATCTTCATGGGGCACCGAGTCAAAAAGAGATTCAGGAATTGGCATATAAGGAATGTTCTCAATGCCGGAGTTAGCGTAGACGGATGAATAACGAGGAATGTTGACTCTGTGAGATTCAGGAAACCGTTGAATGTCTTGGTTGGAGTTGAGAGTGTGTTGAAGAATGAGAGTAAGAAAACGGATGAAGGGAATGTATATCTTTGTGGCATTGAACTTCCCTCTAACACTTGGTCGTAGATGATCCCAAGTAATAGCCGCAAAATCTATATGTACGTCAAAGGCTATAGCAAATAAGTAGGTCAGAGTGTGAGAAGTGGTTGCTTCTTGACCTTTTTTTGTTGGCGAAAGGCAATAGTTGATAATCGAGCACAAAGTATACCATAATCTGTGGAGATTTTTCCGTTTGAAGTCTTTAAGAGAAATCAGTTGGCCTTGATAGCCAAGATCTTGTACTCGTTGAAGCATCTCTCGAGTTGATGGGGGATCTACAAAAGCTGTGGCGCCTTCGCGAGAAGTAGTAGTAGGAAATCCAATTACGGATCGGAATTCTTCAAGCGAAAAAGTAAATGTCTGAGGTGAGCCATCAGTAGTGAGGAGCGCAAATTGGAAATATGGAATGCTGTTTCTCCCTCTTGGGGTTATATACTCTATTGTGCGCCATACTTGAAATAACAACTCTTCTTCAATACCGGTAGCAGAGTTTATGAATACTCGAAACATGGGGTGAAATGTAAGCATAACTGGTATAATACCATGCTGACAGACGAACGGGATCATTAGTTGGCAATTATTGGCCATGTCGTCAGTAGAACCGTCTGTTAGGAAGTCCATTCTGCGATTTACAAGAATACGAATAGGAAACATTGTTTCCAAGGTTAATTTACTCAAAAAGTTTACTCTTACACTGTTTTTCACAGAAGATGCGAAGGCAGTACAAC
>CM067170.1:97664969-97680961 GCA_034093135.1 Erigeron breviscapus | reverse complement strand
GACCATGAGACCTGAGATGCAGTCCCTATTGTAGTGTAATGTAGTATTGCTTAATGTAGTATGTAGTTATGCAGTTGATGTAGTTTAATGAAGTATCTTGATATGTATGATATATAGAAATGAAGTTGATGTGTGATATGCATGCCTGACCTGGACGCCTAGTTCACTAGACTTGCTAGGTTGCTATGTCACTTGCACGTTTAAGGATCCAAACGTAATGAAGTTAAAGTGTGTGAATCTAGGAATGTGTGTTACCTAGACTATATGTGTGTGAATGTTTGGGAATGCAGGGACCCAATCTATATGCGTGAAATTGAGCTTATAAAACAGATGCAGTGAAAAGTGTTAAGCTTAACCCGTACTAACCTTAGCCGGGCAAGTGCGTAGATGCAGTTGTTGCTTGGGTGGCTCCTCGCAACGTGGTCTCTATAACGCAGGGCGAGTAATACGAGGGGTTTGACCAACCTACATATACGGATTACTCAAGGATTGGCTTGCCATTCCCTTAACGACGTAAGATGAGTAGTCTTTTGACTAATCATCCAGTCGGGTGTAATGCAGGGCACACTTATATGCAGTTAACGAAGATACGTGTGACAATGTGTGAACTAATGCAGGATAGGCACATTTAGGATGATTATCCTAATTGAAACGAAGTTGAAATGCCGTATATGTGTGAACGTGTGATGTGTGTTGTGCCTAATAAAACTTGTCTAATAATGAAGATTGTTTTAATTGGACAAATGCTTTAAAATTAAGTGTTATCTTACTTAGCTATTCTTATAACTAACACTTGCTTCTTAATGTGGTTGTTCCCTCAGGTTTAGCTTGATGGAAACTAGATGCAGGACGTGTGAGCTTGGGTAGATGCAATGCAGGAGCCTTAGCTACCCTTAGACGATGCTTTCTTTAGACATTCGTTACATTTCGTATTTAATGTCGAATTTATGTAGTGATGTGTGAACGGTTGTTTTATGTTGGGCAACCGTTGGGTTTTCATTTGAACTATTGTTTGATATGGCAAGTAACACCAAATAAATGCAGCAACCGAAATGTTTTTATCGGTTTGACTTTTACAGTCTTTACTTCCGCAATTTAACACCGTTAGGTGAAAAGTTTTTGAAAACCCATATTTTTAAATGACGGGTGTTACAACACAGATATTGTGGATGAGCATGGCCAGCTATCCAGGAAGGGAACAGTCTACATGAGCAAACTGACAGACTCATGGAGATTCTTCTTCACGCACATTGTTGAATGCTTGGGAGGCAGTTCTGGAGGGTTGGACCAGATAAATCAAACTCATCTCCAGATTGCCTACTGCCTCTGGTTTGGACTTAGAGTGGATTTTGCTCAGATCCTGTTTGATGATCTGGTAGAGCGTCTTAGAGTGAAAGGTAGAAAAGTCTTTGTTCCATATATCCGTTTTCTTTCACTGATGTTTAAAAGAGCTCTTGGAGACCAGTACGATTTTGAAACTACTCACTTTTCTGTGAGTGAGTATATGAGGGATCTGACCAACCTAAGATCTCCACTGAATGAGGTAGATATTCCTCAGTCCATGCTCTCCTTTCAAAGGGAAGAAGTAGAGTTGGCTCCAGGTAGAGGTCAAGCTGGTGAAGGACCCTCTGGTGACAAAGATGTACAGATTATAGAAGTTGTACAACCCATTAGACAAGTGGCTCCTGAAGGTCAAGGACCAGAAAATGTTGAACCTTCCAGACGACCAAGATCAAGGCGTCTGATGAGAGCTGGAGTTCAGGTGAATCCAGAAAGACATCCTGGTGATGTAATGAATTTGGATAGGTCTCCGATTTTTGAGCAAAAGAATGTACAAATTATTGAGCAGGTTGTTGAGCAGGTCGAACAAGATGTTCAGACTGATGAACAAGTATCTGGTGAGCAAGAGGCTCAAATCGATTTGAATGTCGAAGCAAGTGAACAGGCTGGTGAACTGGTTGGTGCTCAGGATGGTGAAATGTTTTGGGATGAGGCTGATTCTCCCATGTCAGAAGATCAGAATTTTGATGTCAATATGAACTTTCTGGGTGAAGATGTTGTACAAGTTGAAAGTCTACCAGAAATGCCACCTCCTCCACCAGAAACAAATATTCCTCCATCAGAATCAGAAATGCCACCACCTCCACCAGAATCAAACATGCCACCACCACCACCACCTTCAATTCCACAATCCACTCCTTACTTTAATCCATTCACAATCCAATCTTCACAACCTCAACCTCCACCAATTGAAACTCCAGTCGAGATATCTGAACCTCGTGCGCTGGACTCAATAGTTGTAACATCTGAAGATGCAACTGAAGAGGTCTGGGCACAAGTACCTCTCATGACCAGATTGCCTTCCAATCTTGAACCTCCCAGTGGTCTCTCACTTCATCTTCTGCCGAGGTCCAAGGCCTTTTAAGTAAGGTGGCGGACCTGGAGAGATCACTCCAGACTTCATCGCAGGTTATTTCAGACTTTAAATCTTTATTATCAAATAACCTTGCATCTGAGATGAATATATTTGCTGGAAATGAGAAGCTTGTTTTTGAGAAGCTTGATGAACTGGTACTGGCCACAAACAACAATACTGAAAATTTCAAAGTGGCAGTCCAGGGATTGGAGACAAGGCTGGTGAACTCTGTTCAGACTGCAGTGAAAGGTGAACTTATTCAACCACTGGCAGGTCTGAAAGAAGAGGTTCAGAAGTTGGTTACCAGGATAAGTTCTCTGGAGAGTAGGCCCACACTTGATTAGGATGCTGTTGTTAGCACAATTAGTGATGAATGTACAAAGAAGTTCAGAATTAGTATGTTGAAAGAATTATCTGAGGATATTTCTGAGTCTGTTCTTCGTACTATTCAAGATGGGCTGTTACCCCAAGTGGAGAAGTTGATGGAAGAAAAATTGCCAAAGCACTTGCCTAAAGAAGTTGAAACTGTTAAAAAGGAAGTGCAGGCACTTAAGAAAATTGTGACTGATACAACTCCAGTGGCTGGAAGAACCTTTGGTGCACTGGACAGACATATGCTAGAACAATTTTGGAATGATCTCAAGTCCAGAACTGGTGATCATTCCAAGAGGGAAAAGTCGTCTGGTGTCCAAGAAGGGTTGTTTAGGAAGAAGGATGTTGTTGCCAGTGCTGTTGAAAAGGCCTTTGCTACTGAAAGTATTGTGCAACAAAAACAAGTGACTGGTACTGATGCCAGTGCACGATTAGCACAAAGAGCATTTGGCACTGAAGCCACTATGCTGACTGAAGAAGCTGCTGGTATTGAAGCCAGTGAGCCCCAGTTTGAATCTTTCCCAGATATACCAACTACTCTGAAGTCTGTCAAAGGAAAAGAACAAATGGTATCTGGAGAAGAAGAACAAACTGCTGAAGAATCATCAGATTTTCCCACTACTGATGATGAAACCTCTAAGAAGCTGGAACAAGAATGCATAATGATTGAAATCTTCAAGAGAAATCAAAGAGATGAACTGCTGGCTCATCAAAGGGAGATGGCAACTATGGGGACTCTGGACTCTTATAATGCTGGCAGGTTAGGCATAAACATTGATGTTTACAAAAAGATGAAGGAAGACCCAGAGTTCATCAATGTCTGAATGCATTGAATGATGTTCATGTACGCTCTTTTTACGCTGAAGAAGAACAAATCTATGATTCAATAATTTATGAAGTTAGTGTACCAGAACTCATCAGGCAGAGGAAGGAGGAACTGGTGAACCTCCAGAAGAAGATAAGGAAAAATGCTGGTGCTCTGGAGTTAGAGTACAGAAAGAAAGTGACTGGCTTACCAAAACTGAATGCCAAACAGATCAAAGCAATTAAAGATGCTGATGTAAGCAGATTCATTCCCCTGGACACTTCTCTGAAAATCAATCGTCAACAACTCCAGTCTGCTGTAGAACAAAAGAGAGTGTCAAAGGAAAGTGAAGCAATGATCCAGACAGCCAAATTGAAAGACAAGTATATTGAAATGTTGAATTTCAGGGCTGATTCTAGAAGGATCATTGGTGCAGATATTATGCTTGCTGATAATCATGAAGGTATGTCAAAGTTTGAAGTAAAGTTGACCAGGGAAGGTAACTTTACTGATGAAAGAAAGAGTACTTCAGTCCAGGCGTTTGGATGGAGTGAACTGAAGGAGATTGCCTTAACATTCAGGGGAAGACAAATGTGTCGACTGATGTTAAAGCATTTCTGAAGAGGGTTGAGAAGGTATGGAGAAGAAAGCAACAGATGGAAGTTGCAATAGGCATGAAATCGCCAGAATCAGTACTATCTTCTCCATCACCAAAGAGAAAGGCTTCTGAAGATGCTCCAGGACAGACATCGAAGAGAAGGGCCTGACTCTTATCATTTACTTTTTGTAATTTATTGTTTGATGAAAATTGTAACTATTTATCAGTTGATGTATGTAATATTAGTTGCAATTTTTTATTCAAAAAAGTAAATGATCAGATTTAGTCTAAGTTAGAACTTAAAAGATGAAACTGAAAACACTCATGATCTATAAAGTGTTTTCCAGTAACTTAGATTTTTTAGACTAAAATCAAAACTTGTGTTTTTCAAGCATACAAATTTGTATAGATATAAAGCCTGAAAACACTTGCATTATTTCTAAACAAATAGGGGGAATTTGTTAGGTCCAGATTTACTGGACTCGCTCCAGACTCGACTACAGGAGCCTTACTGAAGATCTGTCCAGAAACGTGTTCTACTGGACCTACTCCAGACTTGGAATCTGGAGTCCCTCTGAAGATTTGTCCAGAAATAATGGAAGACTAGTGAGCAAATACTTGTATAGGAAATCTGGAGTATTCTCCAGATTAGCTCACTGGACTTCACCCCAGTCCAGATCTACTCTACTGAAGACATTCTCACTGAAGTCAAAGACTGAAGTCAGAATAAAGAAGACTGACAAATGGCGGAGTCCACTGGAAGTCTTACCAGATCTGTACACTGGAGGATCGTCAGTGTTCTAGACCTTACAAGTCTGAACACTGATATCGAGTAATTGACTTTTGCCTTTACACACTTTCCAAAGGACAATCCACTTGTTCTTTACCAAAGTTTATAAGTGTGTAAAGGTGGTTGGTTAAAAGAATAAAGTCATATTGATGTGACTTTATCCTTGTACATTAACCAATGCATTTAATGTTCTTGTCGGATCATTAAATGCATGCAACCATATTTGTACGGCACAAAACTCACTGGTGAATTTTGTTGCCTATAAATACAAAGTCATTTCTTTGAGAAAAATACTTTAAAGCATACATTTAGCATTAAAGTGAATTTGTCTAAATACTCTCGATCTTAAACAGGGATACTTCACAACTTTAAGTATCTCGATCCAAAAGAGTTATTTGACAAATATAGATCATTTGTAATTCATAGGTTGTTAGGATAAATACTTATTTGTATTATCTTGATTCCGCACAACCTTGTATTTTATTTAACATCATAAATAAAATACACCTTGAAAAATACATAATGTTCCACTTTACTTGTTTATTGCTTTAAGTCTTGTATTACTTTATTTATATACTTGCATTTATATTTAAGTAATACTAGTCCATTCTAGTGATTATTAGACTTGTTGTATTTTACACTTTCGGGGTTAACCATCGTATTCAGGGACCTCACATAAAACCCCTCTACGATCGCACACTAGACACCTCTTATACCGTATGCTAGTACCCCGATCACGATCAAACAACCCTTTGCTTGTACCCTCTAAAAGTCGAACCAAAGCAAACCCAAAACCCCTTGACTTGCTACCTACGGCCGAACCAAATAAGAGAGGAAAAGAGGAGAGATTTTATGTGAAAGAATGTGAAAACCCTTAGAATTAAGCCCCCTATATCTAGGGTTTTTATCCTTGGTGGGCAAGTAATCTCAAGGTTTTCCAAGCCTTGAAATTTTCGGCCCAACCCATTAGGAATTAGAGCCCAACTCTAATTTCCTAATTTCACATTTTAACCTCCTTTTAATTAATTAAATAAAATAACCCTTTAATTTATTTAAATTAATCATTTCGTGATCAAATTAATTAATATATTACTTTAATATAATAATTAATAGTATAGAGTTACCGTGTCATTTCGTGTGACCCCGTAGGCTTAAATTACTTCCGGACATGCGTTTATTATAACGTGATCACATACCAACAGCTCCCACTTGAGTATGTTATCATAAAGGCAATAACATTGGTTAACGTCTAGCAACACGCCAATGCTCCCGGAAAAATTTAAGGATAGTTTCTTAAATTATCTTTTGAAATGATTTAGTCTTTAATATCCCTTTGTTTCAGATACCCTTGTTAATTATGAATATGGATCAATGTCATTTCATAATTTAACGATTATGTTTCTCATTTTCTACAATTAATCAAGATTACCAAATTAGTCAAGACCACCTCTTGAGTTCATTTGGGTATGCGCATACAAACATCTTAATTAATCAATGAGGGCGCCAAATGGTATCATACTTCAGTTGCAAATTGAAGGAACAATCCTATATTGACTACACGTGTTAGTCATGTCGTTTCACTACATTTCTGAAAATAGCCCTTTATTACTACCTTGTTCAGGACAGTTAGAACTATATCTAGAAAATGCAATCCACACATGCATAACCTGCTTGTATCTCAAGTCAAAGGATAAATAAAGCAACCATTTCACGAATTTCACTTAATGACGCCGATCCATAAAATGACAATTCGTTAAGTGGGGTAAGTCCGATATTCACCTCTTTGAATATCATGTGAGTTTGGCAGACCATCTCCAAATATTCCCTTAAATATTTCAACCAATCTCTCACATTTGTCTTAGTTTAACTATATTCCCATATAGTTAATCGACAATGGACGTTTAGAATATATCAAAAAAATATTCATGGATTTAAACATGCAAATATAGGACACAATTATTATAAAATGAAAACATTCATACCAAGTATCATAATTCATTTATTAAAATAACAATCGTTTAACATCCCATTATCCAAATACCAATCACAGATTTACATGATATAACTAGCAAAATCTAAGACCTATGCCCTCGGCATGCTTATTGAGCTTTCCTTTTGACAAAGCCTTTGTAAAAGGATATGCTAAGTTACAATCTGTGTGAACTTTGAGTAAATTGATTTCACGTGATTCGATTCGCTCACGAACATAGTGATATCTTCTTTGGTAATGTCTGGCACCTTTCTGAACTCCAGGTTCATTGGCAATGATAATTGCTCCCGAATTATCACAGTACAGATCCATAGGTGAGTTATTTGAGGGGCATCACGTCAAGCCCAGAAATAAACTTTCTGATCCAGACAGCTTCCATGGCTGCATCCGAAGCAGCTATATACTCAGACTCTGTAGCAGACATAGCAACTGTAGATTGTTTCTTGCTCTTCCAATCTACTGCACCTCCATTTAAAGTGAAGACATATCCTGACTGAGATTTTGTATCATCTTTATCAGTCTGAAATCCAGCATCACAGTATCCAGTTACTTTGAGCTCTGCATCGGGATTTCCTCCATACACCAAGAATAATTCTTTAGTAGCACGCATGTACTTCAGAATGTTCTTTACAGCAGTCCAATGATCCTCTCCAGGATTTTGCTGATAGCGGCTAACTATATTTTGCGCGAACGCAATATCAGGTCTAGTGCATATTACCGCATACATAATAGATCCCACAGCCGAAGCATAAGGAATTCTTTTCATACGCTCCACCTCTTCAGGTGTAGAAGCACCGTTCTTGTTAGATAAATTAAGTCCTTCTTGCATCGGCAAATTCCCGCGCTTAGAATTCTCCATCTTGAATCTCTTCAAGATTTTATCTATATAAGCACTTTGACTTAATCCAATCAACCGTTTACTTCTATCTCTATAGATCTTGATTCCAAGAATAAATGCCGCTTCACCCAAGTCTTTCATAACAAAACACTTTCCAAGATAAGATTTAACGTCTTTCAACATTGGAATGTGATTTCCTATTATCAATATGTCATCTACATACAAGACAAGGAAAGTAACATTACTCCCACTAGCTTTGCGATATACACATGGCTCATCAGGATTTTGAGCAAAACAAACTTTTTGATCTCCTCATCAAACCTTTTATTCCAACTCCTTGATGCTTGCTTCAATCCATAAATGGACCTTTGAAGTTTGCATACCTTGTCGGGATGTTTTGGATCGACAAAACCTTCTGGTTGTACCATATAGACTTCCTCATCTAGAAAACCATTAAAGAAAGCGGTTTTGACATCCATTTGCCATATCTCATAGTCATAGTACGCTGCTATGGCTAAGATGATCCTAATAGCTCTAATGTCCGCAACGGGAGAAAAGGTTTCCTCATAATCAACTCCGAAAAGTTGAGTATAACCTTTTGCACAAGACGAGCTTTATAGGTGTGTACATTTCCATCCATGTCGGTCTTCTTCTTGAAGATCCATTTACACCCAACGGTTCTACCATTTGGTGGAAGATCAACCAAGTTCCAGACTTGATTATCTTTCATGGATTTTATTTCCACATTCGCAGCTTCAAGCCATTTTTCAGATTCCGGATCTGATAATGCAGCTTTGAAATTAGGAGGTTCATTTAAGTTTCCTACTACGTGTTCTTCAGACTCAATCATAAGATTTAATCTTTCACGAGCACGTATTGTCCTTGAGGACCTACGAAGTGGAATCGCTTCATCTTCAACTTGAAGTTCATCTTGAGATTCATCTCTTTGAACATCCCCCCCCCCCAAGTTGATGATTGCTAGTATTTTCAGAAGTTGACACATCTTCTTGAGTCTCATCAAGTTCAACGATCCTCCCACTGTCTTCTTGAGATATGAGTTTCCTTTCAAGGAACTCAGCAAATCGAGATACCTTAACAGTGTTTTCGGTAGGAAAGTAGAAGTAGTAACCCATTGTTTCCTTTGGGTATCCTACGAAGATGCACTTAACAGATCTAGATTCAAGTTTGTCAGGCGTATCTCGTTTCACGAGTGCCTCACATCCCCAGACCTTTAAGTAAGACAACTTGGGAACACTCCCATGCCACAATTCACGCGGTGTCTTATCAACCTTCTTGGTTGGAACCATATTGAGAATGCGAACAGCAGTCTCTAGGGCATAATCCCAAAACGAAAAAGGAAGAGTTGTATGATTCATCATTGATCGAACCATTTCTAACAAGGTTCGATTTCTCCTCTCCGATACACCATTATGCTGTGGAGTATATGGAGGAGTAAGCTGTTGAACTATTCCACAAGCTTTAAGATAATCTTTAAACTCTTGGCTTAAGTATTCACCACCTCGATCCGAACGAAGAATCTTGATGGTTATACTGAGTTGATTCTCTACTTCACTTTTAAATTCCTTGAATGTTTCAAAGACTTCATGTTTATGTTTAAGTAAGTAAACATAACCATAACGACTGAAATCATCCGTAAAAGTGACGAAGTAGCTAGCACCTTTCCTTGACACATGTCTAAATGGGCCACATACATCCGTATGTATTAGTCCAAGTAGTTCTTTTGCCCTCTCCGGTTTATTTGGAAAAGGTTTTCTTGTCATTTTGCCGGAAACACAAGATACGCATTCGTCAAATGATTCATCATTTGTTTGTAAGATTCCATCTCTTTGAAGCCTTTCAATGCGTTTCTTGCCAACATGAGCAAGACGACAATGCCAAAGATAAGTCGAGTCCAAATTGGTCTTGACTCGTTTGCTAACATTATACATTGAATTATCCTTTGAATCACAACCATGCATATCAATTTCATAAATACCATCACAAGCAATAGCATTAAAATAATGAACATTATTTCGTGAAACTGAAATACCAATATCATTAAAAACATTAATGAATCCGTTGTTTTTCAACAAAGAAACTGAAATGACACCTCTAGTAATAGACGGTGCATAATGACAATTGTCTAAAAAAATGACTAAACCAGTAGGTAAAACTAAATGATAGTCGCCTATTTCTTCTACAGCTGCCGGTAGGCCATTTCCCAAGAACAGTTGTAAAGATCCTGGTTTCAGTTTCCTTCTCCTTCTAAGCCCCTGTAAACAATTACAGATATGAGTACCACACCCGGTGTCGTAAACCCATGAATTACGCTTAGAAAAGGAATATAATTCAATTGTGAAGATACCTGAAGTACTGGTCAAACCAGTTTGCTTCTTCTTCAACTCAACTAGATACTTAGAACAATTCCGCTTCCAATGTCCCACTTCATTGCAGTGATAACATGTTTGGTCCTTAGCGGGATGTTCCTTTTTCGCTGGAGGGGTCTTCTTAGGTTTAGGAGTAGCAACTTGCTTTCCTTTACCTTGATTCTTGCCCTTTCCTTTTGGTTGTTTCCCTTTCTGGATCTTTCCCCCTTGATCGTGAGAACTTGGGGTGTGGCAGACTTCTTTAGAAGCTTCTTTTCATACTCATTCGCCATGGCATGAAGTTCAGCAATGGTTTTATTCATGCTATGCATATTGTAATTGCGCACAAATTCCTCAAAATCCTTAGATAAAGACTTGAGAATCATGCCAATAGCAATAGGCTGAGGATAAGCATAATTCAACCTTTCCAATTGCTCAAAATACCTCTTCATCTTGAGTATATGAGGACTAACCGGTGTTCCTTGCTCGTGTCGCAAGTCATGAAGTGTGTCAACTAGGTCGAACAACTCCACTCCCGCTTGCTTTTCGTACAAAGACTTGACTCGTTAATCATATCACGAGGAAAATAATTTTCAAATTGCTTTTGAAGATCAGCATTCATGCTTCCCAACATCAGACAAGCAACCTCATTGTGTCTATCATACGCAGCAGTGTATGCAGCCAACTCTTCAGTTGTAGCATTAGCTCCCGGAACAACGGGTGTCTGCTCTTCAAGGATTTCAATTTTCTTTTCAGCTCTTAGAACTATTCTTAGCTGAAGAAACCAATCATTGAAGTTAGGTCCAGAAAGTTTTTTTCTTTATAGCATCGACCTTAAAGCCGATTGGTGTATGTTTTGAGAAGGATTTGCTGTTGCCATCTACAAAACAGACAAAAGTTCAGTTATCGGTATTTTCGATAATAATCCTTAAGAAATGTAATTTACCCTTGTTAAATTCATTTAACAATTAATTTCATTAAAGCTAGGATCCAATTGACATACAATCATTTCATCTGTTGATCAGCTAGAAATGACGGTACTCAAAAGGTAATCGACGATCAATAATTGCATTCATGCAATTCCTAGAGATATGGAACTTACAACAACACTTTAAAGGGGTATTAAGTGTTTTGTAAACATGTTTTGTCCCATCTTATGCCACGGGTCAAGGATC
The DNA here is from genome assembly GCA_034093135.1 of Erigeron breviscapus. Taxonomy (NCBI): domain Eukaryota; kingdom Viridiplantae; phylum Streptophyta; class Magnoliopsida; order Asterales; family Asteraceae; genus Erigeron; species Erigeron breviscapus. Next base: position 97,669,611 of record CM067170.1, on the reverse strand, counting down.
TCACCTCCTAACTCGTTTTAAGTCGCCCAATTAAGAACATGTAAATAGTCCACCACCGGTCTCACGGTGGAGTGGTAATTTACCTTGAAGAGATACAATTCGCCTACGGTCTCACGTAGGAGCGAAAAGCACTGGCAAGTGTTCTTAGAAAAGTAGGTGGCAATGACTTAACTTTAAATGGGTAATGCATTTGATGTGAATCAAAAGTTTATGTATGAAGACTCATGCAAATCTTCATAACATACTGTTTAATAAAATCATTTTATAGTCTTAGTAACACAAGAGAGCTCGGTAGCTCCATTTGAACGCACAAAGAAGCGCAAGGGCAAAGGTTTGCGAAGGACGCAATTAAAAACCCGCCCTTTTAGGAGGCTAGCGCACTCCGACTTATACCTCTCTTAGAGTTTGTTCAAATGGGTGAGCCGGTGTATCTCAAGGTTGTAAGACTCCAATTTTATTAAGAAATCTCTATTTCGATAGTTCTTAGTCAAGTTTATTCTTTTTCCAAAACAATTTTTGCATCACCTTTATAGCTCTTTATAAACACGCAAAAATTAATAAACTTACTAATTACCGAACTAATTTAATCATGTAACAAGTTAAGGTAGGCCACCTAAACATGGTCACTATGGTTCATGCATATGTTTAAAGCCGGCTCCCCCCTCCGAAGAAGAGGACCACATACATCAAGTTGCTTGATTGCGTAAGCCTTTAAACAACTTAATTAACAAGTAATTCACATAAACATGCTGACTGGAAATTTCCAGCAGCTTCACGACCTGTTTAGCCCTGTTTTTGGTCCGATTCAGCTTTCGACCAGAACTACAAAGTTGTAGCCCTATGTGTCAAGAACCTACTGTCCAAAGCACAACTTCTAACTCATTACAGATTAAAAGATAGTAATGTTTTAGTGAACTGTCGCAAATCAAAAAAATCACACGAAAAAATTCACTTAGTCACACAATTATCTAATAATTAACCCTAATTATTGGATCATCATGCTTTGCTAAATATATCTCTATATATCAGTAAAAATCACAAGTAATTTGCATGAATTCTTGTGATTTTACTTTTATTTAACAACTTTAAATAATTAAGATACACAAAACATGCAATTTATACAAATAAATCATGTCAATTCACAAACTCAAAACTTGCCATGAGGGTTTCAATCTCCATTGAATTAGGTTAATTTTAATTAAACAAAAAAAAACAACCTTTTATTATTTAACAATTAATTAAAATCAACCAACCCTTAAACCCCCCTTCAAGTTTTGATCTTTGTAATTAATAGATCACATATGTGGCTCTGATACCACTGTTAGAATATGAGAACATAAATCATATAAATATTCACATATGCGCAACGGAAGAATCGAATATGCAATCACATTAATTAACAAAGAGAGAATCGAAACGTGTACCTTATGCAAAAGCTTCCAATAAAATCAATAATAATAAGATTATTATTGTTGTAGGGTTTAAAGTAAAACCCTCTACGATCGCACACTAGACACCCCTTATACCGTATGCTAGTACCCCGATCACGATCAAACAACCCTTTGCTTGTACCCTCTAAAAGTCGAACCAAAGCAAACCCAAAAACCCCTTGACTTGCTACCTACGGCCGAACCAAATAAGAGAGGAAAAGAGGAGAGAATTTTATGTGAAAGAATGTAAAAACCCTTAGAATTAAGCCCTCTATATATAGGGATATATCTAGGGTTTTTATCCTTGGTGGGCAAGTAATCTCAAGGCTTTCCAAGCCTTGAAATTTTCGGCCCAACCCATTAGGAATTAGAGCCCAACTCTAATTTCCTAATTTCACATTTTAACCTCTTTTTAATTAATTAAATAAAATTAACCCTTTAATTTATTTAAATTAATCATTTCGTGATCAAATTAATTAATATATTACTTTAATATACTAATTAATATGTATAGAGTTACCGTGTCATTTCGTGTGACCCCGTAGGCTTAAATTATTCCGGACATGCGTTTATTATAACGTGATCACATACCAAAACAAACGTGAAGACACAAAAGATGTCGAGAGAGCCATCAAGGTGAAGCACATATCAAGCCCGGTTCTGGTGGAAGCAAAAAATGCCCATCAATTCAAGCAAATCGTTCAACATTTTACGGCCCAAACATCTAACGGCACTAACCAAGGCTATGACTACAACGAGCCCTCAAACCAAACGAACCCACAGAACGAAACATATAGCTATTCATGGAAAGAGATTGCAGAGACACATGGGCATTAGCTTAAACATTCTTTGCATGTAACTTCTTAACCCAAGCAACTAAATATATATTGTAAGATTTGCTTTTTTTTTTACTTTGTTTAACAACTATTTCTGGTTGTTTTGTGATTTACTTTCAATAAAGAATTTATGATGCATCATGTAACAACATATACATATAACAAACCACGACTGCGACTTAAGATCCAGCATAAAAACGTCGAAAACATGAGTTTGCACAACATCAAAATCCATTTATAAGCATAACAAGTTATTTTACCCAGAGAATTCTACTCTTCTTAATTACCTACTTCTGAAACTAAAAAACTAGTACTAACTTAATATAACAAGCGTACACGAGTGAGATACATCAGTTACCCTCATCAGCTGATTTCAATTAGTAAAGCGACTCACCACCGCCACGTCCTTCATTGGACCCAGAAATTAAGCCCGATCTCTTGTTTACGACCAAAGTCAGGGAACCCTCCAATGCCTAGGTGTGTACCACTGCGCTGCCTGCTGCGCTAGCGCTGTCATTGTGCAACATGTGAAGTCCACTGCTTCCACTACCTCCGCCACTAGAGTTCATTCCTAGCTGACTGTGCAAGGCGGCCTGCTGCTGTAGTGACGAGTAGTATTGTTGCTGGCTGTAGAGCATAGACGAACGTGCAGCCATAAGTGCTTGTGGTGACATTTGTTGTTGAGATTGTTGGTGTTGCTGCATGTAGCTACTTCCTGGCTGCATCATCCCGCCTAGCTGGTACTGCATTTTAAAAGTACAAATGTTAATTTTTCAATATACACACAACAACAGTACCCAGTCCCTATATAAACGGGGTATGAGGAAGATGAGATGTAAGCAGTCTTGCCTCTACCTAAAGGTAGAGAGACTGCTTAAAAAGACCTCTGGCCATCAATTTTCAATGTACACAAGATGGCATATATAATCATATATTACGAGTATAAGTTTGTACCTGAGAATGAACAGCAGGAGACTGCGGCTGAGAATCAGCAATCGCAGCAAGGTACATAAGGTTCCTCTGAAGCTTCGCTTGATTTCTGCCATGATACAAGAAACATAGGTCAACTAATTAATTGATTTTAGTAGTTGTAAATGTATTAAAAGTTTATGTTTTACCTTGCTTATATTAACGCGTACAAAGTTTATATAAATTCTTAAGATAAAAGAATACAAGAAGAATACATGAAGAAATGAAAATACTTACTCTGCGCACTCGGTCATTATGCCAGAGTTTTGGCTCTCAACGATCTTCAGAATCAGCGACTTGTTCTCATCGAGGTACTGTAAATGGAAGGCAAGAAAAATTAACAGCAAGTGAAACAATCAACATAGTTCTTGGCAGGTGAAAAACCTCCCCACCTTACGCTTAAGATCAAGAATTAGCCTTCTTGCAACTCTTTTTTAAGCCACTAAAATGAATCTAAAGGAATATACTGTTTCTAACATAAGTGCATGACTATGGTTGACTAGTAAATACTTTTGTGCATTTATCTTTTTCATTTATATTTAATAATCAATTGATCGAAAAATATGACTATAATATCTCATTGTACAACACATTGTTGACCCAAAAAGCTAGGTTGTGAATAATAAAAAAAAATACTCTATAAAATAAAAATAAAGAAAAACTTACAACCTCGCTTCAACTTTGGCTTCATCTTTTGCCACGTGTCAACAAAATAATGGTGACAACATTTTTATTCTCATCTCTTTTCTAATTATTCATTTCCTATTTAACTTATATTCTGTTAATAAGTTATAATATTTAATTTTTAATACATTTTGTCAAAAATTGTTTGTTAGAATTTTTTATTTATTTTTTAAAAGACGTGGATTACTCGCAGCGGAGAATTTAGCATACGTTGTCTTAGACTGTGTTTGATAGTACAGAATGATATACCGCTGAATGATTCTAATATTTGAATGGTTCATAAACTCTGAACGAATATGATTCTGGATGAAAACCATATGTTTGATAAATGTTCTGAATCGATTACCTGAATGATATAAAATTATCATTTCACCCTTGTATATGATTTAGTGAATAAAAACATTTTACAATATAATCTATATTCCAACAAGTATCATCTCATTTACTTGATTTTATAGCAATTATAAAACAAACTAAACGTAAAACAACATCAAATATTCAATTTTTTAAAAATAATGGTTAATACCAATGCCATAACCCAGTTTTTATTAACATGGATTGTCTGTGTTTATGAAGGAGAAAATAAAATCAAACAACAACAACAACCTATTCCATTGGATGAACGGATGATGTATACATAAATTCCATTTCTTTTTGTTATTTCCCATTATCTTAAAGTTATAGATTGACTCGTAAAACTTTAATAATTGGATATTAAAAAAC
>CM067170.1:97604612-97663969 GCA_034093135.1 Erigeron breviscapus | reverse complement strand
ATTGTAAATGTTGATTGAATCAACTTGTAATTTCTTTTGAAAGATGATATAAAAAGACATCTTTCCTTCATATCTTCTATTCTTTACAAATATGATCTACTCAGCAAGTCTTCTCAGCGAATAGGGGGAGATTGTTGAGTCAAGGATTCGCTGACCAGACTTGGTCGCTGACGTGGGTCGTCAGCGAGTCATCAGCGAGTCAATGACTCTTGTCAGCGGGCGGTTTAAATTTCCCAAGTTGTATGTCAAGGCGGGAAGATTTCAAACCAAAGAAGACAAGAAGTCACATGGTGGCTTCAGCCAACTGAATGTTACCTTATATGGCAAAGGTACAGTTGGGACCAAAACAAGGGTTTCCCTCTTTCATACCCGTTTTGGTATAGAAGACAAAGGCTCCTGGATCAAGTACTTAGAGCCAATGGAAGGTCGACAACCACCATCACATCACTATCATTGTAAGGCTGTGTTGCCCTAATTCCTCTTCTATATAAAGGAACACAGCCGCTTCTTTTAAGTGTGTTTGTCACCACAAAGTATTTCACTCTATTTGTAATTGTTTAAGTTTTCCTTCTTTCTAGACTTAGCAATTACATGTTCATTTGTATTCTTGTAAGACAAGTTGTAATATCGACCATGTATTCATCGTTTAATCAATGATACATATGATTAGACTTGCATAGTTTTAACAATTGAACTTGTTCTTGTTTGTGTTCTTTACTTCTGTTCTTTACTTTCTTGTTTAGTTTAAACAAATATAAGTGTGCAAATTAGTGGACTGTCAATTGGTATCAGAGACAACGTTTCTAAATTATTGAAACAAAGATCCGTTTGCATATCTTTTTCTTTCTAAACTTTCTTTTCTAAATACCCATCCACCTTTTCCCTTCCCTTTCTTGTTTTGGAACAAGCAACCCCCTAACTATCCCAAACCAATAACATAATTAAAAACCAAAAACTAACACTCAGAAATAAAAGGATACCTATAAGGTCTAATATATAAAACTAACCATGCTTAGGGTCCTGGCGAATCTCCGGCTAATTCCCTTCCTCCAGAGAACCTTATATGCCTCTGAATCTACACTCATTGAATATTTGCTAACTCAGCTTTCAAAAGTGCAGCGCTTCTGCAGTCCAGAAAAAAGTATAATGTGACATTCAGTTTATCCCAATAATAAGAATTTTACATATGTTGCAGCACCAGCAAACCTTCATAATTTTACCATTCAATATCTTGCATATAACAGAAATAATATTCAAACTTCTATATGCTATCTCAGGGTATCTACTAAGATGTTCTGGTTAAAGATAGAAACACATCTACTTACCAGATTTGACTGATAGACTCCGAAAGAGATTTGGCTGCTTTAATAATTTGACAGATTTTGACCGACTCTACTCCTAATGAAATTTTGCTGCTTTATAAGTTGACACTCATTTGAGCATATTGTATATGGATCATGTCCCCATATGGAAATTCTCAAAAAAGGCTCATGATAGGAAAGATAACACGAACGACATGATCAAAATTGGTTTCATGATACCTATAAAACGCACAGAGTTCCTATCCAGATTTTGTGTGTTTCTTGGGCCATGTTGCTCATGACAAAAAAGATTGAACAAATGATAACACCAATACTTCGTATAATTTAATTATATATTTATATTTCATGTCTCCATTTGCCATTCCTTAAATTTGATGGGCAGGCAATTCAGATTTATTTAGTACAAACTAAACATAACAATGCCCCCTTTTATGGTTACTCGTGTTATTAGTATAAACATGTATTCCAAACAACAGAATTAACCCTGGGCTAGCCAAAATCAATCAAACATAAAAAAAATACCGAAAAACTAATTTATAATAAGAGAAACGATATTAATGACGATAATCGCAGACGTACCACTCATTTTCGCGCATGTTTGCTTCGAGCTAAGGTTCCCCGTGCCTGTTTCCGTCAGAAACGAAGAACCTGGAATGAATATGTTACTTATTTACTTCAAACCTTTAAACAAGAAACTTTTAATCTTGAAGGACAATTACTGTTGGTTAGTCAGTAGAGGTACCTGCACCATAACCATGAACATCAGAGGATTATTTCATTTCTGTTAGCTTTTGCAGTGCACGCCACCTCTTCTCACTATATACTGGCACAATCACGATTTCAATAGCATCCAATCCTATCTCGGTGTAGCCATCGCGCCCCACCCTTCCTGCCGTGAAGAGTTCTTATAGTAACATACCGTTTCAGGCAACTCCGTGACTTGTTATTGTAACCCACAATTACAACATTGCATGATTCCTCTGACATGTGTATCCTCGGACCTCACAGTCCCCCCCCACTCCCTAATTGCTGCTTCTTTTATCCTTTTTGTGATGATTAACGGGTTTCCTCTCCGCCTTTACCATGCTTTCACACTTTACGATCTTTTAGAGCCGAAAAATCCAGTGAAACCACACAATGTGGATATTGTTCCCTCCTTATCCGAAAATTGGCTTCCAATTCCTCAATGATCTGTCCATCCTTATTGTGGTTTCACCTGGATCCTTTACTTTAAAACGTCTCCCTCAACTGGCAAATTTTATACCTTTAATGCCTTCTTCTTGCGTTATTTTTCCAAGACCAGTCCCTTGAAAGGCCTCTCCATTCCCAAGAATCCATAGGTTTTGACTGACGGACACCAGTTTCGAGTCCCCAACAAATATGTCACTTCGAGAATCCTGTGTCCCTATAATCCGGGAAATCAATTCAGGGCTGGGGGGATAGAACAGTCTTTTCATCCAGGACACCTTCCTTGCGTAAAACGCCAGTTGTCACATCGGCTGTAGCTATTGCTACACATGAACGTTCTTCCTTCTGATTATAACAGTGGGACAAAACCATTTATACGAATATCTACATCATGAGTTCTCTTTTTTTTATTAGTGACCGGGCTGTAAAACAAAGCGTGATTAAAAATTACTTAAGTTGGCCAAAAATTCATTCTTAAAACATACTTGATGAATTGACAGTCCAGGATTTGCACACTTAAATTAGTTTTAACAAGACAATAAAGTAAAGAACAGAAAGTAAAGAACAAGAATAAGTTCAAGTGTAAATGTCTAAGCAAGTCTAGTCATATGTCTCATTGATTAAACGATGAATACATGGTCGAGATTACAACTTGTCTTACAAGACTACAAATGAACTATGTAATTGCTAAGTCTAGGAAAGAAGGAAACTTAAACAATTACAAATAAAGTGATACACACTTTCTGGTTAACAAGAACAACTATAATGATGCGGCTGTGTTTCCTTATATAGGGGATGAATTAGGGCAACACAGCCTTACAATGATAGTGATAGAATGGTGGTTGTCGACTTCTAATAGGCTCTTTGTACTTGATCCAGGAGCCTTTGTCTTCTATACCAAAACGGGTATGAAAGAGAGAAACCCTTGTTTTGGTCCCAACTGTACCTTTGCCATATAAGGTAACATTCAGTTAGGAGAACCACCATGTGACTTCTTGTCTTCTTGTTGGTTTGAAATCTTCCCGCCTTGACATACAACTTGGGAAATTAAACCGCCCGCTGACAAGAGTCATTGACTCGCTGATGACTCGGTGACTCGCTGATGACTCGCTGATGACTCGCTGACGACCCACGTCAGCGACCAAGTCTGGTCAGCGAATCCTTGACTCAACAATCTCCCCCTATTCGCTGAGAAGACTTGCTGAATAGATTGTATTTGTAAAGAATAAAAGATATGAAGGAAAGATGTCTTTTTATATCAACTTTCAAAAGTTACAAGTTGATTCAATCAACATTTACATTAGACATCTACAAACTTTCAGCTTCAAACTCCCAAGCGTGTTCTTGCTTGGCAGTCTGAACTGCTGGGTCATTAAATCGATGAGGTTTAGCCAGCTCCTCATCCACCTTGCTGATGAACCATCTATTGTTAGATGTTTCAGCACATCTTCTTCTTATGTTTATGAGAAACCCGGTTGAAGCTTTCTCAATTTCGTCCAGGCGGAAGAACAATTGAGTGTTCTGGAAGTTTGTGAAGAAGATGCCAGCAGGTGTCTCAAGTACTCTCCCTTCTTCAAAAACACTTCTGGGAGGTAGTCTGGTGTTTAAAGATGCATCACCAGAGATAGGTGGAAGATCGAGTCTAAGAGTTCGCTGCTCTTCCTTTCTTTTTCTTTGAGCCCTTTGACCTGCTGAGGAGATAGCAGCAGGAGTACCAAATACTTGCCTCAGCATAGGCAGATCTGCTTTAAACTTGGTCTCATACTCCAGTGCTTTCTCGAAATAGTCCTTCAGCATGTTCTGGAGTTGCTGGTAGCTGGCTGCCTTTTTGTCTTTTATCAGCATGTACACCTCAGCCCACTCTGAAGCACCCAAGCTGGTTGGTTTGACTCCTTCCAACTTGGTTGGCTTATCAGCACCTTCTCTCAAGATCTTTAAATTAGTCTTAAGACCCATTTCAGCTTTGAAGGCCTCAGCAGCTATAATTCTTTGAGGCCTCTTTCTATCCTCCATCAACTTAAGCCATTTAGCCTTCTCCCCCTCAAACTTGGCTCTTTTTTCAGTAAGCTGCTTCTCAACATCCTTGTGTTTCTGCCTGTAAAGAGCTTCAGCACCACTTGATTTTAGCAACATTCTTTGCTCATCATCAAGCTGATCCTTTTCAAGTAAAGGTAGCTGTCTTATAAACTCAAGATTCTTCTTCTCATTCTCTTCATTTTGTTTGATTCTATCCAGCTCTTTGATAGCATCATCTTGAGTTCTTCCATCAGCAGTTAGTGCCAATACATCAATCAGTTGATGCTGATGGCCTGCTGAGGATTGTACAGAGAGTTGATCAGCAGTGGGAGGTTTGAAGAAACCAGAATCAATAAGCTGTCTTCGGCGAGTGTCAGAGAGAGGGGTTATTTCAGCATTTGCCAGATATGTGCTGTGAAAGATTGGCAACATTTCCCTTGACCTATCTTCGGCCATTCTCTCAGCAAATCCAGCTTCCCATGAAGCTCTGACCGTCTCTTGGTCACTACGCTCTTCAGCAGCATCTACAATTTGTTGCTCCCCCTCAACACCAGCAGGGGGAACTTCACTAACAACCACCATTTCATCATCATTTTCATCCAAGGTTTCTTCAGCATGTTCTGGAGTTGCTGGTAGCTGGCTGCCTTTTTGTCTTTTATCAGCATGTACACCTCAGCCCACTCTGAAGCACCCAAGCTGGTTGGTTTGACTCCTTCCAACTTGGTTGGCTTATCAGCACCTTCTCTCAAGATCTTTAAATTAGTCTTAAGACCCATTTCAGCTTTGAAGGCCTCAGCAGCTATAATTCTTTGAGGCCTCTTTCTATCCTCCATCAACTTAAGCCATTTAGCCTTCTCCCCCTCAGCACCAGCAGGGGGAACTTCACTAACAACCACCATTTCATCATCATTTTCATCCAAGGTTTCTTCAGCATGTTCTGGAGTTGCTGGTAGCTGGCTGCCTTTTTGTCTTTTATCAGCATGTACACCTCAGCCCACTCTGAAGCACCCAAGCTGGTTGGTTTGACTCCTTCCAACTTGGTTGGCTTATCAGCACCTTCTCTCAAGATCTTTAAATTAGTCTTAAGACCCATTTCAGCTTTGAAGGCCTCAGCAGCTATAATTCTTTGAGGCCTCTTTCTATCCTCCATCAACTTAAGCCATTTAGCCTTCTCCCCCTCAAACTTGGCTCTTTTTTCAGTAAGCTGCTTCTCAACATCCTTGTGTTTCTGCCTGTAAAGAGCTTCAGCACCACTTGATTTTAGCAACATTCTTTGCTCATCATCAAGCTGATCCTTTTCAAGTAAAGGTAGCTGTCTTATAAACTCAAGATTCTTCTTCTCATTCTCTTCATTTTGTTTGATTCTATCCAGCTCTTTGATAGCATCATCTTGAGTTCTTCCATCAGCAGTTAGTGCCAATACATCAATCAGTTGATGCTGATGGCCTGCTGAGGATTGTACAGAGAGTTGATCAGCAGTGGGAGGTTTGAAGAAACCAGAATCAATAAGCTGTCTTCGGCGAGTGTCAGAGAGAGGGGTTATTTCAGCATTTGCCAGATATGTGCTGTGAAAGATTGGCAACATTTCCCTTGACCTATCTTCGGCCATTCTCTCAGCAAATCCAGCTTCCCATGAAGCTCTGACCGTCTCTTGGTCACTACGCTCTTCAGCAGCATCTACAATTTGTTGCTCCCCCTCAACACCAGCAGGGGGAACTTCACTAACAACCACCATTTCATCATCATTTTCATCCAAGGTTTCTTCAGCAGTGTCTTCATAGATTTGGGCGACTGCCTTGTTCACTGCTTCAGTAACCAGATCTAAAACAGCATTATCAACCTTCTCCCCCTTGGAAGTTGTATTGTTAATAACAACTTCCACAGTGGCCGGTTTTTCTGATTGCTGTTTAACAAGCTGTGACAGCAGGGTCTTGATTTCATCCACTTCTTTTTCCAGATGAACATGCCTCTGGCGATCTTCCTCAGTGAAGGATGAAGAAGGAGTTGGAAGATCAGCCACTTGTTTTTCCAAGGCTTGAATAGCCTTGGTGTTGCTTTCAACTTGAGTGGTCAGTAAGGGAATGAGATCACTCAACTTTTTCACTTCAGCAGCAGCAGATTGACTAGAGGATGCTGCCTTTTTAGCTGAGTATCGAGTAGAGTTTTGATGGCCTGCTGAGGATTGTACAGAGAGTTGATCAGCAGTGGGAGGTTTGAAGAAACCAGAATCAATAAGCTGTCTTCGGCGAGTGTCAGAGAGAGGGGTTATTTCAGCATTTGCCAGATATGTGCTGTGAAAGATTGGCAACATTTCCCTTGACCTATCTTCGGCCATTCTCTCAGCAAATCCAGCTTCCCATGAAGCTCTGACCGTCTCTTGGTCACTACGCTCTTCAGCAGCATCTACAATTTGTTGCTCCCCCTCAACACCAGCAGGGGGAACTTCACTAACAACCACCATTTCATCATCATTTTCATCCAAGGTTTCTTCAGCAGTGTCTTCATAGATTTGGGCGACTGCCTTGTTCACTGCTTCAGTAACCAGATCTAAAACAGCATTATCAACCTTCTCCCCCTTGGAAGTTGTATTGTTAATAACAACTTCCACAGTGGCCGGTTTTTCTGATTGCTGTTTAACAAGCTGTGACAGCAGGGTCTTGATTTCATCCACTTCTTTTTCCAGATGAACATGCCTCTGGCGATCTTCCTCAGTGAAGGATGAAGAAGGAGTTGGAAGATCAGCCACTTGTTTTTCCAAGGCTTGAATAGCCTTGGTGTTGCTTTCAACTTGAGTGGTCAGTAAGGGAATGAGATCACTCAACTTTTTCACTTCAGCAGCAGCAGATTGACTAGAGGATGCTGCCTTTTTAGCTGAGTATCGAGTAGAGTTTTTGATGGCCTGCTGAGGATTGTACAGAGAGTTGATCAGCAGTGGGAGGTTTGAAGAAACCAGAATCAATAAGCTGTCTTCGGCGAGTGTCAGAGAGAGGGGTTATTTCAGCATTTGCCAGATATGTGCTGTGAAAGATTGGCAACATTTCCCTTGTATTCTTCCTTCAACACATGCCTGAATATCAAAGACAGAAAGCGTGTGAAGGGCACTGAGCTTGATCGATTTCTTATGGTAATCTTTGACTTCAAATCTTCAAATATTACATTTGCGAAGTCAATGTTTCTTCCTTTTGCCAGTGCATAAATTATTTGCATCTGGGCAGCAGTGGCTTGATCAAAGGATCCACTGTTCCCACCGAGGCACTGAATGACATGTGTGAACAGCAACCTCCATACACCTGGAATATACTTCTTTTGAGGATTGCTGTGAACAGGAAGGGCTGGTACCATGTTTGTCCCATACCCAATGGTTAACAACCATTCTTTCCATACAGAGGTAGGGACCAAATCAACAAAGGGCTTGTCATTGGATTGTTTAGGAAGCCTGAGTACATCTCTTAGAAGATCAGCAGAGATGGTGATGGTGTGTTTACCTTTCATGACTGTGCCTTTAATGGTACTGCTTGACACATCATAGTTACACGTCCACCAGAATTCCCTTAAGAGATGAAGACACATCTCATGGGGATTTTTATATATTGCCCTTCTAACTGGACATCCTTTGATGAAGTCCAGCATAGAATAATATCCTTTGACTTTAGAAGGGATTTCTTCAGATCCCAAGTAATTGTTTGCTTTGACAGTTAGTTTCTGGGCTTGAAAAGAGACTTGGTTAGAAGGAGGAATGCCTTCATTATCGAAGACTTCAGAAGTGAGATAAGAGGGAATGTTTTCTGGAGTTTGATCAGAATGAGAGGCCATTTTATATCAAGATAATAGGAAGGAGGATGAGATATGAAGTAGAGAAGATGAAAAGATTGAAAGAAAATGGAAAAGATATTTGAAGTATTGAGAGATTTAGGAGAGGATGAGAAAGAAAAATGAACGTGAAAGATGGTAAAGGGAGAAGGTTTACATATATATGGTATGGATATGGGACCCATGACTGTTCATACGAATCGTCATGGACTCTCTTTCATACGTAATATATATAAAGAAAATTATTTTGTACTGATGATAGTATGAGAAAAATAATTTTATATAAAGAAACTACGTTTAATTATACGTATGTGAGTAACGTATAAAAAGTTTTGATGTGACAACTTGTACCATAATTTCAAATGTACTCAAGTAGTTACGGCGCGTACAGTGTACAAGTTGCCCATTAGGGGAAGAAATCGAGGTAACCGTTTGGTGTTCTTAATAAAATATTGTTGTCAGTGGATGCACTTAGTTGAAGGAAAGGTTGAGATCTAAGTATATCCGCTGACATCTGGTTACCTTTTTAAGAGAGCAAATTTTTGATCAGCGACTTTTCGACAAGTGATGGTCGCTGATGAAATAAGAACAATTTTTAGCAAATTGTCAGCTATAAACGGATTTGATATGTCTTTACCAGCAGCCGTTTGCTGCTGGACTAGATAGAGACTTTTAGCTCTCTATTACTTTTATTTTGCTTTTTCCCAAAGCAAAAGGGATCAACGGATTTGAGATGTCTTTACCAGCAGCCGTTTGCTGCTGGACTAGATAGAGGCTTTTAGCCCTCTATTGCTTTTGTTTGCTTTTTCCCAAAGCAAAAGGGATCAACGGATTTGAGATGTCTTTACCAGCAGCCGTTTGCTGCTGGACTAGATAGAGGCTTTTAGCCCTCTATTGCTTTTGTTTGCTTTTTCCCAAAGCAACAGGGATCAACGGATTTGGTTAGTCTTTACCAGCAGCCGTTTGCTGCTGGACTAGATGAAGACTAGCTCTCCATTGCTTGATGTTCAGCAAGTAATATACCTTTGAACATGGTTAAAAGAAATTATTGACCTTAAGATCACTGACCTTAAGATCATTTTTCAACTTGAGAGATAAGTTGAAGCATCAGCAGACATGACACGTCATGTTGCTGATTCACCATTCAGCATTCCCAACTTGCTGACCAAATATTTAAATCTTGTTTGATCTAAAGGTTTGGTAAAGATATCAGCAAGTTGGTCATCGGTGGGTATGAAATAGATTTCCACATCCCCTTTCATGACATGGTCACGAATGAAGTGGTACCTAATATCTATGTGTTTGGTCTTAGAATGCTGAACGGGATTATGTGTGATAGCAATAGCACTCGTATTGTCACACATAATGGGGATCTTAGAGAATTCTAAGTCATAGTCAGCGAGTTGGTTTTTCATCCAGAGGACTTGTGCACAACAACTCGCTGCTGATACATATTCTGCTTCAGCAGTGGAGATGGAAACTGTATGCTGTTTCTTACTAGACCAACTAGTCAGCTTCCCCCCCAACAGTTGACATCCACCACTGGTGCTTTTCCTATCTAACATGCATCCAGCATAGTCAGAGTCAGAATATGCAACAAGGTCAAAACTGGAGTCTTTGGGATACCAGAGACCCAGTGTTGGTGTACCTTTTAGGTATTTGAAGATTCGCTTGACAGCGAGAAGATGAGACTCTCTGGGAGAGGCCTGATATCGTGCACATAGGCAAGTAGCAAACATGATGTCAGGACGACTCGCTGTGAGGTACATCAGCGAGCCGATCATTCCTCTATAGAGAGTAGGATTCACATGCTTACCATCAAGGTCAGCATGGAGATTATTTGGAGGAGACATGGGGGTGGCTTTAGTGGTTACATTCGATAAGTCGAATTTGGCCAGCATGTCTCGAATGTACTTCTCTTGGTTTATGAAAATCCCATTTGGGAGTTGGCGAATTTGTAGACCAAGAAAGAAGGTCAGCTCACCCATCATGCTCATCTCGAAATGAGAGGACATCAGGGAGCTGAACTTAGAGCAAAGTTTCTTGCTGGAAGAACCAAAGATGATGTCATCTACATATATCTGAACATATAGGACATCAGCACCCTTTCTATAGATGAAGAGGGTGCTATCAATGGATCCTCGCTGAAACTTATTGGAGAGAAGAAATTCGGAGAGAGTGTCGTACCAAGCTCTGGGAGCTTGTTTAAGACCATAAAGTGCCTTATAGAGACGATAGACATGGTGTGGCTTGGCTGGATCTTCAAAGCCAGGTGGCTGCTCAACATAAACTTCCTCATCGAGTTTTCCATTTAGGAAGGCACTCTTTACATCCATTTGATATACAGTGAAGTTTTTGTAAGCAGCATGTGCCAAAAATAAGCGTATGGCTTCCAGTCTGGCCACTGGTGCAAAGGTTTCATCATAGTCAACACCTTCTTCTTGAAGGTAACCTTGTGCAACCAGCCTAGCCTTGTTACGTGTAACAACACCATCTTCGTCCATTTTATTTCGATAAACCCATTTTGTTCCAATTGGTTCTTTTCCAGGAGGTAAAGGAACCAGGAACCAGACATGCTGTCTTTGGAACTGGGTAAGTTCCTCTTGCATGGCAGCGACCCATGAAGGATCAACCATTGCTTCTCCTATGTTTTTGGGAGTGATCATAGACAAAAAGTTTACATATAGACATGTATTTCTTGTCGCTGATCGAGTAATAATCCCCTGCTGAAGATCTCCAATGACTTGGTGAGCTGGATGACTAGATGTCCATTTAAGTGCTGGAGCACTTGAGACACCTAGTTGAGTGGCAGCGGAAATTGGAGCTATGGGATCAGCAGGAGCATTATAAGAAGAGAGGTCAATGGTAAGAATGGGTTCAGGGGAATGATCAGCAGAGCCATTCGACTGATTTCTTCAGCATTTGCTGAAGCATCATGAAACTCTTCGTCAGTAGGGTCATCAGCATGCACGTCATCAGCCAGTGATCTAGGTTTGGCTGAAGCTGCATGGATTGATCTTATGATAGGCTCAACTGGCTCAATCGAGTAGATATGAGCAGCAACTTGCTCTAGTTCAACATCAGCTGAACTATCCTTTGTGATATGCTGAATATCGTCAGGCAGCGAGCAAGAAGCATCGACAAATAAGTCAGCTTCCTCAGTGAGAGGGTCAGCTAACTCATTGAAAATAACCTCAGACGAGTTAGCTTGGATGTCCTTTAGGGCTGATGAGCTTTCATCGAAAGTAACATGAATGGATTCATCAACCTTCTGAAGGCGAGTATTGAATACTCTAAATGCCTTGCTGATGGATGAATACCCAAGAAAGTATCCATCATCAGCTTTAGGATCAAATTTTCCTAGATGATCCTTGTTGTTTAAGATGAAGACAGGACATCCAAAAACATGGAAGTATTTGATTTGAGGTACCTTTCCTTTCAGTACCTCATACGCTGTCTTGTCATGTCTTTTGACAATGAGACAGCGATTTTGAGTGTGACAAGCTGTATTGACAGCTTCTGCCCAGAACTTGCTGGGTAGTGAGGACTCACTGAGCATGGTGCGAGCAGCTTCGATGAGAGTTCTATTTCTCCTTTCAGCTACACCATTCTGCTCAGGGGTTCTTGTAGAAGAGAAGTTTTGTGAGATCCCTTGATCAGCACAAAAGGCTTCAAGAGTGTGGTTTCTGAACTCAGTGCCATGATCGCTCCTGAGTTCTTTCACCCTTATGCTGTTGAGATTTTCCATTTTCTTAATGAAATTAATAATCTCTTCAGCAGCATCACTCTTGGAATGAAGAAAGATAGTCCAAGTGTATCGTGAGTATTCATCCACGATTACTAAAGTGTATCTGCTACCCTTTAGACTTTGGACATTCACTAGACCAAAAAGGTCCATGTGAAGAAGATGAAAGCAGCCAGAGATAGAATTGGCTTGCTTGGTTTTGAAGGTTGCTCTATGGCTTTTACCCTTTTCACAAGCACCACAGAGTCTATCCTTCTCAAATGAAAGATGAGGGAGGCCACGAACAAGGTTCTTTTTGGCCAGGGAGTTAATGGTTTTGAAATTCACATGCGACATACGCTTGTGCCATAACCAGTTTAGTTCAGCAGCCGACTTGGCAAAGAAACAAGTCTCACTATCAGTCTTGATAGGAGTGAAGTCAACTAGATATACATCTCGTTTTCTTGGTGCAACCAAGACTACTTCCTTGTTTATGTTTACCACAGTGCCTTGATGTTTATCAAGAATCACCTTGTAGTCAGCATCACAAAGTTGACTTATGCTGATGAGATTATGTTTTAATCCATTGACATAAGCGACTTTGTTGAACTTTATGAGTCCATTAGAGAGAAGACCATAACCTTCTGTTTGTCCAGTGGAGTTGTCACCAAACACTACAGTAGGGCCAGCAGCCTCTACGTAGTTATCCAGCAGGGTCTTTGAGCCAGTCATGTGTTTTGAACAGCCACTGTCCAAGTACCACACACCTTTTCCCAGCGAGCCCTGCATAGATTTAACAGAAGGATTTAGATGGAAGACTCGGAAGATTCTTCTCTACTGACGACTTCATCAGTAGAGGGAGGAAGAGGAGCACTGGGGTTAGTATTCTCATCACTTGGAGAGTTATCAAGATGGTGAGCAGGAGTTATAAGATACTGATCAGCAGATGTGATAGTGGCTCCAGTATCAAGAACAGTCAAGTTGCTGACTTGATTGTTGTTCCCATACTCAACCAGAATGCTACCTCTGCCAGTGGTAATGATCTCTTGAGATTGAGGCAAGAAGATTCGCTGAGCAGCTATGAAGTCAGCAATGTTCTCCTCAGAGAGATCGGTTGATTCTCCACTATCTATACGATCAGCAGAAGGAGACCTTTCGCTGACAATAGTGGAGGAGGAAGCAACCACTGAAGGATTTGGTTGAATGTCAACTTCAGGAGCATCCCTGGAGTTGCAATCAGAAGCAATGTGACCTCTGCTGCCACATTTGTAGCATTTTTTAGCAGAGGTGCTGCCCTTTTGATTTTGAAGGAAGAATTCCTTCAGTTGGGAGGAGAGATCATTAACTTGCTGAGCCAGCTCGTTAATTTTAGGGTCGACAGAGGAGGATGCCTTTTTCTTTTGCTTAGACTTTTGCTTATGCTTAAGTGAAAGCTGAGGCATGTTAGGAGCAGGACCCAAAATGGATTTTCCTCTTAGATCCTCAGATTGAGATGTAGAGGGGACTTTTGATCCCTTAACTACACTCCAAGCTAGATTGACAGCAGGGTGAGTAGAAGAAGAAGGACCCTGCTGAGATGGATGCACTCTTTTTGGAGTGATCGATCTAGGTTGCTGGTTTGGTGTAACAGACCTATTTTTCCTATGAGGCAAGTATTGCCTATTTGGGGTAGAAGATCTCACTTGCTGATGAGGCAAGTGTCCTCTTTGAGGAGTGATAGGCCTGTTGTGGGTGTGAGACATTCTCTCCTTTTGGGGAGTTTTATGCCTCAAGATAGGAGTAGGTCTCGGTTGAGGTGCCTGCTGATGAACATGTTTATCAGCAGATCGGACCTTAGAAGGTCCAACTTGTTGATATCTAGCGTCACCAAACCTGACGCGTCTCTGCATGACATGTTCATCATTAACGGATATACTGTCAGCAATGACAGGAGCTTGCTGAGAGGATGAAGGAGAAGAGGGTTGAGCAATGGGTTGAGGTTGCTGACTGACTGGATTTTCTCGCTGAGGCGTGCTATAGTCATAAGGGACAGCAACCTTGCTTCTTCTTCTGAAGGGTTCAGAAGGTATGAACGTGCGCTGCTGAGGAGCGATGGGTTTAAGACCAATATCCATTTCAAAGGATTCCCTGGAAGAGTATTGCACTCTTCCTTCATTTGGCATCATGCCAATAATGGGAAGATGAGGAAAGGGGTTGCTGGTGCTAGCTGGGGAGCTAGTACTATTTTCCTCAGCATTGGATGGGTTGCTGGTAGTAGAAGTGGTAGTACCAGCATCCATTTCATTATGGTAATTGTTACCCCTAACAAAATACCATTTCTTCATCTCTTCAGGAGAGATGACAGCAGATGGAGGAATAGAATAATCAGGCTTAACCTCATCGCTGAACAAGTCAGAAATAGAGGCAGCAGCATTAAAGTCACCACCTATTACTGCCTGAACTTGAGCAGGGACTTGTTCATTCAGGCACTGATGGTGAAACTTAGAAGCTTTTGACCAGGAGGTCACAATCTTCTTAAGGTTGGCCACTTCAAGCTTGAGTTTTTCGTTCTCAATTTGAACCTTTTGGGCCAACAACTCATGAGATTGGAGTTCAACATGAACATTCCTCAACTCATTGAGTCTTTCAGATTTTTCACTTAACTCCAAAGAAGTAGAGTCAAGTTTAGATTGGACGTCAGCTCGTATAGATTCAACGAACTGAAAGTCACAAAGAAGAGATTCGAAGATTTTTGATTTATCTTCTTCAGAAGCAGAGGAGTGAGCACAAACCTTTTTAATGGTGACGTTTACCCACTGACTTGAGGAGACTTGATCTCTTGTCAAAGCATCTCCATCAGCGAGCGCCATAAGGCACATGGCGTCAACATATTCTTCACTGTCTGAATCATCTGATTCAGCCCAGTCGTGCTCTTCAGCAACCAGCCCTTTTGCTGGTGTTTTGGCCTCCTCCATTTCAGCAACCTTGGCCTTCAGCTGATAGTATTTATTCCTGTACTCATCAGCAGGTTTAGAAGGGTTAAGGTTAGTTTTAGGAGCTGCAGGAGTTGGTAAGGCAACTCTGCAATCCTTTTGATAGTGGCCTTTTCTGCCACATCTCCAGCACTCCTCTTGAGCTTTGTCAACAGGAGGCTTGTATGGAGCAACCGACCTACGGTTGTTCCATTTTCGGGAGTATTTCTTGCCAGCGACTAAGGCAAAATCCATGAAGTCGCTGAACATCTCTTGTTTCTCTTCAGCATTAAGATCATCAACAAGAGATTGAATAGGTTGTGGAAGAGTAGAAGAGCTAGCACCAGTATTAAGATTACTAGGCTCAGCAGAGATAAGGGCGAGAGGGTCAAGGGCAGAATGTGCAGAAGAGGTGACAGAAGAAGAAGAGGGACCCGCACGATGCTGTGCATCAGCGGCAGCTCTAAGATTTTGAGCAAGAGCTCTTTCTTCAAACTGTAGCATGCCAAAGAGAGACTCAAGGTTAAGGCCATTGAGTCGCTCAGTGGTTCTGAGGATTTGTCTCAGTCCTTGCCACTTGATAGGTAAACTATCAAGAAATTTGTGGCAGACTTCAAAATCGTCATGAGAAATACCAACAGTGGTCATGTCGTTCAGCAACCCTTTAAATCGGGTATATGAACCATTTAGACCTTCGTTGGGAAGGGAAAAGAAATTTTCATAGGCTCTTTTCAAGTCTATCTTTTTAGTGGCAATGGTAGCAGCAGAGCCTTCATGCATGCTAACCAATCTATCCCAAACTTCCTTTGAAGAGGGATATCTAATCACCACTTTCATGAGGTCAGTGGGAAGAGTGCTGACAATCATGTTTTTGAGCCTTGCATCAAGATTAACAAGTCTCCTTTCATCGTCAGTCCATTGAACTTCTGGTTTGACAATGTCAATCACAATCTCAGGAGCATCAACAGTTGCTCCTGGTGTTCTTTGAACCAGAGTTGGAATATAAGGACCGACGGTCAGTAAAGACATAAGATAGGGTTCCACACCCACTATATGTAGTAACATTCTTTCCTTCCAAGACCCAAAGTCATCGGGCTCGAATCTTGGAGGGACAGATACGTAACCGAAGTCACGTGTGTTCACTAGGGTTGGAACAGCAGACATGTTCTTGTTTTTAAAAGAAGATTTAGAAAAGAAAGTTTAGAAAGAAAAAGTATGCAAACGGATCTAGTTTCAATGACTTAGAAACTAAGGCTCTGATACCAATTGACAGTCCAGGATTTGCACACTTAAATTAGTTTTAACAAGACAATAAAGTAAAGAACAGAAAGTAAAGAACAAGAATAAGTTCAAGTGTAAATGTCTAAGCAAGTCTAGTCATATGTCTCATTGATTAAACGATGAATACATGGTCGAGATTACAACTTGTCTTACAAGACTACAAATGAACTATGTAATTGCTAAGTCTAGAAAAGAAGGAAAACTTAAACAATTACAAATAAAGTGATACACACTTTCTGGTTAACAAGAACAACTATAATGATGCGGCTGTGTTTCCTTTTATAGGGGATGAATTAGGGCAACACAGCCTTACAATGATAGTGATAGAATGGTGGTTGTCGACTTCTAATTGGCTCTTTGTACTTGATCCAGGAGCCTTTGTCTTCTATACCAAAACGGGTATGAGAGAGAGAAACCCTTGTTTTGGTCCCAACTGTACCTTTGCCATATAAGGTAACATTCAGTTAGGAGAACCACCATGTGACTTCTTGTCTTCTTGTTGGTTTGAAATCTTCCCGCCTTGACAAACAATTAGGAAAGCAAACCACCCGCTGACTCGCTGACGACCCACGTCAGCGACCAAGTCAATGACTCGCTGATGACTCACTGATGACTCGCTGACGACCCACGTCAGCGACCAAGTCTGGTCAGCGAATCCTTGACTCAACAATTTATATACTATACTTTTATCAAATAGCGATTTGCGCTCACTGGTATACAAAAAAAACGCTAATTTGTCATTGATCTTTTGAGAGGCTCTTATTTGCACTAAACAGAGTCATTAATGTATATTTTCCATCAAAGGCATAACATTAGTATCAATTTGTCACCGATCTTTTTAAGAAGACATTACTTGCCACTAGATGTTTCAATTATATTAAAATTGTTGATGAATACTTTAAACATAGTTATCCGATAACACATATCAAATTATCAAATATGTGAGACTCTTATAGATCACATATTATCATGATTTAACAGAATATTCAAATATACACATTTAAATACACATATAGTTTAATTTTGTTTAATAAAAAATTACATATCAAAGATTATAACTAAATATTTTAATCTTTAGTATGAGATAACACATATCAAATTATCAAATATGTGAGACTCTTATAGATCACATATTATCATGATTTAACAGAATATTCATATATAATTTAAATACACATATAGTTTAATTTTGTTTAATAAAAAATTACATATCAAAGATTATAACTAAATATTTTAATCTTTAGTATGAGATAACACATATCAAATTATCAAATATGTGAGACTCTTATAGATCACATATTATCATGATTTAACAGAATATTCATATATAATTTAAATACACATATAGTTTAATTTTGTTTAATAAAAAATTACATATCAAAGATTATAACTAAATATTTTAATCTTAGTATGAGAAATAGCAAACTTACGTAATGAAATGACCTAACCATTTAACTTTAACATTATTCGGTCTCAATTTTTTCAAATACTTCAACATATAACACACAATAATTAGGAAAATGAGCGGCTGGAATCCTAAGGTTTTTATTTGTAAAAACCTTCATACTAATCAAACACAATTCTCATGTGTATTGATTCAGAGTTTTCGTGTGTACATAACTATATGTCAACAAGAAAACAGGAAACTAGCTTTATCATCAGCTATTTGGTATTTAAAGGGTCAGTAATACTGAAAGCGGAAAGTTAACAATGTGGTATGACAATATAAACATTATTATGTAAAATCTAAAATGTAATATTCTATAAAACTGAGTTGTAAATTTGATCTTTTAAGTTTATTTAGTGACAAATTTGATCCATCACATACTGTTTGCCTCAATATCACATTATCATACTTAAAATCTATAATTGGATCATGCAAATATTCAATAGTTGAAGAACTAAAAACATAAACACGAGAGATTGATCGCATTGGACTAATCACAAAGATTGATTACCTCTGATGTTTCTCACAGTCATCACTGAAACTATCGACATTGACATCATCGAGGATGTCGTATGCAGGTACAATACAATCATAATCCGGTTGCATCATTAAGTCAAGTTCCTTAGCACTCTCAGTATCAGTGATGTATGTAGCAATGGAAATATCTGAACCAAAGGTGTCTGTCTCTGATGGAATGTCCGGATAGTCATCTACTGGAGCTTCGATGGTATGAGATGGTGTCTGATTGACTTTCTCTGAAATAATCTATATGTAATCCAAAAACAAGTAGTTAAGTTCTGGAATTACATTCATTTGAAATTTAAACAGCTTATAAAACCAGATTACATCAGTTGTTGTAATATCCAAAAATAATAAAACAATATCTGATGGTGTTAGCAAAATTAACAAAATGATTATTAAATAATAGGGTTTTGCTAAACGAAGCCCTAAAGGCTTTCGTTAAGGTGCATTAATTAGTTGTACACTTCTCATAAAATTCAGGTGGACTTTTAATATGGAAATGATCTCTAATGAAAGAGGACGAAATTTTAAGACTACTCATGCTTTTTGTTTCGTCTAACGATTTACGGTTTGTGAGATAAAACATTTTGAATGATTTGGGTGAATTTTATTATTTAATTGAAGAGAGAAAGAATGTGGTCCAGAATGGTTCTTGAGTTTTTTTTTTTATATGAGTTCTCAAAATAACCCACCCCTATATATATATATATATATATATTATATATATATATATATATTCCTACATCATCGGCTTTCATCTTCCTCTCCATGATCCTAGATAGTTTAAGCCGCAACCTGTTGAAAACAAATTAAATTACATTAATCGTAAATAAGTATGAAACAAACAAATTATATCAATCATATGAAAATGAAATCAATTAATCAAATACATGATAAAGAGTTACCGGAGTTTTACAGTATCGATCGATTCAATCAAACGCCTAATCTACACGGAAGAAGTACTGGTTCTGTATAGATTTCGGGGAAAAACTCTGCTACGTTGTATGTATATGTACGGAGTATAAGTTTATCAAGAGTTAATTAAAAGATTCGTCCCTGTGGTTTAACCCTTTTCGTGTATTAGCTCAAAACTTTTAGCAAAAATACACCTACTCAAAATCGTTGCACTTTACGTCCCTGTGGCTAATGGCGTTAGTATATATCCGTTAAGTCATATCACATGCCCCACATGTGAGGGCAAATTCGTATTTTGCCCACCACCGCACTTGCCCCCTTTTTATGTTTCTTATATACATGTATACGGATGATCGACACAAATCGTATTTGTGGTTTGCATAAAAAGTCTGATTTTTATTCGTTCACTTTTGAAACACTGGACAATCCTTTATAGGTGAAATACGATCACTTTTTATGCTTTTCAAAAATGGACGTGAACTTGAATCCGTTAACTCCTCACGTGAAGGTATTTTCGTATTTTACTACCATGTTCACTTCAGTCCACCCTTTTCTCTTTCTTTCTTTATTTTCTTTATATATTAAAATCCATATCCCAACCCCCAAAATCAAAACCAGGATCTTTCCTTATTTTCTTTCCATTCATCCAGGTACAAAAAATTGAAGAATGATGTTTTGTTGGTATGGTAAGCAAGCAATAATCCGAACATCATGGACCGACAGAAACCCTGGAAGGAGGTTTTATGCTTGTCCCAAACAGGTGTGTATTCAATTTTTTTTGTTTTTGCAATTAGGTTAAACGAATTCACCTAAATTGGGGATTGTTTGTGTAATAGGGTTCGAAATGTAGATTCATTGGATGGCTTGATCCAGAAATGTGTCAACGTGCCATTGATACTATACCCGGTTTACTGAGGTCAAAGAATCGAGTTGAAGCACAACTCAAACAAAAAAATGAAGAAGTGAAAAGATTGAAGACATTCTTGGTGGTTTCTGCTTTTGTAATTGTGTTGCTTGTTTCTTGTTACCTAGTATGAACCAAGGCGACATAGCTTCACGAAGTGGATGTTTATTGTAAAATATTAAAGGGCTAATTGCTTGGGAAGTACCTGAACTTTGACACTTTTGTTATTGTGAGGCTCGT
Organism: Erigeron breviscapus; assembly: GCA_034093135.1. Classification (NCBI taxonomy): domain Eukaryota; kingdom Viridiplantae; phylum Streptophyta; class Magnoliopsida; order Asterales; family Asteraceae; genus Erigeron; species Erigeron breviscapus. Next base: position 97,643,649 of record CM067170.1, on the reverse strand, counting down.
ACAAAAAAAATTCTTTTAAATGAAACGGTTAAAATGGTTAATATATTTTCCAACTCATTTTTTTTTTTAATTCATTTATGGATGACATGTATATTCCATGTTTTTTTCTTTTTAATTACTCATTTCCAAATCAAAAGGTTGACCAGAAGAAGAAACTTGATATACACAACACTTTTGTTCTCAAATTCAAGTAGTAGCCATCCACATACATTCAGGTCAACTAAAAACAATCAAACAAAAGATCCACAATATACACATAATCTTGAATAACTAATACGTATTTTGTTGTTGGGTGTTGCTACTAACTTGTAACATATATACAATATATATATATATATATAATATATATAAATATAATATATATATATATATATATATATATATATATATATATAGAGAGAGAGAGAGAGAGAGAGAGTTGAGTTATTATGAGAACTAATAAATTGTCGAGAACTGAGAACTAATATGACCATTAGATTATTAAATCAATGGTTAAAATGAATTTAATGGCATTTGTAATAATTTTGAATACAAATTAATTTAATAATAAACAATTAATGTTGTTTATACACCCGGGCGTTGCCCCGGGAGTCATTACGTTTGTGAATGATTTATTAAAAAAATTATTTAAATTTATTAAAACGACTGTGTTAGTGGAATTGTTGAAATATGTCTAAAAATAACTATATTAATACCGATAATGACACTCTTAGAATATTGATATAATGAGTTACAAACATAATATGTAACAATAATAGAAAATGTTGCAATGAAGTATTATTAATGTAATAACAACATTTCAATAACGATGAGATAAGGTGTTACAAATAGGTATGCGTTAATGAGTCGGGGTTAATAATTTTTTTTAGAAAAAGAAGTATCATTTTAGTTAAAAGTAAAACAAAAGTTTAGCAAAAAAAACTGGCACGTGCCATTTTAAAAAACAAAAATAAATAAATTTGTGCGAAAGTGAAAATGGTTCATTTGGTGCATAAATATTAAAATGAAATTTTCAATGTAAAAATGTTATAAAAAAAAAAGATAGAGGTATACTGCTTAATGTAGTTTTAATAAACAAATGACTATTAAAAGCCAAAAATACTATAGTAAATAAGAAAAATAAAAATAAAAAAACAAAAATATAAATAAAAAGATAAAAACACAAAACAAAAAAAAAATAAAACCAAAAGAAGGCCCAAAATAAAATAAGGCCCAAAAATATTCAACCAAAAAAAGAGCCCAAATTCAAAGGTCTTATCACTATCTTTACACGCGTTTCGGTATTTTTAGAATTTATTATAATAAATAACAATAATAAAGGGCATAATAGGAACATGAAATTAAAAGTGATAAAGTGAAAACGTAACACACGTTAGTTCGTTCGAAAATCATGGAACTCACATTTTAAAAGTTTGTCAACTTCTTCTTAACTTCATATTAATTAATAATAATAATAATTGATGCATATATTTTTCTCAAATTTACTTTTAATCGTTTTACAAATTATTAATTATATTAATCAATAAAAAAAAGTACTGACTTCAAAATTTAGTAATAATATAAATATCATTTTTAAATTTATTAATTTCTTAATACATGGTTATGAAATATAAAAGTGTGAGTATATTTAACTAATAAACATGTGAAAATAAAAAAAAACACATATTTTTAATTGCTACACATGTGAATGATCCTATCTATTAATGTATAAATAATCTTTTTATTGAAAAAATATATATCTTTTAGTTGGTACACATGTGAATGTTAGCTTGTACACGTGTGAATGACCAAATTCACAAGTGGTACACATGTGAATGACCCTAGTATTAATATTTTTTTATTATAACAAATATATATTTTTAGCTGGTACACATGTGAATGATCTAATCTATAAATGTATAAATATTCTTTTTACTGTGAAAAAATATATATTTTAGTTGGTACACATGTGAATGTTAGCGTGTACACATTTGAATGACCAAATTCACAAGTGGTGCACATGTGAATGACCCTAGCGTATAAATATTTTTTTCATTATAGTAAAATATATCTTTTAACTAGTGCACATGTGAATGACCCTATCAAATGTATACGTTTTTTTTATATTATAACAAGATATACACATGTGAATTACGTATCAAAATGGAAGTTTTAAAATAACTTGTGACTTGTTAGAGTTTACATATATCAGATTTTGATTTAGATAATTGTATACGTTTTAATTATGCTAATTAGATAATTATTTAGATAATTGCTAAAACATCTTGTAGAAAAATATGAAAGAAAATAAGGTTGTGGATTACTTTTAAACTTGCAAGCCTAATATTTTATTCTTATAACTAATGAATATGAAATAATTTAATTAATGGAGAAAAAAAATTGATAACCAGATTTGTAACGAAAATAGATAAGCATGCAAATTTTATTTGAATTCTTTTTGAAACTTTCGGCCATTTTGCCCATAGATACAAATCAATTAAAAATGTAACAGCTAAAGGATGAAAATAACTAGATTGAGATATTTAAGGGGTATTTTTATTTAAATTGTTTAATATTTAAGTTGGTTTTATAAAATTACAATATTAACCTTATGCATATTAATGAGAAAAAATCATGGTTCTTGACAAATATTTGGTTCTCATTTTATCTTTTTATATATATATATATATATATATATAAGATATAATATATATATATATTATATATATATATATATATATAATATATATATATATATATATATATATAGAGGACGGAGAGGATGGGATGGAAGAAGGACGAGAGAGAGAGTTTGAGTTAGTTATTATGCTTGGAGAATAATAAAATGTCAAGAACGTGAGAACTAATCAAGACCATTAGATTAGTTAAATCAATGGTTAAAAATTAATGCCATTTATGTAATAAATTTGAATACAAATTAATTTAATAATAAACGAGATATGTCACCCCGGGCGTTGCCCAGGGACATTACGTTTGTGAATGATTTATTAAAAAAATTATTTAAATTTATTAAAACGACTGTGTTAGTGGAATTGTTGAAATATGTCTAAAAATAACTATATTAATACCGATAATGACACTCTTAGAATATTGATATAATGAGTTACAAACATAATATGTAACAATAATAGAAAATGTTGCAATGAAGTATTATTAATGTAATAACAACATTTCAATAACGATGAGATAAGGTGTTACAAATAGGTATGCGTTAATGAGTCGGGGTTAATAATTTTTTTTAGAAAAAGAAGTATCATTTTAGTTAAAAGTAAAACAAAAGTTTAGCAAAAAAAACTGGCACGTGCCATTTTAAAAAACAAAAATAAATAAATTTGTGCGAAAGTGAAAATGGTTCATTTGGTGCATAAATATTAAAATGAAATTTTCAATGTAAAAATGTTATAAAAAAAAAAGATAGAGGTATACTGCTTAATGTAGTTTTAATAAACAAATGACTATTAAAAGCCAAAAATACTATAGTAAATAAGAAAAATAAAAATAAAAAAACAAAAATATAAATAAAAAGATAAAAACCAACAAAACAAACAAAAAAAATTGAAAAACAAAAGGAAGGCCCAAAAATAAATAAGACCCAAAAAAAAAAAAACTATTCGAAACAAAAAAAAGCCCAAAAAATTCAAAACGGTCTAGCATTATTCTTTACACGAGTTTCGGTATTTTTAGAATTTATTATAATAAATAACAATAATAAAGGGCATAATAGGAACATGAAATTAAAAGTGATAAAGTGAAAACGTAACACACGTTAGTTCGTTCGAAAATCATGGAACTCACATTTTAAAAGTTTGTCAACTTCTTCTTAACTTCATATTAATTAATAATAATAATAATTGATGCATATATTTTTCTCAAATTTACTTTTAATCGTTTTACAAATTATTAATTAAATTAATCAACAAAAGAAAAGTATGATTTAAACATTTATAATAATATAAATATCATTTTTAAATTTATTAATTTCTTAATACATGGTTATGAAATATAAAAGTGTGAGTATATTTAACTAATAAACATGTGAAAATAAAAAAAAACACATATTTTTAATTGCTACACATGTGAATGATCCTATCTATTAATGTATAAATAATCTTTTTATTGAAAAAATATATATCTTTTAGTTGGTACACATGTGAATGTTAGCTTGTACACGTGTGAATGACCAAATTCACAAGTGGTGCACATGTGAATGACCCTAGTATTAATATTTTTTTATTATAACAAAATTTTTTAGCTGGTACACATGTGAATGATCTAATCTATAAATGTATAAATATTCTTTTTACTGTGAAAAAATATATATTTTAGTTGGTACACATGTGAATGTTAGCGTGTACACATTTGAATGACCAAATTCACAAGTGGTGCACATGTGAATGACCCTAGCGTATAAATATTTTTTTCATTATAGTAAAATATATCTTTTAACCTTATACACATGTGAATGACCCTATACGAATGTATACATATTTTTTTATATTATAACAAGATATACACATGTGAATTACGTATCAAAATGGAAGTTTTAAAATACTTGTGACTTGTTAGAGTTTACATATATCATATTTTGATTTAGATAATTGTATACATTTTAATTATGCTAATTAGATAATTATTTAGATAATTGCTAAACAATCTCGTAGAAAAATACAGTATGTAGAAAATTATGAAAAAGAATAAGGTTGTGGATTACTTTTAAACTTGCAAGCCTAATATTTTATTCTTATAACTAATGAATATGAAATAATTTAATTAATAGAGAAAAAAAATTGATAACCAGATTTGTAACAAAAATAGATAAGCATGCAAATTTTATTTGAATTCTTTTTGAAACTTTCGGCCATTTTGCCCATAGATACAAATCAATTAAAAATGTAACAGCTAAAGGATGAAAATAACTAGATTGAGATATTTAAGGGGTATTTTTATTTAAATTGTTTAATAATTGGTTTATAAAATTACAATATTAACCTTATGCATACTAATGAGAAAAAAATTCTCATGGTTCTCGACAAATATTTGTTCTCGTTTTATCTTTTTATATATATATATATATATGTATATATATAAACTGTAGATATATATATATAATATATATATATATAATATATATATATATATATTGTGGTCAAGAACGGCAAGGGAACACTAAAGCCAAATCATATATAGAATCAAGGAGGTTTAGTGATGAAAAAAGCCATTGGGTGGCGGCGCCGATGGTGGTTGTCGGAGAGGTGGAACAAGGGACAGTATAGCTTTCAACCTAACGACGACCACCACCAATAACCATAGCTTTCAACCACCACCACCGGATCGCGAAACACTATATCTTTCAACCACCACCACCGTTTTGCAGCGACAACATTCAATCACCACCAATTTCCCTCGTATCCGGACAACACCTAAACCATCTGAAGTTAACTATTTGGGAGCTTGGGAAAATGGGAAAATACCAAGGGTTTGATTTTGAAATAGTTCAAGGCATATCTGTATAACTACGATAAGTAAGTAGATGATAATTCTAAGGATCTGTATTTTGGTGGGTGAGGTTTTAATTTGGATTGGGGAGGAATTATGCATGATTTAGATGCAGAAGATGTCAACATATATGTATGTATTTTGTTTATATTTAATTTATTATTATATTATGCACATGGAAAATGACCTGGCAAGTTCGTAAACAAAATAATGGAAAAACCGGCTAATTACGGGACACGTAAGCAATATTTGATCGCGGTCCCACAAAAGTAATATTAACCGTTTCAATGCCCTTTAAAAGCAATTTTTTTGTACGAGCCTCACAATAACAAAAGTGTCAAAGTTCAGGTACTTCCCAAGCAATTAGCCCTTATGTGTATTGCCACAAGTTAAAAATACTAATGTCGCTTTTTGAACCCTATTAAAAATAGAAACTGCACATTTGATAAAAATACATGATTACAAGTTATGGTATTAGTGTTGGAGTCAAGTCACTCATACATTACAAGAAAGATTTGAAGATGACAAACAACTCAAGAAATACTTAAGTCCTTGGTTCTGGAGCTGAGTCAGCTTGAATAATTTCAAGCTGAGTCAGCCTGAACATCTTCACTAGAAGATGGTATCTCTCAAGCTGCATCAAAAGAAGAACAAGCACTTGGTCTAAATCAAAGATGAAGAACAAGGATAGAAGACCAAGCTGATGGGTGGAAATCAGCTTGGGTCTTACAGTCAGCTTGGAAGGTACATTGTCAGCCTGGAGTCTTGCAAGTGCTCCAGAGTTGTTACAACTTTGTATATATCATCAATCAACTGGATAAGCATCAGAAAGGACATTCTAGAAGTGCCAGTTGTTGATTGTAAACATTCTATGAGGTGTCCATTTAGTTGTTGTTGCACAATCAACCTTGGTGAGCACATGGGGAACAAAAAGGACAATGTCACTATCACCAGGTACTGATCAAACAGAGACCATCAGATCAAGATGCGTGTAAAAGAATGGACGGCATCCAAGGCAGTGTTGATGCCTATATAAACCAGCATTTGTGTCTCAAGAATGTGTGCATCCATTACATTAACTCTCACAACGATTAAAGCTTATCAGCTTGGATCCGTGTTGTACTCAGCTTAGGCTAGTAGAGTTAATAAACAAAGTTGTAACTTGTTATTCAGCCAAGTAGTTAGATTTGTAGGCTAATCTGTTCCACAACTACTTGTAATTCTTTTTATTTATCAATAAAAGAATTAGTTGAAATCAGCTTACACTTTGTTCTTGGACTGCACTTTACTTTACGTCTTTATATTCTGTTCATTACTACTAGTTTCATTAATATAATTATCTCAAGCTGAATATGGACAAATACTTTAAGATAATTTACATTCCGCATTAAAAAGTATTTTCAAGCTGATTAAGTTTAAAAGTTGTATTCACCCCCCCCCCCTCTACAACTCTTTGAGACATCTTAAACCATCCTGTTATCTCCTTTGGGACCTATCAGGTGGTATCAGAGCAGGGGTTTCGTAATACACTTAACTTGATCCCTCTCATTTAACTTTTATTTTGGTTTAAAATATGTCTCAACCTATGTACACTGATAATGGTTCTTCAACCAGACCACCCATGTTTGATAAGACTGATTTCAGTGGGTGGAAAGGTAGAATGTCCCTTTTTCTTGAATCTATTGATAATGACATGCCTGACATACTTGTTGATGGACCTTATGTTCCAAGGGATACAGTAATCACACCTAGGCCAGCTCCAACTGATGGATCTGAGCCTGGTGCACTTGATGTCAGAGTTGTTATCAAACCCAGAGCAGATTGGGGTGATGAAGATAAAAGAATGGTCAACTTGGATGTAAAGGCCAGGAACTTTATTGTCCAAGTTGTACCTAAGGACATCTATAGAGCCATTAGACATTGTCCTAGTGCTAAAAAGATGTGGGATACATTGACTGTTATGTATGAGGGTTGTGCAACTTCTATGGAGTCTACCAAGACTACCTTAACTAGAAGGTATGAAAGATTCTTTGCACATAAGAATGAATCCCTCACTGACACTCATACCCGATTTAATGCACTTGTTAATGACTTGATTGCTATTGACATACATAAAGATGATGATGTACTTAAAAGCAAATTTTTAGATTCATTACCTTTAAAATGGAATAACTATGTTGCTAGTGTCAAATTAAGTCCTGTGTACAAAGAACTTGACTTACCAGGTCTCTATGGGTTGCTTCACAACCATGAATGCATTGAAGCTGAAAAGCTGATTGCCATGGGTGATGCTGTGGGAAGCTCTAGCTCTGCACTTGTTGCATCTTCAACTGAGCATCCCAGCCCACTATGTGATGAACCTGTTCCAAGTCAGTTTATGAGTGATATTGTTGAAACTGATAAACCTTGTGAATCTGAGACTGAATATTATTCTAGTGATGAAACTGAGAGTTTGGCTAGTGAGGTTGCCATGTTGGCTGAAAGATTAAAAGGAGAAATTTTTCAAAATTTAAAGGAAAAGGAAAAGGATTTTCTAAAAGTGACAAACCCAAAAAGCCTTTGGATATGTGATGAGCGTCCATTTTGTGATTATTTCCTATATCATTAGGTCGTGTTTTGATGTCTAAATGAGTTAAGAAATGTGAACTTTTGGTACTTAATGGGATGACATGTTATGATAGGTTCACAAGGCGTGCAAGTGAAGGCAAACGTCTCTACTCAACTTAACACGAAGCCACAAGACTTTTGGACGAAGACTAGCAAGCGGAACATGAAGGATTTGAGGCCGACATGAAGCACACGACCACCTGTTAGTATTTTGGGCATAACTTCTTCATACGGACTCCGTTTCTGACGAGTAAGCTATCCACGGAACGGGGAGAGAAAGATCTACAACTTTCGTGTTGGACCTGAAGCCCCCAGCGCCGCTCATTTCACTCCAGCGCCGCTGGAAGTGATCCTGAAGCAGCCAGCGGCGCTGGGACATCACCAGCGCCTCTGGGATCACCAGTGGCACTGGGACCATCACTAGCGGAGCTGGGAGTCAGCCAGCGGCGCTGGGACTTCTACCAGCGCCGCTGGGAGCACCGTCAGCTAGGGTTTTCATCCAGAAACCTATAAATACCCCTCTAAAACCCTAGGGCCGTAACTCACTTCCTCCAGGCGACTTGTAGGTCGTTTCTATGGTATTTTCACCACATCTAAACCTCGTAACACCTCCATATCAACACTGTAACATCCATGATTTTTACCCGTTGGACCGTGTATGTATTTTGACTAACTATTTTAATAAACGAAAACTTTGGACATAATTGTGTACATTTATCTGTAAATTGGGCCAACTATAAGGTCATATTTGGACTCCTAGAATTAAGTCCATGTTCCAAGACCATGATATTGGCCCATACGTGTTATGGAAATTAGATTATAACGATAATTGAGTAACTGTAGTAACGGAGAAAAACGTATATACGAAACCTTAAGTATAATGTACGGTTTCAATAGTGTCGGTGGCACAGTGTCGGTGGTTATCTAATAATTCCATTAATGGGACAAAGCCGACATACTTTATGAAAAGTAGGAATACTCGTGAAATTGTCACAAGCTATATTTGATTATTAGTTGAATAATGTTACTAGTAGACATCCGACAAAACTTTTATAAAAGGTTATAAACCCGTGATTTATTTTAGTTGTTTAGTAATCATGGACCCAGTCAAGTAGCGGATATATATCCCTACTACCTCACTTATTGATATATATTCACGGATACCCTCTATTATTACACACTCTATTATTATTATTCCTATTTCTACTTCAGGAGAACCCAAACCCCCTCCCCTTTCATTTCTTCTTCCTCCTCTCTGATTTCTTCTAATTTCTGGATATAATCATCAAATTTGTAAGGAAGTTAACTAACTTATAACAATAATTATCATCAATCATCAAGAGAATTCAAGGTTTAATTGGTTCAAAGTGTTCATCCCGTTCTTCAAACCCAAAATTCGAATTTATGCATCAAAAGACTTTTGGTAAGTTAAACTCATCCCATAATCACCATTTTATGTTTGTTAACATGTTTCTAGTTGTAACCAAGTGTTTTCGGGTCACAAATCGAGCCAAAAGTCGAATTATGGTTTGTTTGGTTTTGGTTTGGGTTGAAATGATTTGGAAGTGATTTTGAAGTTATGGGTTGAAACCATGAAGTGGGTTGGGTTTGATTATGTGTATATATGTATATTTAGGTCCAAAAACGAGTTGGAAAGGTCCCTTGGTCGATTTCTAGAGTTAAAATTGGTTTAGGAGGGTTTTAGGGTCGTGTTTGGGCTTGGTTTCTTACTGGTCTGGGTAAAATCGCGCCGTGAGGTCCCTTAGTCGCGTCGTGAGGCTTCAGGTTTACAAGAATTTCGAATGCAGATCAAAATATCGCGACGAGATGTCAAAATCTCGCGCCGCGAAGTCAATTTCTCGCGCCGTGAAGTCAATTTATCGCGCCGTGATAAACTGCAGAAAAGTCATTTTCAAACACTTATAACTTTTGATCCGTAAGTCCGTTTTTGACGATTCAAGTGGCCACGGAAGCGTAATTGAGTCTATTTTCCAATGGTATATGCCTCTGAGTCCAGAACATAGTTATAACATTTCCAAAGTTTTGATAAAGCAACAGTGGTCAAGTTTCGACTAGTCATTATGAAACAAAATGTAATGATTTCACTTCGGTTGGATCAAAGCCTTATAAAATGGACATAATAAAGCTTTTATGATAAGAATAGGGCAATATTCATAGGACCTTACCTCTTGAGATGCTTTAGGATTAATGTGATACGTGTATGATAGGTTTCAGCTATCGTGGACATTGATTCTACTTTCTTTCGACTTGGGAATTTATTACTCATTTCAGGTGAGTTTCGTAAACCCTCCCTACTCAATTGAGATTCGGGCTGAAAAGTGTACATGTTTGTTGATTGATTGTTTGTTTAATGTATTGACTTGTTGCTCGGTTAACTTTGACTTCGTTATGAATACTTGTTGTGCTTTAGATAGTTGTACATACATGGAAGATAATTATACTTTTTATGAATAGTAGATGTGGTGGGAAGGCTGCGGGTGACCCTATATATAAGCATCGATGATTCCTTTAAAGTAGAATTATAAGAGTGTATGTGCATCGTATTTGTTGGTTGATTCACTTGTTATGATATGGACCGAGATGTTAATTGTTTATTTGTTGATTATTGATATGATTACTTGTGGTTTAATGTCGCTTTGATTATCATGTAAATGATATATCATGTTAGGCGTATTGGTTAATGATGATTGTCGCTTTGATTATCATGTAAATGATATATCATGTTAGGCGTATTGGTTAATGATGATTGTCGCTTTGATTATCATGTAAATGATATATCATGTTAGGCGTATTGGTTATGATGATTGTCGCTTTGATTATCATGTAAATGATATATCATGTTAGGCGTATTGGTTAATGATGATTGTCGCTTTGATTATCATGTAAATGATATATCATGTTAGGCGTATTGGTTAACGTTTAATGGTGTATTGTATAATGATATTGATATTGAAACGTTGATTGTATTGAACTGTGCTAATGTGAAACCTTTTAGGGTTTTCTTTGGACATGATTAGGTATCCTAATCCTCGCTTATTGTTAACGGTTGTTATCTCGACACGGTTATTCCTTGTTACTTGTCCCTACGAACTCACCAACTTTATGTTGACGCTCTTTAGTACACTTTTCAGGTAATCAAGTTAATCAGAGACAAAATGGATAATTGCATGCTTGCTTGCTAGGATTGGACTAGCTTTGGACTTTCTGGATCCATGATCCTTACTTCCCTTTTATGGGTTACTTTTAGGATCAACTACTATCGATTGAATTGCCTTTTATTATTGATTGAACATGTATTTTGATGAATGTTGATGATTGTATACGTTTGTACAAGTTTAAGGATTGTTTCAATCCTATGTTTTCATATAGTTTGACTCTACATAATTTCCATGTCGTGCTGTGCTTTTCTAAGTGATACCCCATGATTCCGCCATGTTGGGGTGTTACAGAATGGTATCAGAGCCGTGGTTGTAGAGAATTAGATGGATTGACCTAGTCTATAGCCATTGCACCCACATTTCATATTAGCATGCATGATAGGAAATTTTGTATGCAACGTGAACTGTATGATGCATAAAAATGGTTTAAACGGAGTTCGTAGGTTACTTATGATTTGATGACTTGATTGTTATATGACAACTTGATGGACGTATATGATAGTGTCGGGATACACCGTGAATTGTGGAATTATTGTGATAAACGTTGATGTGTGTGGAATCTTGGATGCATTTATTATTTGTTCCCCAGCAAAATGAAATGATGGCATTAATGGAGTATAACATTTGATAACCCTAGAGGCGCCTGATCAACAAATCTATGGTTATCCTATGTCATATAAAGTTAATGATCTCATGGATTGCGCCTCGTGGATAAAGTATAGTAGCTAACCCGGTATGTTAATGAGTGTTGGTTAGGTGGAGGGTTAGCCGCTGGTACACCCTGTATACATACCCGGTCAACACTTAGAGAACATATCGGAACCGAGTTTTGGACATCCATTCTATATATTAACGGTGTGGAGGGTTAGCCGATGGTACACCCTATATACAAACACTTTTAATGTGTCGAATGTTGAAGTTAAAATTCGGACTATGCTTTACCCACCTTGTTATGACTTGACCCCTTTTATTTATATAGTGTTGAATGTTTCGTGATTGTAAATTATATGAATAATGATAAGTTATTATGAATTTGACATGATGGCATGATAGTTAAGACATTAGTACATTTGCCTTAGTATTATGATATGAATAATGTATTGAGAACTTGAACCTTGAATGATATGTTATGAACTTGAATTTGAACAGTATGTCATAAATTCGAACTGAAACGATATATTGTGAACAAGAGCTTGACTGATGCGATATGAGTTGGAACTTGTTAAAATTAGTGTGGAATTGAAATCTATGTTAATTGAAATAGTAGTACAGGTATAGGGGATTTTGGATGAGTTGGTAATGTGATGGGCTGACCAATGGTATGTCTTATATTATAAGCATTACCGGATGACCCATGTCTAAGCTATATTACTTATAATTGTCTACAATTATCAGTCATTGTTGGAATAACAGTATGAGAATAAGATCTAGAATACATGCTTATTAAGGTCTTAGATACTTATAATCTATAATTGTAGACCAAAGAATTATTATGAACTATAGACTAAGTTCAAATTTATAGCTATGATTGATTGATAGGATGAGACAAGAATTTTTGGAAACTATGGTAATTAAATGAGTAAAATACTATGAAATGGTTATGTGATCTAGTGCGAACGAATGATTGGAAATACTATTAATATGAATATTGAGATTAATTTAGTAATAATTAGCTTGTGTTCAAGGAGATGGCTAGAACAAGAACAAACATAATGGTCATGAGAAGTTAAGTAATTAAAGGATTATATGAGTTCTTCTGTATAGATGATATCAGTAGAGTAAAGTCCCTCAGATTTCATTGTTGGTAGACTTTATACTTTGGAGTAAAATATATTATTTCACTACGATGTCTGCTTATATAACGTAAGCAATGATGTCAGAGAACAATAATTTTCAAAATGGCCGACAAAGAATAACTTCTCGCCAATAAAGCCAATTATTTAGCATTATTATATTTAAATCTAGAATTGAATGAGATAAAGTTGAATAACTTTATCAGAATAATTTAATGAAACCAATAATAGGGTAGACTATGAACAGGAGTAGAGCGGGTAATTGGAATGCGAGAACTTTGGTATGAATATATATTGCACAATCTATATATATGACAACATGTTAGGTCCATATTTACTGGACTCGCTCCAGACTCGACTACTGGAGCCTTACTGAAGATCTGTCCAGAACATGTTCTACTGGACCTACTCCAGACTTGGAATCTGGAGTCCCTCTGAAGATTTGTCCAGAAATAATGGAAGACCAGTGAGCAAATACTTGTATAGGAAATCTGGAGTATTCTACAGATGAGCTCACTGGACTTCACCCCAGTCCAGATCAACTCTACTGAAGACATTCTGACTGAAGTCAAAGACTGAAGTCTGAAGAAAGAAGACTAACAAATGGCGGAGTCCACTGGAAAGTCTTACCAGATCTGTACACTGGAGGATTGTTAGTGTTCTAGACCCTACAAGTCTGAACACTGATATCGAGGATTGACTTATGCCTTTACACACTTTCCAAAGAACAATCCACTTGTTCTTTACCAAAGTATACGTGTGTAAAGGTGGTTGGATAAAAGGATACACTTGCACTTGATGTGACTTTATCCTTATTCCTTATCCAATACATTTAATGTTCTTGTCGGATCATTAAATGTATGCAACAATATTTGTACGGCACAAAATTCACTAGTGAATTTTGTTGCCTATAAATACAAAGTCATTTCCTTGAGAAAAATACTTTTAAGCATACACTTTGCATGAAAGTGAATTTGTCCAAATACTCTCGATCTTAAACAGGGATACTTCACAACTTTAAGTATCTCGATCCTAAAGAGTTATTTGACAAATATAGATCATTTGTAACTCATAGGTTGTTAGGATACATACTTAATTGTATTATTTTGATTCCGCAACAACCTTGTATTTTATTTAACATCATAAATAAAATACCCATGAAAAATACATAATGTTCCACTTTATTTGTTTATTGCTTTAAGTCTTGTATTACTTTATTTATATACTTGCATTTATATTAAAGTAATACTAGTCCATTCTAGTGCTTATTAGACTTGTTGTATCTTACACTTTCTAGGTTAACCATCTCGTAATTAAGGGACTCACATTTGGTATCAGAGCAGAAGGCTAAACATTGCCTAGATCTGTTTCTTGATGGCTAACCAAGAAAATACACAAGGTTTATAGTCTTGGTCCCGATCCTAATGCAAATATTAATGATCAAAATGAACCACCAATTGTTAATAACACTAATCCACCTCCTCCTCCTGCTTCTCCACACGTGCATGTGCACTACTCAAATAATCCTGTTCCTAAATTCAGTGGGAACAGTGATGAATTTGGTACGTGGAAGGCTAGGATGGTTTTGCATGTCACTGGTATTGAGAGGAACATGATGAAAATTTTAAATGAAGGTCCTTATGTACCTACATCACCTCTCAATCCCCTTCTTGATCCTTCTGGATCTAGAAGAGGAAGGGAAAAAGAGGGAGGAACATTGGTCAGAAGAGGAGAGGAGATTGGTGAATCTAGACACCCTTCTCAAAAACATGATCCTCGGGGCCGTTCCAGAAACCCTAATTCCCACACTAGTTCTTTTCCTAGTGCTAAAACCATGTGGGATAAACTTTTAAACCAACATGAAGGAGGAGATGACACCATTGTCACCAGAAAGGTCTCCTTAAACAAGAGGTATGAGTCATTTTTTGCTCAACTTAACGAGTCTCTCACTGGTACTTACACCAGATTTATGAGTATCATAAACCAATTGAGAGGTCTTGGGGTTGAGAAGGACAAGGATATACTTCTGAAGAAATTTTGTGACATTCTACCCACCAAATGGTCTCACATGATCCTAGTCTTACGACAAGGTAAAACTCTGCACACACACACACTCTCTCAACTCTATATGGAGCTTTCAGGTACACTGAAGAAAATCAAGCTCAGAGAGTGGTGGCAGAACAAAATGCTTTTAACCATGCCTCCAGTAGTCCTAATGTGGTTAGTCATACTGAACCACATAGTACAGCACTGATATCTTCTGAGAATGTATTTTCTATGAAGAAGATGGTGTCTGAACTATGGATTCTGGAGAGTCCAGTCAAATCTCTCCAGACTGTGTGATGAAACTGAAGATGATGACCTTATTGCAATGATTGCTAAAACGTTTAACCGTTTCAAAGCAAGAGCAAATAGGCCATTTGGACAATTTGCATCCAGTTCTTCACTGATAAGACCAATTTGACATGCTTTAAGTGTGGCAAAAAGGGTCATTTCATGAAAGAGTGCAGGTCCAACCAGTTTGTATCCAAGCCTGGTCCATTCTCTTCTAATAATAAGCTGATGATAGCTATAAATTGAAATATAAAAAGCTTAAGGCCCAGATTGCTCTCATGGCACAACAAATTGAAAACAATAATAAGTGCATGATTGCAACAACTGAAGAGAAGTGGGTTCCGTCTGATGAATCATCTGCTGATGAAGAAGAAGAAAGAGATTGCTGTTACATGGCTCTGGAAGACGATGAGCACCTGGTGAAGGAAGATGTCACATCTGGACGATGGGTAGACATTGTTATTAAGAAGGTTAGTGATTATGATTGCGCAACTGACCAAGAACTAAAACTGGACATAGCCGAAGCTCTTAATTCTGATTTGATTTTTGTAGAAACTGTTAGATCTGATTGTGTAAATGGTCTAGAAACAGATTCTTCTGAAATAACTGCTTTAAAATCAAGATTAAAAGAACTTCAAGACATTGAACTGGCATTTCAAGCCCAGGTTCTGGTAACTGAATAATTGATTCAAGAAAAACAAGATCTTGAGATCATTTTAGAGAAAGAAAAACTGGTAATAAAATCATGGCTAAAAACCAAAAAGCCATATGATGCTGTATTAAAACAATTTCCTGCTCAAAAACGTGCATATTTAGATGGAAATACTCATATAGCATCATTAATACCAGTAATCGATCGATTACCAGAGGAGTTCAGGCCCACCACTATTTATGATGAGCCTGTAACTCCCAAGGCCAATTTTTACCCAGTTCAATTCCCAGAGGTTAAGACTGGAGAGCTCCAGATGACTGCTCCAGTTAAAAAGGCCTATCGGAATAGACCTTTGCCTCAGACCAATCCCTTACCAAAGCCTAGGACTGGAAAGGCTAAGGTATCATCTGAAGAAAATATTTTGTCCAGGATAGAGAGCCAGATTCAAATTCTGACTCGTCAATCTCAAAGTTTTAATGCAAGATTAAACTTTATTGAGGGTACTTCATCTGGCCCTAGACAAAATACAAAACCTTTTGCTAAGAAAGATAAATCTATTTCTCCAGTTGAGAAAAAGAAAAAGGTTTCAAAACTATCAACCCCAGTGGTCTTTTCAACTAAGACCACTGTTGAAGAAAGTGAACTAAACCAGATTGCCCCAGGGACCTATACGGGAGGGTCCAGTGAACCCATCAGTCGATGGGTTCCCAAATCTAACTGATAAATATCTGGTGTATGTGCAGGGCGATCGAAAGAAATATATCTGGTATCTTGACAGTGTTGCTGGCAGGACGATGACCGGATGTAAGACCCTGCTGGAGGAGTTCACCATTTCTGATGGACCCTCCATTACTTTTGGAAATGATGGTGGTGGAAAGACTGAGGGATACGGTGTTCTGAACAATGGACAAGTCAAGTTCAGACGTGTTGCATTTGTGAATGGTTTGAAATACAACCTGATCAGTGTAAGTCAACTGTGTGATGATGGCTATCAAGTTCTATTCAATATTGCTTAGGGTATCGTATTCAACAAGGACTGGAAGGTAGTGTTGATTGCTCCCAGAAAAGGGAATGTGTACGTGATGGATATGGAAAACTCTCCTTCAGAGCAGTGTTTCTATACTCAAGCTGATGAAGACACAAACTGGTTATGGCACAAAAGGTTATCCCATTTAAATTTCAAGAATATTAATAAGTTGTCCAGAAAAACAACTTGCAGATGGGATACCTTCAGTTTCCTTCAAAAAGGAAAGGCCATGTCCAGGATGTGAGATGGGTAAGCAAAAACGTACCAGTTTCAAGACCAGATAGAATTTCAGCATATCTGAACCTCTTCATATGCTTTATATGGACCTCTTTGGTCCAGTGAACGTTCAGACTCGTGCTGGTAAAAGATACACCCTGGTGATCGTAGATGAATTCTCCAGATATTGTTGGGTGATCTTTCTGAGGTCTAAAAGTGAAGCTGCTGCTGAAATCATCAGTCTTATCAAGCAAATTGAGCTCAAGTACAGTCGAAAAGTGTGTTAGTTAAGAAGTGACAATGGAACAGAATTCCAGAATGCAACTCTGGAGTCATTCTGTACTGACACTGGCATCTCCCAGAATTTCTCATCAGCCCGCTCTCCAGAACAAAATGGAGTGGTGGAAAGGAAAAATCGAACGCTGATAGAAGCTGCCAGGAGTATGCTTGCTGAATCTGGTCTGTCTACCAGTTTCTGGGCGGAAGCAATTGCAACTGCTTGCCACACCTAGAATCGATCAGTGTACATCAAAAGACACAAAAAGACAGCCTATGAAGTCTTAAGAAATAGAAAACCAAATATTGGTTATTTTCACGTTTTTGGATGTCCAGTTTACATCCTGAACGACTCCAGTCAGCTAGGAAAATTTGATGCCAAAGCTGATGAAGGGTATTTCTTAGGCTATTCAGCCATTCGCAAGGCCTTCAGAGTCTACAACAAGAGACTGGAGAAGGTCCATGAGTCAATTCATGTAACATTTGATGAATCAAATGCTGCAATCAACAAGAAGCCAGCCCTTGACACACCCCCAGTAACTCCAATTGTCTTTTGTGAATCTGATCCTATAAACGACAAAATTGAAGATTCACCAGACACAGTTTCCAGTCATCCTGATCTGGAACCTGTTCAGAAAAAGAAACTCTCCAGTAGTACACCATTCTATCCTTCTATTATTTTCAAACTACCCTCTGAAATTAATATTGGATCAGATGTTCGTACTACTGCCCCAGTATCAGTATCAGTTGAGAATATACCAGAAATGTCTTCTGGTGAAGAATTCCAAACTGAACCAGTACTTCAAGAAATGCCTTCAAATGAAGAATTTCATGATGCAAATCGTGATTTAAATGATTCAGATGAAGATACTGAAGTAGTCTGGCAAGATCCTCCTCCAGAAGCAACTCCAGAGGAGACTCAACTGAATTCTTGCACTGATATTGTTGTCAGTAACAATCCTGGTCAGTACTCCAGATGGACAAAAGCTCATCCTATTGATCAGATCATAGGTGACTCCAGTAGAGGAGTTCAGACCAGAAGAGCCTCCAGTAATCAATGCTTATATGTCAGTTTTCTATCCTTGATAGAACCAAAGAAGATTGACGAGGCTATGGAAGATCCAAGCTGGGTGACTGCTATGCAAGAAGAGCTTCACCAGTTTAAAAGGAACAAGGTCTGGTATCTGGTTCCTTTCCCAGTTGGAAAGAAAGAACCAATTGGAACAAGATGGGTCTTCAGGAACAAAGTAGATGAAGATGGCCACGTAATAAGAAACAAGGCCAGACTGGTAGCACAAGGCTACTGCCAGTCAGATGTCGACTTTGATGAATCATTTGCTCCAATGGCTAGACTTGAAGCGATCAGAATTTTCTTAGCATTCGTTGCTTATCATCAGTTCAAGGTCTACCAGATGGATGTAAAGAGTGCTTTCTTGAATGGAAAGCTTGAAGAAGAAGTTTATGTCAGACAACCTCCAGGTTTCGTTGATGAAAAGCATCCACATTGGGTATATCGTCTGGACAAAGCGCTTTATGGCCTCAGACAAGCCCCACGTGCCTGGTATGATACTCTGACTAAACATTTGTTGAAAAATGGTTTTAAACGAGGTGCAATTGACAATACCTTATTCATTCTTCATGAGAAAGGTAATCTGTTAATGGTACAAATTTATGTTGATGATATTATTTTTGGGTCTACTGATGAAAACATGTGCAAGAAATTTTCGAAAATCATGTCCACTGAATATGAAATGAGTTTGATGGGTGAACTAACATATTTTCTTGGACTCCAGATTAAACAAAACAAAGATGGCATTTTTATTAATCAGGAAAAATATGTTAGAGATCTTTTAAGAAATTTGATATGAACTCTTCACCATCTAAACCAACTCCAATTTCTGCACCACTGACACTGGACTCCGATCCAGATGGAAAACCAGTGAACACCACTGTCTATAGAGGCATGGTTGGTTCACTGATGTATTTAACTGCCAGTAGACCAGATATTATGTTTTCAACATGTTTATGTGCCAGATATCAGTCTAATCCAAAGGAATCTCATATGCTTGCTGTAAAGCGCATACTGAAGTACCTTAAAGGTATCCCCAGTCTAGGTCTTTGGTATCCCAAAGGCTCAGGCATGGATCTAATGGGTTATTCAGAATGAATAGAATTAGAGCTTTTGTGTGTGTATTTTGTTGTTAATGGAGGTTTCTAGAGAGAGAAAGTAGAGAGAGAGTATAGAGATGTCAGGGAAAGATTAGATTTATGGGTAGTAAAAGTTACATTATGCATTATGGAGGGGGTTTATATACATATGAACAATTTACACTATGCCCCCTTCCATATTAACAAAGTTACATTATAAGTACAAATTAACATAAAGGTACACAAATCAACTACTACATTTATATTTCTAACAATCTCCCCCTTAGTAGTGATTTGAAAAAAATATCCAGTCTTTGTCTTTCTTTAAGCTCTTGTATTTGGTCTGTCTTTGTTTGGATGCCAGAACCAGTTTTCTCCTTCGGGTCTGTCATCTGGAACAATCATATTTGCTTCAAAATTTCTTGGAGGAATGTTATGTGGCCCTGGAAGATGATTAGGCTCGTACTTGATCCAGCAACCTCCTTTCCGACGAACAACATACTTTGACTTCTGAACATTCTTTGCTTCTCTCATCATTCGAATGCTGTCTCGGTATTCAAGCCTTTGATTGATTTTGGAGATCACTTTATCAAGCACTTCCTTTTTCTTTTCATCTTGCTCATCTTCCTTCAAACATAGCAACACATTTTTACAAAACTCCAATGTTCCATCAGAATAAGAAGCAAGTTCATCCATACGAATGAAAATCTTCTTCTTTCGGCTATTTAGAAAGACAACCCCAAAAGATGGTTCTTCAATGACATGACCAATACTGAGCTTTTCAATGTCTTCAGTGTAAAGACTTTGATCTGGATATGGCACATTAATCTTTCTCTTCACAACTTCAAATCCTATCTGAAAATCTTCCAATGAAGCATATTGAATGCAGCTTGACATATATCGTTTAACAGCTTCAAAGGCAATAACATCTTCACGATATCTCTGCATAGCATTCACGAAATGATTGTAGAGAAAGATAATGTCATCAACTGGCAGCAGCTTGAACTGTGTTTCAGTAAATCTGTAGCTCTTGCCATTATCTCTTTTGACATGAAACTTGGGATTGAGATAGTATTCCTTTTAACCAAAATAACTCTGATCAGCACCAAGATCTTGTGATTTCTTTGTTCTTCAAGGAGTTTGGGATTATATTGCTTGGTGAGTTTAAGAAGCTCTTTGTATTCTTCTACTTGTCTTGCTTCCTTAAACTTGTACATTGACTCCAACTCAGGTCTTTTGGTTTTAGTAACTTTGGTAGCTCCACAAAAGATTGGAAAAGCTCTTTCTTCCAAGAATCTAGACTTCTTAGCTGCCTCCTTTGGCTTAACACCCAGTGCAACCATTCTTTCTTTATCCCTCAAGAAGTATCCCCGATTAATGAACCTCCTTTGTTCATCAGTCAATTCAGTTGGAAAGTAATCAGGAAGAACTTCCTCGGATACGATTGCATCTTTCAACACTTGTTTATATGTTGATTTCTTGAAGTTCTGAGATGCAGCCTCAGGAGTCTTTCTCAATTCATCAAAGCTATTGAAGTCTTCAAAGGTATAGTGTTGAGGAGTTGTGAAACCCTGAGTAGAAGATTCTCCAGCTTCTTTTCTGCTTGATGAACCTGTTTCAAAATAATCAAGATCTGGGAAGTCTTCAAACACAGGTTCCTCAACTGCTTCTACATTTGCTGGATTCTCAACAATCTCTGGCTCATCCAATGTTACATTATCTTTTAAGGCTTCAATATCTGCATCTCTCTCAGCATATTCAACTATCTCATCTTCAATCACATACCCTTCATCTTCATTTTCAACAACATTTTCATTATCTTCATCATCATCATCATCATCATCATCATCAGAACTCAGTTCCAAAAACTTCCTTAAGTCTTCTTTGAATTTCTTCATTTTCATCTTGGTTACCACCTTCAGCTCTTTCTTCCATCACCACATCTTCAACAATTCCTTCAACTCTTGCCGAAGTAATTATCAATATTCGTTTGACCTTCTCCTTGGTTCTCCCCCTCGGGGTGATCATCAGAATCAGGATCATCCCGACGAGAAGCAACCGAGGCCGGTCGGCAAGATTCTAATGCCAACAATCTAAGCTCAAAAGCAGCAAGCTTTGCATCATATTCAGCTTTTTGACGTTCAACTTGATCTTGTAAAGCTTTTACTCTTCTTTCAGTTGCAATTTCTCTTTCTCGCACCTCAAGAGCATTCAACACTCCTCTTTCAGTTACAGTCAACAAATCACCCTCAGACCTTAAGATATTCAATAAAACTTCACAAGCAGAGTCTTTGGTAGGTAAATTTGTTGATGTTGATGGAATTTGATTTGGTGTTGGTGTTCTTTGTGTTTGGGTAGGAGGTGGAGTAGCCAACCCGGGGTTGTTGGCACACTTGTGGTGTGACCTAAATTCAGCGATGCTGATTCAGGATTTCCTGCGGATCCTCGGGTTATACCCTCACCAGCAGTTTCAGATTCATGGGCTTTGCAACTCGAATCAATTGGTGTCCTAGACTGTGATAAATCACTGTCCTGGACTTGTTGTTGGGCAACACCACTAACAACACCGGGGTCACTGAGAATGCCCGTTAATACAGTCTCAGGTTAATCCTGAGGAACAGCAGTGTCACTACGGCGTTCATACTGCTCCCCAATCTCTGTCTGAGGACTGTTACCTGCGGCTAAAGTGGCGTGATGTTAGCTAAGGCAGGATTTCCAAGCTGTCCTTGAGGGTCACACAAAGTGGGTCCCTCTCCGCTTGTTCCGGCACCAGTACTCAACTGGGCTTGTGATTCTGTGTGCCTAGGAGATCTAGACTCTTGTGCACGAACTGAAGGCGAGAGGTGGGGCTGGTCCTCTCTATTTCAACACTCTCATCCTCCAAATGAGGAGAGTGTGGTGAGCGTGGCTGATCCCCGTACATTTCTGAGACTAACTCCTGTTGTGAGGAGTCAGAATGGCTGGGAGAGTTTGGTGCATACGAGAATGGGCAGTTCCTCGATTTCTACCCTAGGGTAAACAACCCGGCTAGACACATTGGTTTGAACTAATGGAGGGCCAACGTTTTCTTTATGCCCTTGTCCTAAACCGGACCGCACATCCTCTCTGGTATTTTCAACTCCTCCCTCAAATCCGCCTTGTTCCTCCAGCACAACATCATCTCCAGTGCTAACATGCTCAGTCTCAACCTCAGATTCAACATTATGCACAATTCTTGTTGCTTGTTCAACATCAAACTCCGCTGAGGCACCAGGTTGTTCATTCACATCTGCTGAAGTAGATTCAAGTCTTTGTCTTGCAGATTTAGACGACTTATGTTTTCTTTTTGATTTCTTCTTCTTTGAAGTCTACTTTAGAACACTTCTAGCAGACATTTTAAGTCGTCTACCTAGTGGTGGAGTTGGTTCATCAGGTAGAGCAGATGCAAGTGGTGTTGGATTAAGAATCGATGATGAACGAGGTGGTGTAAAAATTGGTGGATTCGGTGAAACAACGGATGGTATAGGTGTAGATTGGTGAAGATTGTGAAGGTGATGTTTGTGAGGTAATGTTTGGTGTAGATTGTGAAACAGGTGATGAAATAGGTTCAGGTGAAGCAACATCTTGCTCAAACATAACTCTCTTTGACTTTCTTTTCCTCTGCTCAGAGGCCCCTTCATCACTAACCCCTCTTTTTCTTTTTGACAAACTAGGACCCTCACTTGGCGACCTATGCTCAGCTTGGGAAGGAGTCTGTCGGCTTTCAGACCCCATCGCTGAGACTAACCACTCGAGATAAGCCCTAAGGTGAGGACTCTGAGCAGGAACCAGGTTATCAGGAATGGTGGAATCGGAAAAGGTTTTACAGTTTCACAACTTGTGCCTCTCAAGTTGGATTTATACATCGCAATCACACACTTGAAGCTGTTCTCCAATTTTGGAATTTGTTCTGCATTATCAAGAACATCTTCGATAATCAGTGTGAAAAATCTGATAAAGGGAATATATTTTCTGTCTTGTTTATCCTTTCCCTTGACGACTTGAATCATCTTTTTCCAAATAATCGCTGCAAAGTCACACTGCACATTGTGAGTGACTGCATAGTAAATTGACAAGGAATCCTTCGTCATGAGATCTATTCCTTTCTGTGATGGCATCAAGCAGGTGGTTAAAATATTGTACATCGTATGCCAGAGAGTTGCTACATTACTCCTTCTAAAATCTCTCATCGTTGCCAACTCTCCTTCATAACCCAACGAATGAACTCCAGCCAACATTCTTCAACTGATGGGAGTTCTTCGTATTCTTCAAGTACAGGAAATCCAATTGTTGTTCTAAACTCATCCAAAGTGAATCGACAATTAAACAGTTCATCTTCTGACTTTAGAGAAAATTTGAAGTAGTCTGCTGTGTTATGCCTTTTACTTCCTCGTACATATTCAATTGATTGCCACAGCTCAAAGATATACTTCTCAGGTACAATTGCACCTCCAGTCAGAGCATTATTCAGTGGATGATAGCTAAGAATCTCTGGAATGATCGGGAATTTGCAAGCAAATGGAATGTGAAGTGCTTGATTGGCTTGCATCTTCATTGAATCTCCTTCTTTAAACATAGCCATCTTGATAGTTTATTATTTTCTGTTTAAGACAAACTGACCAAAGTATTGACCAGAAAATACAATTTAATCACAGAAAAATAATAACACATACCAACATTTAAGAAACACATTTATTATACAAAGACAATGTTTTGCATATATATTAAAAATGAGAGAACAAAGTAGTACACAAAGGCGTTCGATACCTTGCATCTCACTCAAATATATATACAAAACATGACAATATATAGGATCACATAAGTATTACAAGATAAGAAAACAAGGTAGTACACAAAGGCGTTCGATACCTTGCCTCTCACCCTAAACACTTATGAAATACTATATATTTACCAACACAATACACAAATACATTTAACATTTTAAAAACACAACACAAATAAATATAAAAGAAACATAAAAAAAATAAGAAAAAAAATTTAAATTCTATTTTGTACTATTTGCAGAGCAAAAACCTCTGCAAATAGCACATTTTGAAAAATATGCCCAGAAATTGACAAGGACCAAAAATTGGTTTTGGCAAAAATTTGATTTGTATTGGAGTTGAAACATGTAAATGCAGAGCTCAAAGCTCTGCAAATGAGCAGTTCAGTCCAACTCCTTTTCAATGTATGAAATTTTCTTTTATTGAACAACAAAAATGTTGTCAATTGATAAAGAACAATTTCAATTTGAAAAATTTCAAATTGTACTGTTTGCCGAGCAAAATGCTCTGCAAACAGTTGGATTTAAAACTTTGTGAAAAATTTTCATTTTGTACTGTTTGCCGAGCAAAATGCTCTGCAAACAGTTGATTTTTTTTTTTTTTTTTTTTTTTGGTGAAAATTTTTTTTTTTTTGTGAAAAAATTTTATTTTCTTTTATTTTTTTTTTTTTTTTTTTGAATTTAAAACTTTGTGAAAATTTTTTCATTTTGTACTGTTTGCCGAGCAAAATGCTCTGCAAACAGTTGATTTAAAACTTTGAGAAAATTCTCATTTTGTACTGTTTGCCGAGCAAAAAGCTCTGCAAACAGTTGAATTAAGAACTTGATGAAAAATTTTCACATTGTACTGTTTGCCGAGCAAAAAGCTCTGCAAACAGTTCATTTGAAAACCTTAGGTTAAAAAATTCACTTTGTACTGTTTGCCGAGCAAAATGCTCTGCAAACAGTTGGTATGAAAACTAAGTGAAGAATTTTCATGCATTTGCCGAGCACAAGCTCTGCAAATGGATGGTTCAAGTCTTGACAATTTAAAAATCCAATTTGTACTGTTTGCCGAGCAAAATGCTCTGCAAACAGTTGTTCTAAGACTTGGAACAAGTTTTGTACAAAATATACTGTTTGCCGAGCAAACTGCTCTGCAAACAGTTGTTTTTTTAAGGCTTGAAAGACTTGGAATTCAAAAAGTCCTGTTTGCCGAGCTCAAAGCTCTGCAAACAGTTGAATTAAGACTTGGAAAATTTTCATATGTACTGTTTGCCGAGCAAAAAGCTCTGCAAACAGTTCATTTGAAAACTTAGGTTAAAAATTTTCACTTTGTACTGTTTGCCGAGCAAAATGCTCTGCAAACAGTTGGTATAAAAACTAAGTGAAGAATTTTCATGCATTTGCCGAGCACAAGCTCTGCAAATGGATGGTTCAAGTCTTGACAATTTAAAAATCCAATTTGTACTGTTTGCCGAGCAAAATGCTCTGCAAACAGTTGTTCTAAGACTTGGAACAAGTTTTGTACAAAATATACTGTTTGCCGAGCAAACTGCTCTGCAAACAGTTGTTTTTTTAAAACTTGTAAAACTTTGAATTCAAAAAGTCTGTTTGCCGAGCTCAAAGCTCTGCAAACAGTTGAATTAAGACTTGTGAAAATTTTCATTGTACTGTTTGCCGAGCAAAATGCTCTGCAAACAGTTGAATTTAAAACTTTGTGAAAATTTTTTCATTTTGTACTGTTTGCCGAGCAAAATGCTCTGCAAACAGTTGGTATGAAAACTAAGTGAAGAATTTTCATGCATTTGCCGAGCACAAGCTCTGCAAATGGATGGTTCAAGTCTTGACAATTTAAAAATCCAATTTGTACTGTTTGCCGAGCAAAATGCTCTGCAAACAGTTTTCTAAGACTTGGAACAAGTTTTGTACAAAATACACTGTTTGCCGAGCAAACTGCTCTGCAAATAGTTGTTTTTAAGGCTTGAAAGACTTGGAATTCAAAAAGTTCTGTTTGCCGAGCTCAAAGCTCTGCAAACAGTTGTTTTTAAGACTTGGATTCATTTTCAACAAAATGCACTGTTTGCCGAGCAAAATGCTCTGCAAACAGTTTTTTAAGACTTTGATCCATTTTGAAAACAAAAAGACTTGAATGCCGAGCAAAATGCTCTGCATTAAGTAGTTTTAAGGACTTGGTGAAAATTTTCTGGTTTGATAAAAACAAGCATTTGCCGAGCAAGAAGCTCTGCAAATGACACTTTTTGATCCAAAAACTTGTTTGAGAAAATTAAGAACAAGTTAACCAGGCTTAATGATGATTTGAAGGTTATTATGAACAAATAACCCATTTGCCGAGCAAAATGCTCTGCAAATGGTACTTTTCATCAAAAACATGATTACCCATCCCATCATCAAATCAAACCCAGAAAAGTTTAAAAATCATGCAGATTAAGACATATAATCATATAAACAACAAGTACAATACCTAATTATGCATCTATCTTCATCAAAACATGAATTAAAACATCATATCAAGCATAAGAATTCGAAAAGTTCATCTTGGCATTCAATCAAACAGTTGGTGTGCAATATAGAAACAAGAAATCTAACCTCAAAGTGAGTGAAATGGTTGAAGAACAGAGATGATTCACACCCTAACTGTGATTCTAATACCAGCCCACTTTGATTCTTTCACGAAGAAAAATTTTTTTGATTGATTGATGTGAAAGATTTGATCGGTTCCTTTGAGAGAAAGTAAAGATATTTTGATTTGAATTTGAATTGAAAATGATAATGGACCGCCCATTTTGTATATAAATCACGAATCCGGGTCACGGGTCTGGGTTTGACCCGCGTGTCAACCCGGATTCAAACTGGACATGGGCTTAACATGGCAGTTGGGCTCATATTGGTTTTGGGCTTAAACTAACAAAAAAAATAAAATAAAAAAATAAAAGAAATATAAAAAAAATAAAAAAAAATAATAAAAATAAAACAAAAATAAAAACAAAAAAATCTTTTTATTATTTTAGAATTTTCTAATTTTGTATTTGATTTTTCAGATTTTAACGACAAACACACATACAAATAAAGAAGAAAAAAAATTTAAACAAATAAAACAAACAATTAACAAATAAGCAAACAAATATTCACATGCATTTGCACACTCCCCCTCAAATTAAGCATATAAGACTATACTTAAATTTACAAACTCCCCCTAAAATCATGCATTCTACCCTTTTTCTCCCCCTCAAACATTGCATGTAATAACAAGTAAAACACATCAATGTTTGAAACAGAAAATGAACATAGAATATATGGCATGAAAGCATTTAAGTTTGTAAATCAAGCATTCCCAACTTGGTTTTAAGAAAATTGAACCTGTTTTCATCCAAAGGTTTGGTGAAAAGATCAGCAAGTTGGTAGTCTGTTGGGACAAAATAGAGTTCGATGTTACCTTTCTCGACATGATCTTTAAGAAAATGGTACCGAACATCTATGTGCTTGGTCTTTGTGTGCTGTACAGGATTGCAAGAAATAGCAATAACACTCTTTGAGTCACAGTAAATGGGAATTCTGTTGAATTGGAATCCATAATCAGTCAACTGAGTCTTCATCCAAAGAACTTGTGAACAACAGCTTGCTGCAGCAATGTATTCAGCTTCTGCAGTAGATGTGGATACACAATTCTGTTTCTTTGAAGACCAACTGACCAATCTATCCCCTAGAAACTGTACACTCCCAGAAGTACTCTTTCGATCAAGTTTACAACCTGCATGGTCAGCATCCGAATATGCAATTAACTGAAACCCGGTATCCCTTGGATACCAGAGACCAAGGTTCACTGTGCCTTTCAGGTATCGGAAGATCCGTTTAACGGCTTGGAAATGACTTTCCTTGGGATTGGCCTGGTACCTGGCACACATGCATGTGGCGAACATAATATCCGGGCGACTGCAGTCAAATACATGAGTGACCCTATCATACTGCGATATTTCTTTTGATCAAAAGATTTTCCATTTAAGTCAGCATTAATCTTTGTTCGAGCTTCCATGGGTGTCCCAATTGTTTGACAATCCATCATATCAAACTTTTTCAACATGTCAAGAATGTACTTAGATTGACAAATAAAAGTACCATTTGATAACTGTTTTACTTGTAGACCAAGGAAAAAGTTTAATTCACCCATCATGCTCATTTCAAATTTCTTGATCATTAAAGCAGAGAAATTCTTGCAGTATTTAGGATTAGTTGACCCGAAAATTATGTCGTCAACATAAATCTGGATTAGAATGATGTCACTCCCTTGTCGTTTGATAAACAAGGTAGTGTAATCGACAAGATAAGAGGATAGAGCATCATACCATGCACGAGGCGCTTGTTTCAGACCATATAAAGCCTTATCTAACCTGTAAACATATTCCGGATGTTTGGAATTCACAAAACCTTCTGGTTGTTCAACATACACTTCTTCTTTGAGAATTCCATTCAAGAAGGCAGTTTTGACATCCATTTGGTAGACTGTGAATTTCTTGTAGGCAGCATAGGCAAGAAACATCCGAATATCCTCAATTCGTGCAACTGGTGCGAATGTCTCATCATAATCAATTCCATCTTGTTGGCAGTATCCCTTCGCAACCAATCGTGCTTTGTTACGTACAACAACTCCATTTTCATCCTTTTTGTTCTTGAAGATCCATTTGGTCTTAATTGGCTCCTTGTTCTTGTAAGGATTGGGAACCAATTTCCATACCTCAAGACGTTCGAACTGTATTAAGTTCTTCTTGCATTGCTTTCACCCAATCTGGACAACTTAGAGCTTCATTCACTGTCTTTGGTTCAACAATGCTTAGAAAATTCACAAATAGACATTCATTCGCAGATGCGGATCTTGTCTGAACTCCAGTTGTTGGATTACCAATGACTTGAGAAATTGGATGAGCTCTTGTCCATTTGGTTATATGAGGAATTGGATCAAGTGGATCACCAGATTCTTCAGAATCAACAAAATCAGGAGAATGTTGTTCTGTTAATTGTTCAAATGAAGTTGCAATTGGTTCAACAAAGTCGTCATGATCATAATCTTCAGGATTGGTTGTAGGATTTGTCACTTGTGAGATATTATGAGGTTGAGTATGCAATTCTGACATATCAGAAGGTGGAGGAGAATCAGATGATGAATTAACATCTGATGATTGTGATGGTGTAGACTCATTGGGATCCATCTCTTTTGAATTTGAACTTGATGGTTCATTGGGATTTACTTCAGATTCAGGAACTTCTTTCGGAACTTGGAAAAATTCTTCGAACAAGATATCCAAATCTTGTGGTGTTGGAGTAGAGAATGATGATTTGACATTTGAAGTAGTCTTTGTTGCGGAAGCTTGTGGACTTTGAAGTTCGGGTCTTGAACTGTGTTGTTCAAGAACCATTCCGAGAGTTCATCAAATCTAACATTCATACTCTCTTCAATTCTCTTGGTTCTTCGGTTATATACTCGATATGCTATTGATTCTCTCGAATAACCGATGAAATATGCCTCATCGCCTTTTGGTTTAAATTTGCCCAGATTATCTCGATCATTGAGAACATAACATACACATCCAAAAATGTGCAAGAAGTTCACATTGGGCTTTCTCTTGTTTATCACCTCATACGGAGTTTTATCAAACCTCTTGTTTATGATTGATCTATTTTGAGTGAAGCATGCAGTAGCAACAGCTTCAGCCCATAGATTTGGTGGCAACTTCGAATAGGCAAGCATTGTTCTAGCTGCTTCAACAAGAGTTCGATTTCGACGTTCAACTACTCCATTCTGTTGAGGTATCCTGACAGCGGAAAATTGATGAGTAATACCCATGGACTTGAAGAAAGAATCAATCGTTGAATTCTTGAATTCAGTGCCATTGTCTGAGCGAACAATTCTAACTGATGATTTAAGATTCACTTGGGTCTTCTTTATGAAATCAATAATTGCAGTCAGAGTATCACTCTTTGCATGAAGAAAGAATACCCAAGTGTACCGAGAATAATCATCGACAATCACAAGAATGTATCGCTTGCCATGGATACTTTGAACTTTCATTGGGCCACACAAATCCATATGTATTAGGTGCAAAGGACCTTCAGTACTCAGATACTTCTTTGGTTTGTGTGAAGCTTTCTTTATCTTACCAATTGCACAAGCTGGACAAACATGTTCACTTTCATACTTGTAATCAGGAAGTCCTTCAACAAGTTGTTTATCCACTAGAGCATTAATTGTTTGAAAATTCAGATGAGAAAGACGGCGATGCCATAACCAAGAGTTTTGTGCAGTTGCTTTTGAAAGTAGACAAATCTCTGAAGAATTAGATGGAATGTTGTTGAGATCAATAGTGAACAAATTATTGTCTCTTGTTCCAGTAAGAATATCCACACCATCTTCAATCTGCACTTTGCATTCATATCTCCTGAATAATACTTGAAGATCATTGTCACAAAATTGTCCAACACTGAAAAGATTGTGTCCTAATCCTTCAACATAGGAAACTCTCTTTATAGTGACACCATTTTTAACAATGTCTCCGTAACCAAGAATAGGAGCAATATGATCATTTCCGAATCTGACGGTTCCCATAAACTTTTCAACAAAATTCGAAAGAATTGACTTGTTTCCAGTCATATGGCGTGAACATCCCGAGTCAACATACCATACACAAATGAGGTATTCCTGCAAGAACAAAGAATATGGTTTAGGTACCCTTTTAGATTGGGTCCTTGCAGGTTAGAGGGACAACATGCAAGTACACATTAAAAATAAACATCAAGCAAAATGACACACAAAGAAACTTTTTATTCAAATAACAAACAAACACACATAATTGTTCAAAAACACAAATACGAATTACAAGCAAAGAAATGTAATGGTTTATACACAAGTTTTGATACAAGCGGGACTAGTCCTAGATGTATTAGCATTATCTAATGTATTTGATCTACGGACAATCCACACTTGTTTGACATTAGCTGTATTCCCATCAAGCTTGACTTTACTAGAAGCATTCAAAAATCTATCCTTAGGAATCCATCTACTGCAACTAGTTAAGCACAAGTTACCTGAAACACGAACATTCTTTGAGTTAGCAAACAATTTGGCATCTATGTTCTGAACAGGTTTCTTCTTGATGGTTTCTGTGGTCCTATTCACTTTCTTTATGTTATTAGGTGACAACCAACCATACTGGTCTTTGTATTTAGTCATTCCAGTAAAAGTATCTCTAACCCTCTGTAAAGTGCACTTAGGATTCTTCTGAGAATACTTAGGGAAACTAGAATACCTAACCTGCTGAGGTTGTTTGTTACCTAATGAGAAAGTTTCAATCTTAACAATCTTCGGATCACTACTTGTTTTGACTTCTTTTTGTGTCTGGGGTTCAGATTTGACCTTGTACATCTTTGGTTGTCTAGAAGTCTTTTGAACTGTGGGATCTTTCTTTGAATTAAGACTTGAATCCTTCTTTGGTGATGGTTTGGTCTTTTGATTTGAATCAGTCTTGGGTGTTGGGATGGTCTTTGATTGTTGGGTGGTCTTTGGTCTTTGTTGGATGGTCTTTGGTCTTTGGAACTCATTGATTGATGAAGATTGTGAAGAGTGTAACTTTGGAATTTTCTTTAGATAAAAATCAAGTTTTTCCTCCTTTTTAACAAAATGTTTTTCAAATTCAGGATCAAAATCATGATTTTCTTCCAAAAATTTTGTCAAATCTTCAGTTTCCAACTTCACACTAACTTCACTTTTCTTTATTGGACATGGACTTTGCTTGAGTGGAATTGATGCTTTTTCTTTTTCCTTATGAAATTGAAGTGCTATTTTCTGAAATTGGAATTCAACTTTTAAATCATTAAGTTCCTTTAGCACATTTAACCTCTGTTCCCTTTCTTTTTCAAACTTTTGTTTGAAAGCATCAATTTCATTCAAGTATGATTGAGTTCCCTCAGAGAATTTGGTAAATGTGTGAGTTTCAGAAGCAATCGGGAAGAAACAATCATCAACATCATGAACATCATCTAAATCACCATCAGTTTGAACAGACACATGAACAACTTTCTTGATGTCTTCGTTCACATTTTGAACATGAATTGGATGATTCTTTTCAAACAAATTGGTTTTCTTTTTCATACTCAAAATCTTCTTATTGATTTTTTCAAATGATTCAGAAAACTTTCTGTCAAAATCAAGTTTGCACATATCAAAGATCTGTGTTTCTTTCTCAGTTTGCACAGAAGCATTTACAACTTCACACACAGAAATCATAGAACATCCAGATTGATCACAAACTTTTGAATCTAACTTGGGTTGGTCACTGATAAAGTGATTTTGAGCCTTCAAATTTTCTATCAAAGATTGCTTTTCCTCAAGAGACTTTTGCATATCTTCAATTACCTTTTCCAAAACTTTTTGTGGTACATAAGATCTCAAATTTTCAGGTTTTGGAATAGGAATAGGATTTTCCAAAGGTTTTTCAGTAAAACACTCAAGAATTTCAGGTATGACAGCCTCATGATTGTCTTTGATTGTTTTATGTGTAGAGTTAGCGAAGAAATCATATGACTCATCCATTAACTCATAGTTAAAATAGACTTTTGCACCCTTTTCTAGAAAATCATCAGCCTCATAATCACTATCAGTCGGTCTCACAAATTGGTCTGTCATCCCACATCTCAAATAAGATTCGTTGTATAATGATGGGACTTCTTCTTGTGCTTCGAGCAAATGATTTGGATTGACATAACCTATCCCTGAATTGAATAAAGTTTTCGAATTTCTTGGCCTATTCAAAAATATTTGTTGATATGATCGATTAATCTTATACAGCTTGTCTTGATAAGACTTGATTTCAGCTTTAAGCTCATCATTTTCTTTATCAAGTTTTTGTTTAAGAGAATCTTTTATACAACACTCATATTTTAGGTCAGAAATTTTGTTTTCAAATTCTGTCAAATCAGGGATAGATTCTTTCAATTTCACATTCAAAGACTCAATGTCCTCAGCCAATGCATTTGCTCGAAACATCTCATTGGTCTTTTCAACTTGAAGTTGTCTGACAGTCTTGCTCAGTTCAAGAACTTTGGTCTCAAGTTCTTGTTTCTCAAGATGCAGTTTGGAGTTTGGAGTAAAAGAGACTGCTGCTTTTTCAGATTTCAAATTCTCAACATCTTTTTGAAGTGAATCAATTTTAATTTGAAAATCTTTTTCTTTGTCCTCCAAATCTTTCTTTAATTTTAAATTCTTTTTACTCAACTCCCTGCAATCTTTCCTTGCTATATCAGACATATCCATATAATGTTTTAACACTGATTTGGGAAAAGAGATTACCTCATCCTCGACTTCAGAAGAACTTTCATCATTTTCCTCCAACTCCTTTGACTTTTTGATCTTTGTCATGAAGCACACATTTGCTGCAAGTTCGTCTGTCTCCTCATCAGAAAGATGTAACCACTTGTCATCCTCAGCGAGAAGAGCAATTCCGCTTTCCTCTTGTCTTGCCAGCAAAAGTTTGTACTTATAGTACTCGGAGTTCTTTTGTCGAGGTTTAGTACAATTTATGGCAAAATGTCCAGTGATACCACAATTGTAGCATTTCCTGTCTTCAGTTCTCTTATCCATGACCTTCTTCTCAAACTTCTTCTGATTGTCATACTTCTTCTCACCACCAGCATAATCTTTCTTCTGATCATACTTAGGAGCATTCACATTTTTAGCATACGAAGAGACTGATGAAGTCCTAAGCTGATTGTTTGTTGGTTTCTTTTTGAAGAATTTCTTCTTGAAAGCCTTGGTGAAATAAGCGAGTTCTTTGTACATCTGTTTTTGGTTGTCATCCAGATTAGAATCACTCATATCACTCGAATCAGAATCAGTTTGAACTTCAACAAAACTGTGTCTTGACAATCTTGAAGTCTTCTTTTCAGCAACCAAGGCCAATGGATCTGAATGTACACTCTCTTCTTTCTTCTTCTGAATTCTCTTAACATCCTCAACATTAAGTTGTAGCTTTTCAAATAGAGTGTGAATGGTGAGTTTTCCAAAATCTGATTGTTGGTTGAGTTGGGTTCCATACACTTGCCATTCTTCTTCCAGATTTTTGATGAATTTGATGTTCAGTTCCATATTGGTTCTCTTCACATCATTCTTTCTCAGCTCATTGATGACATTGCAGAATCTGATGTATACCTCATTCAATGGTTCACCTTTTTGTTGTTTGAATGTCTCATACATGTTCAGAACAGTCGACAACCTTATGGTGTTTGATACATCTGATCCTTCCATCTGCTTCTCCACTTCATCCCAAATGTCTTTTCCTGTTTCATAGGAATCCACATTGCAGTAAATGTCATCAGGAAGTGCTTGGTAAAGAAAGGCAATAGCACTTTGGTCAGCCTCAACTCTGTTTCTTTGATCTGTGTTCCAACTCTCTTCAGGTAAAACTTCTCCATTAACTGGGTTCTTTGGAATCTCAGGACCATCTTTGTATGATTTCCTTAGCAGTTTTCCATTCTTTTGCCTGTCTATCCAGTTCAGAAACCTTTTCTTCCACTGAGGATAAGATCCTCTAAACAAGACAGGTGGTCTTCCTTCAGAACCAAGTGCCAAAGCTTCCCTTGAAGCCATTTCAAGCAATTAAAAGACTTAGAAAAATTTGAGAATTTTCAATTTCAACTAAATGCAGAGCTTAAACCTCTGCAAATAGAACAAGTAAGAATATTGAAAAATTTTGATTTGAGAATCATAAAAACAACTAAGTGCCGAGCTTAATCCTCTGCAAATGGTGTAAGTGACCAAGTCGCAAACCAAGTACTCTGATCAACAATCAAAAACAACTGAATGCCGAGCTTAAACCTCTGCAAACAGCACAACTAAGAAAGTCACTTGGTCGAATAATCAAATTCAACTATTTGCCGAGCAAATATCTCTGCAAATAGTACAAATAGAACTTGTACTTAGTCGCACCAACAAAAACACTTGTTTGCCGAGCTTAAACCTCTGCAACAAGTGGCACCAGTCTCGAATCAAGAATTCTCAAAAACAACTATTTGCCGAGCAATAAGCTCTGCAAATAGAACAATTAGTCTCAACACTTGACCACAAATCCTTGAACCACCTATTTGCCGAGCAAAGAGCTCTGCAAATAGAACAAGTAACCAGAACACTTAACCAAATTTCTTGAAATAACTATTTGCCGAGCAATAAGCTCTGCAAATAGAACAAGTGAAGTTCCAGTACTTAGCCAAATTTCTGAAACACGTATTTGCCGAGCAAATTGCTCTGCAAATAGTACAAGTAAGAACAACACTTTAGCCAACGACTTTTGCAAATGCGAGTAACCACTACACGACAAAATAGTCGGTTTCTGCTTATCTTCTTCGTTCAGCCAAACCCTTATTTGCAGAGAAGATTGTAAATCTTCGATATCTTCTTCATTTTTGCGAATTAGAACTCGAACTTTATATCAAAATGTTCAGAAAATCAATGTGCACAAATCCTCAAACAAATTAGATGCTAATTTCAACTGGAAATCAAACCCTCACGAACATGCGATTTGTAGAGCTCGATCAAAAACAACTCAAATGATGAAATTAGCTTCTGAAATTGATAGCGAAGGAAGATATACTGATATTAAATCGATCGGTGAACAAAATTTGAACAAAAACACACTTAATTTGCAGGAATCACTGAAACAGTGAGCTCTGCAAATGAACCTTTCAGAAAAATTACTCAAATTCTGAAATTAAGCACAAATTAAGCTTGTAATAAGCTTGTGGATCGTTCAGATATGCTGATTGTACTCTGATACCAATTGTTATGAATAGAATTCGAGCTTTTGTGTGTGTAATTGTGTGTGTTAATGGAGGTTTCTAGTGAGAGAAAGTAGAGAGAGAGTAGAGAGATGTCAGGGAAAGATTAGATAGTATTATGGGGTGAAAGGTTACATATTACATTATGGAGGGGGTTTATATACATATGAGCTATTTACACTATGCCCCCTTCCATTTTAACAAGTTTACAATATAAGTACAAATTAACATAAGGTACACAAATCAACTACTACATTTATATTTCTAACATATTCAGATTCAGATCATGCAGGTTGTAAGATAAATAGGAAATCCACAACTGGTGGATGTCATTTCCTAGGTGGCAAACTGGTCAGTTGGACCAGTAAGAAGCAAACTTCAGTTTCATTGTCCACTGCTGAAGCTGAATACGTGTCTGCAGCCAGTTGTTGTGCTCAGGTACTCTGGATGAAGAACCAGTTGCTTGATTATGGTATTAAATATTCAAAGACCCCAATCTTTTGTGATAATAACAGTGCCATTGCTATCTCAAACAATCCAGTCATGCACTCCAGAACGAAGCACATTGATCTAAGGTATCACTTCATTCGTGATCATATTATGAAAAACATCATTGAACTCCATTTTATTCCCACTGACAAACAACTCGCTGACATTTTTACCAACCTCTGGATGTCAAAACTTTTGAATATCTTGTTGGTGAGTTGGGAATGTTAAATCCTTAAATCTGGTGACTGCTCAGATATTGAACGCCTTTGTGTACTATCTTTGCATTATTAGATTTCTGGAACAACATTCCAGGGAAGACTTGAAAAATATTTTCTATTAAAATGTTTTAAGTTCAGGGGGAATTTATTTTCTCACTGGACAAATTCTTCAGAAAATATTACTGGTGCTTTGTAAATATGTCCCTCTCACTGGTAACTGGACAGGTTGAAGTGCGTGTTTGAGGTGACTTATGTCTCCTTGTAAATATGTCCCTCTCATTTGTCTGTATTAGTTGACGTGCAAGTTTGATGTTACCAGTCTTTCAAAAATGGTTTTCACTGGTACTTTACTGGAGTGTCCCTCCAGTGTACCATCAGTACATGTTCACTGGACTAATCCACCAGTGATACTGGAGTGTCCAGTCAACCTCCAGATGCACTGAATATGTCATAATATTTTCTCAATACTTGGTCATTATATGTCCCACGTAAGCAAACTTTAAGATCTTTTTGGAGATATTTTTATCCTACGTGGCATGTAACTTTCTCAACGTAATGATGGTCTTTTTACTTTGGGAACAAAAAACGTGTTACTGTTTGTGGGCTGTAAACCGTCATGCATTTATGTATGATGTGATGTAATTAATGCGGATCTCAGAACCCGATCAAAAATTTATTTGATAATTTCAAATAAACCGTTTGAGTTCCACATTCTCTCTCCTATATATACCCACTTTCACTTTCAATTTCATTTACTTCGAACATTTACTCCCAAATCTTAATTCCTTCATTCAATTCTTCATTCTTTTCCAATCATTAAATCTCTCATATTAACTGCAAATTCATTAATTTCTTCATCATAAACCCTAAAATTTATTCAATTTCATCTTCATCTATCAATCATAAATGGCACCTAGACAAACAAACTCACCCAAAAATCTTCTATCTGCTGAATATGCTCCGGCTGCAGATGTTGTTAAGGCAACCCATATCACTCTTGAAGCAAAGGCCATAAGAATGAATATGAATAACTGGATGGCAAAACTCTCACTTTCCAGTGTTCATGATGCACAGTCCATTATTGGGAGACTAAATACCTTTTTTCTCTCTTGTCCTTTGTATGGTGCTTTGACATTAAATCCAGAAAAGATGTACCACGATTATTTATGTGAATTCTGGTACACGGCTGCATATGATGAATCTACTCGCTCAATTATTTATTCTCTCGAGCAAGGTACCAGACCCTTGTCTTTTACTGTAGATTCTCTCAGAACAGCTCTTCAATTAAACTATCTGGATGAGAATGAGTTGGAAATGCCACTCCCTACTGGTATAAACTTCAGGGAAGTATGCAGATTGATGGGGCATACAGAGATAGTGGATGAGCATGGTCAGTTATTAAGAAAGGGGACTATTTACATGAGCAGGCTGACAGACTCATGGAGATATTTCTTTACTCATTTGGTTGAGTGTCTAGGAGGCAGTTCTGGAGGTTTAGATCAGATAAATCAAACTCATCTCCAGATTGCCTACTGTCTCTGGTTTGGACTAAGAGTAGATTTTGCTCAGATAATATTTGATGATCTGGTAGAGCGTCTCAAGGTGAAAGGTAGAAAAGCCTTTGTTCCATATATTCGTTTTCTTTCACTTGTGTTTAAGAGAGCTCTAGGAGACCAGTACGATTTTGAAACCACTCACTTTTCTATGAGTGAGTATATGAGGGATCTGACAACTTAAGATCCAGAGATGGTGAGGTAGATATTCCTCCAGCCATGTTGACATTTCAAAGGGTAGAAGAAAATGTGGCACCAGGCAGAGTCCAGTTTGTTGAAATACCTGCTGGTGACCAAGATGTTCAGGTTGTAGAGATGGTACAACCAATAAGGCAAGTGGCTCCTGTAGAAGGTGTGCAACCCAATGTTGAGCTTTCCAGACGATCCAGATCACATAGGCGTCTGATGAGAGGTGGAGTCCAGGTAAATCT
>CM067170.1:97586619-97603612 GCA_034093135.1 Erigeron breviscapus | reverse complement strand
GGCGCAGTGAGCAGGTTCTGGCTCACTGCGGCGCAGTGCCAAGTTCTGGCTCACTGCGGCGCAGTGCCAGGTTCTGGCTCACTGCGGCGCAGTGCCAAGGTTCTGGCTCACTGCGGCGCAGTGGCAGGTTCTGGCTCACTGCGGCGCAGTGCCAAGGTTCTGGCTCACTGCGGCGCAGTGGCAGGTTCTGGCTCACTGCGGCGCAGTGCCAAGGTTCTGGCTCACTGCGGCGCAGTGGCAGGTTCTGGCTCACTGCGGCGCAGTGCCATTCTGGCTCACTGCGGCGCAGTGGCAAGGTTCTGGCTCACTGCGGCGCAGTGAGCAAGGTTCTGGCCACTGCGGCGCAGTGGCATGGGCTTAGCCCCACTGCGGCGCAGTGGCTAGGGCCTGTTTGTGCAAGGTTAGCTCACTGCGGCGCAGTGAGCTTGGCAATGGCCCACTGCGGCGCAGTGCGTTCTGGCTCACTGCGGCGCAGTGCCAGGTTCTGGCTCACTGCGGCGCAGTGCCAAGGTTCTGGCTCACTGCGGCGCAGTGCAAGGTTCTGGCTCACTGCGGCGCAGTGCCAGTTCTGGCTCACTGCGGCGCAGTGCAAGGTTCTGGCTCACTGCGGCGCAGTGCCAGTTCTGGCTCACTGCGGCGCAGTGCAAGGTTCTGGCTCACTGCGGCGCAGTGCCAGTTCTGGCTCACTGCGGCGCAGTGCAAGGTTCTGGCTCACTGCGGCGCAGTGCCAGTTCTGGCTCACTGCGGCGCAGTGCAAGGTTCTGGCTCACTGCGGCGCAGTGCCAGTTCTGGCTCACTGCGGCGCAGTGCAAGGTTCTGGCTCACTGCGGCGCAGTGCCAGTTCTGGCTCACTGCGGCGCAGTGCAAGGTTCTGGCTCACTGCGGCGCAGTGCCAGTTCTGGCTCACTGCGGCGCAGTGCAAGGTTCTGGCTCACTGCGGCGCAGTGCCAGTTCTGGCTCACTGCGGCGCAGTGCAAGGTTCTGGCTCACTGCGGCGCAGTGCCAGTTCTGGCTCACTGCGGCGCAGTGCAAGGTTCTGGCTCACTGCGGCGCAGTGCCAGTTCTGGCTCACTGCGGCGCAGTGCAAGGTTCTGGCTCACTGCGGCGCAGTGCCAGTTCTGGCTCACTGCGGCGCAGTGCAAGGTTCTGGCTCACTGCGGCGCAGTGCCAGTTCTGGCTCACTGCGGCGCAGTGCAAGGTTCTGGCTCACTGCGGCGCAGTGCCAGTTCTGGCTCACTGCGGCGCAGTGCAAGGTTCTGGCTCACTGCGGCGCAGTGCCAGTTCTGGCTCACTGCGGCGCAGTGCAAGGTTCTGGCTCACTGCGGCGCAGTGCCAGTTCTGGCTCACTGCGGCGCAGTGCAAGGTTCTGGCTCACTGCGGCGCAGTGCCATTCTGGCTCACTGCGGCGCAGTGAGCAAGGTTCTGGCTCACTGCGGCGCAGTGAGCAAGGTTCTGGCCACTGCGGCGCAGTGGCATGGGCTTAGTCCCACTGCGGCGCAGTGGCTAGGGCCTGTTTGTGCAAGGTTAGCTCACTGCGGCGCAGTGAGCTTGGCAATGGCTCACTGCGGCGCAGTGCCATTGTACTGGCTCACTGCGGCGCAGTGCCAAGGTTCTGGCTCACTGCGGCGCAGTGGCAAGGTTCTGGCTCACTGCGGCGCAGTGCCAAGGTTCTGGCTCACTGCGGCGCAGTGGCAAGGTTCTGGCTCACTGCGGCGCAGTGCCAAGGTTCTGGCTCACTGCGGCGCAGTGGCAAGGTTCTGGCTCACTGCGGCGCAGTGCCAAGGTTCTGGCTCACTGCGGCGCAGTGGCAAGGTTCTGGCTCACTGCGGCGCAGTGCCAAGGTTCTGGCTCACTGCGGCGCAGTGGCAAGGTTCTGGCTCACTGCGGCGCAGTGCCAAGGTTCTGGCTCACTGCGGCGCAGTGGCAAGGTTCTGGCTCACTGCGGCGCAGTGCCAAGGTTCTGGCTCACTGCGGCGCAGTGGCAAGGTTCTGGCTCACTGCGGCGCAGTGCCAGTTCTGGCTCACTGCGGCGCAGTGGCAAGGTTCTGGCTCACTGCGGCGCAGTGCAAGGTTCTGGCTCACTGCGGCGCAGTGCAGAATGAGGCCACTGCGGCGCAGTGGCATGGGCTTAGCCCCACTGCGGCGCAGTGGCTAGGGCCTGTTTGTGCAAGGTTAGCTCACTGCGGCGCAGTGAGCTTGGCAATGGCCCACTGCGGCGCAGTGCCATTGTACTGGTCACTGCGGCGCAGTGCGTTCGATTTAGCCCACTGCGGCGCAGTGAGCAAGGTTCTGGCTCACTGCGGCGCAGTGAGCAAGGTTCTGGCTCACTGCGGCGCAGTGGATACCCACTGTAAAGATTTTTGCGCATCAATTTTTAAAACATTAATAACTTTTAATCCGAAAGTCCGAATATGTTTATTTACTTTTGATTAGTAAAATAGACGTATCTTATTGACGTAGACTATTAGCTATCTAGACGAATGCCGAGTCTTTAAAATAACTTTAAATTTATATTTAAAGGTTATGTCCTGTACAAAATAATTAGACTGTCTAGACTTAATATTATAAAGTTCACTTTGACGAAACTTTATTGACTTGTCTTAGTATAAAATGACACGAAGGAAAATACCTTTACTTTACATTTTGACTTTTAGGTCAAACGGTATTTAATCGTAAGCATTTTACCGAATTAAAGGTACCAAAATATCTCATTTTAAGGCCACATGGGCC
The DNA here is from genome assembly GCA_034093135.1 of Erigeron breviscapus. Taxonomy (NCBI): domain Eukaryota; kingdom Viridiplantae; phylum Streptophyta; class Magnoliopsida; order Asterales; family Asteraceae; genus Erigeron; species Erigeron breviscapus. Next base: position 97,600,882 of record CM067170.1, on the reverse strand, counting down.
GGTTTTAGGATTTGTGGCAGGGGAATGAACACCAAAACCTTTTCCCCCTCTTTTTCCCTCTTGGTCGACATTTACACCACACACACACACAATCCACCAAAACACTCAAAATCTCTAAATCTCATTATCATCATCATCAAAAATCTGGTTTTGTAAAGGAAGGATTTAAAAGGAATTAATCATATTTCAATAATAATTTAGGGTGTTGGGCATCATTATCATCACCATCTTCATCTTTACCTCAAGAACATCAAATTTTGGTAAGTAAACCATTTCTCAAACTTTTGAATTGATTTAAATTCATTTAAAGGGGTTTATTTCAGTTATATAATTCAAATTAGATAGCCATGGAAATGAAATGAGTTTTGGTTTGGTTAACTTAATTAGGTTTTGACTTAGAATTAGGTTTTTGAGGTCAAAATGGTTGAAAGTGCAAATGGTTAGCGAAATGGTATGTTTCCAGGTCTTTTGAACATGTTTATACTTGTTATAATGAAAGGATTTGTGTTGAAAAACGATTTGGGTTTTCCTGCATATTTGCACCTGCTGGTGCTGGCTGCAGAATGAGGCCACTGCGGCGCAGTGGCATGGGCTTAGCCCCACTGCGGCGCAGTGGCTAGGGCCTGTTTGTGCAAGGTTAGCTCACTGCGGCGCAGTGAGCTTGGCAATGGCCCACTGCGGCGCAGTGCCATTGTACTGGTCCCTGGTTCGATTTAGCCCACTGCGGCGCAGTGAGCAAGGTTCTGGCTCACTGCGGCGCAGTGGATACCCACTGTAAAGATTTTTGCGCATCAATTTTTAAAACATTAATAACTTTTAATCCGAAAGTCCGAATATGTTTATTTACTTTTGGTTGGTAAAATGAAAGTTTGAAACACATTCTCGGTTATGGCATTCTAGGGTCTATAGCTAAGTAGTTATACGTAGGATACCCGTCGTCAAGGGATTTGATCCTCATTATTGGTAATGATATCATAGGTTTTGGATAACTAGGAGAATTGACTGTGGATCTTCTCGAGCTACATTATACCCTTTTAGCACTTAGATCGCTAAGGTGAGTTTATGGCGCCCTTTTTTTCCTTTACTTTGGGCCTGAAAGCATGTACTGTATACACGACTACTTTGTAAATGATTTGTCTTTGTCTACGCCATGAGATTTGGTAAATGAAATCATTTGTCTTATATTTGCCATGAGACGGCTGTCTAAAAATGTGTATACCTGTCTTATGAAAATCGATCTATATGTCTAGACTTGCCATGTTGTCGGCTGACTAAACTGTTTCTTTGTGTTTTGACGAACTAAAATGATCCCCCCTCTTGTCATTATATTTAGGTTAGACTTCGGTCTGAACCGTCTTGTCATTATATTTAGGTTAGACTTCGGTCTGAACCGTCTTGTCATTATATTTAGGTTAGACTTCGGTCTGAACCGTCTTGTCATTATATTTAGGTTAGACTTCGGTCTGAACCGTCTTGTCATTATATTGAGGTTAGACTTCGGTCTGAACCGTCTTGTCATTATATTTAGGTTAGACTTCGGTCTGAACCGTCTTGTCATTATATTTAGGTTAGACTTCGGTCTGAACCGTCTTGTCATTATATTTAGGTTAGACTTCGGTCTGAACCGTCTTGTCATTATATTTAGGTTAGACTTCGGTCTGAACCGTCTTGTCTATATATTTAGGTTAGACTTCGGTCTGAACCGTCTTGTCATTATATTTAGGTTAGACTTCGGTCTGAACCGTCTTGTCTATATATTTAGGTTAGACTTCGGTCTGAACCGTCTTGTCATTATATTTAGGTTAGACTTCGGTCTGAACCGTCTTGTCATTATATTTAGGTTAGACTTCGGTCTGAACCGTCTTGTCATTATATTTAGGTTAGACTCGGTCTGAACCGTCTTGTCATTATATTTAGGTTAGACTTCGGTCTGAACCGTCTTGTCTATATATTTAGGTTAGACTTCGGTCTGAACCGTCTTGTCATTATATTTAGGTTAGACTTCGGTCTGAACCGTCTTGTCATTATATTGAGGTTAGACTTCGGTCTGAACCGTCTTGTCTTCGTATCAGGGTCGGACTTCGGTCTGGACCGTCCTGTATTAAATAACTACAACAAACGACGATTGATCTTTTAGTCAAACACACTGTAAACTCACCAACTATTTCGATAGTTGATCCTCTCAAATTTCATGCTTTTCAGGTGACCATCAGTAAGTCTTGGAATCGTCTTTGGCATTATAGGGCCAATCTTTTGACTTTGGACGTACAATTAGCATCAGACATTGAGGACTCTCATGCTTTTGGCTTTAATTGTATTTGACTGTCCAATTTATTGAACTTGTATTCTGTGGGCCCAGTTCCAAATGAGGATGACTTGTATCCGTATTTTGGGGTCCACACTTTGAACGATTGTACCTGTATTGACTTGTATTGGTATAAATGGATGTAATCTCTATTAACCTTCTGATTAGTATGCAATTCTTTGTTAACCCTGTATTTCCGCTACAACGGGGTGTGACAGTTTGTATGGAAGTTAGAATGATGATTGCTGAACTGACCAAAGACACAAATGACAAAGTGGACAAGGCTGTAAATGAAGTAAAAGATTCAGTGTCCAAGCTTGAAGGTTCAGTTCAGAATCAATCCAACCAGTTAGATGAAATTCTAACTCTTCTGAAGAAAGAAACTGATATTGCTCCTCCTCCCCCTACTTCTTTCACTGAAGAAGATAGAAAGATGTTGAAAGACTTAAAAGATCAAGAAGCACTGAACCTTAATTCTTCATTCAGATTAAGGGCTCAGTTTGCTACAATGACAAAGGGTATTTGTGAATGCCTAGAACAACAAAGTTGGGAACCACTAAAGGCAATTAAAACTTCAATTGACCTTTATGCTAAGATGCCTTTAGAGATTCCCAAAGGGGGAAGTGGTGTGCCTATTGGTTTGCTGGCTAGTACTCAAGAAATGATCGAAGCAACCAAGAAGCAAACTGAGGTACAATCTGGTAGCACCTCAGTTCAGGGGGAACAAGTTCAGAAACCTGAATCTGAAGCTGGAAAGAAAGATAAGGGAAAGGCCCAAGTGGTGGCAGAACCAACAAAGAAAAATGCTAAGGGTTCTGGTTTGGTTGTTGGTGAAAACGTTGATGAACAAGGCTACCCACTTCATGATCCAAATGCTGATAGCAAGAAATTAGAGACTTTGCAGAAGCAAGTCTCTAATCAATTTATTATGTGGGGAGAGAATAAGGAAAGAGAAAGGATTCAACACCAGAAAATGGGAACCCTTGATCACATTGATGCTGCAGCTCTTGGTCTCTCACTAGAAAGATATCAGAAAATCAAAAATGATCCAAGAGTGCAGAAGGCTGTTGTCGAAATGCTCGAATATGAATATGGGGTAAACTACTCTCCCTTAGAACAAAAGCTGGACCATCTCACTTTCAAAATGTCCATTGAGGACTTGGTGAAAAATAGAGAAAAAGAAATGGCCATAAAGAAGAAAGAGATTCTGGCTGGAGTTCTGAAGGTAGAAAAAGAGTTGTCCAGACCACCCACAAAGCCCAGAACTGGAACAAGGACTGCAAAGAAAGATTCTCGTTATGTTGTCTTTACTTCACTCAAACCAATATCTGATGATGCTGCTAAGATCCAAAGGAAACATGAAAAGGATCAGTATGATCATTATATGAACCATCGATCGCATCTAGCCAAAATCATTGATATGGAAGTTACAAAGGCTGATGGATTGAAGTTATTTGACTTGATTGTGAAAAGGGAAGGTAGGGCAGCTGAAGAATACAATCAAGTTTCAGTTCACGAGTTTGGGATTTCTGAGCATAGGGAGATGATCCAGATTCTGAAAGGGAAGCCTAAATCTACCTTGATTGGTGCATGGTTAGCAAGAATACAACAAAAGATGCAGGCCAAGGTAGAAATTGAAGGAAGATTGTTTGCAAAGAAGGATCATTCTCCACTGAAGAGAAAACCTACTGAGGCACCTTCTGGTTCAAGGCCTGCCAAGAAGTAGTTTCTTTTCAGTTTATCATGTACTTGTAATATATTTACATTTGTAACAAACATTTCAATTTGTATATATATGTTGCAAATTGTAACCAATAAGTAGATGGTAAGTTTAAGTTAGAAAACCACAAGTAAAACTCTGAGACATCAATGATCTATAAGATGTACTTAGAAAATCTTTACAACTTAAACAAAAACTTGCATTTCAGACTTACAAACATGTATAGATAGAAGTCTGAGATGCATGCACTATTTCAGAACAAATAGGGGGAATTTGTTAGGTCGGAAATCGACCAAGTATAATTTGTTCAGAAATAGCTTGAAGTTTAGTGAAGACGTTTGTACAGAATTCTGAGATGTCTCAGAATTCCTTCACTGAAGCTTCACTTCAGTTCAGATCAAGGCAAATCTGAAGCATTCATTCTGAAGTCAAAGACTGAAGTATGAAGAAGAGAATCATCTCAGAAGCGAGCAAAGAGTGATTCTACCAGATTGAAGACTGAAGCATCTCAGTGCAAAGTATTAACAACACTTTACACTGATTACGAGGAAGACTTTTTAGTTTACTTTCCTTTACCCAGTTAATAGATTTATCTATTAATAAAAGGTACAAGGTAAAAGTATAGGTTTGGAACATAGTACTATAAGTCACATCAACTGACTTATATACTCTTCCTAGTTGAGCACATAAGGAATTAGGTTTAATTCCTTAAATGCTCACAACCACATTTGTACGATCTTGTCCACATCATCATGGACTTGGTCTATAAATACAAAGTCTTCTCACAACTTGCAAAATGCTTGAAACTTTAGCATTGCAACTTGCGAGATATACTCTAAGTAAACTTACGAGTATTTCCAAGTTATTTAGATCACTTGTTTTTCAGGATTGTTTAGATACTTACACTTGGGTGTTTATCTTTGTTCCGCAACAATCCTTGTATTTGTTTATATATCAATAAATCAAATACATTAGAAAGGAAACAACGTGTCTCAATGCTACATACTTGATTATACATATATATATCTTATATAGTTTCAGCCATTTAGTTCTTATTATTTACTTTAAGTCAATTGCTTCTTGTTATCCATATCTGGATCGTAAACTTAACTTGTCCATCAAGATTAGTTGTACTTGCCAGCCGGGTTTAGTTAATCATCTATATTTGGGACTCATACACTTCAATTAAGTAAAACAACTCACACCCGACAAGTTTCGTGCTATTTCCACATAATAAGTCTCACTCTACTCATCTCAATGACTTGGGAGCACTCACTTCATTTCGTTAAACATCCTTGATTATAATTATAACATGCGATGTATAATTGAAGCTTTCCCCCTTTTTCTTTTTAACAATTGAAGCAGAAGCACCCAACGAAAAAATATTTGGATAATTAAAGTCCCTATCCAGAAGTTCCTAAAATTAACTCATCAATTCTTGTATCTTAATTGTGAACGAGACATTATAGGACTTTTTCCATGGGTGTAGCACTCACATTGAGATTTATTTTAAGTTTCATCTGCCTATCGGGAGAAAGACCTGTCACTACATCCGAAAAGACTTCAGTAAATTCGTTCACAACACCGAATAATCCAACCATCACTTAACGTCATAACCTATTCCATAAGCATTATCATCATTATCTACATACTTATTTCTAAACAACCCGACTATCACTTCAAGGCATAACATTATCCATAAACATTATCATCATTATTTACATACTCGTCACTACTGCCTCATCTTACAAGCATTTTCCTCTAACCATCTCCCTTTTACATACTTTTCATCTTCCTGTTGTAATTTCTCCACCAAGACACTCTTTTCACCCTTTGACTTAATTCCATTCTATAGTCACGTTATAACTGCAATATGATTTTGTAGTTTCACATTTTATGCTTCTTAACGAATAAGGGTACATAATATTTATAATAACTATCTCTTTAATTTAATAGTTAAGGCTCGTTCAAACCAAAATCTATTACATTCTCTTTCCATATCATTTTTGTCAATTTACCAAATAATTAGTTAATAATATTCTTAATTCCTCCTGATCTTCATGATCACTTAATTCGATATCTTTGGTATTACTTATTTCCTTATTTAAATTTACACCTTTTGACTTCGCAAAAGTCAGTTCAACCATTTTGTTTCAAGGCTACATTTCTTTAAAAATTCAACTTCACCCTGTAAAAACTCTACACCCTTAATTATCTTACAGTAATAAATTCTAAAAATTTCACACCAATCTTCATTACAGTTTAATAAATGGAACCGTTCAACCTACCATCATCAACTGACTTAAGTTTCACTATCATTTACCCATAAACCATCAACATCAAAGTTTTAATTTATCTCCTAAGTGCCAACACTTTGCTAACATCATCAACTCCACGGTAAATTTATCTCTCATAAAATCATACTAGTGACAATATTGGCTTCGGGAATATATATAAGCAGACTAAATGCACTATGACTCCAACGTGAAATTTAAACTCGAGGAAAACATAAAGACATGCTGGATCCACTTCCTGTCTACAAGTAAACGTATAATCAACAAGTAATACATACCTGCAACTTCTCTTAACCTTAACCATGTACTTCCTCAGGCTAAATCATCTCTCTAATGAGGCTTACTCCACATTTAAAATGTAAATCTTGTTCAATACCGTCTGTCTATCATCCTTATCATTAAAACAAACAAATTTATGAACTCACCAATTTGTATATAGCCTTTGATCAAGGAGGTTAGAAAACAACTTCAGCCAATTACTTGTTACATTAGAAATTTTTCTTTGGCAATCAATCATTTGATACAACTCACTCTAACCCTAATAACAAATATGCTAGTAGGAATTTACCCACCTACTAGCTATAATCACAAATGGATTAGTAGGAATTTACCCACCTACTAGCTATAATCACAAATGGATTAGTAGGAATTTACCCACCTACTAGCTATAATCACAAATGGATTAGTAGGAATTTACCCACCTACTAGCTATAATCACAAATGGATTAGTAGGAATTTACCCACCTACTAACCCTAATAACAAATATGCTAGTAGGAATTTACCCACCTACTAACCCTAATAACAAATATGCTAGTAGGAATTTACCCACCTACTAGCTATAATCACAAATGGATTAGTAGGAATTTACCCACCTACTAGCTATAATCACAAATGGATTAGTAGGAATTTACCCACCTACTAACCCTAATAACAAATATGCTAGTAGGAATTTACCCACCTACTAGCTATAATCACAAATGGATTAGTAGGAATTTACCCACCTACTAGCTATAATCACAAATGGATTAGTAGGAATTTACCCACCTACTAGCTATAATCACAAATGGATTAGTAGGAATTTACCCACCTACTAGCTATAATCACAAATGGATTAGTAGGAATTTACCCACCTACTAACCCTAATAACAAATATGCTAGTAGGAATTTACCCACCTACTAGCTATAATCACAAATGGATTAGTAGGAATTTACCCACCTACTAGCTATAATCACAAATGGATTAGTAGGAATTTACCCACCTACTAGCTATAATCACAAATGGATTAGTAGGAATTTACCCACCTACTAACCCTAATAACAAATATGCTAGTAGGAATTTACCCACCTACTAGCTAATAACAAATATGCTAGTAGGAATTTACCCACCTACTAACCCTAATAAGAAATATGAGTAGGAATTTACCCACCTACTAACCCTAATAACAAATATGCTAGTAGGAATTTACCCACCTACTAGCTATAATCACAAATGGATTAGTAGGAATTTACCCACCTACTAGCTATAATCACAAATGGATTAGTAGGAATTTACCCACCTACTAGCTATAATCACAAATGGATTAGTAGGAATTTACCCACCTACTAGCTATAATCACAAATGGATTAGTAGGAATTTACCCACCTACTAACCCTAATAACAAATATGCTAGTAGGAATTTACCCACCTACTAGCTATAATCACAAATGGATTAGTAGGAATTTACCCACCTACTAGCTATAATCACAAATGGATTAGTAGGAATTTACCCACCTACTAGCTATAATCACAAATGGATTAGTAGGAATTTACCCACCTACTAACCCTAATAACAAATATGCTAGTAGGAATTTACCCACCTACTAGCTATAATCACAAATGGATTAGTAGGAATTTACCCACCTACTAACCCTAATAACAAATATGCTAGTAGGAATTTACCCACCTACTAGCTATAATCACAAATGGATTAGTAGGAATTTACCCACCTACTAACCCTAATAACAAATATGCTAGTAGGAATTTACCCACCTACTAGCTATAATCACAAATATGAGTAGGAATTTACCCACCTACTAACCCTAATAACAAATATGCTAGTAGGAATTTACCCACCTACTAGCTATAATCACAAATGGATTAGTAGGAATTTACCCACCTACTAGCTATAATCACAAATGGATTAGTAGGAATTTACCCACCTACTAGCTATAATCACAAATGGATTAGTAGGAATTTACCCACCTACTAACCCTAATAACAAATATGCTAGTAGGAATTTACCCACCTACTAGCTATAATCACAAATGGATTAGTAGGAATTTACCCACCTACTAACCCTAATAACAAATATGCTAGTAGGAATTTACCCACCTACTAGCTATAATCACAAATGGATTAGTAGGAATTTACCCACCTACTAGCTATAATCACAAATGGATTAGTAGGAATTTACCCACCTACTAGCTATAATCACAAATGGATTAGTAGGAATTTACCCACCTACTAGCTATAATCACAAATGGATTAGTAGGAATTTACCCACCTACTAACCCTAATAACAAATATGCTAGTAGGAATTTACCCACCTACTAGCTATAATCACAAATGGATTAGTAGGAATTTACCCACCTACTAGCTATAATCACAAATGGATTAGTAGGAATTTACCCACCTACTAACCCTAATAACAAATATGCTAGTAGGAATTTACCCACCTACTAACCCTAATAACAAATATGCTAGTAGGAATTTACCCACCTACTAGCTATAATCACAAATGGATTAGTAGGAATTTACCCACCTACTAGCTATAATCACAAATGGATTAGTAGGAATTTACCCACCTACTAGCTATAATCACAAATGGATTAGTAGGAATTTACCCACCTACTAACCCTAATAACAAATATGCTAGTAGGAATTTACCCACCTACTAACCCTAATAACAAATATGCTAGTAGGAATTTACCCACCTACTAGCTATAATCACAAATGGATTAGTAGGAATTTACCCACCTACTAGCTATAATCACAAATGGATTAGTAGGAATTTACCCACCTACTAACCCTAATAACAAATATGCTAGTAGGAATTTACCCACCTACTAGCTATAATCACAAATGGATTAGTAGGAATTTACCCACCTACTAGCTATAATCACAAATGGATTAGTAGGAATTTACCCACCTACTAGCTATAATCACAAATGGATTAGTAGGAATTTACCCACCTACTAGCTATAATCACAAATGGATTAGTAGGAATTTACCCACCTACTAACCCTAATAACAAATATGCTAGTAGGAATTTACCCACCTACTAACCCTAATAACAAATATGCTAGTAGGAATTTACCCACCTACTAGCTATAATCACAAATGGATTAGTAGGAATTTACCCACCTACTAGCTATAATCACAAATGGATTAGTAGGAATTTACCCACCTACTAGCTATAATCACAAATGGATTAGTAGGAATTTACCCACCTACTAGCTATAATCACAAATGGATTAGTAGGAATTTACCCACCTACTAACCCTAATAACAAATATGCTAGTAGGAATTTACCCACCTACTAGCTATAATCACAAATGGATTAGTAGGAATTTACCCACCTACTAACCCTAATAACAAATATGCTAGTAGGAATTTACCCACCTACTAGCTATAATCACAAATGGATTAGTAGGAATTTACCCACCTACTAACCCTAATAACAAATATGCTAGTAGGAATTTACCCACCTACTAGCTATAATCACAAATGGATTAGTAGGAATTTACCCACCTACTAGCTCTACAATCAAATGGATCATAGGAATTTACCCACCTATGACCCCAAATAACAAGAACATGATTATATGTGTAACAACCCTACTTTTTTAAATATTATATATGTGCTAGTTATGTTGCCGTTGATCTCGCAAGCCATAGTTATACTTAAAGCTAGTAGATAATGCCCCTAAGTTAGCAATCTAAAGCTATTGTTCAATTCTAAATATGAATTATAAAGTACCATTGAACAAAATTTTATTGATGATCAATCAAATTATCTAAATAATAATGTAAGTCTCACAAGTTGAGATAACCATCAAAAATCCTTACGAAGGTCCAACAATTTAATCATTTAGCTAATTAAAGTAAATTTGGTCACGAAAATAAAATTTCTATTCAAAATATGTTATGAGTTCTTATGCGCATAAAAGCGTTTAAATCATAATAAGTATACATATATATACATATATGCTTAAAATAAATACAAGATTACCACCAATGAGCTTTGTAACAAATTAAAACACCAAAAATATATACATATACATACATATATACGGCACACACACATATGTTTTGGACCTCACTAGTTAACTTATTATTACAAACTAATACAATTAACCTTACAAAAATACATATACATACACCTAACACCTACATACATTTTATACAACAAATTTTTATAAAAAAAAAAATGTGAAAGACCCTCCATTTGCCCTAGAAGGGCCGGCCCCCCTTCACACCACACACATCCAAATTCAAATCACTTACACTCATTTTACTCTTGGAACTCCCCACTCCAACACACACTTCTTACTCTTTTCACACACATAACCTCTTTTCTCTCAAAAACTCTCCATCTCTTCTTTTCTCCCTCTCATTTTCGGCCCAAAACAACAACAAAATAACACCAACAAAATCAAGTTAAACACTTAATAATAATAAGGATTAAGTTAGATTACCAAAGGGTTATAAATTACTAGCTTTTAAAGTGACTTTCTTGTTGATAGATCTATATGTTTTTGGATATTTTTGAAGAGTATATTCTGAGATTTTTCAATTAAAAGATGTTTTATGTTGTTGAATATTAGATCTATAAAAGTTGATAGTAAAAAGTGTTGTTATAAATTAGTAGCTTTTAAAGTGACTTTCTTGTTGATAGATCTATATGTTTTTGGATATTTTTGAAGAGTATATTCTGAGATTTTTCAATTAAAAGATGTTTTATGTTGTTGAATATTAGATCTATAAAAGTTATAGTAAAAAGTGTTGTTATAAATTAGTAGCTTTTAAAGTGACTTTCTTGTTGATAGATCTATATGTTTTTGGATATTTTTGAAGAGTATATTCTGAGATTTTTCAATTAAAAGATGTTTTATGTTGTTGAATATTAGATCTATAAAAGTTGATAGTAAAAAGTGTTGTTATAAATTAGTAGCTTTTAAAGTGACTTTCTTGTTGATAGATCTATATGTTTTTGGATATTTTTGAAGAGTATATTCTGAGATTTTTCAATTAAAAGATGTTTTATGTTGTTGAATATTAGATCTATAAAAGTAGATAGTAAAAAGTGTTGTTATAAATTAGTAGCTTTTAAAGTGACTTTCTTGTTGATAGATCTATATGTTTTTGGATATTTTTGAAGAGTATATTCTGAGATTTTTCAATTAAAAGATGTTTTATGTTGTTGAATATTAGATCTATAAAAGTTGATAGTAAAAAGTGTTGTTATAAATTAGTAGCTTTTAAAGTGACTTTCTTGTTGATAGATCTATATGTTTTTGGATATTTTTGAAGAGTATATTCTGAGATTTTTCAATTAAAAGATGTTTTATGTTGTTGAATATTAGATCTATAAAAGTAGATAGTAAAAAGTGTTGTTATAAATTAGTAGCTTTTAAAGTGACTTTCTTGTTGATAGATCTATATGTTTTTGGATATTTTTGAAGAGTATATTCTGAGATTTTTCAATTAAAAGATGTTTTATGTTGTTGAATATTAGATCTATAAAAGTAGATAGTAAAAAGTGTTGTTATAAATTAGTAGCTTTTAAAGTGACTTTCTTGTTGATAGATCTATATGTTTTTGGATATTTTTGAAGAGTATATTCTGAGATTTTTCAATTAAAAGATGTTTTATGTTGTTGAATATTAGATCTATAAAAGTTGATAGTAAAAAGTGTTGTTATAAATTAGTAGCTTTTAAAGTGACTTTCTTGTTGATAGATCTATATGTTTTTGGATATTTTTGAAGAGTATATTCTGAGATTTTTCAATTAAAAGATGTTTTATGTTGTTGAATATTAGATCTATAAAAGTAGATAGTAAAAAGTGTTGTTATAAATTAGTAGCTTTTAAAGTGACTTTCTTGTTGATAGATCTATATGTTTTTGGATATTTTTGAAGAGTATATTCTGAGATTTTTCAATTAAAAGATGTTTTATGTTGTTGAATATTAGATCTATAAAAGTTGATAGTAAAAAGTGTTGTTATAAATTAGTAGCTTTTAAAGTGACTTTCTTGTTGATAGATCTATATGTTTTTGGATATTTTTGAAGAGTATATTCTGAGATTTTTCAATTAAAAGATGTTTTATGTTGTTGAATATTAGATCTATAAAAGTAGATAGTAAAAAGTGTTGATTTGAATGCATGTGTGCTAGATTTAAGAAAGTTGGATTTTTGTTGGATTATGAGATGGATATGGACTTGTTATAAGTGAAAAATATGTTAATATTAATGTTAATATTCTGGAAAAATTGACAAAATATCAAGGATATAAAGCTTGAATCAAAACATGTTAAAATAAGCTAGAAATCATAAACCGAAAACACGCAAAAATGCATTTTGAGCACACACATGCACCATAATCTTATGAACAAGAAAATATGATAAACCTACTGGAAATAAGTTGAAATAAAAGTATAAAACTCAGATCTATTGGTTCATGACAACAATAAGCTTAAAAATCACATTTTCGGGTCAAATAATCACTAACCGAAAGCACTAAATTGCACATATCACACCACCACCACTATCACGATTTTGGACACCAAAATATGATGAACGTTCTGGAAATAATGAAACAAGAATGAAAATCCATTTTGAAGCACTTTAATTGCTTAAGAAATGAGGCTAAAATCACTATTTCGGTAAACGATTTTTAATCATAAAACCCTCAAAATAAGCAAGACACAAGAGAGGTTGAATTGATATGATTTTGTATGGATAAAAGTTGCCTAAAAGGCCTGAGATTTTTGACCAAAATGTTTAGCGATGATTTCTAAGAATTTCCATGAATTATTGAATTTAAATAGTAATTAAAAGACATAAAAATCCATAAATAAATTATGTAAATCAAGAATGAAGTTAAATCATCTTAACCATGGATAAAAATAACTAAAACCTACTGGAGAAAAATAGTTAAAAGGCAAGAGACACGTGTTACATAATTTAAAGATAAATAATTAAGTAAAAATAATTAATTAAAATTATCATTAAAATAAATGGAAAATACATAAATAAAAGTATAAATCATGAAATTATAAATTAAGAAGCTTATATATCAGAATATAACCTAACTAAAATCATTCATAATTTATAAAGACAATTATGACACTTAAAGGTATTTTTAAGGAATTATTTAATTAATAAATCAATAAATGAATAAATAATTAATTAAATAATATTAAATTAAATAAAAACTTATAAATCTGAAAATATTCATAAACACCAACATTATGAGATAACTAATGTCAAATATTATTACTAAGCAAAGTATACAATGGAAATCATATAAACCAAAACCAAACTACCGAAATTCCAATAAACGTACAAAAACGTATAATGAGAAAATGACTCTTACCACCAAATCTCTCATAACCAAATAAAGAGAACATCATAACGCACTTAAATACCATAATCTAATAACAACCAAAGATGGGCAAGTCTACTAGTATACATCTCATGATCTAGCTCACTAGTTCATGTCACGCGAACTTACGTCGTGAATATATACGTTATGGTTTAGGCTTGATTGAGGCGCAACAAATCTAAGCGAAGGAATCGCGTTTGATCAACCCCTTTCACTCTCTAATCAAGTGAGTCATAGGCCCCTTTCAAACTCTTTTATATGTTTTACATTCGGGGTGAAAAGCATGATAAATAAAAT
>CM067170.1:97564404-97585619 GCA_034093135.1 Erigeron breviscapus | reverse complement strand
GGGCCTGACCAGGACTAAATTGATGTGTTCAATTAGAAGTTCTATGTCATTACAAATCAGAAATCGGGAAACAACGTACTGGACAATGAGATTGATTATGTTCCATGTCTCATGTTCAAATGATATCTTGTAGAACGAAGGATTATATGATCTCTTATCTTAGGACACGTAACTGACTAGGTCAGAGTTCGACAACAGCTTTTGGAGGCTACAATTTGCTGATCAATTAGGAAGTTATATTGGCAATAATAGTTATTAGACTTATCCAAGTGGGAGACTGTTGGATTAGGTGTCTAAGCCATAACTATAATTGATAGAAGCACAGTCCTTTTGGGTTGCCCTCGAGACTCAAAATAAGTAGAAGTGATAAAGGAGAAATTTCTTTTGAGTTTGTCCCACATCGGTGGGATAGAAAAAGCATGGAGGCTATCCAAGGCTATAAATATGGCCTTAGGGATTCATTATTTTCACACAATACTTGGCTTGAGTATTCGCCTCCTTCTTTCTCCTCTTGGAAGAACTCTTCTATAGTTCATCCACACTTAGTTATTTTTTTGAGTCACCGGGTGTGATTCCATTAGAGGCACGACATTTGTGGTGCTTGCTTCCAAGAGATTTGGAGGGATAATTTTAGTTGTTTACTATAACAACTAAAAGGTATGTTATTTATTTATTTATTTATTTATTTTCTTTAGTAAGTTTTGATTATTTACTAGAGTATTAGAATTTTATATTATGTTCATAGTTATAGGTTCAATAGTGAAAACATAGATCCTGTTTTAGGTTGCATGCTCCCTTAAAAGTTTAAGTTAGTTTGTAATGCCTAAAACCCATCACCATCTTGTACCAATGGGTTCTTTCTTCAACCCTGGTGGACAAGGAACAAGTTCCCAAACATTGTTCCTTTCGAACTGGTGTAACATCCCAAACGTTTTGTGTTTGACTATTTGACTTTCTGTTAGTTAACGTTAGGTTCATTAAGTTTATGTGCCTTATATGTGATTATGTGATTAAATGCTTATGTGATTGATGTGAAATGATTAATATGATGTTTAATGAAAGTAATCAAAGTAAAGTTAAGTAATTAAGTGCTTGTTAGTGTGTTAAGACTCCCGGTAGAAAGATAAGCTAAGAAAGTTAAGTTTAGAAGTTGAGGGGCCCTAAGTGTAAGTTTAGGAGTGGATGACCAGGGATTAGAGGGCAATTAGGCAGCCCTAATTGTCACAAAACATCTGCCATCATACGTGAGAAACTCTCCAGCCGATCCCCCTCTCTTCCAAACAAGTTTTCCCTCAAGATCCAATCGTTTCGTGCCGTTTTGATCAAGCTTTGTTTAGATCTTAGATCCCTTACATCAAGTGCAGGTAATATAGGTAATATTCTCTTTGAAATCTGATTATTGAGTCATAGATGAGTATTCAATCCAGGCCATGGGGTTTGGGTTGGGTTAATTGATTAAACGTTTACCGATTTCATGTTATTCGGGTGATTCAATGAGTGATTATGTTGTAAAGGATTAAAGGATTGATTGAAGGATTAAAGTCATCAAAAGTACTGTCAAAAAGGTTAATTTTATGTCTCTAGGTCGAATTAATGGTTTGATTTCGTATGGAATTCGATTAAAGGTTTAAAAGTTGGGGTTTTGGTCGAACAGGGTTTCATGCGGCGCATGAGGCTTTCATGCGGCGCATATATGCCAATTTTCAAAATTGATTTCAGGTGAGAGCTCGATATGCGACACATAGAAATTCTATGCGGCACATGGATTGAGTGCTCAGATTTTTGGTTACTTTCTGTGACAAAATTCGATGATTTATGCGGCGCATACTTATTCCATGCGGCGCATAGATGCCCAGATTTGGATTTGTGCGGCGCATGAGGCTTCCATGCGGCGCATAAAAGAGTCCAGTTTGGTACTTAAGTTTGTTTAGCTTATAGACCGATCTTATACTCATTCTAGGTTGTCAGGAGCACTTAGCAAGCACTATAAGACACTCTTAACTTGTTGGTAAGATACACTACTTTGACACGCCGAGGGTTCAACAAAACATTGTTTCATATAAAAACTTCCCAAATGATATCTTGATTGCTTATGGGTATTCGGGATTACACGGGAGGTGATTTGGGCTATGTAAATGACCATTGAGGCCTGATATGCAGTCCCTATGATATGAAATGAAATGATATGATATGTAATGATATGTTATGCTTTGAGATGTAATGAAATGTTCATGATTGTATGGCTTGTTCATCTACTTCACTAGACTTAATAGGTTGCCATGACACGTGCACGTTTAAGGGCCCAAACGTTAATATGATATGTGATAAGGTTTAGGTAATGTGGACACCTAAACTATATGTGATGTAAATCGAGCTCGTAAATGATGTGAAAGTGTTAAGCTTAACCCGTACTTGCCCTTGCCCGGCGGGTGCGTATATGTGGTTGCTCGGGTGGCTCCTTGCAACATAATTAAGTGGTAGAGTATCTCTGGGTGGCCTGATTACCCACCAATGTCTTTGAACATACGGATTACTCCTGGATTGGCTTGCCATTCCTTAACGACGTTGATGGACAGCCGTAAGGTTTATTCATCTAGTCGGGTGGGACTTATGTCACCACTACAAAGATGTTTAGATGTGATATGTGAAGATGCTAAAGATGATTAGGCACATTTAGGATGATCTATCCTATATGAAAGATGTTAAATGCAAAGATGTGATGTTTTGAGACGATATGTGCCTTAATGATGTAATACGACTTTTATATAATGTTTTAATTGGACAAATATTTTATATTGATGTGTTATCTTACTTAGCTAATTCGTTAGCTAACACTTGTTTCTTGAAATGTGTTGTCCCCTCAGGTTTAGCAAGTTATGTGATGGATGATGAATAAGAGTGAGGCATGGGTAGATTGACTTGAAGATGGCTATAGTTTACCCATAGTGGCTGCTCACTTTATACTTTTGCATTATGTTTGGATATTTAAGACTTGTATTTGTATTGTGGTCGGTTACTTTATGTTGGGTAACCGATGGGTTTCCAATTAAACTTATTTTGATGATATGGCTAGTACACCAACTAATAAAGGAACCAAACAGATTCTGTGGTTTGAACTTTTAAAAGTTTACTTCCGTTTTCCCTTGACGCCGTTAGGCAAAAAAATTTGGAAATCCATATTTTTAAACGACGGGTCTTACAAGTGGTATCAGAGAAATGGTTTTAGTGAACCAAGGACTATAAGTTTACCATAGGAATTGGACTTAACCCGATAGAGGATAAGTTAGGCTTAAGTAGGAATGCTTAGCCTTTGAGATGAAATGCTTTAGGACGGGTTTGGGACTGAGTGAGAGTGTAGATTGAGGCATGAATGTGTTTATATGTTGCTGAAATAAATGTTATGTAGCCTTAATCTCTTTGTTCTCGCTTTAACCTTTGCTAATCGTCGTCATTGCATTGTAGACAACATGGTTAACACTCGTACTAACAGTCAACGTGAGAGAGCTACTCCAAGCAATGCTCCAGCCGATCAGAATGGGGCTGGAAATGGTGTTAACCAAAGGCCTCCTCGAAGGCCACTTCCGGGTGCACAGCCCACAAGGTCAGAAATCGATAGGGCAAACCCAGTGATTGAACAGGTCCCTAACCAATCTGAAATGCATGAAGAGTTGAGGGCTATTCGAGCTCTTTTGAGAAGGACTGAAGAGGAGTTGGCTCAAATGAGAGCTGAAAGGGAAGCAAGCTTGCATCAGGATGAGCATATTGATGGAAACTATTCCAACCGCTCAAACCGTGCTGAGCCATCCATTGTAAGGTCACAGGTTGCTCCTGAGAATGTTGTTGCTGATGCGAATGGTGGGGGAAATGTGGTGGAGCCTCGTGTTGTGGTTGCTCCTCGTGCCACTACCTTTAAGTATGATAGCTTCCAGAAGTGTGGTGCGAAAGAGTTTGATGGCACTCAGGATGCTGTAGGTGCTATGGAGTGGTTGGATGATATAGAGGTTGTGTTTGCTTCATGTTATTGTCCCGAAGATATGAAGGTGTTGTGTGCTTCCCGTATGCTTAAGAAGAATGCTCGCAATTGGTGGAGGGCTGCTACTGTTTCATTGGCTCCCGAGGTACTAGTTGCTATGCCTTGGGGTACTTTCAGGAGAAATTTCTGGAGGAATATGTGGGTACTCGTGAGTTGAGGTTGATTGAGAAAGAGTTTAGAGCTTTAACCGCTAAGCCCGGTGCCATAACTGAGTATGCTCACTCATTTATGGAAAAGCTCAAGTTTGTTGGTCACATGGTTCGTAGAGAAGTGGATCAGATTGAAGCTTATTGTGATGGTCTCCCTGCTAGTTATCGTGGCCTTTGTAGGCAACATACTACATTGTCTGCTGCGATTAAGGAGTCCAAAAGGTTAGATGATGATTTCAGGTCTGAGAAAGTGGTTGATAAAGCTGATGATAAGAAGTCTGGATTCAAGAGAAGGTTCAATGGGTCATCAAATTCTATTAAGAGGTTTAAAAGTGGTTCTTCCTCGAATGGGGAAAAGGATAAGAAGAAGAGTAGCACATGGTGTTCAGCTTGCAAGTCCCATCATGATGGTTCATGTTCAGACAAGACCAAGAGGTGTGATAAGTGTGGTAAACCGGGGCATGCCGCAGCTGTTTGTAAAGACAAGACTCGTTGCTATAAGTGTCAAGAAATGGGTCATTTGATTGCTGATTGTCCTCAGATGAAGAATGATGGGAAGAAGGTGGCTGCCCAAAAGCAAAAGGTTCAAGCTCTTCAGATGACAGTGGAAGCTGCCAAGGACAACGATGAGGTAGTAAGCGGTACTTTTCTTGTTAACTCAAAACCTGCTTCTGTTCTTTTTTATTCGGGTGCAAATAGGTCTTTTGTGTCTACATTGTTTGCTCCTAAGATCGGAAGAGTTACTACCCCCCTTGATTGTTCTATAGAGGTCGAAATTGCTAACGGTACTATTAGTGACATCCGTGTGGGTTATGATGATTGTTCTATCGAGATTGAGGGTCGTTCCTTTCCGGTCCAGTTATTGCCTACTACTCTTGTTGGTTTTGATATAGTGATAGGCATGGACTGGTTGTCTCAAAATGATGCTACTATTATATGTTCTCAAAAGATCGTGCGTTTCTCTACTCCGGATGGTAAGGTCATTTCTGTATATGGAGATAAGAAGAAAGGGAGCATAAAGATCATTAATTTGATGAAGGCTCTCAATTGCATTCGGCATAATAAGAATCACTTCCTTGCTTATGTTATCGATACACGAAAGGAGAAGTCTTCTATCTCTAATGTTGATGTGGTTTCTGAATTTTCTGATGTTTTTCCGGATGATCTCCCCGGTATTCCTCCCGACCGAGAGGTCACTTTTCATATTAATCTTGTACCTGGTGCTACTCCTGTTGCAAAAGCACCATATCGTTTGGCTCCTACTGAAATGAAAGAGCTAATGACTCAGCTCCAAGAGCTACTTGACAAAGGCTTTATACAACCTAGTTCCTCGCCTTGGGGAGCTCCGGTTCTCTTTGTCAAAAAGAAAGATGGTTTTATGCGCATGTGCATAGACTACCGTGAGCTGAATAAGCGAACGGTTAAGAATAAGTATCCTCTCCCGCGTATTGATGATCTCTTTGATCAGCTTCATGGTGCTTCTTACTTCTCTAAGATTGATTTACGGTCCGACTATCATCAGTTAAAGGTCAAAAGGGAAGATGTAGCCAAGACAGCTTTTCGTACACGATATGGGCACTATGAGTTTCTTGTCATGCCATTTGGGTTGACAAATTCTCCTGCCGCTTTTATGGATTTAATGAATCGGGTATGTCGCCCATTCTTAGATCATTTTGTGATTGTCTTTATTGACGATATTCTGATTTATTCTAAGTCTGAAGCGGAGCACCGTGAGCACTTAAGAGCCGTTCTTGAGGTTCTTAGGGAGAAAAAGTTATATGCAAAGTTCTCCAAGTGTGAATTCTGGCTTCGAGAAGTTTAATTTCTCGGGCATGTTATCTCTTCTGAAGGAATTAAAGTTGATCCCGCAAAGATCGAAGCTGTCTTTAAATGGGAACAGCCAAAGACACCTACGGAAATCAAGAGTTTTCTTGGTTTAGCGGGCTACTACCGAAGGTTCATTCAAGATTTCTCCCATATAGCTAAGCCTATGACTGAATTGACAAAGAAAGGGGTGAAGTTTGTGTGGACTGAAGCACAAGAAAAGGCTTTTCAAACGTTAAAGACCAAGTTATGTGAAGCTCCAATCCTTGCCTTACCCGAAGGTACCGATGATCTTGTTGTTTATAGTGATGCTTCTATTTCAGGTTTGGGTTGTGTTCTTATGCAAAGGGACAAGGTTATTGCCTATGCTTCACGTCAGTTGAAGCCTCATGAAAAGAACTACCTGAGCCATGATCTAGAGTTGGCTGTTGTAGTGTTTGCCTTGAAGTTATGGAGACATTACTTATATGGCACCAAGTGTACCTTGTACACGGATCATAAAAGTTTGCAATATGTGTTCTCACAAAAGGAAATGAATGTAAGACAAAGGAGATGGATGGAACTTCTGAAAGATTATGATTGTGAAATTAGGTATCATCCCGGTAAAGCTAATGTGGTGGCGGATGCATTGAGTAGAAAGGTACAAAAATTTTCTTGTAGATTGATGAGTATGGTTGTACAAGCTAAGTCGGGGTTACTTGATCGCATCAAGGAAGCTCAAGTTATGGCTTTGATGAAGGATAACATTGACAAGGAAAGTATTGGAAAGAAGAAACGTCTTGTGATGGAAATGAACAGCCGTGGATATAGGACATATAAGGGTCGAATTTGGGTACCATTGCTTGATGGTAACCGAGAGTTGATCCTTGAAGAAGCTCATAGGTCAAGATATTCAGTTCACCCCGGTGCTACAAAGATGTATGCAGATTTGAAGCCTATATATTGGTGGCCGAACATTAAGGGAGAAGTATCACATTTTGTTGAAAGATGCTTGACTTGTGCTGGTGTAAAAGCTGATCACAAAAAGCCATATGGAATGTTGCATCAGTTAGAGATTCCGGAATGGAAATGGGATCATATTACTATGGATTTTGTGACCAAGCTACCTAGAACACCAAAGGGGAATGACATGGTATGGGTTATTGTGGATAGGTTGACGAAGAGTGCTCACTTCTTAGCGACTCGACAAGATGTACCATTGACCAAGATGGCAAAGATGTACATTGATGAAATCGTTTCAAAGCATGGTGTTCCTTTGTCTATTGTTTCAGATCGAGACACGAGGTATGTATCTAGCTTTTGGAAAAGTCTTCAACGAGAGTTAGGTACTAGAGTAAATTTGAGCACGGCCTATCATCCCCAAACTGATGGGCAAAGTGAAAGAACGATTCAAACATTGGAGGATATGTTGAGGGCTTGTGTATTAGAGTATGGTGGAGCATGGGATGATCATTTGAAGTTGATTGAATTTGCTTATAATAACAGTTATCATGCAAGTATTGGAATGCCACCGTTTGAAATGCTTTATGGTAGAAGGTGTAGGACTCCAAGTTGTTGGTTGGAGCCCGGCGAAAAGCAAATTACAGGTCCCGAAATTATAGAAATCACAGCTGAAAAAGTTAATATTGCAAAGGAAGCACTTCGTGTAGCTAGAGAACGACAGAAGACTTATGCCGACAAGAAAAGAAGGCCGGTTGAGTTTAAAGTTGGTGATATGGTGATGCTAAAAGTTTCCCCATGGAAAGGAGTTATTCATTTTGGAAAGAAAGGAAAGTTAAGTCCACGATTTATTGGACCATTTAAGATTCTGAAGCGTATCAAAGATGTAGCTTATCAATTGGAATTGCCTCCGGAATTGGATGGAATTCATAACACATTTCATGTATCTTATTCGAGGAAGTGCTTAGCGGAGGAGTCTAGTGTTATCCCTATTGAGGATGTGAGTATTGACCCAAGGAAAAGAATGATTGAGGAACCAGTAGCAATACTTGGGAGAAAGCAAAAGAAGCTACGCCGGAAAATGATTGACCTTGTGTTGATCAAATTGAAGCATAACCATGGTGAAAGTCTAACTTGGGAAACCGAATCCGTGATGAAGGAGAAGTATCCAAATTTGTTCATTTCTGATGAGATTCCGGGGACGGAATCCTCTTAAGGGGGAGGTAATTGTAACATCCCAAACGTTTTGTGTTTGACTATTTGACTTTCCGTTAGTTAACGTTAGGTTCGTTAAGTTTATGTGCCTTATATGTGATTATGTGATTAAATGCTTATGTGATTGATGTGAAATGATTAATATGATGTTTAATGAAAGTATTCAAAGTAAAGTTAAGTAATTAAGTGCTTGTTAGTGTGTTAAGACTCCCGGTAGAAAGATAAGCTAAGAAAGTTAAGTTTAGAAGTTGAGGGGCCCTAAGTGTAAGTTTAGGATTGGATGGCCAGGGATTAGAGGGCAATTAGGCAGCCCTAATTGTCACAAAACATCTGCCATCATACGTGAGAAACTCTCCAGCCGATCCCCCTCTCTTCCAAACAAGTTTTCCCTCAAGATCCAATCATTTCGTGCCGTTTTGATCAAGCTTTGTTTAGATCTTAGATCCCTTACATCAAGTGCAGGTAATATAGGTAATATTCTCTTTGAAATCTGATTAATTGAGTCATAGATGAGTATTCAATCCAGGCCATGGGGTTTGGGTTGGGTTAATCGATTAAACGTTTACCGATTTCACGTTATTCGGGTGATTCAATGAGTGATTATGTTGTAAAGGATTAAAGGATTGATTGAAGGATTAAAGTCATCAAAAGTACTGTCAAAAAGGTTAATTTTATGTCTCCAGGTCGAATTAATGGTTTGAGTTCGTATGGAATTCGATTAAAGGTTTAAAAGTTGGGGTTTTGGTCGAACTGGGTTTCATGCGGCGCATATATGCCAATTTTCAAAATTGATTTCAGGTGAGAGCCCGATATGCGGCGCATAGAAATTCTATGCGGCGCATGGATTGAGTGCTCAGATTTTTGGATACTTTCTGTGACAAAATTCGATGATTTATGCGGCGCATACTTATTCCATGCGGCGCATAAAAGAGTCCAGTTTGGTACTTAAGTTTGTTTAGCTTATAGACCGATCTTATACTCATTCTAGGTTGTCGGGAGCACTTAGCAAGCACTATAAGATACTCTTAACTTGTTGGTAAGCTGTATCAAGGTAAGATACACTACTTTGACACGCTGAGGGTTCAACAAAAACATGGTTTCATATAAAAACTTCCCAAATGATATCTTGATTGCTTATGGGTATTCGGGGTTACACGGGAGGTGATGTGGGCTATGTAAATGACCATTGAGGCCTGATATGCAGTCCCTATGATATGAAATGAAATGATATGATATGTAATGATATGTTATGCTTTGAGATGTAATGAAATGTGCATGATTGTATGGCTTGTTCATCTAGTTCACTAGACTTAATAGGTTGCCATGACACGTGCACGTTTAAGGGCCCAAACGTTAATATGATATGTGATAAGGTTTAGGTAATGTGGACACCTAAACTATATGTGATGTAAATCGAGCTTGTAAATGATGTGAAAGTGTTAAGCTTAACCCGTACTTGCCCTTGCCCGGCGGGTGCGTATATGTGGTTGCTCGGGTGGCTCCTTGCAACATAATTAAGTGGTAGAGTATCTCCGGGTGGCCTAATTACCCACCAATGTCTTTGAACATACGGATTACTCATGGATTGGCTTGCCATTCCTTAACGACGTTGATGGACAGCCGTAAGGTTTATTCATCTAGTCGGGTGTGACTTATGTCACCACTACAAAGATGTTTAGATGTGATATGTGAAGATGCTAAAGATGATTAGGCACATTTAGGATGATCTATCCTATATGAAAGATGTTAAATGCAAAGATGTGATGTTTTGAGACGATATGTGCCTTAATGATGTAATACGACTTTTATATAATGTTTAAATTGGACAAATGTTTTATATTGATGTGTTATCTTACTTAGCTAATTCGTTAGCTAACACTTGTTTCTTGAAATGTGTTGTCCCCTCAGGTTTAGCAAGTTATGTGATGGATGATGAATAAGAGCGAGGCATGGGTAGATTGACTTGAAGATGGCTATAGTTTACCCATAGTGGCTGCTCACTTTATACTTTTGCATTATGTTTGGATATTTAAGACTTGTATTTGTATTGTGGTCGGTTACTTTATGTTGGGTAACCGATGGGTTTCCAATTAAACTTATTTTGATGATATGGCTAGTAACACCAACTAATAAAGAAACCAAACAGATTATGTGGTTTGAACTTTTAAAAGTTTACTTCCGTTTTCTCTTGACGCCGTTAGGCGAAAATTTTTGGAAATCCATATTTTTAAACGACGGGTGTTACAACTGGATAAGCTCTTCTTCCATTGCTTCTACCCAGCTTGGGTCTGCCATAGCCTCGTCAATCTTCTTCGGTTCAATCAGTGATAAGAAGGTGACATTTAAGCATTATTCGCTAGTGGCTCTTCTGGTTTGAACCCCTCTACTGGACTCTCCAATGATCTGATCAATTGGATGTGCTTTTGTCCATTTAGAATATTGACTAGGATTTCTCACAACAATATCAGTGCAAGTCACCTAAGGAACCTCTTCAGTTGTTGTAGCTTCTGGAGGAGGATCAGACCAAACTACTTCAACATCCTCATCAGAATCAATGAGGTCACGATTTGCATCATGAAATTCTTCAGTTAAAGGCATTTCTTGAAGAACTGGAGAAGTTGGAGGAGTTTGAACTGGTGCTGATATTGGAGTGGCACGCACATCTGATCCAATCACCAGTTTCTGTGGTAAATTAAAACTGATGGAGGGATAAAATGGAATGTCACTGGATGATTTCTTCATTTGTACTGGTTCCAGTTCAGTGTGACTGGAAACATCTTCTGGTGAAATACTGATGAACTTGGTCAGTTTCACCAAAACTTAATGGAACAACTGGAGAGATATCAAGACTTGGTCTTTTGTTGATTGCATCTTTTGATTCATCAAATGTGACATGAATTGTCTCATGAACCTTTTGAAGTCTATAATTATAAACTCTAAAGGCCTTTTGAATATCTGAATAGCCTAGAAACACACCTTCATCAGCTTTTGCATCGAACTTTCCAAGCTGGCTGGAATCATTAAGAATATAAACTGGACAACCAAATACATGGAAATATCCAATATTTGGTTTACGATTCCTGAGCACTTCATAGGCAGTCTTCCTATGTCTCTTGACATAAACTGACCGGTTTTGGGTGTGGCATGCTGTTGCCACCGCTTTAGCCCAAAATCTGGTGGGAAGACCAGATTCAGATAACATACTTCTGGCAGCTTCTATCAGTGTACGATTCTTTCTTTCCACAACTCCATTTTGCTCTGGAGAGTGTGCTGATGAGAAGTTTTGAGAGATGCCAGTGTCAGTACAGAAGGATTCAAGAGTCTTGTTCTGAAATTCTGTTCCATTATCACTTCTTAACTGACAAACTTTTCGAGTATACTTGAGTTCAATTCTCTTGATGAGAGAGATAATTCAGCAGCTACATCACTCTTTGATCTGAGGAATACCACCCAACAATATCTTGTGAATTCATCAACCACAACTAGAGTATACTTCTTTCCAGCTCTAGTTTGAACATTCATTGTACCAAATAGATCCATATGAAGCATGTGAAGAGGTTCAGTGATGCTAAAGTTTTGCCTTGTCTTGAAACTGGCCCTTTTCTGCTTGCCCATCTCACACCCTGGACATGGCTTTTCTTTCTTAAAAGAAATTGGAGGTATCCCATCTGCCAGTTGTTTGCGAGACAACTTGTTGATATTTTTAAAATTGAGATGAGATAAACTTTTGTGCCACAACCAGTTGGTGTCCTCATCAGCCTTGGTATAGAAACATTGCTCTTTTGGAGTAGATTCCATATCCATGATGTACACATTTCCCTTTTCTTTCTTAAAAGAAATTGGAGGTATCCCATCTGCCAGTTGTTTGCGAGACAACTTGTTGATATTTTTAAAATTGAGATGAGATAAACTTTTGTGCCACAACCAGTTGGTGTCCTCATCAGCCTTGGTATAGAAACATTGCTCTTTTGGAGCAGATTCCATATCCATGATGTACACATTTCCCTTTCTTGGTGCAATCATCACCACTTTCCAATCCTTGTTAAATATGGTGCCTTGAGCAATATCGAACAATACCTTGTATCCATCATCACAAAGTTGGCTTACACTGATCAGGTTGTATTTCAAACCATTCACAAAGGCAACTCTGGTGAACTGGACTTGTCCATTATTGATTATACCATATCCTTCAGTCTTTCCATTCTCATCATTACCAAACGTCACTGCCGGTCCATTGTCCATTATTGATTACACCATATCCTTCAGTCTTTCCATTTTGATCATTACCAAACGTCACTGCCGGTCCATCTTGGACAGTGAACTCTTCCAGCAGGGGCTTACATTCGGCCATTGTCCGGCCAACAGCGCTGTCCAGATACCAGGTGTTCTTCTTTCGATCGCCCTGCACAACCACAAAAATCATTAGTTCTTTTTGTGAACCCATCTTTTCTTGATGGGTTCACTGGACTCTCCCTGAGAAGTCACAGTTGATTCTGGTGGTGTTGAACTGGAGACTGGAACTGGAGCATTGTTATCAGCTCCAGAACCAGGAGTAAAAACGATTGGTTTGAGAGGTTTCTTCCCCTTTTTCTTTTCAGATTTAGTTCCAGATGGAACATTTTGTTTTTGTTTTGAAGGGGTTTTGATATTTTGTTTTTTTAACTGAAGAAGACGAAGCTCCTTCCAGATTTTTAATTCTGGCAGTACAACTTTGAACCTGCCTTGACAACTGTTGGAGTTGACTCTCCAGTTTTGATAAAATATCATTTTCAACAGGCGGCTGAACCTTGGACTTAGGTTCAGCAGGGATCTTGGTCTTTTGAGTCTTGGGCTCCTTAGACTTTTGAGGTAAAGGTTTATCACCAGCAACCTTTTTAGCTGGAGCCTTAGCCTGTTCGGCTCCAGTTTTAACCTTAGATGGGGTGGTCTCAACAGGTTCAGTTTTAACAGTCTTAGGCTAGCCATAAGGAGTCACTGGCCTAAGATCTAGAGGCAAACTGTGGATATCAGGAATAATGCCTGCCATGTGCACATCTCTAGATTTGTAAGCAGTTTGTTGTGCATCAACAGTTTTTGAAAAAGCATCATAGTTTAAACCAGATGACCTAATCCAGGATTTGATCACCTTTTGTTCCTTTTCCAAAGCAGTTTTAAGCTCTTGTTTTTCAAGCTCAAGAGCTTCACATTTTAAAACTGACTCTTTGAGAGCCAACTGGACACTTTGCAGATTTGAAAGTTGGGGTTTCTAAATATCTTTCACTGTCAGTTCTAACAGTTTCCACAAAAATCAAATCACTATTAAGTGATTCAGCAAGGTCCAGTTTCAGTTCTGTATCAATTTGGTTGTCATAATCACATACCTTCTTCAAAATGATGTCCACCCATCTTCCAGTGATAACATCATCCTTCACCACATGTTGTTGTTCTTCCAAGGCCATGAAGCACATGTCCCTTTCCTCTTCATCATCAACTGATGAGTCATCAGAGTACTCCCATTTGTCAGTGCTTTTAGCAATCATGCATTCATTTTGATTCTTTTCAACAGACAAAAGGGCAATCTGGGCCTTAAGCTTTTTGTATTTAGCTTTGTAGCTATCATCAGGTCGATTGTTGTTAGGGACAGGGGGCCAGTTTGATTGTTCAACTGACTAGACCTACATTCCTTCATAAAATGACCTTTCTTGCCACACTTATAGCATGTAAGATTGGCCTTGTCCAGAGAGTTGGAGCTAAAGCATTGTTGGGTCCACCAAATCTATTAGATTTGTGCTTAAACCTATTAAAGGTTTTAGCAATCATGGCGACCAGATCATCATTGTTAGTTTCATCACAATCATCACTGATTTCAGTGGTCAGGCCTGAGTTCAGAAAACTGTTTAACATCTCCTTCATAGAATGTGACTGGACATTCTCAGCAGATATTAAAGCAGCACAATGTTTCTCAGTTAACCTAGCAACCTTGGAACTCTGGGCATGATTTAAAGCATCCTGCTCAGCCACAAGTCTTTGTGCATTGTTATCTTCAGTGAATCTGAAGGCTCCATAAAGAGATGCAAGAGTGTGGGAGTGCAGGGTCTTACCTTGTCTTAGGACAAGAACCATATTTGCCAAGAACCATATTTGCCCATTTGGAGGGAAGAATATCACAAAATTTTTCAAAAAGAATATCCTTATCCTTCTCTACACCCAACCCTCTCAGTTGATTAATCACACTGGTGAATCTGGTATAAGTATCAGTCAGGCTCTCATTGGGTAAAGCAAAGAAGGATTCATACTTCTTGTTTAAAGCAACTTTTCTGGTGACAATGGTGTCATCACCTCCTTCAAACTGAAGGACCAATTCATCCCACATTGCCTTGGCACTGGGGAACAACACAAGTTTTGGAATAAGGTCTTCAGGAACAGCCCCAAGGATCATGTTCTTGAGCTTGGTATCCAAGTCTACAAGTCTACGATCCTCATCAGACCAATGGTCTTCTGGCTTTTCCCTAGTACCCCTTCTAGATCCAGTAGGATCAAGAAAAGGACTAACCCCATGAGACATGAGTATATGTGGTCAATCCTTGAGGATTTTCAACATATACCTCTCTATCCCACCAAAATGCAAAATCATTCTGGCCTTCCATGTACCAAAAGGCCTCACTATTTCCATCAAATTTTGGAACATGAGTGTTAGAATAATGTACATGGACATGGCTAGGGGCATTAGGAAGAGGAGGAGGAGGAGGATTGGTATTAACATTTTGAACAGGTGGTGCATTATTAACATTTTCATCTTGACCAGAACCATTCTCACCTTCAGTAGTAGTCATCTAAGCAGGTCTAGACAATAAATTAGTCTTTCCGCTCTAATACCACTTATAAGTCCCAACTCAATAGATGGTACTAACTGAAGACACCTCTATGTCAATGGTGAGATTACTTTGCAATATATTCACTGAACTGGAGATGACCAGTTGCAATGAATGTATACCAAGTTACTGGATATATTACTTATTAAGGTGACAATATTAATAAGTAAAAGACAATGCAAATAAATAAATACTGGTAAAGTAAATTGGTGAGTAGATATGTATTTTTCAAGTGTAATTTATTTATTAATGTTAAATAAATTACAAGGTTGTTGCGGAACCAAGATAATACAAAGATGTAAATATCCTAACAACCTATGAAATACAATCGATCTAAACTTGGAAATTCTCTTCAACAATCGAAACACTTAGAGTTGTGAAATGTTCCCTTTTGCGATTGAGAGAATATTGCACAAGTCACCAAGAATGCAAATGTCTGAATATGCAAAGTTAGTTTCTTGGTTGTGCAAAGACCTCTATTTATAGGCAAAGGTTGACATTGGGATGTCAACCTTGCCGTACAAATATGGTTGAGAGCATTTAAGGAATTGCATTTAATTCCTTGAACATGCTTGATAAAGTAAGACATAAAGTCACTTTATCCAACCTACTTTATGCACTTTTGTACTTTAAACATAGACAATGTGTATTGTCCGGTTAATAGTACATAAAGTAAAAAGGTCTTCCTCGTAATCAGTGTAAAGCTTTGTAAGTACTTTACACTGATGGTTCTCCAGTCTTGATCTGGACAGAATGTCCACTGGGCTTCGCTGCCATGGTCATTCTCTTTCTTTCACTTGTTGTTTTCGACTTCAACTGGAATGACTTCAGGTTTATGATCAGATCTCAACTGGAGAACTGGAGTGAAGCTCCAGTGGCATCAACTGTATACTGGCCACTAGACTTCTAATATTTCCGGACAAATCTTCTAGTCTCCAGATGTAACTGGAGACGCTCCAGTTTCTTAGTAAACTGGACCTAACAAATTCATTATAAAAACGCTCTACACATAAATATAAGGATATACTAATTAAGATGTGTACTATTGAATCAAAAAGGAAAGGGCAAATTGGGCATTAAGAAGTAAATTAATTACATTTAATGTAAATCCTTAATATTTATAGAAATTATGGGTTATTAATTGTAAATTATCGGATGCCCCTGGGGCATTATATAGCAATTCCCTTTATTGTTTTAAGGAGGGCACTAATAAATTAAGCCGGGGGCATTATTAATGATTGGGCCATGTTCATCTTATAATCTCACAGCATTTGTATTAACAATATCAAGACTATCGGGGGCAGTACCCCCCGCTGTTCATCTTAAAATCTCACAGCATTTGTATTAACATTATTAATGATTGGGCCATGTTCATCTTAAAGTCAATATTTCCTACGCCAGTTCCCCCAAAGAAGACCCCGACTGGCCACTTGATCTAAGATCAAATGATTATAAATGATAAGTTATTATTAATGGTGGTTCTTTTTTTAGTTAAAATAAAGAATAAACAATTTTCTATTGATAACTATTGAGATAAAATAAGATTATTACTAACTATTTGAAAGAAATAAAGGTTGATATTGAATTTGGAAAAACAGTTTAGTTATAAGAAAAGGTATTTAGTTAAAAGTAATGATAGATAGAGTTAATTGGCACATTATAAACCTATACCCCCATATTAAAACAAACTAACCTTTCATTCTAGCAAATTAAGCATTTTATAAATAAACTCAAAATATTCATAACACATCAAACACACAATTATGACTCTCTTTTCTCACACATACACACACATCAACACCACTACTGTCCATCATCACTGTCTGCCGCCGCCACACGTCACCACGAACCGTTACCGTCACCACCACCGCCGCCATTACACCGCTGCATCGTGCGAGTACCCTTCTAGTACATATTTAAAGATAAAATGCTGACACATGAAATGAGCGTTGGTAATTTTTTGTAGAAAAATTACATAAAGTCTTCTAACGTATAAAAATTAACCATTGATTATGTTACATATAAACACAAGATTTTTTAATACATATTTGTAAACTTATCAAATTAGCCACATCTATTTTAATTTTTTTTGTTAAATTAATTGGAAAAAAGATAAATTAGTACACTAAGTTGGTTGAAATGAAAATACTAAGTTGATTTAACTGAAAGTAATATATATTGATCGATTAATAGTATTTTTTTAACTAGATTTTTGTATAATTAAATTTGGATAAATACTTAAATTAGGAGAAAGATATTTTTATATATTAAAAGGCAGTTATTTTAATGATTTGTCGGCCAAAATTATTCACAAATTAATTTACTATAATTATAAATTAAAAAAATATGAGTTCACAAAAATTTTTAATTATATTATTATATTAATAATTATAGAAAAAGTTATTATTATTACACTTTTTTATTTCCATCATTAATTTACAATTTTAGCTTTTCATAAAAAATAAATTACAAAATGTTTAATTTTAATATAATTATTCTTTTTAGCTTTATTCTATTATTAATAAATAAATTATTAAAAACATATCTTACAAAAAAAATCTAAAACTTATTTATGTTTCAATTGATGATGGTAATTCAATCCATATAATAATTTATATCCACTTAAAAAATTTATTATCGATACATTAAAAATATGTCAAAAGTTATTTTTTCGGTAAATATTAAATTACCAGTTCGTTTATTCTTATATTTTTAAATTTGGATTTATAATATTTTCTATTTGTATTTATATATAATTATTTTATTTTAAAAATTTCGTTAAGTGGGAGACTAAATATGGTTATTTAACCAAATTAGTTGGAATAAAAAAAATGATTGAAATGAAAATATAAATCGATAAGCTCTTGATAAACAACTTTTGGTGAGTAAATCGAGTCTTGAGTTTCTCATCTCAAGGTATTTTCCATGAGGAGGAGGTTGGAGGTCCAGCAAATCCCTGGTTTTATTTAATACAGTTTAATTTTATCATTCTACAAAATTACTGTCAAAAAACATTAGCTTATCAAAAAAATTTTGTAAAGTTAGTTTCGATTCAGATGTGTTGGAGCCAATTTTAACCAGGGATTTGCTGGACCTCCAACCTCCTCCTCATGGAAAATACCTTGAGATGAGAAACTCAAGACTCGAATCACCAAAAGTTATTGTGTGTACGAACTCTAGGTCAGCTTTATTGTATTCAAGAAACTTGTTCAAGAGTCTCATAGCATGCAAAAGTGACCGGGTAAGAAGTTAGCAGGTCATTAATTTCACTTTGACCCATTGACTGCTTACGCAGTTACAAAACGTATTCTATTTATCCTCTTACAAAACGTCGTCGTTTCTTCAAAACAACCACCATAAGTCGGCTTACAGATAAACACAAGGCAAAAAATATAACCATTTTCCAGGAATCTGCAAGTGTTATTCATCAAAGAATTGTAACCATTTCTTATATCTCGTTATTTTCTCCCCCGTCAGTTTCTGATGTGCAAAATCGAGTTTAAAATTTATAAACAAGAAATACCCTAAAACTGACTACTACACACTCGCGGGCAGTGGACCCGTTCGTATATAGTATAGCTAAAAGGTAAGTCCAGGATCGAACACAGGGACTAAATCTAAGTAATTGCAGACATTAAGTAATTCTAATTAAAAGGGGGTTTTGTGACCGAATTGTCACGTTGCAAAAGTCAGTAAAAATTAGTAATCCCAAAGGATTAATCGCAAAGAGAAATTGTTTTAAACAATAATTTAAAAATCATCCATCTTGACTTCGCTCAACACATGTTCAGACTGCACATAAATGAAGTTCAAACCCAAATTAGTTGATTAAATAACCGAGACTCAAACAAAATATAAATCGATAAGCTCTTGATAAACAACTTTTGGTGAGTAAATCGAGTCTTGAGTTTCTCATCTCAAGGTATTTTCCATGAGGAGGAGGTTGGAGGTCCAGCAAATCCCTGGTTTTATTTAATACAGTTTAATTTTATCATTCTACAAAATTACTGTCAAAAAACATTAGCTTATCAAAAAAATTTTGTAAAGTTAGTTTCGATTCAGATGTGTTGGAGCCAATTTTAACCAGGGATTTGCTGGACCTCCAACCTCCTCCTCATGGAAAATACCTTGAGATGAGAAACTCAAGACTCGATTTACTCACCAAAAGTTGTTTATCAAGAGCTTATCGATTTATATTTTCATTTCAATCATTTTTTTTATTCCAACTAATTTGGTTAAATAACCATATTTAGTCACACATCTGAATCGAAACTAACTTTACAAAAATTTTTTGATAAGCTAATGTTTTTTGACAGTAATTTTGTAGAATGATAAAATTAAACTGTATTAAATAAAAGGGCTAAGTGCGCCGGAATGCAGTCAACTAATCACCAAAAGTTATTGTGTGCACGAACTCTAGGTCAGCTTTATTGTATTCAAGAAACTTGTTCAAGAGTCCCATAGCATGCAAAAGTGACCGGGTAAGAAGTTAGCAGGTCATTAATTTCACTTTGACCCATTGACTGCTTACGCAGTTACAAAACGTATTCTATTTATCCTCTTACAAAACGTCGTCGTTTCTTCAAAACAACCACCATAAGTCGGCTTACAGATAAACACAAGGCAAAAAATATAACCATTTTCCAGGAATCTGCAAGTGTTATTCATCAAAGAATTGTAACCATTTCTTATATCTCGTTATTTTCTCCCCCGTCAGTTTCTGATGTGCAAAATCGAGTTTAAAATTTATAAACAAGAAATACCCTAAAACTGACTACTACACACTCGCGGGCAGTGGACCCGTTCGTATATAGTATAGCTAAAAGGTAAGTCCAGGATCGAACACAGGGACTAAATCTAAGTAATTGCAGACATTAAGTAATTCTAATTAAAAGGGGGTTTTGTGACCGAATTGTCACGTTGCAAAAGTCAGTAAAAATTAGTAATCCCAAAGGATTAATCGCAAAGAGAAATTGTTTTAAACAATAATTTAAAAATCATCCATCTTGACTTCGCTCAACACATGTTCAGACTGCACATAAATGAAGTTCAAACCCAAATTAGTTGATTAAATAACCGAGACTCAAACAAAGCACCAACCCCGTACCCGTCAAGTTGAAGACATCATTTGACTCTCTTGCTTTAACTAATTTCGTTACAAAGACCGGTACCCCAAGACATCTTTTATAACTTCCTTAATCAAACAATTGGGTTTGGTTATGTAGATAACAATTATACCTATCGATTGTACCCAACCGTTGACACATTTCTTCCTATTATCATGAACGATTATCTACCGTACTCGTCATAGACCCAATCGTTTGTACCCAAACAATCAAAATGAAATATACGTAATCAATAACTACCATTAAAGACACATATAAATCACCAATCAATTCAAGATAAATAATAAGGAAGAAATACGCTAAGATCCCGATATAACGTTAAATGAAATCAACATTGAATTAATAAAATTGTGCAATCTTTACATAATATCTCACTCCATCAAGATGGATGATGAAGTGATTAGCCACTCATATTAAAAGAAGAATAACAATTGAAATAAGAAGAATTCATTGTTACCTAATGATAATAATTGAAAGCTACGAACGAAAACGATCAAATCGTGTTTGAAAACCTAGAAATTGATTAAGATCTGAAAATATCTCCAAACTAGGGTTCTTCACACGGCTGCTAAAAAAGAAGAAGTGTTTTTGCATATTTTTCAAGCTATTTATATCGATCCCCAAAGGCTGCCAGATTCGCGCCCAGTTGCGGCGCAGCTATGCATTGCGGCGCAACTGGGGTTTGACTTTAAGCTTTGACTTTGACTTCGTTGACCAAACTGGCTTGGACTTGGACCCATTGCGGCGCAACTGGAAGACGTTGCGGCGCAACTTATCTCTCTGCTTCTGGGTTGCGGCGCAACTGAAGAGCTGTGGCGCAACTAGCCGTTGACTTGCGTTGACCATTGACTTATGTTGACTCGTGGCTGGCCAGGAAGGAGGGGAGTTGCGGCGCAACTGGAAGGCATTGCGGCGCAACTTATTCTTCTGGAATTGGGTTGCGGCGCAACTGGCCCTTTTCTGCATTGACTTTAGTTGACTTCCTGCAATCTTCATCCAAATGCTTCCGAAATCTTCCGTTAGCACTTGATTCTCCTCAACAATGTCGTTTTCTCCAGATTTGCGCTTAAATACCTGT
>CM067170.1:97537049-97563404 GCA_034093135.1 Erigeron breviscapus | reverse complement strand
AACGGCACGTGTCATGGCAACTTAATAAGTCTAGTGAACTAGATGAACAAGCCATGTAATCATGCACATTTTACATATATCACATTTCAATTCATCTCAAGACATTACATAGCATTTCATAACATATCATTACGTCTCAAATCATTGCATAACCTTTCATAGCATATCATTACATTTTATATCATAGGGAGTGCATTTCAGGCCTCAATAGTCATGTACATAGCCCATATCACCTCCCGTGTAACCCCGAATACCCATAAGCAATCAAGATAACATTTAGAAAGTTATTATATGAAAACTATGTTTTGTTGAACCCTCAGTGTGTCAAAGTAGTGTATCTTACCTCGTAGAAGCATACAACAAATGATAACGCAAGTTACCGAGCTTTGCAAGTATTCCTGACTACCTTAGTGTTGTAGAAGAAGATCACTTAGACGTACTTAGTCTTGTGTGATTATAAGAGAGATTTTAGAAGTGAATATATATATGGTGTGAGTTTTATAATTAAACTAAGGTCGCTATTTATAGAAAATAATTTTAGAATATGCCTTGGCATATGCTTTGGAATATGCCTTAGCATATTCTTTGGAATATGCCTTAGCATATTCTTTGGAATATGCTTTTTACCTTTACCATTTACAATTTACTTGTTACCTTTACTACTCATGATTAAGGTTACTATTCACAAATACGGTACTATTCATAAGTACTGTTACTATTCACGACTACGGTACTATTCATAAATACTATTATTGATAGTATAAATATGAAAAAGTATTTCCAAACAACTCTCAAATAACTATTTGAGCTCTATATGATCCTTATCGGGAACACATACTATTCTTTAAGCACGTCTAGACCATGTTAATACATTAATGCATGTTTCATTAATGCATTTAGCACCTAACACATATTACACATAAATCACATATATGCATTAAATCATCTAATGACTTAACGGAAGTAAAGTGTTGACTTAACGACAGTCAACCGTTAAACGAAAAGTTTGGGATGTTACAGAGATGTGGTGGGAAGGCTGCGGATGACCCTATATATATGCATCAAGAACTCATTGAAAGTAAAATCCTCCTAAGTGTATGTATGTATTGTTTTGGTTGGATTGGTGGTTTGATTGATGACTTGTGATTGAGACAAACACGCATATGTAATGTTATGGTTATTGATGAGACGGACTTGTACATCCGAGTGTATAGATGTATACACTTGAGTTGATTTGATGAGACGTGCATGGACATCCGGGTATATAGACATATATACACCGATGATTTTGAGATGCCACATTGATCATTGTGATGACTTTGTGAGTATCGTTGCATTGATGACTTGATGGTCATACGTATCATACGCATTATGACATTGACACGCATACAACACATATCTTGATATTGACATCATTTGTGCTCTCTTACTTTATGCATTACTTTTATGTTGTGAACCCTTGATGTGATTGATGTTGTGACGCATAAAGGCCACTTGTATGAGACATATCGCCTTTACTTATACATATTGTGATGATTGACGGTGGTTCCTTGTGAACCATCACTACGAACTCACCAACCTCGTGTTGACTTGTGTGGTACACTTTTCAGGTAATCAGGTGAACCAAGGACGTGATGCATGATTTCTACTTGCTTTTGACTCGGGCTTGGACTTACATGGATCGGATTCATTCGCCCACTTTTGCATTATGCTTAGGATCGATAGCCATCGTTAGACTATTATTTTGTAAACTTTGATGGTCATTTGCACCTTGTGCATTTTGTATGAATATTTGACTTGTTTATTGGATTCACCGAATTCACGTAACTCATTTAGTTTGCCTACGATAATTCCTCCATGTGCTATATAATTTTCGTAATGTTTCGAGCCCTAGCTCGGGGTGTTACAGAATGGTGGCCCATGCGAGGTCGTAGAGAATTAGGCAGTTGACCTAGACTACGGCTTAAGTTAAAACTCTTCATATAGCATGCATGGCTAGGAAATTGTGTGCAACTTGAATTGTGTGAACCTTGAAAAGTGTACATTGTGAGTTCGTAGTTAAGACCAACTATGTGATGACTTGAGTAAAATGTGATGAACGTGTGATGAGTACAATATGGTTAATGTGTACATTGATTTGAACTTGATTGTGGTTGAGATGGATTGTTGTGATTGTTTGGATAATTTAGGGCAAAATGAAGTTATGGCATTAACTTAGGTATAACATTGTGGCAACCCTAAAGTAACTTGATCAACTACTTTATGGTCACCCGTGTTATATGTAATTTAATGGCATCACGGATTGCACATGAGTGGCTTAGGGTATAATAAGGAATTGATATGCTTTATGGGAGTTGATTGGGTGGAGGGTTAGCCGATGGTACACCCTGTATACAAACCCGGTCAATAACTAGAAAGCATATCGGATTCGGATTATACTTTGAACCATTTGTGTTTAGTTGCTTGGATTGTGTGACGTGTTGAACATGAGCTCT
This sequence comes from Erigeron breviscapus, assembly GCA_034093135.1. Classification (NCBI taxonomy): domain Eukaryota; kingdom Viridiplantae; phylum Streptophyta; class Magnoliopsida; order Asterales; family Asteraceae; genus Erigeron; species Erigeron breviscapus. Next base: position 97,560,909 of record CM067170.1, on the reverse strand, counting down.
TGTATTGATGATAAATGATTGAAGTGAACTTGGCATAATGGTATGATAAGTAACAATTCCCCTTAGAATGCTAGTATCCTTGCCTTAGCATCATGATATGAAGTATGTATGTTTTGTCGATATGAGAGCCTTAACTACTTGTGTGGCTAACATGTGAGCATTTTGAGACTAACCATAGGGTCAACGTGTTACTTGTTTTATAGAAATGGTAAGACCAAGAAGAGCCGGAGCTAACTATCTGGCTAATTCTCAAGAGCCCCAACAAGAAGCTCAACCGGAAGTACAAGGAGGCCGAGGTAGAGGCTGTGGTGGTAGAGGCCTTGGTGGAGGCCGAGGTAGGGGCCGAGGTAGGGGTCGTGGTGAGGCTCCCGGGCCAAACTTGGCGGAGGTGATCACTCAAACGGTCACCAATATCATGCCAACCATTATTGCCCAAGTCACGGCAACTCTTAAGGGGAACAATGTGGCTCCAAATAATGTGGCTCCAAACAATGGGCCTCAAAACAATGAAGCCCCGGCTAATGTGAACAATGAGGGGGATCAACCTCATGTTGTGGTGGAAGATGAGGAAGAACCGGTTGGAGAGTACAACTATATCCCTAGGTATAATCAACATGGGGTATACCGTCAAGGTTGCCAATTTAAAGATTTCAAAAATTGTGGGGCACCGGAGTTTGATGGTTTGGGTGGACCAGTGGATTGTATAAGATGGTTTGAGAGGATCGAGGCGGTGATTGAAAGAAGTCATTGCACTTATGATGACCGAATTCATTATGCCTCCGGTATGTTTAAGGAAGATGCTTTGAGTTTGTGGAACCAAGAGGTAACCTTGGGTCGGACCTATAACTTGACATGGGCCGACTTCAAGAACAAAGTGAAAGAAAAGTTTTGCCCTCCCTATGAGCTCCAAAACTTGACCATCGAGTTTGTCCACCTCAAAATGGACGGGGCCGATTACAAGGGCTACATTAGACGGTTCTGTTAGGACCAGTTTCGCTGAAACTGGCCAGTCTCCAGTTGCATTTGGAGAATTGAAGAAAATGTCTAGAAATATTAGAAGTCCAGTTGCAATGTAAAGTTATGCAACTGATGACTTCCTCCAGTTGAATCTGACCAACACACCTGAAGACATTCCAATTGAAGTCAAAGACATCAAGTGGAAGAAAGAGAATGACAATGGCAGCGAAGCCCAGTTGACATTTTACTTCAGATGAAAACTGGAGTTGAATAGTTTAAAGGTCTTACAAGCCTTTACACTGTTTACGAGGAAGGCGGTTTGTCCTTGTGCACTTTACCCGAGTAATTTTCTTATTCATGTATATTGTGCATAAAGATGACAGATAAAGTAAAACTATGTTTTACCTTATCAAGCATTCGAGGAAAAGTCATTCTGACTCCTTAAATGCTGCCAACTATTCTATACGACAAAGTTGGAGTCCCAAGGACAACTTTGTCTATAAATAGAGGCCTTTGCACAACCAAGAAAAATATAACTTTGCATTCAGACATTTGCATTCTTGGTGACTTGTGCAATATTCTCTCAGTCTTAAAAGGAACACTTCACAACTTTAAGTGCTTTCGATTGCTTAGAGAATTTCCAAGTATTAGATCAATTGTATTTCATAGGTTGTTAGGATATTTACAATTCTTGTATTATCTTGGTTCCGCAACAACCTTGTATTTTATTTAACATTAATAAATAAAATACACTTGAAAAATACATATTGTCTCACCAATTTACTTTATTGTATTTACATTATCGTATTTACTTTATTGCATTGTCTTTACTTATAATTTCCTGTCACCTTTATTATAAGTAATTTCCAGAACTTGGTATATCATTCACTCAACTGGTCATCTCCAGTTTAGTGAATATATTGCAAAGTTAACTCACCATCGACATAGAGGTGTCTTCAGTTAGTACCATCTATTGAGTTGGGACTTACAAGTGGTATCAGAGCAGAAGGCTAATATACTTGCCTAGATCTGCTTAGATGTCTACTACTGAAGGTGAGAATGGTTCTGGTCCTAATATTAAAAATATTAATATTAACAATCCTCCTGGTACTCCACCTGCTAATCAACATGTTAATAACAACCCTCCTCCACCTCCCGTTGCCCCTAACCATGTCCATGTTCATTACTCAAATACTCCTGTTCCGAAATTTGATGGAAACAGTGAGACTTTTGGAACATGGAAGGCCAGAATGCTCTTGCATTTTGGTGGGATAGAGAGGTATATGCTCAAAATCCTTAAGGATGGACCTTATGTACCCATGTCCCCTGGGGTGAGTCTTCTTCTAGACCCTACTGGAAGAAGAGGTGCCAAAGAAAAGCTCAAAGACCACTGGTCTGATGAGGATCGTAGACTTGTAGATCTGGACACCAGACTCAAGAACATGATCCTTGGAGCTATTCCTGAAGACTTAATTCCAACACTTGTGTTGTTCCCCAGTGCCAAGGCCATGTGGGAAGAATTAGTCATTCAGTTTGAGGGTGGAAATGACACCATTGTCACTCGTAAAGTTGCCCTGAACAAGAAGTATGAATCCTTCTTTGCTCTACCCAATGAAAGTTTAACTGGTACCTACACCAGATTTACTAGCCTTATCAACCAGTTAAGAGGCTTGGGTGTTGAGAAAGACAAGGACATTCTTCTTGAGAAATTCTGTGATATTCTCCCTTCCAAAAGGGAAAATATGGTTCTTGTCTTAAGACAAGGTAAAACCTTGCACAGCCACACTCTTGTATCGCTCTATGGAGCCTTCAGATTCACTGAAGATAATAATGCAGCGAGACTGGTGGCTGAGCAAGATGCCATGAACCATGCCCAGAGTCCCAAGGTTGCTAGTTTAACTGAGCGACCTTGTGCTACTTTAATGTCTGCTGAGAGTGTCCAGTCACACTCTATGAAGGAGATGTTAAATAGTTTCTTGAACTCTGGCCTAACCACTGAAATCAGTGATGGTTGTGAGGAAACTGACGATGATGATCTGGTCGCCATGATTGCTAAAACCTTTAATAGGTTTAAGCATAAATCTAAAAGATTTAATGGCCCAAACAATGCTTCCAGCTCCAGTTCTCTGGATAAAGCCAATCTTACCTGCTATAAGTGTGGTAAGAAAGGTCATTTTATAAAGGAATGTAGATCTAGTCAGATGAACAACCAAACTGGTCCCCCTGTCCCCAATTTCAATCGGCCTGATGATAGCTATAAAGCAAAATACAAACAGCTTAAGGCCCAGATTGCCCTCTTGTCCATGGAAAAACAAAAAGACCAGTGCATGATGGCACAAACTGAGGGAAAGTGGGAATACTCTGACGACTCATCAGTTGATGACGAGGAGGAAAGGGACATGTGTTTTATGGCTTTGGAAGACCAACAACAACATATGGCAAAAGAAGATGTCATCTCTGGTAGATGGGTTGATATCATCTTGAAAAAGGTATGTGATTATGACAATCAGGTGGATACAGAACTGAAACTGGACCTGGCTGAATCATTAAACTGTGATTTAGTATTTGTTGAAACTATTAGAGCAGATGGTGAAAGGTATCTGGAAACCATCTTAACTGAACTGAACAATGTCAGACCACAACTAAATGATTTACAAAGTGTCCAGTTGGCTCTCAAAGAGTCAGTTTTGAAAAATGAGGCATTTGAACTTGAAAATCAAAAATTAAAATCTGATCTTTCGAAGGAACAGATGATTATCAAGTCCTGGGTAAAGGCATCTAGAAAGAATTATGATGCATTTTCTAATACCATAGATGCCCAGAAAAATGCATGGAAATCTGGAGATGGCTGCCATCATACCTGATCTGCATGCATTGCCTCCAGATCTCAGGGTTGAAACACCATATGACCAACCTAAGATTGTCAAAACTGAATCCAATGAGACCACCCCCACTGAGGTCAAAACTGGAGCCGAACACGCTAAAGCTCCAGTTAAGAAGGTAACTGGTGACAAGCCTTTGCCTCAAAAGTCTAGAGAGCCCAAGACTCAAAAGACCAAAGCTCCAGTTGAACCTAGGTCCAAGGTTCAACAGCCAACTGAAAATAATATTTTGTTAAAACTGGAAAGTCAACTCCAACTTTTGTCTCGACAGGTTCAGAGTTATACTGCCCAGATTAAAAACCTGGAAGGAGGTTCATCTCCTCCAGTTGAAAAACAAAATATTAAAACCCCTTTGAAACAAAAACTAAAACAAAAGAATGTTCCATCTGGAACAAATTCTGGAAAGAAAAAGGGGAATAAATATCAAGTACCAATCGTTTTTACCCCTGCACCTGGAGCTGACAAAAAGGCTCTAGATGCAGCCTCCAGTTCAGTACCACAACAATCAACTGGGTCTTCTGAAGTGAAGCCCACTGAACCCATCAAGAAAAGAGGGGTTCACAAAGATAACTAATGATTTTTGTGGGTGTGTAGGGCGATCGTAAAAAGAATACCTGGTATCTGGACAGCGCAGCTGGCCGGACAATGACCGGATGTAAGCCCCTGCTGGAGGAGTTCACTGTCAAAGATGGACCGACAGTGACGTTTGGTAACGATGAACATGGAAAAACTGAAGGATATGGTGTTATCAATAATGGACAAGTCCAGTTCACCAGAGTTGCATTTGTGAATGGTTTGAAATATAACCTGATCAGTGTCAGTCAACTCTGTGATGATGGATATAAGGTACTGTTCGATATTGCTCAAGGCACCATATTTAACAAGGACTGGAAAGTGGTGATGATTGCACCAAGAAAAGGGAATGTGTACATTATGGATATGGAACCAGCTCCAAAAGAGCAGTGCTTCTATACCAAGGCTGATGAGGACACAAACTGGCTATGGCATAAGAGGCTATCCCATCTTAATTTCAAAAATATTAACAAGTTGTCTCGCAAACAACTGGTGGATGGGATACCTCAGATTTCTTTCAATAAGGAAACTCCATGTCCAGGGTGTGAGATGGGCAAGCAGAAAAGAGCCAGTTTCAAGACAAGGCAAAATTTCAGTATCACTGAACCTCTTCACATGCTTCATATGGATCTTTTTGGTCCAGTGAATATTCAAACTAGAGCTGGAAAGAAGTATACTCTAGTTGTGGTTGATGAATTCACCAGATTCTGCTGGGTGATTTTCCTCAGATAAAAAAGTGATGCACCAGCTGAAATCATCTCTCTCATCAAAAGAATTGAACTCAAGTATACTCGAAAAGTGTGTCAGTTGCGAAGTGATAATGGCACTGAGTTTCAAAACAAAGTGCTTGAATCTTTTTGCAATGACACTGGTATCTCTCAGAATTTCTCTTCAGCTTACTCTCCAGAGCAAAATGGTGTTGTTGAAAGAAAGAATCGCACACTGATTGAAGCCGCCAGAAGTATGCTATCTGAATCAGGTCTTCCCACCAGTTTTTGGGCTGAAGCAGTTGCAACTGCCTGCCACACCCAAAACCGGTCAGTTTATGTCAAGAGACATAGGAAGACTGCCTATGAAGTGCTCAGGAATCGTAAACCAAATGTTGGATATTTTCACGTATTTGGTTGTCCAGTTTTCATTCTAAATGATTCCAGTCAGCTTGGCAAGTTTGATGCAAAAGCTGATGAAGGTGTGTTTCTAGGCTATTCAGATATTCGAAAAGCCTTTAGAGTTTAATTATAGACTTCAAAAGGTTCATGAGATAATTCATGTCACGTTCGACGAGTCAAATGATGCAATCAACAAGAGACCAAGCCTTGATATATCTCCAGTTACTCCATTAATTTTTGGTGAAACTGACCAAGTCCATCGGCCAGTTGTTTCACCAGATAATGTTTCCAGTCACAAGAAACTGGAACCAGTCAAGAAGACGTAGTCAACTAGTGACACTCCATTTTATCCCTCCATCAGTTTTAACTTACCACAGAAACTGGTGATTGGATCAGATGTCCGTGCCACTCCAATATCATCAACAGTTCAAACTCCAACTTCACCAGTTCTTCAAGAAATACCTTTAGCTGAAGAATTTCATGATGCCAATCGTGACCTCATTGACTCTGATGAGGATGTAGAAGAAGTTTGGACTGATTCTCCTCCAGTTGCAACTGAAGAGGATCACCTGGTGACTTGCACTGATATTGTAGTTCACCAGCCTAGTCAATACACTAGATGGACTGCAGCACATCCAATTGAATAGATTGTTGGAGATCCAAATAGTGGGGTTCAGACTAGAAGAGCCACCAGTGAGCAATGCTTAAATGTCACCTTCTTATCACTAATTGAACCGAAGAAGATTGACGAGGCTATGGCAGATCCAAGCTGGGTAGAAGCTATGCAAGAAGAGCTTATCCAGTTCGAAAGGAACAATGTATGGGAACTTGTTCCTTGTCCTCCAGGTTTGAAGAAAGAACCTATTAGAACAAGATGGGTCTACCGAAATAAGATGGATGAAGATGGCAATGTTGTAAGAAACAAAGCCAGATTGGTTGCCAAGGGTTACTGTCAAGCAGAGGGCGTTGATTTTGATGAGACTTTTGCTCCAGTTGCAAGACTTGAAGCCATAAGAATATTCTTGGCTTATGCAGCCCATCTGCAGTTTAAAGTCTTCCAGATGGATGTCAAAAGTGCGTTCCTAAATGGAACTTTGGAAGAAGAAGTGTATGTTAAACAGACTCCAGGCTTCCTCAATGAGAAGCATCCTCACTGGGTATACAGACTGAACAAAGCATTGTATGGTCTAAGACAAGCCCCAAGAGCCTGGTATGATACTTTAACTAAACATCTTCTCAATAATGGCTTTCAAAGAGGTGCAATAGATAATACCTTGTTTATCTTAAAAGAAAAAGGTAACATCTTACTGGTACAAATTTATGTTGATGACATTATATTTGGGTCAACTGATGATGCAATGTGTGAAAAATTCTCTAAAATCATGTCATCTGAGTATGAAATGAGTTTAATGGGTGAATTAACATTTTTCTTAGGTTTACAAATTAAACAAACTGAAGAAGGAATTTTTATAAACCAAGAGAAATATGTTAGAGATTTGTTAAGAAAATACAAATATGATTCAATCCCATCTAAAAACACACCTATTGCAGCACCTTTGAATCTGGACTCTAACCCAACTGGCAAACCAGTGAACACTACTGAATACCGTGGTATGGTTGGCTCACTGATTATTTAACTGCCAGTCGACCAGATATAATGTTTGCAACATGTCTATGTGCCAGATTTCAGGCTAACCCAAAAGAATCACATTTGCATGCTGTTAAGCGCATCTTCAGGTACCTGAAAGGGTGCCCTAGCCTTGGTCTTTGGTATCCCAAAGGCTCAGGGTTAGATCTAATGGGTTATTTAGATTCAGATCATGCATGTTGTAAGATAGATAGAAAATCAACAACTGGTGGTTGTCATTTCCTTGGAGGAAAACTAGTAAGTTGGACCAGCAAGAAGCAGACGTCAGTCTCTATGTCCACTGCTGAGGCAGAGTACATTTCTGCGGCCAGTTATTGTGCCCAGATTCTCTGGATCAAGAACCAGTTACTAGATTATGGTCAAAAATATACAAGGACCCCAATCTTTTGTGACAACACCAGTGCAATTGCTATATCTCACAACCCAGTGATGCACTCTAAGACAAAGTATATTGATATCAGGTATCATTTCATTCGTGATCATGTTATGAAATGAGACATTGAAATACATTTTATCCCCACTGACAAACAGTTAGCTGATGTTTTTACAAAACCTCTTGATGAGAAAACTTTTAAACATCTCATCAGCGAACTGGGTATGTTAAATCCTTAAACTGGAGATTTCATTATGAACGCGTCAGTGACACTGATGAAGTTCTCCAGTTGAGGAGGTCCAGCTAATCTTTGCTCGCCAGGCTATCGAACGCCTTTGTGATACTATCCTGGCACTAATTGATTACCGGATCACCATTTTAGGGGGAAAAGACTCAAAATAATTTTCTGGCTAAAACTCTTTTTATTTGAAAATGTCAACTGGAGAACTCTCCAGGTGAATTTCTTATCAAAACTCTTTTATTCGAAAAGTGCAACTGGAGATTCCTCCAGTTGGAAACTGGCACTGGATTAATCCTCCAGTGTCCAGGTTCAGTCTTGTCGTTAAACTTGGTGGTCAACCAGATTTCATAATGTTATAAATACCTGGTCAATTTTTGTAGATGGCACTCAAGTGTGTTTTCCCACTTGTAACCGGCATATGACGTGTCAAAGATATTTTTTAAAAAGATGCACTTTTTATGGGGATTGTGAAAAGATAGTGGGCGCGTGGGAATACCAGCCGTCGTAGCATTTAATGCTGACTTGATGGTATTAAATATTTTTGAATTTCAAATTTTTCGATAAACATTAAATCAAATATTTTGAAATATTGGGAATTAAAATATTATTTCGTATTTACTAGGGGCATTCACTTCCCTATAAATACCCCCACGAAAAATCATTTGCCTTTACTTCTTTTTCATTCTCCTCATTTACTTCCCAATCATCAAATATTGCTTCTTTTCTCTCTCTGCTTCACAAATCCAAAACCCTAATTCCCAAATTCGCAATTTCAGTTTCATATCTTAATAAAATGGCACCAAAATCTTCAAGGAGTAGGGATGTAATTCTGCTTACAGTCCCCTGCGAACCATCGGAAAATGTTCATCGAGCCGGTGGTGCTCCTGCAAATTCAACTTCCATTAAATTAAATCCCAATAATCCAATGGCTAGTTTGAGAGGATCACATGCCGCCGATACATTAATCGGGAGAATCCAATCCTTTCTTCGTGATTCTCCCCTCGGCGAGTCTTTTTCCCTCAACCCACGCAAGATGTATCATGAATACTTGTGTGAGTTTTGGTACACAGCAGAACTCTCCGAAGACTGTTCATCTATCTTCTTCACTCTTAAAGATGGAACAGTCGAGTGTACCTTAACTGCTGAAACGTTGAGGGATGCCTTGCACCTCAACTACTGGAGACAAGGTGAGTCTCCAGTTGTAATATCCCCAAACATCAACTTTCACCAGGTACTTCTTGATATGGGAAATGAAGAGTGCCTGGAGAATAGGGGGTATTAAAGACAAAGGGTGCGATGACCATGAAGGGTCTTACACCTTCATGGAGATATTTTTTCATCCACCTTGTAGAAAGTATGGGTGGGAGTTCTGGTGGTCTTGACCAGATCAACTCCTCACAAGCAGAGATGGCTTACTGTTTGTGGAACGGACTGAGAGTGGATTTTCCGGCTATTTTGTTCAAAAGCCTGGTTCAAAAATTGAAGGGTAACAGGGGATTATGCATTCCCTTCTCCAGGTTCTTATCACTTTGTTTCATTCAACTTCTGGGCAGTGAAGATTACCATGATACAACTTCACTTTACACTGTCCCAGATATGTTGAGGAATCTCGACTCTCTAGTATCTGAAGCTGGAGAGGTTGAGATTCCAGAAAGAATGCGGCTGGCATTCGCAAAAACTGATGCACCAATACCAGGTGAGTCAGAAAGACAACTGGGCGGGCCTTAAAACAATGAGGGACCCACCAGTTCTTATGCTGGATTTATAACTGTGGCTGAACCCATCTAACAGTTTAACCCTTCCAGTTCCAGTCAGTCAGTCCCCATAATTTACCCTGAAGACCTCCCAAAAGGTCCTTCAGGTGTTCCAAAGGCATCAAGAACACGTCGCCTTTGGAAACAGTCAGCACATGCCACTGACAGTAGTACCCAAGCCAACCCTCCAGTTTCCTCCCAACAGGAAACTTGAGAAAGTCAAATGGGAAGCCTACAAGCAACCACTTCCGCAATTTCTGTAGGAGGAAGTGGTGAAGAAAATACTGGCTACCCCAACCCAGAATAGAGTTAGAGTCCGCACATGAAAGTGTCCATGGCCAAATTTCTGACACTCTTAATGCACGAACTGACGACGTCTCTGGCCAGTCACAGCTGGAGACTGAAGTTCCAAACTCTGCGGCCAGTGATGTTTTGGTTGAGGATAGAGCAACCATTACTGAGGCAACCACAGTGACCTCTGTCCATGGTGAAGTTACCCTGGTACCTGATCCTTTAACTGGTGTTACTCCTCAGGAAACTGATCAAGTGCACCAGGAGACTGAACAACTTGTTCAGCCCTCAGTTACATTCATGGATCTGGACATGAGTGTTAATGACCAGGAAATCCTCATTGAATCTTCGGATTCAGAAGGAACAACTTCAGACATGGAGATTTTTGATTCTTCTGTACAAGGTCAAAACCCTTCATCTCATGTCTCGCCACCAGATGCTTCAATTTCAGTTTTACCATCCCAACAAAATGAACCTACTGAAATATTTCCCACTTATAACTATATGTCTGGAAACAGACGTATGGCACCATCGCCATCTGGGCAGTTCGCACTCCTTCGCGAAATGCCACCCCCACTGCCGCCGTTGATCACACCTGAGCACTCTCAGCATGATCAACAAATTGAACTTCCTATCCTTCTTCTTCCACCACTCCTATTACTACTTCTTCAACTGCTGGTTTGACAACTGGGAGATTTCCCTTAATGTGCCTCTTCCAGTTACTCCAGTAGTACCTGCTGCTGGTCCAGCGACACGTTCTCCTCCGTCGCTGGACACTCAATTTGCCTCATTTCAAGCCGACTTCCAAAACCTTATTTAAAGGGTGGAGGATGTTCAAAAGGCAATTGATAAAAACACTAAGTCCCTCTCCAGATACAACAAGGACACCATCACAAATTCAAAGGTTGTTGATCTGGGGATAAACAAATTTGCTGAAAATGAGGACTTATTGTTCAAAAAGCTCAATGAGTTAGTCAATGGCTGCAACCATTTGGCCAGTTCTCTAAAGGAAGCCTTTGCACTAACTCAGTCAAATGTCACCACATCAATCTCCAATCTGCTGGGCAACACTGTTAGAAGATCCGAAGTTGATCTAACGGAGATTGAAAGACAGGTTAAGAACCTTGTTGAAAAACCTGGTCTAAATGTGACTGAGCTTGGGCAGCAGTTGATGACTTCAGTTGGTCAAAAGATAGATGATACGTTGGGTGCAAGAGAAACACAACTGGTTGAAAAGGTGATAGCTGAGATCACCAAGCTGTCCATTCCTCAGGTTGACCTGGCCCCACTCACTAATGAGGTCAACAGTTTGAGGGGCAGCATAAATGCTCTGACCACCCAAGTATCTTCTCATACTTCTTCCATTGATAAATTGACCATTGAAGTTGAGAAGTTAAAGAAGAAAGATGAAGAGGTTAAGGAGAATGTGGTTACAGGTCTGGCCGAAGATTCTAAGATCTTGGAAGACCTGAAGACTGGTCAGGCACAAGTTGCAGCAAATGTCCTGACCCAGTCTCGTGAAATAAACCATTTGTGGAGATCCTTCAGAATGATGTGCACTATTTTTAGAGAGTGCAAGGACTTATAGTCGTGGCAGCCTCTTGGCCGGTTGCCCTTTAACAATGCAGACTGGGAAGCCATTAGGGCCGGCCTAGATGCTGCCAAGGGGGAAAGATAAAATAGTCCTTGCACCACCAGTTACAACTGAAGGTACTTCATATGGAAGTCAAGTTCAAGGTGTTTTGACTCAACAATCCACTGGTAAAGAAATTGTAATGGCTGCCAGTACTGAAGGTGGTGAGCAAAGGATTGAAGAGGGCATGTTAAAAGAAAGATGCCCAGCTGACCACTGATGTACCATTATTAGAAACCGGAAATCTGGACAAGCTTCCTCCAGTTACTGAAAGTGACAGTAAAAGATTGGCAAGGATTGGTGATGAAATCAAAGAAAGAAAGAAGATGAAACAAAAGAACCAAGCTGAAGCCAGAGCGCATCTTGCACAGATAAAAATGCTAGATATAAGTGATGCTCTTCTTTTAGGAGTCACTAAGGAAGAATATGCCAGGATCAAGTATGATCCAAGGATAGAGGGCATGTTAAAAGAAATGATGGAAATCGAACTGGACAAACACTATCCAGACGATGAAGCTGAGCATGATGCCAGAAACTTGAATATATCAGTGGAGAAGGCTAGAGAGACTCGGACCAGTGGGATCCAAAGGAGAATTGAAAAAGTTAAGAAGGTTGTAAAAAGAGTGTTGAATCCTCCCAAGAGGAACACACAACCTAGAAAACCACTACCCAGGGATGCAAACCTGAGAACCTTTGTTGAACCAACTGGTGATATCTCGAATGATGACATCAAAGCCGCTGTGCAGGCTGCTGGAGCTGGGAACATTAAAATCACAAATGAATCTGAAGCCAGAAATTATTACTCCTAGATCATGGCAACCAGAAAGCACAGTGGTGCGATTAATGATGTTTTTGTAACAATGAAGCCAGGCACCAAGTACTTTCATGTTGAGGTCAGTTACACTGGAGGGCCACTAGTTAAAACTGACAATCCTAGTATGATGAAGTATGGGTTCTCTGAATGGGTTGAAATGGTAAACTTTTTGGAAGCAAAGCCACAAAGGAATAGGTTTGAAAAGGCATGGGTCAACTTCTTGAAGGGTAAGATAATGCACAAGGAACAGATTGAAGATAGGCTGCATATTGACCCAGATGATTCTCAACCTATTGGTTCTTTGACCAAGAGAAGAAGAACTGGCGAAGGGCCATTTGTTTAAATTCTTCTTCAGTCTATCTACTTGTATTTTTATTTACTTTCTTGTAACTTGTAAATTTCATTGTACAAAATGAAGTTGCCAGATTGTAACCCACAAGCTAGATAATCGATTGAATCTAACAAACTCAAAGAAAAACCCAAGGCATTTATTGATCTATAAAAATGCCTTGGAACTTTAGGTAGATTTAATCAAACAAGTCCTTCGTGTTCATACTTGTATAGATACAAGAACTTGAAAAGACTTGGCAATATTTCAGGACATTTAGGGGGAATTTGTTAGGACCAGTTTCGCTGAAACTGGCCAGTCTCCAGTTGCATCTGGAGACCTGAAGAAAATGTCCAGAAATATTAGAAGTCCAGTTGCAATGTACAGTTATGCAACTGATGACTTCCTCCAGTTGACATCTGACCAACACACCTGAAGACATTCCAATTGAAGTCAAAGACATCAAGTGGAAGAAAGAGAATGACAATGGCAGCGAAGCCCAGTTGACATTCTACTTCAGATGAAAACTAGGAGTTGAATAGTTTAAAGGTCTTACAAGCCTTTACACTGTTTACGAGGAAGGCGGTTTGTCCTTATGCACTTTACCCGAGTAATTTCCTTATTCGTGTATATTGTGCATAAAGAGGACAGATAAAGTAAAACTATGTTTTACCTTATCAAGCATTCGAGGAAAAGTCATTTTGACTCCTTAAATGCTGCCAACTATTCTATACGACAAAGTTGGAGTCCCAAGGACAACTTTGTCTATAAATAGAGGCCTTTGCACAACCAAGAAAAATATAACTTTGCATTCAGACATTTGCATTCTTGGTGACTTGTGCAATATTCTCTCAGTCTTAAAAGGAACACTTCACAACTTTAAGTGCTTTCGATTGCTTAGAGAATTTCCAAGTATTAGATCAATTGTATTTCATAGGTTGTTAGGATATTTACAATTCTTGTATTATCTTGGTTCCGCAACAACCTTGTATTTTATTTAACATTAATAAATAAAATACACTTGAAAAATACATATTGTCTCACCAATTTACTTTATTGTATTTACATTATCGTATTTACTTTATTGCATTGTCTTTACTTATAATTTCCTGTCACCTTTATTATAAGTAATTTCCAGAACTTGGTATATCATTCACTCAACTGGTCATCTCCAGTTTAGTGAATATATTGCAAAGTTAACTCACCATCGACATAGAGGTGTCTTCAGTTAGTACCATCTATTGAGTTGGGACTTACAGGTTCCAAGACTTGTCTACCCTTGTTCCTCATCTAGTAAACACCGAGTCCCGGGCCATTGAGAAGTTTGTCTTGGGCTTGAATCCACATGTCCGCTCTCTCATCAACCCGGTCATGCCTACTTCAATGGCCGAGGCTATTAACCGTGCCGGTAGTGTTACCGATGACTTGTTGAGAAGTGGTGTGTTGAGTAAATCTTCATCGAACAAAAGAAAGGAAGTGCCGGAATCAAGTGGTGTAAAGAAGGTGGGAAGGTTTGACCCCAAGAATGCTAATAGGGGTAGGGTGATGGCGGTGGTGGAGCCGGTGAAGAAAGCTTATGCGGGACCCCACCCATTTTATGGAAGATGCAACAAGCATCACCCCACCAACATTCAATGTGGGGCGTGTTTTAGTTGTAACCGGTTGGGGCATTTGTTTAAAGAATGTAGGGCGCCAAGGGCGGCCCCACTCAATGTAGCACCTCTTCAAGCTCTTCCTCCTCATGGTAATCAACGAAGGGGTGAATGTTTTGAATGTGGTAGTCCTCATCACTACCGCAACAATTGTCCTCGATGGGTGGGACAACAAGTTCAAGTAGCCGTCCACCCCAACCAACTACAAATTGTCGGGCCTAATCAAAACCGGGGACAACAAGGCCATCAAGTGCAACCCCATGACCGAGCTTTTGCGGTCAATGCAAATGAGGCCCGTAATGATCCCAACGTTGTTGCAGGTACCTTTCTTCTTAATGGTCACTATGCAACGGTTTTATTTGATTCCGGAGCCGATTATAGTTTTTTGTCCTCTAGCTTTGTTCCCTTGATTGATGTGCATCCTTGTGCTCTAAACTATGCTCTTGATATAGAAATGGTAAATGGTGCACTAACAAAACTTAGTCAAATACTCCGTGATTGTATTTTGACTCTAAACGACATCGAGTTCTACATTGACCTCATGCCTCTTGATATCGGTAGCTTTGACATTATTGTGGGTATGGATTGGTTGATGGCGGTGAATGCAATCATTGATTGTGGTGAGAGAGTTGTTAAAATTCCGTTGTCTAACGGTAAAATTCTTAGAGTTCAAGGTGAAACATCCGATTCCCCAAATTCTAAAGTCTTTAGTGCTACCGTCTCAAAGGTAGAATTGAAGACCGTTCCTATTGTTTGTGAATTTCCCGATGTTTTTTCGGATGACTTACCGGGATTACCTCCATCTCGTGAACTTGACTTTCGTATCAATCTTATTCCCGGAGCCGCACCCGTGGCAAAAGCTCCTTATAGACTTGCCTTAACCGAAATGCAAGAACTTGAAACTCAACTCAAAGAACTCCAAGAGAAAGGCTTCATTCGTCCTAGCCAATCTCCTTGGGGTGCTCCCATTATCTTTGTCAAAAAGAAAGATGGATCCTTTAGAATGTGTATTGACTACCGGGAGTTGAATAAACTCACGGTGAAAAAATCGATATCCTCTTCCTAGAATCGACGACCTCTTTGATCGACTTCAAGGTGCCAAACACTTTTCTAAAATCGATCTTCGCTCGGGTTATCATCAACTCCGGGTACATGAAGATGATACCCATAAAACGGCTTTTCGTACAAGTTATGGCCATTTTGAATTCACCGTTATGCCCTTTGGTTTGACTAATGCACCGGCGGTGTTCATGGACTTGATGAACCGGGTGTGTCGACCTTTCTTGAATAAGTTTTTCATTGTCTTCATTGATGACATACTTGTTTATTCTAAAACAAAAGACGTGCATGACGAACACTTACGTGAGGTACTTGAATTGTTGAGGAAGGAGAAATTGTATGCTAAATTCTCCAAGTGTGAGTTTTGGTTGGAGAAGGTCCACTTTCTTGGTCACATGGTGAGCAAGTATGGTATTCATGTGGACCCTAGCAAGATTGAAGCGGTAAATGATTGGAGAAGACCCGAAACACCATCCGAGATCCGGCAATTCCTTGGATTGGCGGGTTATTATAGAAGATTCATTGAAAATTTCTCTCGTATCGCACAACCTCTTACTCTATTGACCCAAAAAGAAAGAAAGTTTGAATGGGGCGATAGACAAGAACAAGCTTTCCAAACTCTTAAGGATATGTTGTGTCAAGCACCTATCCTAACTTTTCCGGATGGAGTCGAAGACTTTGTCGTTTATTGTGATGCTTTGGGGCAAGGTTTGGGTTGTGTTCTCATGCAAAGGGGCAAGGTCATTGCTTATGCCTCTCGTCAATTGAAGGTGCATGAGAAGAACTACCCAACACATGATCTAGAATTGGGAGCAGTGGTATTTGCTTTGAAGTGTTGGAGACATTATCTCTATGGCACAAAATGTGTGATTTACACCGATCACAAAATTCTCCAACACATCTTTAATCAAAGTGAATTGAACATGAGACAAAGACGTTGGCTTGAACTCCTTAGTGACTATGATTGTGATATCCGTTATCATCCGGGCAAGGCAAATGTGGTAGCTGATGCCTTGAGTCGAAAGGTAAGAGTTAAGCCAAGACGGGCTAGAGTCATGAGTCTCACGGTAGGGCCAAATATTCGTGACCGAATCATTGAAGCTCAAGCACAAGCTACCCTACCGGAGAACTTTGGAAATGAAAATTTGGATGGTATGGAGCAACAATTTGATAGAAAAAGTGATAACGGACTATATTTAGTTGAAAGGCTTTGGGTTCCCATTTTCGGTAATCTAAGAACACTTCTCATGCATGAAGCCCATCGATCGCCTTATTCGGTCCATCTCGGATCGGATAAGATGTATTTTGATTTAAGGGATTTCTATTGGTGGCCGGGTATGAAGCGTGATGTGGCTAGATATGTGAGTGAGTGCCTTACTTGCTTACAAGTGAAAGCCGATCATAAGAAGCCACCTGGATTATTGGTACAACCGGTAGCACCCGAGTGGAAATGGGAACATATTGCAATGGACTTCATCACGAAGTTACCGAAGACCAAAAGTGGTCGTGACACGATTTGGGTGATTGTGGATCGTCTAACGAAGTCGGCTCATTTCTTGGCCATTCGTGAGGCTGATAAGTTTGACACCCTAGCACGTTTGTACATCAAAGAAGTGGTGTCTAAACATGGAGTTTCGGTTTCTATCATCTCCGATAGAGATACCCGGTATAACTCAAGTTTTTGGAGAGCCTTTCAACATGCAATGGGCACACAACTCAATATGAGCACGGCGTTCCGTCCTCAAATGGATGGACAAAGTGAAAGAACAATACAAACGCTTGAAGACATGTTGAGGGCGTGTGCTATTAATTTTGGTGGGAGTTGGGAAGATCATTTGCCGTTGGTTGAATTCTCTTACAACAATAGTTATCATGCAACCATCCAAATGGCACCCTTTAGAGCATTGTATGGTAGAGTATGTCGATCTCCCCTAGCTTGGGCGGAGATTGGTGAAAGCCAACTCATCGGGCCGGAAATTGTGGTTGAAACGACAAAAGTGATCTCTGAAATCAAGGAGAGGTTACAATTGGCCCGTGAACGACAAAAGAAGTATGCCGATGTGAGGCGAAGACCCCTAGAATTTGAAGTTGGTGATCATGTACTTTTGAATGTGTCACCATGTAAGGGAGTTGTGAGATTTGTGAAACGGGGCAAACTCGGGCCAAGATATATCGGGCCTTTTAAGATTCTTGAGCGGGTTGGCAAAGTTGCTTATCGATTAGAATTACACAAGAACTTTGTGGTGTACATGATGTGTTTCATATTTGTAATCTACGTAAATGTTTGGCGGACCCTACACATCATGTGCCCATGAACGAGATACGGGTTGATTAGAAGCTTAACTTTGTGGAAGAGCCGGTGGAGATCTTAGACCGTCAAACCAAGAAGCTCAAGAACAAACGTTACACAATTGTCAAAGTTAGATGGAATGCTAGACGCGGAGCCGAGTTCACTTGGGAACTTGAGGACCATATGAGGTCTAAGTATCCGGATTTGTTTAGTGATTAGTGTTTGTAGAATTTCGGGACGAAATTCTTTTCACGGGGGAATGATGTAACATCCGCTATTTTGACCCGTTTGACTTTAGATGTAATTTGACTGACGATGTTAATAAATAATATAATTAAATGCATTTCATGAATTTATGATGAGAGATATGTTTGACGGGTCAATTGTTCAACTTATTACGTGAAATGATACATGACGATTTGTGAAGTAACTAGCTTATGGTGATGGGTTACCCATGGGTCACTCACAACCCATGAACCTCAAAACATACCCAACCTTATCCCCCAACCAACTTCTTCCACTTCCCATCTATCCATTCACTCTTATCTCTCTCTCTAATTCTTGCAAGAAAACACACACAAACACACATCTCTCTCTCTCATTTAATTCTTGCATCATTTAATGTTCTTGAGCTAGATTAATGCTAGAAAAATAATCATTTGCACCTCTTTAGCAACAAATTAAAAGATTGGGTTCATCAAGTGTTAAAATTCATCCTTTCGGGTCATTTTCGGGTTTGAGCATCTTGTGGAGTCTTGGAAGGTAATCCTTAACTACATTTCATCATTTAATGTATATAATCATGTCTTCAAGCCAAACTATTGGATTTGTGGGTCAAAAACGGGTCAAAGCTAATTTAGGATTTTGTTTGACTTAATTTAGTTAAACCGAAATTAAAATGCAAATTTGAGTTTATGAACCAAGTTTTATGTGGGTTTTGTCAAAATAGGTTAAATCATGAGTAAAATGGCTGCACAAGGTCACTGGGTCGGGTCAAAACCCAAGTGGGTCGGATTTTAGGGTTTTGGATAAAAAATTAGGGTTCATGAGCAAAAAAAGGAAACAAAAACTGAAATTGATGATGGTTAGAACATTCTGTGATGGAAATTAGAGTTGGGGTTTGTGTAATTATGCTTGTAAATGCCTCATCTTGATTCAAAACGGGTTTAACAGCCTTGTGAGTCGAATTAGGGTTTCTTGGTTATGAAAAATAGGGTTTTGGGCCAAATCTTCATGACTTTCTGCTGCTGCTGCGCTTCTGATCAGGTCCCACCGTCTAGGACGGTAACCACCTGCGTCTGGGACGCCAATGGAACCCTTTGGGCGTGTGTTACGGTCTATGAGCCATCTTGGACGGTTCCCCCTAACTCGTAATTCGATCAGACGGTAGGGAGACGGCGTGTTCTTCTGTTTTACGCTGGTTAGCACGCCAAAAACTCAAAGAATCCTGACCACCGTCCTGCACGCCACTGATGACCGTCTTGTACGCTCTGCCAAATTTTCCTGTCGTCTGGGTGATCGACGTCGAAGTATCAATCAAAAATAAATCTAAATACCTTATATTAGATAGGGTAAGTGGATATCGTTCCCACGAGGAGCGTCTGTGGTTATAGTCAAGTTTTAACAATTATCGTTTGGTTTTGAAAATAAAAAGAAAAACTAATTTTAATTAACTAAATTACTAGACTTAAAGATAACAAAACAAGACAAAATTAAAAATAGAAGTTGTAACCAATAATAAAAAGTGCATCCCTCCCGAATCCCAAAAGTTGCGTTAATTTACCTAATAAACTTTACCGAGTATTTATTCTAAATTACATAGACATAATTTTATTACTTGACAAGAACAGTTTTGGGCACAACCTATGTTAATTATATGACCTGTCTTAATCCCTAAACTAGGTGGACTCGGCACAAATCATTAACTCACAATAAATTGTCTTACGAAAATTCAAATCAAATAATAGTGAATAAATACTCAATCAGTCATATGAATTATAATCCAAAAAGAACAATGTTTACGCGACTGAAAGTAAAGTTCATCAAATAAAATTAACTAACAATTGTTCATCGGGAGAGATATCAAAAACCTTAGCCGGACATAATATTTGATAAGAAAACTGCTAGTTCCATCAGCTGCATCTTCCGTTCGTTTCTTCTCTTCGTTTCTCCACCGAAAATTAATGATAGGCTGCTGAATATATATCTAGCCGAATAAAACCCCCCGAAATTAATTCCTCTCGGCCGAATATAATGTGTGTTCTGTCGAATAAAATCCCTCCCGAAATTAATCTCTGTCGAATCTATTGTGTCGACCCCCCCAAAACGCAGCAACAATAAATATATATATATAGCTTTTAATTCTTCCTTGTTCACGTGAAAATTAGCCGACATTACAAGAACTCATATTGGGCCTTTTCTTTGTTGATGATGTACGTAGTGAGGTTGGGCTGGTGGAGGGACTCACGGCCCAAATAAAAAGCAATACAAAGTCTATAAAAGTGTCCTTGTTTTTCTCACGGCTACAACAAACAAATGGAACTAAATCTTCCAATCAATGAAGCTAGTAAGTTCATGTAGATGTGTCGTCAATTGAAATTTTGAACACTCAAATTCCAACAACAATCTTTTATAGGTTAATTTTTAGCTTCATGTCATGTCTTTGTCTCAAACAACGTCATTCCATTTAATCATCATTTTAAGACATATTTTATCCATTTTAGTTCAAACCTGAAATTCACGAAACATATATCAAAGTAGTTCTATTCTATAGAAAATTAATCTATATAAACATTTTTAGACCATTTAATATATATCTAATTATGATATATCACTGGGACGCTGATTTATATCAGTCAGTTTTCTAAATTTCCTTGTCAGGCTCCTCTCCTACTTGGGTCGAAGTGGGCTGCATCTGGATGTTTCCTTGGGCCTCCTGATGACTTATTCTACACGTGGGAAACCCCCTCAAAATCCTTGTGTTCATATAAAACATAGTTTTAGCATTGACTCAAATTATATATATACATATATGAGAATGATAACTACAATTTTGCACGAGACGACATTGGGATGACCTTAAAATTATTACAAACAAATCCTCGACTTCTTTAATAACGTTTATGGGCCAATAAGGTCACTTAAAGTCATGGACTAATCCTACTACTCAAATGGATTTTACACTTAATTAAAATATAAATAATGTACAAAAATTAATTAAGAACATGAGGCGACTTTTTAAAGATTGTAAATTGTTATAAACTAATTCCCGGCTACTTTATTGACCATGTCGAGTCGGCCAAAGTCTTGAATCGTCCCTAATAACCTAAATAGGGATTTAATTAATTAATAATGCGTATGTATATTATAATGATAGGTGGTGGACGTGAAGTGAACGTTGAACGACGTTAACTCGACTATCAATCAAAATTAACTTCTTTTGCCGGTCAAGGTGAGTTCCGTAGCTCCCTACTCAATTGAGATTCGGGCTGGAAAGTGTACAATACGTGTTTACTTGTTGATTGATTGATTTATTGATTGTATGATGGATTGCATGACACATTGGTTATTTGTGTTCATGATTGTGATAAGATTGTTATATTTAGGATAGATGTACATACATGGAAGTCGATAATGCCTTCAAAGGGTTTGAGATGTGGTGGGAAGGCTGCGGGTGACCCTATATATAAGCATCAAGAACTCATTGAAAGTAAAATCCTCCTAAGTGTATGTATGTATTGTTTTGGTTGGATTGGTGGTTTGATTGATGACTTGTGATTGAGACAAACACGCATATGTAATGTTATGGTTATTGATGAGACGGACTTGTACATCCGAGTGTATAGATGTATACACTTGAGTTGATTTGATGAGACGTGCATGGACATCCGGGTATATAGACATATATACACCGATGATTTTGAGATGCCACATTGATCATTGTGATGACTTTGTGAGTATCGTTGCATAGATGACTTGATGGTCATACGTATCATACGCATTATGACATTGACACGCAAACGGCACATATCTTGATATTGACATCATTTGTGCTCTCTTACTTTATGCATTACTTTTATGTTGTGAACCCTTGATGTGATTGATGTTGTGACGCGGAAAGGCCACTTGTATGAGACGTATCGCCTTTACTTATACATATTGTGATGATTCACGGTGGTTCCTTGTGAACCATCACTACGAACTCACCAACCTCGTGTTGACTTGTGTGGTACACTTTTCAGGTAATCAGGTGAACCAAGGACGTGATGCATGATTTCTACTTGCTTTTGACTCGGGCTTGGACTTACATGGATCAAGGATTCATTCGCCCACTTTTGCATTATGCTTAGGATCGATAGCCATCGTTAGACTATTATTTTGTAAACTTTGATGGTCATTTGCTCCTTGTGCATTTTGTATGAATATTTGACTTGTTTATTGGATTCACCGAATTCACGTAACTCATTTAGTTTGCTTACGATAATTCCTCCATGTGCTATATAATTTTCGAAATGTTTCGAGCCCTAGCTCGGGGTGTTACAGGAACTACCAAGTACAATTAAGAACAACTTACGGACCACGAGGAACTTAAAGATCACAACCACGGAAACCTATACACATAACACATTTTGAGGTTAACACCCTACAAAATGATCCTATGTTTATCGACTAGTACCTAAAGTAATGTCATTAATTAATTCTCATGTATATGGAGTTACATGTCTCAATTTGTTGACTTAAAAACCTTTTTGAACATTTTATAATAAAAAAGGACTAGTTATGTAAAACAACTGAAGTTTTTGAAATTTTTCACTTTTAGTCCTGGAATATAACAATTCATAGAATTTACAGTTTCAGTCCCTCCTGCATATAAAACTACCACTTTTAGTCCAGACAGATAATAGTTCAAAAATATACAGTTTCAGGAATCGATAATTTCAGCCCCTTAACAAGGATAATACTTTCAGTTGAAAATAATTTAACTAAAGAAATGGTCATAAAACTATATTTGTGATTTGAAATGGTGACAACACTACTACTAATACTAAAATCTTTGCAAGAATTATATAAAAAGTTGAAAGTTACGTATTAGAACATTATTCGACTTACTTACAAAAGTGGGCTGACTTGTTTTAGCTTCAAAGATGTCGTCGCTTGTTGATGGATTTGAAACTCCAAACTTGATTACTAAGATGAAATTTACTAGTTCTTGTAGGATAATAAGATGATAAGGATTTGGTTAATAATTTAAAGATTAAAATGAGTATTTCTCCCCTTCTTGTTATTGCCGATTAGAAAGAAAGAAAAAGGAAGAATTGTAGTTGTTTTATTTCTTAAATGAAGTGTTATACAATTGATATTTCTTAAGATTAATTCTAGTGTAACACGTGTACAAGGAGTGATGACTAATCACTGATTAGTAGCTCTTAAATTGACACGGTGAGTTCGAAAGATATAGACAGAGGAAGATAAATGTAGCTATCAAATGTAATTTCTTTGTTATCTTTTAAGTTTCCAAAATATGTATTTTGTTAATTAAATGTGTTGTACGTAATAAGCATGGAACCATGTAATAAGCCAGGTGTCCTAGGTGTCCTAAGTTGACATGTATCTAAATATTCCCTAATCTATTTAATTAAGCCTTATACGTATGAAATAGATAGATTAAATTTGTCTTGTCAATTTTATGTGTGTAACTTACTTAATGCAAGTTCACATAATAGTTATCTACATTTTCTCATACGAAACAAAAAATGACTTTAGCATGTACATCACATATAGTATGTATATCATATATCAAATTTTAGTTAACATTAAACATGATTTTAGTCTAAGCCCATAATTTAATCTGAATAGTTTTAGTTTGATTAATTAATTTTATAAACTTTTTTAAATGGTATTGTGAGTTTATCTTGGGATATGATGTCCCTCATTAGCTGTTTAACCTTATTTATATATTGTTATATAAAATGTATGTTATAAACATATCTTTTTAGTAAAGTCATTTTAGTATACCTTAATGGGTACTAATTTAGACAACTACAATTTAGGCGATATAGACTCACACTCGACTACAACTTTTATCCTAGCATAAAAAGAGTAAGTCTGTGACTAACCATAAAGACATAGAAAGTGACGGTTGTCACATTACATCGCTTACATACAAGGGGGATCCTGGCTATAAGTGACATCAATGGTCTTACATAATACAACGCGTTTTGGGCGCATTGGCTGTGGATGAGAGGAGAACTCCACA
>CM067170.1:97486940-97536049 GCA_034093135.1 Erigeron breviscapus | reverse complement strand
ATGAAATATATTGAAGTTGAGCTTCACAGTATCAAAACTCTTTGCTGCCACATGTGTTGCCTGTTAAAAGTATGATTTGTTTTAGCAAGATTTTCATGTAACCTTTATATTATTGTTGATATTTATATTTGGATCAAAATTAATTCATGGGATTAATTTAGCCAATTCGTCATATTCTTCAACCTATCTTTTATGATCACCATCATTTAATTTCTTGATATATTATTTGACTAGTCTTCATATCCGTCCTTCAATAGTTTCAAAATAAGTGCACGGCTTTTAAATTTAAGGTTTCGTTTTAAATGTATTTTGTTAAAATAAAATTTTTTATTGAGAACCCAAAAATTATTCTTATAACTAACTAATAATTTTTAGTTGCTCGAACAAAAACTAGCCAATGAAATCCATCACCCAACCAATAACCATTTTGCCATCTCTAGTTTTATATCTTTGTGAGAATGAACATCTTAATATTAATTTCAAAGGGGGTTGGGTCATAACTCATAAGTCACCCAACATTTATTTTTAATGTTCATTCTATCCAGAAAAAAAATAGAAAAATCACTAAAACATTATAGTCTGATAGAAAACTTTTTAAAAAGTCAAACCCCGACCAGGCAGCATTAGCGGCGACGTCGCCGCTAATACTGCGGGCCCCCATGTCAGTAACGGCTAATCTGGCAGAATATTAGCGGGCCCCCGTCAGTAACAGAGTATTAACAGCGACGTCGCCGCTAATGCCCCTGGTCGGGTTGACCTTTTCCTGGTCGTGTTACCCTGTGCCTAAAAAATTTATAGCAAGATCCTAGTCCGTAAAGTAAGAAATGATGGAAAAAACACTTCCACATCTCCTAGTCTAGCGTATAATCCCACTTTGACTTGACCCGGCTGTTAATCAACCCATATGACTTTGTCACGTGGACTCAACTAACTTGTACTAATTTAAATATCTAGATCTGCTATGGAGGGTGCCTGTGAGCTAGTGACCATACAATTAAAAAGAGGAGTTTTGTTTAACAAAGGTATGATGTCGATGAGACAAGGGTGAGAGGGAAGGTGAAAGATACATCATTTCTTAAACTTTTTAACGATTGTAATATGATGTTTGGTAATGTTGCGCAAAGTGAGAGCGGAGACATATCCACGGTTACCATAGTTGTTAGACTCTTAAGAGTCACGAGTCGAGTCGAGTCGATTTACACCGAAAATGAGACGACTCGCTGTATGATTCTTTTTTCTCCTGACTCTTACGAGTCGCGATGTGAACGAATCAATACGAGTCACAAACTTATGATTGTTGTAGTTTAATGATACGGTTTCATTATTTTGTAGTTTAATATATCAGACTTATGATTACAGTATTTTGTATGTTATATATGTATTTTATATTCTTTTAGTACGAATTTGGGGATAAACCGTAAGTTTATAACTTAAAAGTATCGAATATGTGATATTTTGGTAATGTATTAAGATAATTAACTTTTATATTGTTTATTAATACGTCACATATATATAATTATACAGTATTATGTGGTATATACAAATGTCCCGACTCTTACGAGTCGAGTCACGTTTCGAGTCACGAGTCAAAAATCAGGTTTTCGAGTCGAGTCAAAAGTTACGAGTCGACAACTATGACGGTTACCCCTTACTTTTAACATTTACAACTTCTGTACCTACCACTTAATTTACTTATAATTCTTTAGGGGCAGACGTGGGCATAAAAATCGGTTCAAAAAAAACCGATCCAAATTATCCAAGAACCGGTACCGAAAATAATCGGTTCTTCAAGAACCGATCGGTCCCTAACTGATTCTGGGTTTTTTCAAAAATATCGGTCCCAAACTGGTTCCTCAGGAACCGGTTCCAGAAATCGGTTCGAGAAACCGGTTTGGAATCGATTTTCCCCCCATCAGCTACTAGTCGTTAGTTACCATTAGATTTAGCCGTTTTTGGTCCTTTTTGACCGTTAGGAGCCGTTTTTATCACCAAATAATTACCATTTTGCCATCATACAACTAACATATATATCTAGCTTCATTTTGGGTTGATTTTACACATTTCATTACTTACAAAATCACTATATATTCATAAATCTCTTACAAAATCACTATATTCTACATATATATATATATCACAAAATATACACTATATTATATATATACACAAAATATACACTATATATATATATACACTATATATATAATATATATCTTATCTCTCACAAAATGGAGCATAATACCGCTTCACAAACGCAATCTACCGGTATTGGTTCCACAAGTGAACCAACGGTGGTGGCTAAATTACCAACTAAAAGCACGGCGGTCGTGTTTGACCACTTTTAATTAGTTAAGTTGTCGGACGGTGATATTAAGGCTCGGTGTAATTATTGTCACCCCCTTTTTGTGAAAAATGCAAACTCAACTTTTGGGAAACATGTTAAATTTCATTGTCCGGTGAAAAAAGCACAAGAAGCGGGTACCTCTTCACAAGGTCAACAAACATTGGCAAATGATGGCACTATTTTTCAATATTCAACGGAGTCGGTTCGTGAGACACTTTCCAACCTTGTTATTCAAAAAGCTTGGCCATTCAACCATTGGGACGACGAGCGCGTCACTTGCTCATTTCAAAACGTACTTCAACCAAGGTACACTACTCTAACTCGCTCTACATTAAAACGTACATGTATGAAAAATTGGAAAATGGCTAAGAAACTACTTATAACGGAATTTGAAAATTTAATGGTAGTTTAAATTTGACAACCGATGTTTGGAGTGCTCCTCATGATTTGCCCGGTTCTTACATATGCGTTACGGCGCATTGGATCGATCCTAGTATAAGCGAGAACTTAGAGGAATTAAAGCTACTTGAAATAATCATGAAACACATAATAAGCCTTAATTCTACTCTCTCACTCAACCCAAACCCGTCCTAAAGCATTTCATTTCAATGGCTAAGCATACCTACTTAAGCCCTATCATATTTCATACGGTTTAAGTCCAAAGTCCTAAGGTCTTGGTCGAATTTTGGTTCACTTAAACCATTTCTCTGATACCAACTTGTAACACCCGTTGTTTAAAAACCTGGATTTTCAAAACTTTCGCCTAACGGCGTTTATTAATGGCGGAAAAGGATCTCATATAAATCTGCCCATCCGTAACCGATGAAACCTTTGAAAACATTTGGTGTTACTTAATTGCATCATCGAAATAATAAAAGAAAATCCAAGTCTTGGCACCAACATAAATGCCAAACATTATTACATGATCTTATATCATAATATCGTAAATGAAGTAGCCATACATAAGGCTAAGGGTAGTCTAAGCTTTAAGAACATAAATGCTATCATCTTTAATGTCTCTACCCATCCTTACAAAGCTATCCTTTCTCTAGCTCCGTATGCACCTAATCTGATGGCACAACATTTTCAAAGAGCAAGTGTTAGCTAATAAATTAGCTAAGTAAGATAACACGTATTGAAAACGTTTGCCAATTAAATATATTAACAAAGTCATATCATCATTATGTGTTAATATCACGTGAGCACCATAAACATCATATCATAAGAAACATCATGAACATCATAAGCATCATATAGCATTACACATTAGGAACATCATAATCCTAAGTGTGCCTAACTTTCTTACGTAACTTCTTTACTTCGTATCTTTTCTTTGTTTCTTTGCCTAGACGTAGGCTAAGTGACTTAAGCCACTTACATTGGGATGTGGGGTTGTGTGTAGGCGGTCATAGACCATACAGGGAGTCCTCACACCCGACATGATGGGTAACCAATAAGGGGTCCATCGGCGTCGTTAAGGAAAGACAAAGTCATTTCCAACTGAATAAACCGTTTATGCCTTTTCGCATTGGTGGTTAGTTACTCCACCCGGAATAAACAAACATAACTATGCCACAAGGAGCAACTCAAGTGACCACGTACGCACCAGCTTTACAACTAGCACGGGTTAAGCTTAACACAACTTTAAATATGCTCGAGACTTCATTATTATGTTAGTTTAGGCTACACTTTCACCTAAACTAACCACTTTTATCTTTCTTTACTTTATCTTAGATTAGGCTACACTTTCACCTAAGCTAAGCACATGTTTCATCTTTACTTTATTTCAACTTAGGCTACACTTTCACCTAAGTTAATCACATAACGTCATTTCTTTAGTTTAGGGCCCTTAACGTGCACGTGAACATGGCAATCCTAATCAAAGGACTAGTGACTAAGTGATCAAGCCACACATGTAATCATATCATAAACATGTCACCATTTTGTGTTCACATATCAGAAGCATAACATCATATCATGATCAATTAACTTAAACATAACATTGGATCATGATCACATAACATAACATGGCATCATATCATATTCACACTTCATAAACATATCATCATTCCATGATATGGGGACTTACCTTATGCCTTTGCAACCTGCATATACATGTCATTCATCATAGAAAGGTAAGCATCATATCCCATATCAACCTCCCATAATCCCTTTTACTTTACTTTTAATCATACATAAGCGTTTGGAAGGTTTTACTTATGAAAACGTGTTTTGTTGTACCACCAGGTGACAAAAGATGTTATCTTACCTTGGTACAGCATATGAACCTGTTATGAACTGATTATAGTGCTTGCTAAGTGCTCCCGACTACCTAGAATGAGTACAAGATCAAACTATAAGCTAAACGAAACGTTTTTGTGAAATCTGGGCACTTGGTGCGCCGCACCTGGAAAGTGGTGCGTCGCACCAATCCTCCAGAAAAATCAAATCATCTAGAGGTGCGCCGCACCTCCCCTTTGGTGCGTCGCAAATCGGGCTTTTTAAGAAAATCACATTCCCAAAACTGGGCTATGGTGCGCCGCACCACTCCTTTGGTGCGCCGCACCTGGGGTGCAGACCAGCAGTTAAATTTTCAAACTTGTTCCAAACGATACCCATTCGATCTCAAACCCTTAGCCCGACCTGGGGGTATAAAATTGACCCTTCTAATGATACTTTTGATGACTCAAATCAATCAATTGATCTTATAATCCTTGCATCATGAATCAATCATTCAATCACCCGAATAACATGAAATCAGTGACCGTTTGATCAAATAACCCAACCCAAACCCTATGGCCTGGATTATAAACTCAACTAAGACTCATAAGATCAGAATTCAAAGATAATATTACCTATATTACCTGTAGATGACTTAGAGGATTCAAGATCTAATCAAAACTTGATCAATACGGCACGAATCGATTGAATCTTGAGAACTTTGCTTTGGGAGAGGAGGGGATCGGTTGGGGCTTCAACACACAAGAGGGCAGAAGTTTTGTGACAATTAGGGTTGCCTAATTCCCCTTAACCCCTGGTCATCAACTCCAAATCTTACACTTAAGACCCCTCAACTCTAAAACTTTACTTTCTTAGCTTAACTTTCTACTTCGGGAGTCTTAACATACTAACAAGCACTTTATAACTTAACTTTACTTTCGTTAATCATCATATTTGTCATTTCATATTAAATGCCTAAGCATTTAATCACATAATCCCATATAGGGCACATAAACATAATAGACCTAACGTTGACTAACGGTCAAGTCAATAAGTCAAACTCGAAAAAGTTTGGGATGTTACAACATAAGAGATATATCAAATTGTGTAAAGATACGGATTCGATATATTTGACACCTCATTGAGATTGTCCTACTAGATGGAATTCCACTCTTACAATGTTTGAATGTGTTTTACGTCAAAAATATACTTTAAAACATTTTCATGATGACTTAGTGTAACACCCCAAGCTAGGCTCGAAATATTACCGAAAAGATATAGCATATGCATGGAATTATCGTAGAACATGAACTATATGAATAAAAAGGGATTCGGTGAATCCAACATCAATAATCAAGTACAAAATGCATAAAATGGGGCAAATGAATCCTGGATCCATGTAATTCCAAGCCCGAGTCCTAGTACAAGCATCAATCTACCATCATGTCTTGGATTGGCAAGATTACCTGAAAAGTGTACTAAACAAGGTCAACACTAGGTTGGTGAGTTTGTAGGAAAGAATGACAAGGATCTAATGCCAATGCCACTCACAAAATGAACAAGGATAATGAGCAAGCAATGCACTTACAGTAAGTCCTTAAAAGGCACAAGCACTCAATTTAGGTTGGCCCGTGGCACAACCTAGTCACACATATATCCCTTAAACGAACTATACGATAGCTAGAATACGTATAATGAGTAAGAACAAATAAAGTCGATAACAATAAGTCTCTAACAAGTACTATGACCTCAAACATATCCATCCATGCCTCACAAATTCTCTCATGTCATCCAAATGTTGTCAAGTACTTAGAGCACCCGTTTATATGTCGTCATGTCTAGCATGTCCATCAATGTCCCTCAACATACCACAAATGTCAATTAATGACTCACAATGTCCACCACACATATATTCACAAAATGAGCTACTCAAGGTAGTTAGAATAAGCATAATAAACAAGAACAAGTAATGACGATAACAATAAGTATCATACAAGTTCTATAATGTTTTCACACATGCACATATTGTCTCTCAATTGTCCTCTTGTCCTCCATGTTGTCATCAAGTACTTAGAGTACCCGTATATTGTCATCAAGTACGTAAAGCACCCGTATATTGTCATCAAGCACTTAAGGTGCCCGTATATATATTGTCATCAAGTACACATAGTACCCATTTAATGTCATCATGTCCATCAACTCAACCATCCACAATGCACATACATTTCATACGACTTTACATTTAAGGAATCATAGATGCTTATATATAGGGTCACCCGCAGCCTTCCCACCACATCTACAACTCATTAAATGTATCATCGTCTCCCATGTATGTACAACAATCCTAATCACAACATATAATCATAATCGAGCACCATCAACCAAACAAATAGTCCATAAATCGATCAACGTTCCAATAAGCATGTCATCCGTATGTACAATCAAACTACGTCATCATTCAAGGCAAACATATAATTGCACAATCAAGCAAGTCAACACACAAACTTGTACACTTTTCAGCCCGAATCTCTATTGAGTAGGGAGCTACGGAACTCACCTTGATCGGCAATGAGAAGTTAAGATCGAGATAAGATGAGATTAAAATCGTTCAACGAGCTCCACGTGTTCAAAACCTATAAACATATATCATATGCACATTATTACTTTAGTCAGAAACCCTAATTAGGGTTTTATAAGTGTTCCACATTTTTAAATGATTCCCGAGACTCGATTACATCGTTATATGGGCTGAATACTAGTTTGGAGCCAATTAAGATCGTTTAACAGTCGTCTAGTATTTCAAATGCCATTAATATAATCAATGTTCATGTTATTATCTTTATTCAAAACCCTAATTAGGGTTTCACAGCGGCTCGTGACATAATGTGGTTCCCGGGGCTCATCTACTTCATTAGGGAAGTCAACTAAGAGTTTAAAAGAACGTCCACCTCAATCCAAGTGCTATGGGAGTCAATCTAGAATTCTGGAAAAATTGAAGGAGGAGACCGGCGTAAGATACGGCCACATGTAGCGTAAGCTACGGTGGCTAAGTTTGGCTTGGCGTAAGGGATGACATAGGGCGGCGTAAGCTACAGTGGTTGATCGAGAGGTGACGTAACCTACGGTGTGTGCCACCGTAATTTACGGTGTAGGAATCACTTGTTTTGGCGTCTAGTTCTTCTAATCCGGCGTAAACAGTCAACTTTTAGCATATGGCATATCTAGAGCACCGTATCTTACGCCAAGAGGGGCGTAAGATACGCCAGGTTCTGCACCAAAAGTTCCTGCACATCCTCTTTGAGCTTCAAACGACCCAAAACACCTACAAACCCTAATTTTGAACACCAAGTCGACTAGGAAGAGTTCCCAGCCAAAATTGAAGTATACTTAGACATACTTGGACTTAAACAAACGTAACCCACTTTGCAATTCCATTCCAAAACATCATTTCAATGCTCTAAATCGGTTTGACCAAATTTAAATAACCAAAACCCTAATTAACCCTATTTTGCTCTTAGATCGTCTTATGAAGGTTCAAGACCTGTTTTTATGTATTAAAGAGTATAAATATACACTAATGAACAAAACCCATTAATTAATATCGACCCATAACATCATTTTCTTGCTTAAACCCGATTTGACCCATTTCAAGAACTAGGAACCCTAAATTCGACCCATTTGAGCTTTTACCCGATTTGTGACCCGGAATTGGTGTGATTAAACTAGTAGCATGATTATAAATGTAGAATGATGATTAATGGATAGGTTAAACTTACCAAAGTCTTCTCCAAAAGTCAAATCCGAATTTAAGCAAAATGGATGGGTTTTCCTTGCACTTGATGACCAAATTTGAGATATGATGCTAGAAAGATGAAGGAAATGATTATTCTAGCATGAATTTACTTGAAACAATTCATTTGAGTGTAAGAATTTGAGAGAGAGAGAGATTTTCATTTGTGTGTGTTCTTGGAGAGAAATAGAGAGAGAGAAAGAGTAAAGAGAAATGAATGGATGGAAGGGTGGACAAGATGGGGATAAGGTTGGGTGTAAGAGTTGGGTCATGGGTCACGGGTCATGACCATGGGTTGACCCGTTTCACACATTACTAGTTAAATTAAATCGTCGTCAAATGTCTCCTAATATCGTGTTGTCCAACAAGTGGACAAGTGACCCGTTAAGTGTTTCGTACATTGTTATGTCCCAAAATTAACCCAATTGTGTCGTTAATTAAAGTCGTTGGTTAAATCATACGAAAAGTCAAACGGTCAAAAGTCACGGATGTTACACTTAGTTGACAACTGTATGACATCTTCTAAGTTTGACCATTTGGAAATTATTCAATCTTTAGTAGATATACTTCAAGTGTTTAAAAATGCCACGATTTTGGTTTCGGGGGTTTATTATTCTACTAGTCATTTGGTGCTTCATCAAATTTATGAGATTTGTGAAAAATTGGTAGAATATGAGTGTATGGATGATGGTATATATGAAGACATGGTAAAAGCCATGAAAGATAAAATGAAAAATATTTTATGGAAATGCCCCCAATTTTTTCTTGTGTGGCGTTGAGACACTTATTGAAAAAATAAGTGATAATTTGGAGTGTTGGGAAAAGGATGTAAACTTTGCCATGAGTGCAAAAAGTGAGTTTAATAGGCTTTTAGAAAAATTGTATATAGTTTATGAAGATAAATATGGCTCAAGTTTTCCACTACTCCTAGTCCTTTTGTTACTACCAAAATAAGTAAGGATTCAAAAATAAACCATACAATATTGTTGTCCAAGCAACCACCAAACGTTAAAGAAATGAGGCTACAAGTTCAAACAAGAACACCGATTTGAATAAGTTTACCGGAACCAACTTTTTGACAAGCCTTAGAGTTGATGCTTTCATTAATGTGGATGTATTGAATTGGTGGAGGGAAATGGAAAGTCAGTTTCTCATTCTATCTACCATGGCACGTGATTTACTAAGCGCCCAAGCTTCAACGGTGGCTAGTGAATCCACATTTTCAACTAGAGGAAGAGTTTTGTCCATAAGAAGAACAAAACTTACACCGGTATCATTGGAGATGTGTATTTGCTACAAAGACCACTTGGACGCCATGGAGCATAGACAAAACGTATCAAGCCTTGAAGATACTTTGGACCTTGAAGAACATATTCACAATGAAGAAGTTGAGGAAGGTACATCCATATCACTTTCCGATGAAGAAATTCAACTTGATGAAGTTCAAGCTCAACCTCAAAAACAAGTAACCCAACTAGACTCCGATTGAAGATGAAGATTGAAGATGAAGACTCTTATTTGATTGAAAAGTTTGTATTTGTTTCAAAACTTTTGTATTTGTTGCAAGACTTTATATTTGTTTCAAGACTTTGTATTTGTTTCAAGAAGACCATTTGAAGACCAATCAAGACAAATAAAGACAATTTGAAGACAATGAATATTGAAGACTTTTATTTGAAGACTATTTTATTTGTTTAGAATTTGTATTTGTTTGAAGACTTGTTATTTCGTTGAAGACTTGTTATTTGGTTGAAGTCATTGTTATTTCGTTGAAAACATTGTATTTGATTGAAGACTTTGAATTTTGTTGAAGATTAAGATGGTCTATAATAAAAGTATGCATTTTCGACGAAAAAAATGAATTATAGTGAATTATTAGTGAGTTTTCAATTAATTTTAAGTGTTTTTTGTGAAATAACTTGGAGTTTGTTGTGTTAATTCACTAGATATTATCATTAGAAAGGTATTTTGGGTCTTAAGGCTCGGTGTATTAGCAATCAAGTGGCCCAAAATCGATTTACGATGAAAAAAAGTGGTCTTAACGGCCGTTAAATGAATTATAGTGAATTATTAGTGAGTTTTCAATTAATTTTAAGTGTTTTTTGTGAAATAACTTGGAGTTTTTTGTGTTAATTCACTAGATATTATCATTAGAAAGGTATTTTGGGTCTTAAGGCTCGGTGTATTAGCAATCAAGTGGCCCAAAATCGATTTACGATGAAAAAAAGTGGTCTTAACGGCCGTTAAATGAATTATAGTGAATTATTAGTGAGTTTTCAATTAATTTTAAGTGTTTTTTGTGAAATAACTTGGAGTTTTTTGTGTTAATTCACTAGATATTATCATTAGAAAGGTATTTTGGGTCTTAAGGCTCGGTGTATTAGCAATCAAGTGGCCCAAAATCGATTTACGATGAAAAAAAGTGGTCTTAACGGCCGTTAAATGAATTATAGTGAATTATTAGTGAGTTTTCAATTAATTTTAAGTGTTTTTTGTGTTAATTCACTAGATATTATCATTAGAAAGGTATTTTGGGTCTTAAGGCTCGGTGTATTAGCAATCAAGTGGCCCAAAATCGATTTACGATGAAAAAAAGTGGTCTTAACGGCCGTTAAATGAATTATAGTGAATTATTAGTGAGTTTTCAATTAATTTTAAGTGTTTTTTGTGAAATAACTTGGAGTTTTTTGTGTTAATTCACTAGATATTATCATTAGAAAGGTATTTTGGGTCTTAAGGCTCGGTGTATTAGCAATCAAGTGGCCCAAAATCGATTTACGATGAAAAAAAGTGGTCTTAACGGCCGTTAAATGAATTATAGTGAATTATTAGTGAGTTTTCAATTAATTTTAAGTGTTTTTTGTGAAATAACTTGGAGTTTTTTGTGTTAATTCACTAGATATTATCATTAGAAAGGTATTTTGGGTCTTAAGGCTCGGTGTATTAGCAATCAAGTGGCCCAAAATCGATTTACGATGAAAAAAAGTGGTCTTAACGGCCGTTAAATGAATTATAGTGAATTATTAGTGAGTTTTCAATTAATTTTAAGTGTTTTTTGTGAAATAACTTGGAGTTTGTTGTGTTAATTCACTAGATATTATCATTAGAAAGGTATTTTGGGTCTTAAGGCTCGGTGTATTAGCAATCAAGTGGCCCAAAATCGATTTACGATGGAAAAAAGATCTTTAACGGCCGTTAAAGTGATCCTAATGGCAGTTAAGAACTGAACTCTGCATGCACTCGCTAACGACCGTTACTAGCCTTTAACGCCTGTTAAGTTCTGGAAAAAAAAAACAATTAGGAACCGATTCCGGAACCCGTTAGGAACCGAACCGATTCGGAACCTATATTTTCGGTTCCTATAGGTTCGGGTATTTTCCCTTAAGAATCGGTTCCCAACCGGATCCGGTTTTCGTCAAAACCGATCCGACTTTTGTTGACCAGAACCGGTTCCGATCATGGAACCGACTTCTGCCCACGTCTATTTAGGGGTGGGTTTATTCCAAGAACCATTAAAACCCAAAAACCGACCTCAGTCTTTCATTCATCAAGATCAAATTTAAGTCACAAAGAGTATCCTGGTCATTTTAACATCTAATTACCACTATAAAATGCATTAATAGGTTGCAGCAATACCCTATGCCTCACTAAATTTACGTCAAAAGTAGACTAATACCAATTTTTAACTTTTTTTTCTCCAATATAAAAAAAAGGATTTTCTAATGACAGCCCTTTAGGCTGTTTTTAAGCAATAAATATACTTCCTAATATAATCAAATATTAATTCAGATTCTCCCATTTAATTTTGTATTAAGTCCGCTCAAACTTTTTGTCAAAGTAAATTAATAACCAAAGCTAGTATATAGTAAACATATCAATCGACCTAACAACATTAATTAATAGTGGTGTGCTTTTTTGTTTTGTTTTTTGAACAGAATAGTGGTGTGCTACTTGTTGGTTAGCGTAGAGAGCATTAACAAAGGAAAAACAAACAAACAAACAAACCAATCTAATAAATAACTAACTATTATATAGTCCTATCTGATAACACTTACAAGAGTGAAATTTTTTTTGACACAATACAATTATACAACATATGTATGCAGACTTATTGAAAAACAAATCATATATATTTAGATTGCAATGTGTATAGATGAACATGGAACTTAAAACTAAAATTGATATACTCTATCATATGTATATACAAAGCTATCAAATTTCAATAATTATTTATCAAAAAGAGTATATTTTATAACCAATCATATGTATCACAATCATATACTAGTTGAAAAACAAAAGAAAAAATTTTTTTTGGGATAAATACACACTTGAAGAGAGGCGCAGAAACAATTGTACAGTTTTGTTGTGATTTCATTTTGATAAATAAAGGTGTACAAAGAAGTTGATGTTTGAGAAAAATTAGGAATAAAAAATTGGAATGAACGGCAATATAAAATTAAATGGAGGAATCTGAATTAATATTGGATTCTATTAGGAAGTATATTTATTGCTTAAAAACAGGCTAAAGGGCTGTCAATAGAAAATTCCAAAAAAAAATATTTAAAAAAATCTAACTTTGCTAATATCTAAACCAAGCTTTCTTGAATTCCTTCTCTTCACATATTCAAAGAGATGAAATATACCGCTATTTTTCCCAATACCAAATCTACATATCTATAATATTATTGATATATATATGTAAATATCATTCAACAACTATGATGATGGGTCACGAACGAAATATTTATCAGGATTCAGTTTTAATATATTTCAACCACGACAGATCATTGATACCTGTGTTATTTCTTTCAACAACATGATTATGGGTTTTTCATATATTTTGGTCCTTTTCAATTTCAGGTATTCTCCTAATTTCAATTTAAGGTTTTATTAAGAAATTTTTACTTTTAGTTTTTTTTTTTTTAATTTTTGATTTTGTTTGTGTGTTTAGATTTAATATCATGATATTTCGAAAATTTATACTAAGATTATATGTAATTTCAGATTAAATTAATATTTATCATAAGAAACTACTATTATTATCTCGATCGAATTTAAACAACTATTATTATCTCTAATGAAAATGTATTATTTATACTAATGTGGTTGGTGATAGATGAAGTTAGGAATTGAAGATACGAATGAAGTTTTATTTGGCTGGGGACGATGAAAATCTATTTGCTTGATGATAGTTGAATATCATCTTAAATTCAAAATTAAATTCTTTATAACCAGATTAATCCATTGCAAGGAATAAAGATTCAAGCTACTATAAGACAGAACCTAATTTTTCAGCGAGCCTTACTTAAAAGAAAGAAAAAGGGGGGGGGGGGGGGGGGGGGGGGGGGTCCGTATTCTGCAAGTCCCCTTTCTGGACTATAATGTTATTCGGCTTATAAAATCTGCCTTTGGAGTTTTTGAGCTATTAAAAAGCTTGCAAAGCAAGCGCCTTCAATGGTTATAAAGGTACGACTTTGTTTGATTGTTTCAAATGTTTGTAATTAGAGTCAGAAATGACTATTTTTGAGTTATATAAGAGTCCACACTACTTGACAAGTTAGAATAAGGTTATCCAAGATAAATTTGTATTAGCTTTCTCTTATAAATACAAATCATTAAGTTTACGTATGTATAGAGAAAGCAATACATTGCTACGGAAGTAAAATTAGGTACATGAAAAAGTTTAATCTAAATACCTTGCTCCTATTATCATGTGTTGGTATTATTATTGCTAAATTCCTTGCTCCTGTTTTCATGTGTTGGTATTATTATTTTCATGTAACTGTTGAACAAAGTGGGTCATCATTAACCCAACCAATATGTGTCAGGCGGTTGCAACAAATACCAACCTGAAGCAAAGGTATTGAAAGAATGGCTCGGTGGGCAGAACTTAAGCGGATACAAAAGAAGTAAGCTTACGACTGTTGTGATTTTTAGGTAGTGTATATCGTTAACTAAAAGATAAATTGGGCTGCTTTGTTGTTTACAAATTTTTGGTATGCTTTATGGTATATTATATAGTATTACATAGGATACTTATTACAACTTTTTAAGGCTAATTACATTCTGAGTTAGTTTGCAACTTTCTTAGGAGGATAGTAACTATTGCATGAAATTAGCCTTAAAATATACTTATTACAACTTTGTAAGGCTAATTACATTCTGAGTTAGTTTGCAACATTCTTCCGTTCTTAAACATATTTCGATTATCATGCTTCAAGTTTTTCATGTACTGTGCGGTAAGAATTCTCACGAGTATGGAAATTTAGACTTGCTAACAATCATCTCCAGCCCTGAAGTATATTCCCGCATATCATTGGTCATAAAGCATCTTTTAAGTCCATTTTTTTTGTTAATTCTTTCATTTTATAAGTTTTATGTTACAAGATGTTCATTGACTACGAACAAGGTCTACTCTAATGATTTGTATTGTTTTATTTTTAATAGATATGATATTTTGCAAGGATACTGCTAAAAGTTCGGTTGAAAATCAATCCTTTAAACTAAACTTGAAATGTTGTGTTGTAACTACAAGACATTGGGTAGGTTAACCATAATTATACTTTTGTAACTATCATCAAACAAAACTACTTTGTAATGTAGGTAGATTAACGAATTATGTACTTTTGTAACTATCATCAAGCAAAACTTCTAATTTGGTATCTTATAATTCGGTATCTGATTTGATCAATTAGTATCTAAGAACGAAGTCTACTTACATTATGTACATTATTTGCTAACATGTCAAGATCCGCAAAGAAGCAGATGTGGTTAACTATGGAATCTTGACAGGACAAGCGTTACGAGCAATGATGGTCTAAAAGTACTTATTTGTAAAGAAGATGGATTAACCTTAAAAAGAACGAAAAAAGCCGTCTATAAGGGGGTTCTTCAAAAGATATGAAGATCAAATATGAGACTGGATACTTGTGATATTGTTGTTGTTGGCTTTCAACCTTTATTTTCAGCTTTTATTTATAAATGTATTGTGTTGATTTTTAAATACAACTAAATTGCTGCTTGGAGCGTTTGATCAGTAGTGAGATATCATGCTACTTGAGTTATTTGGTTGAATATGAGTTGTCTTGGCAGCTTATCTAAGTGTTATTGTTACTACTTTTGCATTTATAGTGGTGATTGTATTCAGAAATTCTTTTCTTTATGTCTTTCCATTTACGACATCTCAAAGTTAGAAGTTGAACTTGACAACATACTTTTAATTGGGAAAATTCATAAAAAGGTAACCTATTTACACAAATTTCCTATTAAAGGTAACCTATTTTGTTTTCATCTATTTAAAGGACCCTATTTCCAAAAATTTCCTAATAAAGGGTATCTCGTTAGTTTTTGACAGACGACGCCCGTTAAGTGCCACGTCATCAGATTTGCTGACGTGGCAGTTGACTTTGACTAACTTATATATATATATCGGTTTTATACATCAAAAAACATAATTTCTTTTTTCTTTTTCTCTCTCCCCGCCTTATTTCTTGGTTTTGGGGGGAAATAGAAAAGGGGGAAAAAATAACGCGGGGAGAGAGAAAAAGAAAAAAGAAATTATGTTTTTGATGTATAAAACCGATATATATAGAAGTTAGTCAAAGTCAACTGTCATGTCAGCAAATCTAATGACGTGGCATCGGTGACGTGGCACTTAACGGGCGTCGTCTGTCAATAACTAACGAGATACCCTTTATTAGAAATTTTTTGGAAATAGGATCCTTTAAATAGACGAAAACAAAATAGGTTACATTTAATAGGAAATTTGTGTAAATAAGTTACCCTTTTATAGATTTCCCCCTTTTTAATTAATTTGGTTGGTTGTCTCATGGTTGTAAGTACACTTATTCTTTTTTATTCTAAGTGATACACTTAGGTTTAGTGCATGTCTTCATTGACCTCTCTCAAAGCCTTTGTTGTGATGGATTTAAAAGTAAACACATCGACAACACATATCACAAATATAGAATAATTTTTTCTTAAATAGTAGTTATACGAATGTATATTAAAAACTGGTGTACCAAACTTTAGCTTATGTACAAACATACACATACATGCAATTAAAGTCAAATCTATGTAACATTATACTTAAGCATGAACATATTTCTCATGTACCTCTTAAATCTTATAGTTGCAAATTTGGATCATATGGAGGAATTGGAATATTGCTTGCTTCAAAAACAATAGAAAGACGAACAACTCTAAGAAATTACCTCTTACCTTTTAACCGGTTATGTGGTCATCCAAAGTTGCTTATTTCAAATATGCATTTCTACTTCAAGAGAGCTCTCTAGCGCGGATCCGGTTAAGATAACGTATGTTAGACCTCCTGTTGTCGAATTACGACACGAAGTTTCTAGCAAAATTCACCTTTAAAAAAAAAGGAGTGTGGTTATGCAATCATACCTTGCTATCTTTGTAATTCCGTTTATTCAAGCTATCAGATGAATTTAGTGTTGTGGGCATTGAAATCATGTATACATGGAGTTATTTTTATTGGTCAAGTTAAGAAACTTTTACAAACTAATACTCATGTTAAGCGATGTGTTGGATGACTTTTACAATTATAACTTTTACGTTACAAGTTTGAGTTATTACATGTTGTAATGATTATATCGAGAATGATTATTTATTGTTTCAAGTATGAAGACGTTTAATGTGAAATGTAATTGGTTTAAATGTAGTTAAATATTGAAAGTTATTTTATACTTTTCTAATCAAGCCCGGGTAATCACCCTGATTGATTAGTTAGTATAAAAATTTACATAACAACTACACATGGGTTGGTTTAGGCGTCAACTAGATTTTAGACCCGTCCAACACTGGACACGGGCTTACGATATTATCAATATTAGATCTTTATACATTTAAGTAATAAAAGCTAATAATTTTAAAAATATACGGTTTCAAATGTTATACTTTGCAAGTTGTAGTACAATAATAACAGGTTTGTCACTGTCATTATTAGCTGAGACATATTGATGGAATTGTTTGTCGTAGTCATTTCACAAGACACATGCTACAATAATTACTCTATTCTAGAATATTTTTTTTTGAAACCAGTTGTACTCATAATGTGATATTATTATGAAAAATAATTAAGAATTAAAATATAAATATTTGTGATCTTGTACTTGACATTCAAGTATATGTCTTTGATACCCATAACATGAATAGGTTTATTTTCAATCACCCGTCCTGTGATAATTAGATGGGATAATGACCTGTGAGTGTAGTGAACTATGACAAAATGTCTATGTTATGTATTGATCTAGTCGGGAGTCTATGTTATGTAATTAACTTCCAAAAACGTCCTAATGATGCATTACCTGCTAATCTACAGGTTGCAGGTCACCATCCAGTTTTCTAAGCCTTATGTGGCTGTTAACTCGTCCAATTGTGCATACATGGCTGATGACATGGCTAAATAAATAAGAACTTAACATAATAAAAAAGTAAATCATCATCATCATCCACCTCCCCCCTTTACTC
Organism: Erigeron breviscapus; assembly: GCA_034093135.1. Taxonomy (NCBI): domain Eukaryota; kingdom Viridiplantae; phylum Streptophyta; class Magnoliopsida; order Asterales; family Asteraceae; genus Erigeron; species Erigeron breviscapus. Next base: position 97,518,203 of record CM067170.1, on the reverse strand, counting down.
ACATCAAAACCCAGACCTCATTATCGCCACCCATTCCATATACCATCTCTATCACGTTTCATTTCTTTTTCCCGACACCCACCCCCACCTGCAACATCTTGCCATCACCGCATCCTCGACATCACCACTTCAACCTCCCTGCCCAATTTCCTAGCAACACCTCAACCTTGTTATATCTTTCACTCTCCTAAACTTACCTACTACCTTATTTTGCTTTTCAAAATTTCTCTAAACTTCTAAACTTGCTGGCTAAAAATAAAATAAAAATAAAAATATGGTTAAAAAAGTAAAATTGAATATAAAATTTGAAAGATGTAACAAAGTGGTGGTCGGATATAGTTTTTTTTAGATCGAAACAAGATTCATGGTTTTAGTTCACATCAGAAGGAAAATATAGATTTCTGCATTTATTGTTTGACTAGATCTTTTAATGAATCAGTTTTTGCATCGGGTTTGATTCGATTTTTTCTTGTATCTGTTTTCTATTAGTTTGAATCAACTTTTTGCTTCAGATTTATCAGTGTGTTATGGTGGTGATATTTTTCTAGTTAACTGCATCAGTTTTTATTAGTGTGGTATGTGGTGATGAACATTCAGTTAATTGATAAATATTTGTTGAGTCCCAATGTTAATTGTAAATTTAATGATGACAAATCTGACCTATAAACACTTAGTAATCTTTGGTTCTTGTAATCTGATCTGGGTCAGACTAAGCTGACACAGCTTACGATCTGTCTCTGACCCAGATCATGCTTCATACTTGTAACTGTAATATCTTATGGAAGCAAGTGTTATTCAAGCTGCATCAACAATGTATTAGCATTCAGTCCAAGTCGAAGAGGAGGATTGAAGATAGAAGACCAAGATGTTAGTGGAAGACAGCTTGGGATTAGCAGTCAGCTTGGAAACACTTAGACAGATTGGTGCCTTGACAAACGGCCCAATCTGTGTCTGACAATCAAGTGAAGATAACAACCTGGATTGAAGATAAGGACAAATGACGTGACTAGGATGAATCCTAGGATCCAGGTTGGTGGTTGTTTTACATATGCGTGTCCATACTCCTATTGGTAGATGAAGAATGTGCGTCAGTAAGTGGGGGACCACAAGTACCATGAAAGGCACGATTGCTTATTCCTTCATCAACCACTGATTGAAGAACACGTAGCTGCAACGGACACCTAATGAAGGAGCGCTTGTGCCTATAAAAGCCTCATTCATGGATTGCATATGTGTGGCATTTCCTGAGAATCATTCTTCACACAAGTTTCTCTGCTCTTACACACAGCTTAGTCTGTACGAGATCAGCTTGGGCTGATTCTCTTGAGCTGAAACTTATTGATTATTGTTTGTCACTTCATAGAGTTGTTTAGATATCTATAGGCTATCTTTATTCCGCAACAACCCTGTAATTCTTTGTATAGATTAGTTCTTAATAAAGGATTACATTTGAAAATAACAATCTGTGTTCAAGAATGTTTTTATTTCTTTACTGCTTTACTGTTTTAATGATTCCTGCACTTTACTTACTTGCTTAATATTCATTGTCTGAATCTTAAAACGTTTTGTGTTAAAAAGTTTGTAAAGATTGTGAAAAGTTGTATTCACCCCCCTCTACAACTGTTCTGTGTTCAATATACTTTGGTATATTGATACACCGTGGTACGTATCAATTGGTATCAGAGCGGTGGTTGAGAATTAACTTGACTTGATCCTTGCATATTTTCATTTATAGTAAAGAGTTATGTCATCTTATATTGATAATGGTTCTTCAACCCGACCACCCATGTTTGACAAAGATGATTTCAGTGGGTGGAAAGGTAGAATGTCTTTGTTCCTTGAATCCATCGATAACAATATGCCTGACATCCTTACGGATGGTCCTTATGTTTCTACACAAACCATTGTGGTAGAAGCTGTGGTCAGGGAAGGTCAACCAACCATTCCTGCCACAGTCAAATCTATTGTTGGCAAACTTGGATGTGAAGGCTAGAAATTTCATTGTCCAAACTGTGCCCAAAGACCTTTAACATTCAATTAAAATGTGTTCAACAGCAAAGAAAATGTGGGGTACTTTGACTGTTATGTTTGAGGTTTTCTCTACCTCCATGGAATCCACAATTACTACATTGACCAGGAGGTATGAGAGATTTTTCTCTTTGAGAAATGAATCCTTGACTGACACTCATACCCGCTTTAATGCTTTGGTAAATGATTTAGCTGCTGTTGGAATTAATAAGAAAAATGAGGTTTTAAAGAGCAAATTTCTTGATTCATTACCACCTAAATGGAACAACTATATTTCTTCTGTTAAATTAAGTTCTGTTTATCATGATCTTGATCTCCCTGGACTTTTTGGTTTGCTTCATAACCAAGAATGTTCAGAGGCTGAAAAGTTAATTGCTGTGGGTGATTCTTATAGTCAGCTTCCTGCTGCACTTGTTGCTTCTATGACTGAACACCCTAGTTCAATTAGTAATGAGATCATTCCTTGTGTTAATGATGATATTCCTGTGATGTCAAATCCTAACTCTGTTTGTGCTGAATCTGAGTGTGAAGAATCTGATGGTGATGAACTAGCTAATGAAGTAGCTATGTTGGCTGAAAGGATCAGAAGGAGATCCTTTTACAAGTTTAAAGGAAAAGGAAGAGGTGGCCAAGCTGATAAAGCCAATAAGCCATTTGATATGTCCAAGGTCACTTGTTACAAGTGTGGCAAGACTGGACATATGGCTGGAGATTGCAGATCCAAAGAAACTGCTCAAGCTGTGCCAACCAAAGGTGGAAGAGGTGAAAAATACTCTAAGCTCAAGACTAAGTACAAAGCATTGAAAGCACAAGTAGCTGAGCTGACTGAGAAGGTGAACAAAAGTGAAGAGTCTGGTGGCCAAAGACTGGGCTAAAAGTGCCACATCATCTGATGATGAGTTGTACAAAGATGCCAAGTGTTTCATGGCTAAAGAAGTTACTCAAAGATTTGCTGAAGATCTGGTAAAAATACAACAGCAATCTCAGTCAGCTCACCAGGCATCCACCAGTCAGACTGCTCCACCTGAGGTAACTTCTTTTTCAAATCTGTCTGATAATGAGAAGTTGTCCAGACTGAACAAACTTGGTGATGAGGTTTTACTGCAAAAACATTTTAATCAAGAACTCAAAAAGGAAATACAATTTTTGAAGCTTGATAACAGCTCTAAGAGTCACACCATTGAAAAACTTGAATCTGAAGTTAAAGCTCAAAAGCAATTAAACTCCATTTTGATTAAAGAAGCTAAAACTGCCGAAGAAAAGTTTTTAAAGGTAAAACAGATTTCTGAAACATGGTGTATAAGCTCTAAAAGAGTTGCTAAATGTGTGAATGAACAAATACCTCATCAGATCCAAGCTATCTTTGATGGTGATTATGATAGGGCCATAGCCATAGCTGAAGTATGTGCTATAGAGCCTTGTTATCAGCCTCCTTCACCACCCAAAGTCCAAACCAAAGAGACTATTTCTAAACCAATTAAGTTGGTTCAGAAATCTGGTATTGGGTTTAAAGATCCTGAAACCATGGGTCAGACCATTACTGAAGCTGTGTCTGAAGCTGATCAGGTTGTTGAGTTAAAACCTGAAGAAAGTCTTGACTTATCCAAGCTGACCATCACCCAATCTGTGTCAGAGTCAAAGAATAAAACAAACAAGAGTAGTTCAAAGAGAAATAAAAGAAAGGATAGAGATCACAGTGTTCCTAAAGAGAAAATTAAGCTTTTAAAGAGTAAGAAGTCTGGTTCTCTAGGAAATGAGTCACAAGCAAAATCTGAGTCTATTTCAAGTAACACCAAGTCTGACTCTAACAAGTTGATTTTAAAATATGTTGAGTCCAAAACTGATAAGGTGTCAATGAAAACCAATTTTCTTGAGAAGGTGTCTGATCAAAAAATTATTGATCAAAGAAAATTGAGAGCTGAATGTAAGAAAGCTGGAATAGGCAAAGGTTTTGTTAAGAAGGAAACCTAGAATGTTGCTAGAAAGAACTTTGAATCTGGTAAAGGACAGACCAAGCAACAATGGGTTTCAAAATGTGATAAGAGTCTGTGTTTAGTTACCCAATCTGAGTCAGACCAGAAGGTCAGCTCTGGTGAACCCATCCTTGGATGGGTTCCCAAAATGAACTAATCTCTTATCATAATTGCAGGGCGGTCATGACGATAACACCTGGCACTTGGACAGTGGATGTTCCAAGCATATGACCGGATGTAAGTCCCTGCTATGTAGCTTTAGGATTCACGCTGGTCCTAATGTTACTTTTGGAGATGATTCTCAAGGAAAGACTGAAGGTTTTGGTATTCTTTCAAATGGTCCTCTTACTTTTAGAAGAGTCTCATATGTAAATGGTTTGAAGCACAATCTGATAAGTGTGAGTCAGTTGTGTGATGCTGGTTATGAAGTGAGATTCAGGTCTGATAAGGGAATTTTTCTTGATTTAGAAGGCAATGTGGTTCTTATTGCAAAGAGGGATGAGTCTTTGTATTCTTTTGACATGAGAAATCCAACTGTCACAAGAGAAGTCTGTTTCATGTCAAAGTCTCAAGATGAGCTGAATTGGTTGTGGCATAAAAGACTATCTCATATGAATTTCAAAGACATCAACAAGCTGTGTAAGAAAGAGTTGGTGTCTGGGCTTCCAGTGATCAATTATGAGAAGGACAAGCTGTGTGGTGCTTGTGAGAAAGGCAAGCAACATAAAGCTACTTTCAAGTCTAAAACATGCTCAACCATTGATAATTGTTTGGATCTGCTTCATATGGACTTATTTGGACCAATCAGTACTCCATCATTCACTGGAATGAGGTACTCCTTGGTGATTGTTGATGAGTATTCAAGATACACCTGGGTTTTCTTTCTAAGACACAAGAGTGAAGCTGCTGACAGCATTATTCATTTCATCAAGCAAGCTGAGATTCTCTACAAAAGGCCTGTTAGGCAATTAAAAAGTGATAATGGTACTGAATTCAAAAATATCACTCTTAATTCATTCTGCAGTGAAAAGGGAATTTCACAAATCTACTCAACTGCCAGAACTCCTCAACAAAATGGTGTTGCAGAAAGAAGAAACAGAACTCTCATTGAAGCTGCCAGATCCATGATGGCTCAAAACAATGTCAAGTCTCATTTCTGGGCTGAAGCAGTACACACAGCTTGCTTTACCCAGAACAGATCCCTCATTGTAAAAAGACACCAGAAGACTGCATATGAACTTCTTAGGGGGAGAAAACCTGAGATTGGTTTCCTAAGAATGTTTGGAAGTCCTTGCTATATTCTGAATCAGAAAGACCATCTTGGAAAGTTTGATGAGAAATCAGATGAAGGTATCCTACTTGGATATGCAACAATGATGAAGGCCTACAAAGTGTATAACAAGAGAACTAAAACAATTAAGAACTCTGTAAATGTAAGCATTGATGAAGGTTGTTCTAAGCCAGACTGTTCTCCTCCAGAAGATGAAGACTTCAACTTTGAAGAACTGGCTGTACCTGAGAATGAGCCTCCAACAAATCCTCCAGTTGGAGCTAATAATGCTCAAACTCAGGGGGAGCAACTTATTGAAGAAGAAGAAGATGTTCCAATCTTTGAAGATGCACAAGTTGATCCTACTCCTACTGAAGTTATTGTTCAGAATCCATTAAATGACTCTCTAACTGGTTCAGACTCCTCCATTCCTGTCCAAGCTGATCATGCTGAACCATCTAATCTGAATCAGTCCATTGTCCCAGTTACTAGATGGACAAAGAGTCATCTAATCAACCAAATCATTGGTGATCCACTCTCTGGTGTGAAAACAAGAAGAAAGGCAACAGGCAATTTCTGCATGTCTGTCAATTTTGTAAGCAATATGGAACCAACTGAGGTTGATGAAGCTCTGGAAGATCCCTCTTGGGTCAATGCAATGCAAGATGAGCTAACACAGTTTGAAAGAAACAAGGTTTGGGAACTTGTTCCAAGACCTCATCACAAGACTGTGATTGGAACCAAGTGGGTTTACAGAAACAAAATGGATGAAAGGGGATTTATGACCAGAAACAAAGCAAGATTGGTAGCTCTTGGTTACAGACAAGAGGATGGAATTGATTATGATGAGACTTTTGCACCAGTGGCAAGATTAGAGGCAATCAGAATGTTCTTGGCCTTCTCTGCTCACAAGGGTTTCAGGGTCTATCAAATGGATGTGAAGAGTGCATTTCTTAATGAAAAATTGGAAGAAGAAGTCTATGTTGAACAGCCTCCTAGTTTTGAAAATTCAAAGTTTCCTGACCATGTGTTCAAGCTTGACAAGGCTCTCTATGGGTTGAAGCAAGCTCCAAGGGCATGGTATGATACTTTGTCTAAATTCTTATTGGCTAATAAATTCAAAAGAGGTAATGTTGACAAGACTTTGTTTGTGAGAAAGTATAATGGTGATATTCTACTTGTACAAATTTATGTAGATGATATAATATTTGGGTCTAGCAGTGAAAGACTTTGCAAAAAGTTTTCTGAATTAATGTCTAAAAAGTATGAAATGAGCATGATGGGAGAACTAAACTATTTTCTGGGTTTACAAGTTAAACAGACTAAAAATGGAATTTTCATAAACCAAGGAAAATATGTTAAAGATCTCTTAAACAAATTTGGTTTTACTGATTGCTCACCTATGAAAACTCCTATGGGAACTGGTGATAAGCTGGATGAAGATAATAATGGCAAATCTGTTGACATCACAGCTTATAGGGGTATGATAGGATCATTACTTTACTTGACTGCTAGTAGACCAGATATTATGTTTGCTACATGTCTTTGTGCAAGATATCAAGCTAGTCCTAAGGAATCTCATCTTAAGGCTGTGAAAAGAATCTTTAGATACCTTAAAGGTAGTCCCAATCTGGGTCTTTGGTATCCCAAAGACTCAGGATTTGATCTAATTGGCTATTCAGATTCTGACTTTGCAGGCTGTAAGATTGACAGAAAAAGCACTTCAGGAGCTTGTCAATTGCTTGGCAATAGACTTGTAAGCTGGTCCAGCAAGAAGCAGCATTCAGTTTCTATTTCCACTGCAGAAGCTGAATATGTTGTTGCAGGAAGTTGTTGCTCTCAAATTCTCTGGATGCAATATCAGCTTCAAGACTATGGTGTCACTGCAACAAAAACTCCAATCTTTTGTGACAGTACCAGTGCCATAGCAATTTCAAACAATCCTGTGCTTCATTCAAGGACCAAGCACATTGATATAAGATATCATTTCATCAGGGATCATGTAATGAAAGAAGATGTTGAACTCCATTTCATTCCAACAGACAATCAGCTTGCTGACTTGTTCACAAAGCCATTGGATGAATCAAGGTTCAACTACCTAATAAGTAAGCTAGGTATGCTTAATTTGTAAAAGGTAGTGAGCTAAGTAATAGCAAATCTGACCCCTTAAAGTTATACTAAAATTTTGAGGGTAAGCTGTGTCAGACCCAGACTACCCTTTCATACTTGGTGCATGTCAAGTGAAAGAGGGTAAGCTGAGACTGACCCAGCTTCGTGGTTATTTTTGTTATTAAATATCTCAGTGCGTTTTATTACTTTCATTATTTTATTTAGTACTTGTTGATCCTATTGGAGTGTGACACGTGTAGTGGTCACTACCGGTTACTGAAAAAGTACCACCACTACTTGTTGATCCTCCAATCAAAAACTTTCTCTCTCCAACCTTTTCAAATAAGATATTTTGGGTTTTGTATATAACTTTCATTTAACCTAAATCCCAAATCACTTGTTCATATTTTCTTAAAATCAATTTTTCTCTCTAATCTGATTACTGTTTTATTAATTTTAATTTCTTCTAAAATTTGTTTTCAAAATGGCATCATCATCTGTTTCTATTCATTCTAATGATTCTCAATCTAGTTTTGAACCTGAAAGTCTATACCCAGCTTCGATAAGCGCAAACAAGCTTTCACCTTATGTGGTGGGAGATAAGGTAGTAGTGGTTCCGGCTGATCTTGATACTGGTAAAATCAAGATTGGCAGTCTGGTTTATGCCAATATTCATCCTCCTTCATGGGCTAAAGGATACGATGAGATTGTGGCTTTCTTATGGCATCATCCATTCGGCAAGATGATGATTGAGAAGCCAGACTGGGTGTTTCAATATCTTTTGTGTGAATTTTGGGCGAGCTGTATTGTGAAACAGAATAAGAAAGAAGATGCTGCAATCTATGGCTCCATCCTCAATGGTAAGAAAAAGGTATATATTTCTTACGAGAGGCTTAGGTCTGCTTTTGAGCTGTCATATATGCCTGATGATGAATATGATGTTGTTGTGTCTCATACTGAAGCCAAAAATGTTTTACAAGAAGTTGGATATACTGGTCTATTGGCTTCAGTGGTTAAAATGAAATATTTAACTGGTATTTGGAACTACTTATTGAGCACAATTTCGAAAACCTTACAAGTAAAGGCAGGCAGCTTTGATCAGCCTAATGTCCTAGAATTGCAGATTTTTCATGCAATGGTCACCATGACCAGAATAGATTTTGCTGCTTTAATCTTTAAGGACCTTGTTGATCGCGTTCATAAGAAGAGTCTTACCATACCTTATGGTAGGATTCTTGCTCTTATCATTGAAGCTATTCTTGACAATGATTACAGTCTGGCAACTGGTCAGACTGTGGAATGCAAGTCTATCAATAACAACATCTTCAATAGTCCAAAGGTATATGTGCAGGGTCTGACCCGAGCAATGCAGATTTACCTTGATTTTTGCAGGAAAAGAGAAGAGGAACAAGAAGCACTTAGGGAAGCTGTCCCTTCTTCGACGCGATCTGGGTCTGACACTCAATCTGCTAATCAGGGGGACCCAGGTACACATGCTTCTGAACCCTCAAACTCTTCTGAATCTATTCAAAATTCTACTCCTACAAAAGAGGGTGAAGGGTTGGCCAAAACATCAGCCTCCCTAGCCACACCTTCGTCCATTCGCTCAAAATCCGATTCTAAAAGACCCCTTGTTGAGGACTTAGTACCTCTCAAGGCCAAAAAGAAAAGATCGAATAAGAAATATGTGTCAGCTTCTGGGGTTGATAATGCTTCATCCAATCTTGAGATCCCCCAAGGTGCAGGGAAAGCTAAGGAACGTTCCAAAGCTGTCCCTGTCACCCAAGCTGACAAGCCAAAAACGCCTCGCCCATCTACACTCTCCCAAAAGAGTGTAGACGAGTTAAAGGGAACACTTACTGCTACCCAACCCTCCAAACAGGGTGAAGGTATTGAAAGAAAGACCTCCTCCCAAGGTCATACTGTGTCTAAACCGAATTCACCATCATCAGCCTCCCAAAAGGTTGATGATATCATTAAAGGGGTAACAGAGGATCTAGCCCAGATCCAAAGTGAGTCAGAGTCAATGCACATCATTTCTGAGGATGGTCAGCCAAAGGAGAGAAGTATCGAACGCATAAGTGACACTGCTTCTCCTCCCCAAGCTGATCAGACTCCTTCTATCTTACACTCTGAGTCTACACAGGCTGCCAATGCCCCTTCTATGTCACAAGGAGGGGTACATGCCTCAATTCTCCCTAAGGATACTTTGTGTAACACCCTTCATTTAAAAATACGGGTTTCCAAAAATTTTCGCCTAACGGCGTTATAACAAAGCGGAAGTAAACTTTGAAAGTCCAAACCAATTAAAATCTGTTTGGTTTCTTTAATCATTGGTGTTACTCGGTCATATCGTCAAAACAAGTTTAAATAGAAACCCGTCGGCTGCCCAACACAAAACAACCGACTACATAACATGCAAACTACATAAATGCCAAAACATAAGCAAGAGTCTAAAAATGTGCAACAACTATGGGTAGCTAAGGTCATCAGCAAGCTATCTACCCATTCCTCGCTCTTCTTCATCAACTACCTCAGCTACTCTAAACCTGAGGGAGCAACACATTTCAAAAGACAAGTGTTAGCTAACGAATTAGCTAAGTAAGATAACACTCAAGTTATAAAACATTTATCCATTTCAAACATTGTGGATTTAATCAACGTCATTAAGGCACAACACACATCAAGCATATCACATCATCAAAACTACATAATAGGATGAAACACCCTAAATGTGCCTATCCTTCATTCTGCATTACACACATATAACCACATAACTGCATTACTACTTTTAACTGCGTTACTACATTTTAACTGCATTACTACGTTTTAACTGCTTTACTACATTTTAACTGCGTCAATGTGTAACATAAGTTACACCCGACTAGATGACAACCATTCAGTTGAACATCAAACGTCGTTAAGGAATGGCAAGCCAATCCCCGAGTAATCCGTATGAACAAGACAAATGAGGGCGGGTCAGACCCCTCGTATTACTCAACTGCATCTCAATGACCATGTTGCTAGGAGCCACCCAAGCAACCTACGTCAACGCACTTAGCCGGGCTAGGGCAAGTACGGGTTAAGCTTAACACTTTCCTGCATCAAAGTTTAACGAGCTCGATCCTGCATTATTTAGTTTAGGTGACTGCATTACCTAAACATTTACTACGTTTACTGCTTTTACGTTTTGGGCCCTTAAACGTGCACGTGTCATGGCAACTTAACAAGTCTAGTGAACTAGATGAGCAAGCCATACAATCATGCACATATCAACAATCAACAACATATACTACATCTCAAAGCATCACAAGCTACTGCATATCACTTCATAACATAACACTACATTATACTTCATATCATAACATATACTACATTATACTTCATATCATAACATACACTACATTATACTTCATTTGGGACTGCATTTCAGGTCTCAATGGTCAACTACATAACCCATATCACCTCCCGTGTAACCCCGAATACCCATAAGCAATTCAAGATATAAGTTGGGAAGTTATTATTTGAAACCATCTTTTCGTTGAACCCTCAGCGTGTCAAAGTAGTGTATCTTACCTCGTGACGATCAATAAGCAACGTTAATGTATCTGGTTTGTGATCCCGACAACCTATCTCGAGTTCATAGTCATTAAACCTGTATAAACCCAACCTAATAAGGTTATAAGACCATACATTAACTTAGGTACACTTATAGGACCCTTAAACGCTTGTTTCGGACCTCAAACGAGCTCACAGACCCTTTATGTGGCGCATGCTTTGAATATGCGTCGCATATTTGCTTCAAAAATCACCCAGAAACCTCCCAGGCCCCGATATGCGCCGCACATAGGTTATATGCGCCGCATATGGAGTGCTGGTCTAAAGACTGACTCGCGCCCTTCACTTGCAGACGACCTTTCGACCTCAAGACGACCAAATGATTCAAAACTTAGTTCTTAAGGAATGTAGGGAGTTCAAAGACCTTTCCATAAATATAAAGTTTGACTCTTGAAGATCTCTAATGAATTAGTTATGGCGTCTGCAAAACAGACCTACAGAATTCGTCTTAAATCCGACCACTTCTGGAAATTGACATTTTTCACCCATATCTGGGCAAAATCAAAAGAAACATTGTTCATATCGAATCAAGAGGACACATAGACCTTTTCAAAAATATAAGATTCATCTTATAACTCTTCTAATTGAAAGAGATATTATTTTTGCAATATTACTATTTTTCAGATCTAGTAAACCCTTAGTTTTGCAAGCAATTTTCGACCATCAGATGACCATAGCAACCACCACGACCTATGAACCTCATATGCACCCAAAATATGACTCATATAATGATTCACATGATCACTTGTTCCAGGAACAAGAGGATACAATTACAATACATTAAATTACCCGAAAACCCCAATAATCGACAATGAAACATAATCAAATCAATCTCAACCCTAGAGACCAGAAGTAAGATCCATATGATCGACTCTTATGATCACAAATCAAAGGGAAATCGTCTATATTACCTGTAGATGAAAGCAAGGATGAGAGATCTTGATCAAACTTCACTTGAATCACACGTTTTGAAGGATTTTCGGCTTAGGAATTTGATAGGGGATCAAAGGGGTGGCTAGGGCTTGGGAGAAAAGTTATTAGATCTGATTTGATAAACTAATGACTCCCCCATTGACCCTAATCCCGTTTTTTACTTTCACACCATGTCAAAACTGGTCCCTAAACTTCGTAAAGTCATATTATTAGCCCAAAACACCTCTATGGACTATATACAACTTGATTAACACTTTGAACACCTCTAAAAGGCACATAACTTCTTCTTCAAACATATTTCTACATCAATTAATAAGACATTCAAGTCTCACACATAAAACACTTTAACTACATATAAGCGTTAATCCACCCTAAACTTAACGAACACTTTACGTTGGCTTAACGACTCAAGTCAACCGTTAATTAAAAAGTTTGGGATGTTACAATTACCTCCCCCTTAAGAGGATTCCGTCCTCGGAATCATTTCAGCATCAAATAGGTGAGGATAACTTTCGAATCAACTTTCACCGTAAATATGATTCCATCCCACTAGCACAAGCTCAATTAACTTCCTATGAAGCTTCTTTTACTTTTGGCCAAGGATCTCAACCAGGCCAACTACAAACACTCCTTAACATCTATACTCATATCTCTCCACGGGTTCACATTGGTTTCATATCAACATATACATCATATCATCGTATAATCACATCTTAATCCATGTCTTATACCACATCAACATAGACTTACCACTTAAACGTAACTTCATAACATATCTTGCTTAAATCTCACGTCACATTGTAATCCCACATCTTACATCTTTAATCAACTTACATATTACGCACTAGCTTTACACTAGCACGATTTCCCACATTTTACGCACTAGCATTACATCTAGCACGATTTCCCACATTTTACGCACTAGCATTACATCTAGCACGATTTCCCACATTTTACGCACTAGCATTACATCTAGCACGATTTCCCTTCAATAACTTGTCGTATCATGAAATGACATCCAACACCTATGGCATAATCATTGTTGCCTATGAACACAACAATAAATCTCGAGGCACCATCACGCCATCATATGTTTTACCAAGTTTCTAACTCATTCATTCTCTTTCCCATCAATCTAAGAGTGATAGGCATCACTTGAGTTCACCATTTTCCTCATACTTTGTCAAACATCTTTAAAAAATTTCATATAATGGCCGTCTCGATTCAAAACATTCCACCATTTACTTTCACACTTTAAGAGCACTTCTTGATCACACATCTTTTCTTTCATGTCCAAGGAAATGGCGTAATAGCTCACAAAACAAAATAAGCATTCTTGGACAACTTTCCTACTAACTGCTCATGTCTTATCATTACCTTTCGCTTCCCACACAACTTTGTCTCTTAGTCCACGGTGACATGACTCCTCACTTTCGTTAAAGGATCGTTAAACTCTTTGTATTGCTACCAAACTTTCAGTGTCTAGTCTTGGCTTTTAACCCAATCACACGTCAACATATAAATTTACTACACCTCGTATCATAATAGGTCGTATCACACTTCAGGCAGCATCCAAATGAGCATGTCACCACGGTTCATAAACTTCCTCAAGTACAACTTTTAGTCATTTCGTTCTCGGATACCGAAATCTTACTTTTAGACTTATAGTTCCACGCTGGTTATTTATGAATTTTCAGAATCCACCCACATAATACCAACATCTTCGTCTCTAGAAACATCACCTTGGACTGGCTCATTGTAGACAATTGCTTACCCTAACCTTATAGTCATGGAATTAAACATTAAATGGAACCTTGTTCCTTTCAATTCTACGCATCAGCTTCTACTTTAACTTTTACTCACTTTGGGCGAATTTAAAATTAGGCCTCTACTTATAGAAAATCGTAGTAACATTCCTTACACAACATGATGTTCTTCGTCATACTTAGAATAGATAATAATGTCATCACCGAATGTAATGACTGAACGGTCTAGAGAAACTTTAAACTTTATCCCTTAAGTTCACGACATGGTAAGGACCATTCGATAACATGCAGGACTTCAAGAAACTCAATAGAGTCATAATGAGCGTATAGTTAACTTAAACAGGACTTTCATCATCAACTTCATCATATGGTAGTACCAATCGTAAACCCATCTTATAGAAAGAAATACATCCCACAATCGAAAACATTAACTTCTTCCTATAAGTGAAAACAAAACGAAAGGTGTCTTTGAATAAAAGTAGCACTCGTCACACATCAACAGAAGTTTTGACCTCACGATCGCAATGAAACCGAGAACATTAATAGAACATCTCAAAACTACGAGTGACCTCGACTTTAGAAATACACAACCTTTGCCTTACATGAGTAAATCACATAGGCGAGAAACATGATCAATTCGGAACCGAATGCTCCTGAAAACTTCTACTGCTTGTGATTTAAGGATCCATAGTTAACTCCGTCATCCAACCTCTTAACTTTTCATAAGGGAAAAAAAATCATTATCTTTGAGAAGCAGCCAAACATAAAATCTTGTACAAATATAGGATATCAACAACACCTTCACGTCACACCGGCGAAGGCAGTAAGCGATAGAACTGCTAAAAAGGTTCACGTGTTAGTTCACCACACATTCATGCAATATAAGGAAGAATCTCCAGCTGTGAATACTCGTTCCAATCGTCATATATCATCCCGTAACGAAATCTAAACTGAGCGAGTCGTAAATCCAAAACAGACCAAAATATACACCGCATGGATGGTGCATGCGCCTCATAACTCGAGCATTTCTAAACAGTAACTTTCATGCATTTGCACATGCCCCGCATAAACTTAAAAACTCAGAATATGCGCCGCATACCATCTATGACCAGGAAAGATAATTTCAAACAAAATCTAAGCGTCTTCCTTACACCCAAGCACAACTTTAAGACTTCGCAGCTCGAAGGTAACCTCACATCATAACATGGTGTTCATCGAATGGAAGAGCTTCATGGTTAAAAGGTTCAATCACCCATAGCGTTATCTTCTTTACTTGCTTCAGCTTCATCATTCTTTAATCCATAGATACATGTCTACTCTTCACATGGTTAATTATGCCACCAACCAGTGATTCCATCTTTCCCATCTTCTCTTCAGTCGGATCAACACAGACACAGTCTCACAAACACACACATGTCGTGATACATTTACAATTACGTTCGCGACCGGAATTGTAACTGTATCCTTCCATACGTGTACCCGGTAACCCTTCTGTGCATCACCTGCTTATCACCCTTCAAATATCCAGCATTAACTCTAATTGTCAACTTCAAGTCCATGTCCTTTGAACTAGTAGACTCAACAACATTGTCTACCAACCACTTCATTCCTCACGTACCTTTAGACTTCATTTAACTTCATGTACTTCATAATTATCATAAACATTTAACCGGCTATAACTTTTCACCGATATTCACACATTTCCACACACACGAGGCATCAACGTCATTAAAGTTGTTACACGATGTTTACTCTCGACACATAAAGATTCACTACATAGAAATCTCTCCAGCTTCATTACTTTGTACACCGGTCAACACAAGCATGGCCATACAAACACACTCGCGTCGTGATACACTTGCAATTATGTTCCGGACCATAATTTTAATTGTATCCTTTCACATGCATGTTCGTTACCACATTTGTGTATCGCCTCTTTTCCCATCAATTCTAATTCACATGATTTTCAGCACACATACAACATCTCATATCCTTTGCGGTCCTTGTCACTAACCCCATGGGCTAGGCAACATTGATGGAACACCATCTCACCTAATCCTCCAACCTTTGTCCATCTCAACAACTTCTCACATAATATAAAGCACAAGTTTATCAAATTCAGATAGAGGAATAGAAGATCACCTCGAGGACCGTCTATCGTAGCAATAGCACAACTTAGCGACGGAGAAGTGAGAAACGGAAGAATAAAGGCTAAAACACATATTCACATATCAATAAACAATCATCATATAGCCTTATTCCTACACTCTCACTCATCCCAAACCCGTCCTAAGGCATTTCATCTCAAAGCTAAGCATACCTACTTAAGCCTAACTTGTCGTCTATCAGTTTAAGTCCAATTCCTATGGCACACTTATAGTCATTGGTTCACTTAAACCATTTCTCTGATACCAACTTGTAACACCCTTCATTTAAAAATATGGGTTTCCAAAAATTTTCGCCTAACGGCGTTATAACAAAGCGGAAGTAAACTTTGAAAGTCCAAACCAATTAAAATTTGTTTGGTTTCTTTAATCATTGGTGTTACTCGGTCATATCGTCAAAACAAGTTTAAATAGAAACCCGTCGGCTGCCCAACACAAAACAACCGACTACATAACATGCAAACTACATAAATGCCAAAACATAAGCAAGAGTCTAAAAATGTGCAACAACTATGGGTAGCTAAGGTCATCAGCAAGCTAACTACCCATTCCTCGCTCTTCTTCATCAACTACCTCAGCTACGCTAAACCTGAGGGAGCAACACATTTCAAAAGACAAGTGTTAGCTAACGAATTAGCTAAGTAAGATAACACTCAAGTTATAAAACATTTATCCATTTCAAACATTGTGGATTTAATCAACGTCATTAAGGCACAACACACATCAAGCATATCACATCATCAAAACTACATAATAGGATGAAACACCCTAAATGTGCCTATCCTTCATTCTGCATTACACACATATAACCACATAACTGCATTACTACTTTTAACTGCGTAACTACATTTTAACTGCATTACTACATTTTAACTGCTTTACTACATTTTAACTGCTTTACTACATTTTAACTGCGTCAATGTGTAACATAAGTTACACCCGACTAGATGACTACCATTCAGTTGAACATCAAACATCGTTAAGGAATGGCAAGCCAATCCCCGAGTAATCCGTATGCACAAGACAAATGAGGGCGGGTCAGACCCCTCGTATTACTCAACTGCATCTCAATGACCATGTTGCAAGGAGCCACCCAAGCAACCTACGTCAACGCACTTAGCCGGGCTAGGACAAGTACGGGTTAAGCTTAACACTTTCCTGCATCAAAGTTTAACGAGCTCGATCCTGCATTATTTAGTTTAGGTGACTGCATTACCTAAACATTTACTACGTTTACTGCTTTTACGTTTTGGGCCCTTAAACGTGCACGTGTCATGGCAACTTAACAAGTCTAGTGAACTAGATGAGCAAGCCATACAATCATGCACATATCAACAATCAACAACATATACTACATCTCAAAGCATCACAAGCTACTGCATATCACTTCATAACATAACACTACATTATACTTCATATCATAACATATACTACATTATACTTCATATCATAACATACACTACATTATACTTCATTTGGGACTGCATTTCAGGTCTCAATGGTCAACTACATAATCCATATCACCTCCCGTGTAACCCCGAATACCCACAAGCAATTCAAGATATAAGTTGGGAAGTTATTATTTGAAACCATCTTTTCGTTGAACCCTCAGCGTGTCAAAGTAGTGTATCTTACCTCGTGACGATCAATAAGCAACGTTAATGTATCTTTTTTGTGATCCCGACAACCTATCTCGAGTTCATAGTCATTAAACCTGTATAAACCCAACCTAATAAGGTTATAAGACCATACATTAACTTAGGTACACTTATAGGACCCTTAAACGCTTGTTTCGGACCTCAAACGGGCTCACAGACCCTTTATGTGGCGCATGCTTTGAATATGCGTCGCATATTTGCTTCAAAAATCACCCAGAAACCTCCCAGGCCCCGATATGCGCTGCACATAGGTTATATGCGCCGCATATGGAGTGCTGGTCTAAAGACTGACTCGCGCCCTTCACTTGCAGACGACTTTTCGACCTCAAGACGACCAAATGAGTCAAAACTTAGTTCTTAAGGAATGTAGGGAATTCAAATACCTTTCCAGAAATATAAAGTTTGACTCTTGAAGATCTCTAATGAGTTAGTTATGGCGTCTGCAAAACAGACCTACAGAATTCGTCTTAAATCCGACCACTTATGGAAATTGACATTTTTCACCCATATCTGGGCAAAATCAAAAGAAACATTTTTCATATAGAATCAAGAGGACACATAGACCTTTTCAAAAATATAAGATTCATCTTATAACTCTTCTAATTGAAAGAGATATGATTTTTGCAATATTACTAATTTTTCAGATCTAGTAAACCCTTAGTTTTGCAAGCAATTTTCGACCATCAGATGACCATAGCAACCACCACGACCTATGAACCTCATATGCACCCAAAATATGACTCATATAATGATTTCACATGATCACTTGTTCCAGGAACAAGAGGATACAATTACAATACATTAAATTACCCGAAAACCCGAATAATCGACAATGAAACATAATCAAGTCAATCTCAACCCTAGAGACCAGAAGTAAGATCCATATGATCGACTCTTATGATCAAAAATCAAAGGGAAATCGTCTATATTACCTGTAGATGAAAGGAAGGATGAGAGATCTTGATCAAATTTCACTTGAATCACACGTTTTGGAGGATTTTCGGCTTAGGAATTTGATAGGGGATCAAAGGGGTGGCTAGGGCTTGGGAGAAAAGTTATTAGATCTGATTTGATAAACTAATGACTCCCCCATTGACCCTAATCCCGTTTTTGACTTTCACACCATGTCAAAACTGGTCCCTAAACTTCGTAAAGTCATATTATTAGCCCAAAACACCTCTATGGACTATATACAACTTGATTAACACTTTGAACACCTCTAAAAGGCACATAACTTCTTCTTTAAACATATTTCTACATCAATTAATAAGACATTCAAGTCTCACACATAAAACACTTTAACTACATATAAGCGTTAATCCACCCTAAACTTAACGAACACTTTACGTTGACTTAACGACTCAAGTCAACCGTTAATTACAAATATACCACATAGTCATTTAATCACAAAATGAACCCAAATATTTCATTAACTCAAATTGTTAGTCAAATTACACGTAAAGTCAACGGGTCAAAACTCACGGATGTTACATTATTCCCCCGTTAAAAGAATTTCGTCCTGAAATTCAACAAAACACTAACTACTAAATAAATGCGGATACTTAGACTTCATATGATCCTCTCGCTCCCAAGTGAACTCGGCTCCACGTCTAGCACTCCATCTAACTTTAACAATCGTGTAGCGTTTATTCTTGAGCTTCTTGACTTGACGGTCCAAGATCTCTACCGGCTCTTCAACAAAATTTAGATTCGAATCCACCCTAATCTCGTCCATGGGCACATGATGCGTAGGGTCCGCCAAACACTTACGTAGGTTACAAATATGAAACACATCATGTACTCCACTATGCCCTTGTGGTAATTCTAATCGATAGGCAACTTTTCCAACCCGTTCAAGAATCTTGAAAGGACCAATATAACTTGACCCTAGTTTACCTCGCTTCACAAAACGTACAACGCCCTTCCAAGGTGATACCTTCAAAAGTACATGATCACCCACCTCAAACTCTAATGATCTCCTCCTCACATCGGCATACTTCTTTTGACGTTCACGGGCCAATTGCAACTTCTCCTTAATTTGAGAGATTAATTTTGTTGTTTCAACTACAATTTCCGGCCCGATAAGTTGACTCTCACCAATTTCCGCCCAAGCTAGAGGAGAACGACATACTCTACCATACAATGCTCTAAAGGGCGCCATTTGAATGGTAGCATAGTAACTATTGTTGTACGAAAACTCAACTAGTGGCAAATGATCTTCCCAACTTCCACCAAAATCAATTGCACAAGCTCTTAACATGTCTTCGAGTGTTTGAATGGTTCTCTCGGTTTGTCCATCCGTTTGAGGATGAAACGCCGTGCTCATGTCGAGTCGGGTACCCATTGCTTTTTGAAAAGCTTCCCAAAAGTTTGATTTGAAACGGGCATCTCTATCTGAAATGATAGAAATCAGTACTCCATGCTTAGATATCACTTCCTTAATGTATAAACGAGCCAAAGTGTCAAATTTATCGGTTTCACGAATGGCTAAAAAATGAGCCGACTTCGTTAACCGATCTACTACCACCCAAATCGTGTCACGACCACTTCTCGTCTTTGGTAACTTAGTAATGAAATCCATTGCAATATGTTCCCACTTCCATTCGGGCATCACTGGTTGCACCAATAATCCGGGTGGCCTCTTGTGATCGGCTTTCACTTGTAAGCAAGTAAGACACTCACTCACATACTTAGCCACGTCACGTTTCATGCCCGGCTACCAATAAAAGTCTTTCAAATCAAAATACATTTTATCCGATCCGGGATGGACAGAATAAGGCGATTTATGAGCTTCATTCATAAAAACTGTTATTAGGTTACCGAAAATGGGAACCCAAAGCCTTTTAACCAAGTATAGCCCGTTATCACTCTTCCTATCGAATTGTTGCTCCATGCCATCTAGGTTCTCATTTCCAAAGTTTTTCGGTAGGGTGGCTTGAATTTGGGCTTCAATGATCCGGTCACGAATATTTGGCCCCACCGTGAGGCTCATAGCTCTAGCCCATCTTGGCTTCACTCTCTCCTTTCTACTCAAGGCATCGGCTACAATATTTTCCTTTCCCGGATGATAACGGATGTCACAATCATAGTCACTAAATAGTTCAAGCTAACGTATTTGCCTCATATTCAATTCACTTTGCTTAAAGATGTGTTGAAGACTTTTGTGATCGGTATAAATCACACATTTGGTGTCATAGAGATAATGTCTCCAACACTTTAAAGCGAACACAACCGCTCCCAATTCCAAATCATGTGTCAGGTAGTTCTTCTCATGCACCTTCAATTGACGAGAGGCATAAGCAATGACTTTGCCCCTTTGCATAAGAACACAACCCAAACCTTGTCCCGAGGCATCACAATAAACAACAAAATCTTCAATTCCATCCGATAGCGTTAAAATAGGAGCGTCACATAGCATCTCTTTAAGAGTTTGGAAGGCGTTTTCTTGTCTCTCGCCCCATTCAAAGTTTCTCTCCTTTTGAGTCAAGAGAGTGAGTGGTTGTGCAATACGGGAGAAATTTTCAATGAATCTTCTATAGTAGCCCGCCAATCCAAGGAATTGACGGATCTCGGATGGCGTTTCGGGTCTTCTCCAATTCTTGACCGCTTCAATCTTGCTTGGGTCCACGTGAATACCATCCTTGCTCACTACGTGACCAAGAAAGTGGACCTCTTCCAACCAAAACTCACACTTGGAGAATTTAGCATACAATTTCTCCTTCCTTAGTAGTTCGAGCACCTCGCGCAAGTGCTCAACATGCTCTTCCTTTGTCCTCGAGTATACAAGTATGTCATCAATGAACACAATGACAGACTTGTCTAAGTATGGTTGACACACCCGGTTCATCAAGTCCATGAATACCGCCGGTGCATTAGTCAACCCGAAGGGCATCACGGTGAATTCAAAATGACCATATCTTGTGCGAAAAGCCTTCTTGGGGATATCATCTTCATGCACCCGGAGTTGATGATAACCCGAGCGAAGATCGATTTTAAAGAAGTGATTAGCACCTTGAAGTTGATCAAATAAGTCATCGATTCTAGGGAAGGGATACCGGTTCTTCACTGTGAGCTTGTTTAATTCCCGGTAGTCGATACACATTCTAAAGGACCCGTCTTTCTTTTTGACGAAGAGAACAGGAGCACCCCAAGGAGATTGACTAGGGCGAATGAAACCCTTCTCTTGGAGATCCTTGAGTTGAGTTTGTAGCTCTTGCATTTCGGTTATAGCAAGTCTATACGGAGCTTTGGCTACGGGCGCGGCTTCGGGGATAAGATTAATGCGAAAGTCAAGTTCACGAGTTGGAGGTAATCTCGGTAAGTCATCCAAAAAAACATCGGGAAATTCACAAACAATAGGAACGGTCTTCAATTCTACCTTTGTGACTGTAGCACTAAAGACTTTAGAATTAGAGGAATCGGAGATTTCGCCTTGAACTCTAAGAATTTGACCGTTAGACAGAGGTATCTTAACAACTCTCTCACCACAATCAATAGTCGCATTTACCGCCGTCAACCAATCCATACCCACAATGACATCAAAGCTCCCAATATCGAAAGGCATAAGGTCTATGAAGAATTCAACATCGTCTAGGGTCAAGACACAATCACGTATTATTTGACTAAGTTTAGTTAGTGACCCGTTTACCATTTCAATTTCAAGCACATAGTTTAGAGCACAAGGATGCACATCAATCAAAGGAACAAAGTTAGAGGACACGAGGCTATAATCGGCTCCGGAATCAAATAAAATTGTTGCATAGTGGCCATTAAGGAGAAAGGTACCTGCCACCACGTTGGGATCATTGCGGGCTTCATTTGCATTGGCCGCAAAGGCTCGGCCGCGGGGTTGCACTTGATGACTTTGTTGTCCCCGGTTCTGATTAGGCCCGGCCATTTGTAGTTGGTTAGGGTGGACGACTACTTGGACTTGTTGTCCCACCCATCGGGGACAATTGTTACTGTAGTGGTCACGACTACCACATTCAAAACACTCACCTCTTTGTTGATTACCTCGGGGAGGGACGGCCCGAATAGGAGCCACATTCATTGGGCCCGTTCTCGGCGCTCTACAATACTTGGACATATGCCCAACTTGGTTACACTTAAAACACGCCCTACATTGAACGTTGGCGGGATGGTGTTTGTTGCATCTTCCACAAAAAGGATGGGGTCCTGCATAAGCCTTCCTAGCCGGTTCCACCGCCGCCATCACTCTACCCCTATTAGCATTTTTGGGATCAAACCTTCCCATTTTCTTTACCCCACTTGACTCTCCCACTTCCTTCCTCTTGTTTGTTGAGGATTTGCTCAAGACACCGTTCCTCAACAAGTCTTCAGTCACACTACCGGCCCGGTTAACCGCATCGGCCAAAGAAGTAGGCATGTTAGAGTTCACATAAGATCGGACTTGAGGATTCAAGCCCAATACAAACTTTTCGATGGCCCGAGACTCGGAATCCACCAAATGGGGAATGAGGGTAGACAACTCTTGAAATCGTCTAACGTAGCTCTTGTAATCGGCTCCGTCCATTTTGAGATGGACGAAATCGATGGTCAAATTTTGTAGTTCGTAGGGAGGACAAAACTTCGCCTTTACCTTGTTCTTGAAATTGATCCATTCCAAGTTATAAGTCCGGCCCAAGGTTATCTCTTGGTTCCACCAACTCAAGGCGTCATCTTTAAACATGCCGGATGCATAAGAAATCTGGTCGTCATATGTGCAATGACTCCTTTCAATTACTGCCTCGATCTTCTCGAACCACCTTATACACTCTGTGGGACCACCCATTCCATCAAACTCCGGTGCCCCACAACTTTTGAAGTCTTTGAATATACACCCCTGACGATACCTTCCATGTTGATTATTCGTGGGCATAGGGTTACCAACTTCCACTGGTTCCTCTTCTTCATCTGCCACAACATGGGGTTGGGCATTTTCATTATATTAGTCGGGGCTTCATTGTTTTGAGGCCCATTGTTTCCCCCAAGACTTGCCGTGACTTGGGCAATAATGGTCGGCATGATATTGGTGACCGTTTGAGTGATCACCTCTGCCAAGTCTGGCACGAGAGCTTCACCGTGACCTCCACCACGGCCCCTACCACTGCCTCTACCACCTCGGCCCCTACCTCTACCTCCTTGTACCTCTGGTTGAGCTTCCGGTTGAGGTCCTTCCGGGTTAACCCTATAGTTCGTTCCGGCTCTCCTTGGTCTCACCATTTCTATAAAACAAGTGACACGTTGACCCGAGAGTAGTCTCAAATGCTCACATGTTAGTCACACAAGTAGTCAATGCTCTCATATCGATATAACATACTCATTTCATATCATTATGCTAAGGCAAGAGTGCTAGAATCCTATGGGATTGTTACTTATCATATTATCATGTCAAGTTTACTACAATTGTTTATCGTTAAATCAAGTAATCATGCTCAATACATCATGCATTCAAACAACTAACACGAATGACTCAAGTATAATCCGAATTCGATATGCTCTCTAGTTATTGACCGGGTATGTATACAGGGTGTACCAATGGCTAACCCTCCACCAAATCAACTTCCATTAAGCATATCGGTTCCTTATTATACTTTAAGCCACGCATGCGCAATCCATGATGTCATTAACTTGTTATAATGTTGGGTGACCATAAAAGAGTTGATCGGGTTCTTTTAGGGTTGCCACAATATTATACTAAGTTAATGGCATAACTTCATTTTGCCCTAAATCATCAAATTAGCTCCAACTAATAACAACAATAAACCATATTAACCACATTCCACATTCATTACATTGAATTCAAGTTATCACACAAGTGGTCTTAACTACGAACTCACACGGGGATTCACATAATTCACATTGCACACGAATTTCCTAACCATGCATGCTATATGAAGGGTTTTAACTTAAGCCGTAGTCTAGGTCAAACCGCCTAATTCTCTACGACCATGCATGGGCCACCATTCTATAACACCCCAAGCTAAGGCTCGAAATATTACGGAAATCATATAGCACAAGGTGGGATTAATGTAGAACATGAACTAAATGCAAACAGGGGATTAAGTGAATCCATACATTAAGATAAACAAGTACCAAATTACATAAGGAGCAAGTAACTATCAAGTTTACAAAACAACATCAAAAGATGGCTATCGATCCTAATTAATGCAAAAGAAGGCAAATGGATCCTTGATCCATATAAGTCCAATGCCCAGGTTCAACAGCAAGCAAATAATCAAACTCCACGTCCTGGATTAACCTGATTACCTGAAAAGTGTACTAAGCATAGTCAACACAAGGTTGGTGAGTTCGTAGTAATGGTTCACAAGGAACCATCGTCAATAATCACAATATACGAATAGAGGCGAAACATAACTTACTTCGAGCCCCTATGCAACACAATATCATCCACAACAAGATTACACAAATACAAGTAAACGCGTAATAAATATGCACAATGATGTAAATATCAATACAAGTGCCAAATGCATAAACAAGCCATCATGCCTATCTTATGCGTGAACTCAAGTCAGCTATGCAACGATACCCACATGTCATCGCAATGAACAAGGCGGTATCTCAAAATCATCGAGATATATATGTCTATATACTCGGAGTCATGTCCTCAACATCCATCAATAAGTGTATACATCTATACACTTGGATGCCGGTATCCACATCAGTGGGATATACGTTGTTATCACATATGCATACCTATCTCAACCGTATGCATCAATTACAAATCACAAATCATCAACCGTCGATCTCAATTCATTAGTCATAAACCATCAATCACGATTCATCAATCATAAACCATCAATCACAATCAAACTATACTATACGTACATACACTTAGGAGGATTCTACTTTCTTCGAGTCCTAGATGCTTATATATAGGGTCACCCGCAGCCTTCCCACCACATCTAAAACCCATTGAAAGCATAACCGACTTCCATGTATGTACGTCTATCCTAATAATAATAAATACTTAACAAACATAACTAAGTCAATCAAACGTATAAATCAACTCATCAATCCAACATTCAAACCAATCAATCAATCAACAATGCAAGTAAACACACATTTGTACACTTTCAGCCCGAATCTCAAAGGAGTAGGGAGTTACGAAACTCACCTCGATTGGCTATGAAAGGTTAAGTTCGATATAAGGTCGAGTTACTATCGTTCAATGTTCACTTCACGTCCAACACCTAAGTATCGATAACATACATACACATTAACATTCATATATAACATACATACACATATGTATCAATCACTCGACAAAACCCTAATTAGGTTTCCAAAATGGTTCTCGACATTAGATGACTTCTAAGACTCTTATTCATCGTTAAATAAGTTGAGGAGTGATTTAGATCGAAGCCCGAAGCGGTCCTAGGGTTTTGGAAGTCAAACTAGGTCAAACAGGAAAATCTCAAATGGGGAGGGGCGTAAGCTACGTTGCCAGCCACCGTAACCTACGGTGGTTCAATCTTCAACTGGCGTAAGTTACGACCCCAAGTGGCATAAGTTACGGTCCCCTGCAAAAGTCAGTTTTGGCGTCTTGAGTGGCGTAATCAGAAGCAATTTGGCGTAATGAAAATGGAGAGCACCGTAAGGTACGCCAATATTTGGCGTAAGGTATGCCCAAAGAACAATATTGGCGTAAGCTACGCCTACCTTACGCCCAAAACGATTAAGCCTGGCGTAACCTACGCCTAAGAGGGGCGTAAGTTACGCCTCACCTGGGCAAACACACGAACAGCAGCAGCAAAGTGCAGGAAAAGTGACCCAAAACTCAATTTCCTCAAAACCTAAGACTCTAAATCGACCCATAATGCTGTGAAGTAGTTTTTGAAGCAAGTTTAGACATCCCTAAGCCTAAATACACACAACCCAAATCAAATTTCCATTCCAAAACATCATAATCTCATCCAAATCAACCAACCCAAACCAAAACCCTACTTTAACCCTAAACTCTATTTGACCCATTTCAAGACCTGAAATTACTTTAAATCGACTAACAACATGTAAATAAGCATAAATAGGTGAAGATGAGATGAATTTGACTTACCAAAACTTCTTCTTGAGCTCAAACACGAATTTAGCCAAAATGGGTAAAAACCTTGCACTATGAACTTCAATTCTTTGATATGAAGATTATAAGATGATGTTGATGATGATTCTTGTATTGAATTCGGTTCAATAACACTAAATGATGCAAATGTAAAAGAGGGAAGGGAAGAAAGAAGATGATCTTGCTTGCTAGAGAGAAAAGGGAAGAAGAAGAAGATTGTGTGGTGAAATGAAGAGATAAGGGGGGAAGATGGGTCATATGGGCTGATGGGTCGTGGGTCCAGCCCATGGGTCGACCCGTTTCTCTTTACAAGCAATTTCGCATAACGTTTTACATTTATTCACCGATTAAATCATACAATCGACCCTACAAATATACCACATAGTCATTTAATCACAAAATGAACCCAAATATTTCATTAACTTAAATTGTTAGTCAAATTACACGTAAAGTCAACGGGTCAAAACTCACGGATGTTACAAAAAGTGTACATAGTAAAAAAAAGGAACAAAAGCATATATACGTCTCAACCAACTACACCACCAAAGAACCCGACTCCAGCTCATTCTTTAGCAATAGGATCCACGATCCATTCATTCCAGCAGTAGCTATGCTTCATATCTCTATTTGAAATCCAAAGAAATGAAATCGAAACAACAGAGTTAAAAATATTAGAGGCAGTATCGGGGTTACCGTTGTGAATGATATTATTTCTTTCTTTCCATAGTTGCCACCACCACGTGAAAATGATGGCTTCAAGAACCTTTCGAGCTCGGGAGTTTATATGTGTATAATCTAATATATTATTAAATTGGACGACATTATCAAATATTGTATTGGATACCAATGTACGACATTTATAGGTATCAGTTTATAATATTTTATAATATTTTCTTATAAGCTAATATTTATTTTTAGTCATGTAGTCGACATTGATATTTATATGTGTAAATCTATATTTATTTATATATAAAAAGTCAATAAAAGTCAAAAATGAAAATTTGAGAAAATCGAAAGATGTGATTACGCGGATTGTTTATAACATTTTAAAGATAAGATAAATTATTAAATATATAAATTTAAATGTAAAAAATGTAAGTAAAAACAAATTTAAAAGAATATACTTATAGAACATTGAACACATATATTGTATTTAATCTTTTGAAATATTTTTTGTAGAGAATATTTTATATGTTGAAATTTTTTTAATTAATTAAATGATTAAAAATTTTAAAAAAATTTTCTCAAGTTGATGACTAAAAATAAATATAAATTAAGTATTCAGTGCTAAAAAGTGTAAATTATTAATGGAAAACAAAAAAGTGTAAATTAATGATAATTTTTCTACAAATATTAATATAATACAAATATAATAATATATTTGGATAATGATTATTAGTATTTTTAATTTATAATTTATAATTAAATTAAATGATGACATAAGCGGAAGTCAATTTGATGATATTGAACGATTTGATTGGTTAATAAGTCATTAGTTCAACTGTCATATAGTATATATTAATTAAGATTAAGATAAGATTAGTTACATTGAATTAAATCAATTTAGCATTTATCAAGTTATGCAGATAAAAAAAAAGTACACATTTAAATAGATTGGTGATATAAATTTGACAAAGTGACATCGACATCATTGATGGTAAAATTAAGGATAAATTTTATATTAATATTAATATTATTATTATTACCTACCAATAAACTAAAACAGGATTGTAGTATCCTTTAATCGACACATGGCGTAATATTTAAGCGACATGTGTCCCTTTTAATCTATATCCTAATTTATAGTTTCCTAATACTAATCAAATTTGTTATATTATATGATAATTTATTTGTTATATTCTTTGTGATTATTTTGTATCCTTAATACCTTACTTGAGTTATTTACAACTAAAATTAATATTAATAGATCATATATATATTATTTCTATTCTTTCTATCCACACGTATGATAAACTAATAAATTCAAAATATACCTATACTTAGCTACCAATAAACTAAAACATGATTGAGATGTTCTTGAAACGAAACGTGACATAATCCTTGATCGACATGTGTCTTTTTAATTTATTTATTTTATTAAATTAGCTTTTTTAATTGTATATAAATTCAATTTCCTTATTAGACTTAGAATTAAACTCTAACTCTTGGCTTATAGATTCAAAACACATTATAACCTTATTTGATTGATCGTTTTCTCGTTAATAAAATTGTCTCTTTTTATTTCTCAATTCTTCAACATCTATTACTTATTACTTATAATACTTATATTACTTATAATAAGTCAGTATTAACATGAAGACTTCAAAATTTTGAGTTTACGATCCGAAATCACAAGGCTATTTGCCGTCATCAACTATGTTTACAAGTTCCGATTTTGATGTGATTGTAAAAATTTAAGGTAAATCCAAAACTCTAACTAAACATTTATTTTATTAAATTAGCTTTTTTAATTGTATATAAATTCAATTTCCTTATTAGACTTAGAATTAAACTCTAACTCTTGGCTTATAGATTCAAAACACATTATAACCTTATTTGATTGATCGTTTTCTCGTTAATAAAATTGTCTCTTTTTATTTCTCAATTCTTCAACATCTATTACTTATATTACTTATAATAAGTTAGTATTAACATAAAGAATTTAAAATTTTGAGTTTACGATCCGAAATCACAAGGCTATTTGCCGTCATCAACTATGTTTACAAGTTCCGATTTTGATGTGATTGTAAAAATTTAAGGTAAATCCAAAACTCTAACTAAACATTTATTTTATTAAATTAGCTTTTTTAATTGTATATAAATTCAATTTCCTTATTAGACTTAGAATTAAACTCTAACTCTTGGCTTATAGATTCAAAACACATTATAACCTTGATAAACTAGCCAAGACATCATACAACCTTGATTCACATTTCAAACAAGCATATAACCTTGATAAACTAGCCAAGACATCATACAACCTTGATTCACATTTCAAACAAATGTAACCTTGATAAACTAGCCAAGACATCATACAACCTTGATACACAATTCAAACGAGCATGTAACCTTGATAAACTAGCCAAGACATCATACAACCTTGATACACAATTCAAACGAGCATGTAACCTTGATAAACTAGCCAAGACATCATACAACCTTGATTCACATTTCAAATAAGCATATAACCTTGATAAACTAGCCAAGACATCATACAACCTTGATTCACATTTCAAACAAATATAACCTTGATAAACTAGCCAAGACATCATACAACCTTGATTCACATTTCAAACAAATATAACCTTGATAAACTAGCCAAGACATCATACAACCTTGATTCACATTTCAAACAAATGTAACCTTGATAAACTAGCCAAGACATCATACAACCTTGATACACAATTCAAACGAGCATGTAACCTTGATAAACTAGCCAAGACATCATACAACCTTGATACACAATTCAAACGAGCATGTAACCTTGATAAACTAGCCAAGACATCATACAACCTTGATTCACATTTCAAATAAGCATATAACCTTGAAACCTTGATTGGTTCATTAAATGATCTCATAATTGGGATCGTTAAACGATCACCAAGCCTTGAAACCTTGATTGGACCATTTAATGAACCCCATAACCTCGATACGAACATATACAATCATACAACCTTGATTCACAATTCGACGACACATAACCTTGATAAACTAGCCAAGCGAACATACGATCCTTGATACACAATTCAAACGAGCATATAACTTTGCTAAACTAGCCAAGACATCATACAACCTTGATTCACATTTCAAACAAGCATATAACCTTGATAAACTAGCCAAGACATCATACAACCTTGATTCACATTTCAAACAAACGTATAACCTTGATAAACTTTCATAACAAACACATAACGATCAAACGGAACCATGAACCACGATGTACACTTTTCACCCCAAAAAAATCATATAGAGAAAAGGGGCTACGAACTCACCTTAGTTCAGCTCCGACGAGTTAATATCGATCTACAAGCGTCAATTGATAGCCACACGCTCACAACCTATCATTACACATTTACAATACACAATGTGTCACCAATTTAATTCTAGCCGGGACATCTAAACCTTGAACAATGATTACAATTTGAATACATTACTTAGGAGAGTAGGAGGAAGGTTCATTTGAAGGTTTGATGCGACCCAAGGACCTTAGAAGTTAGGCTAGGACAAAAATCTAAAAAGTGACTCAAGGGGAGGGGCGTAAGCTACGCCACTAGGAGGCGTAACCTACGCTGGTTCACAATTGGGTTGGCGTAACTTACGGCCAAAGATAGCGTAACCTACGGTGGCTTGCATCTATCAGTTTTGGCGTCTGGTCTAGCGTAAGGTGGGCGTAAACAGAAGACAAAATGGAATAAGAGAAGGAGAGGACCGTAACCTACGCCCCAAGATTTATGGCTAGCGTAATTTACGCCCAAAATGGCATATCTTACGCCCCTTCTGCACAAAAACGACCTGCACAAGATGGAAGAGCTAGATTCGACCCAAACAAGAACTAAACCAAATTTTTGACTCACAAATCGACCAAGGGAGGGTTTGAGCTCATTTTTATGCATAAACCAACTGAATTTAATTTAGACAAACATAACCCAAGCCATGAATCCACT
>CM067170.1:97354440-97484440 GCA_034093135.1 Erigeron breviscapus | reverse complement strand
ACTCATATCAAGTCGGGTACCCATTGCTTGTTGGAACGCCTTCCAAAACTTTGAAGTAAATCGGGCATCCCGATCGGTTATAATGGAAATCGGCATCCCATGCTTGGATATCACTTCTTTGATGTACAAACGTGCCATGGTCTCAAACTTGTCATCTTCTCGAATGGCTAAAAAGTGAGCCGATTTAGTCAATCGGTCAACGATCACCCAAATGGTATCTCGACCACTACTAGTCCTTGGTAACTTCGTGATGAAGTCCATAGCAATTTCTTCCCATTTCCACACCGGTGTTCTCGGTTGAACTAGCAAACCGGGTGGTTTCTTGTGGTCGGCCTTGACTTGCAGACATGTAATGCATTCACTAACATACCTAGCAATATCCTTCTTCATCCCCGGCCACCAATACAAATCCCTCATGCCAAAGTACATCTTGTCGGACCCCGGGTGAACCGAGTATGCCGACCTATGGGCTTCGTCCATCAATTTCATCCTTAGACCCCCAAAAATGGGAATCCATAATCGATCCACAAAATACAACCCATCATCATCTTTCCGATCAAATTGTTCTTCCAAGCCATGCAATGCTTCATTTATGAAATTTACTGGTAAGGTAGCCATTCTTTGAGCTTCAATAATGGTGTCGCGAACACTTCTTTGCACGGTGAAACTCATGGCTCTAATTCTTCTTGGATGCACACGTTCCTTCCGGCTCAAGGCATCGGCCACAACATTTGCTTTACCCGGGTGGTACCGGAAAACACAATCATAATCACTAAAAATCTCTAGCCACCTCCGTTGTCTCATATTTAACTCACTTTGATCGAATATGTGTTGTAGGTTTTTGTGATCGGTATAGATCACACTTTTGGTGCCATACAAATAATGTCTCCAACACTTCAAAGCAAACACGACCGCTCCTAACTCCAAGTCATGAGTTGGATAATTCTTCTCGTGCACTTTCAATTGTCTAGATGCGTATGCATTACCTTGCCACGTTGCATCAAAACACACCCTAAGCCTTGCCCAGATGCATCACAATACACAATGAAATCGTCGGGCCCATCGGGTAAGCTTAAGATTGGTGCATCACATAACTTATCTTTAAGCAATTGGAAGGCTCGTTCTTGCTTATCACCCCAATCAAACCTCCTTTCCCGTTGTGTCAACAAGGTCAAGGGTTGGGCGATTTTTGAGAAGCCTTCAATAAACCGTCTATAATAACCCGCCAAACCAAGAAATTGGCGAATCTCGGTTGGCGTTTCGGGCCGTCTCCAATTCTTAACCGCTTTGATCTTACTAGGGTCCACATGAATACCCTCCTTGCTCACCACGTGACCAAGGAAATGGACCTCTTCTAGCCAAAATTCACACTTGGAGAACTTGGCATACAATTTTTCTCCCCGAAGTAATTCCAACACTAGCTTCAAATGCTCGGCGTGCTCTTCCTTTGTTTTAGAGTAAATAAGGATGTCATCGATAAAGACAATGACCAATTGATCCAAGTAGGGCCGACACACCCGGTTCATCAAATCCATGAACACCGTCGGTGCATTGGTCAACCCAAAAGGCATCACCGTAAATTCAAAATGCCCATATCTTGTTCGGAAGGCGGTTTTTGGAATGTCATCTTCATGGACCCTCAATTGATGGTAACCCGATCTCAAATCAATCTTGGAGAAATGTTGAGCACCTTGAAGTCGATCAAATAAGTCGTCAATCCTAGGGAGAGGATAACGATTCTTCACCGTTAACTCATTCAATTCTCTATAATCAATACACAACCGGAAAGATCCATCCTTCTTCTTGACAAACAAAACCGGTGCGCCCCACGGTGATTGACTAGGGCGAATGAAACCCTTGTCTTGGAGCTCTTTGAGTTGGGAGGCCAACTCCTGCATTTCGGTCATGGCTAAGCAATAAGGCGCTTTGGCCACGGGAGTAGCATTAGGAATGAGGTCGATACGAAAATCAAGTTCACGAGATGGAGGCAAACCCGGTAGGTCATCCGGGAATACATCCGCAAAGTCTTTAACTACGGGCACGGTCTTCAATTCAACTTTGGTGACGTTTACATTATAGATTTTCCCTTCCCATGGCTCGGTTGTCTCACCTTGGACCACTAATTCTTCCCCGTTTTCTAATGGTATCCTTACTACTCGACTACCACAATCGATCACCGCATTCATAGCCGACAACCAATCCATACCCACGATCACATCGAAACTACCGATATCAAAAGGCATCAAGTCTATGTAAAACGGGTGATCACATAATTCTAACACACAATCACGAACAACTTGACTAACTCTAGACAATCCACCATTTACCATTTCGAGTTCAAAGAAATATGACAACGGACTAAGACTTGCATCGATCAACGGGATAAAATCATTGGAAATGAGGCTATAATCGGCCCCAGAATCAAATAACACGGTGGCATATTGGTGATTAAGAAGAAAAGTACCTGCCACGACATTGGGGTCCACACGAGCCTCGGCCGCATTCACGGCAAAAGCTCTTCCACGAGGTGCTAGTTGTTGTTGTTGAGGAGCTTGTTGTTGTTGACCTTGTTGCCCTCGATTTTGATTGGGACCGGCAATTTGCAACTGATTCGGGTGCACGGTCACTTGAACTTGTTGGCCAATGAGATTTGGGCACCTATTACGGTAGTGGTCTTGGCTACCACACTCGTAACAATTACCGCGGGCCATAGGAGGATATCGAACATTGAGAGGCAAAGGATTCAAAGGAACGGCACGAGGATTGGTAGGACACATTCTTGAAATATGACCCACTTGATTACAATGAAAGCAAGCATCACACCGAGTGTGAGACCTATGATGACGATTACACCGAGGGCATAAAGGAATAACCCCGGTGTTAGCTTCTCTCGCCGGCGCAACCGTCGCAAACACCTTTCCACCTCTAGTAGGCTTCTTGTGATGATTATGCATCTCATCTTTCTTTGTGCCACTAGATTCAGGAACATCCTTCCTCTTGGTATCATTCTTCCCTAGTTCACCACCCTTCACAAGCTCCATGGTGACACTAGCGGTTCGGGTGATAGCTTCATTAATAGTTAGTGGCATGGTAGGGTGAGTAACAAGCACTCTCACCTTATGAGGCAAGCCGACAACATACGTCTCCACTTTACGGTCTTCAGGTTTAACTAGATGGGGTATGAGTCTAGAAAGTTGGCCAAAACGGCGAGTGTACCTGTGAGTCCCTTAAATAACGAGATGGTTAACCAATAGAAAGTGTAAAATACAACAAGTCTAATAATCACTAGAATTGGACTAGTATTCTTGTAAATAAAGATGCAAGATATATAAACAAAGTAATACAAGACTTAAAGCAATAAACAAATAAAGTGGACCATTATGTATGTTTCATGGGTATTTCATTTATTGATGTTTAAATAAAATACAAGGTTGTTGCGGAATCAAGATAACACAATTAAGTGAGTATCCTAACAACCTATGATTACAATGATCTATATTTGTCAAATAGCTCTTTAGGATCGAGATACTTAAAGTTGTGAAGTATCCCTGTTTAAGATCGAGAGTATTTTAGACAAATTCACTTTCTTGCAAGATGTATATTAAAAAGTATTTTTGTTCAAGGAATGACTTAGTATTTATAGGCAACAAATTCACCAGTGAATTTGTGCCGTACAAATATGGTTGGCATACATTTAATGATCCGACAAGAACATTAAATGTACTAGATAAGAATAAGGATAAAGTCACATCAAGTGCACGTGTATCCTTTTATCCAACCACCTTAACACACGTATACTTTTGTTAAAGAACAAGTGGATTGTTCTTTGGAAAGTGTGTTAAAGGCTAAAGTCAATCCTCGATATTAGTGTTCAGACTTGTAGGATCTAGAACACTAACAATCCTCCAGTGTGCAGATCTGGTAAGACTTCCAGTGGACTCCGCCATTTGTAAGTCTTCTTTCTTCAGACTTCAGTCTTTGACTTCAGTCAGAATGTCTTCAGTAGAATAGATCTGGACTGGGGTGAAGTCTTCAGTGAGCTAATCTGGAGAATGCTCCAGATTACCTGTACAATTAAATGCTCACTAGTCTTCAATTATTTCTGGACAAATCTTTCAGAGGGACTCCAGATTCCAAGTCTGGAGTAGGTCCAGTAGAATATGTTTTCTGGTCAGATCTTCAGTGAGCTCCAGTAGTCGGGTCTGGAGCGATACCAGCAAAACAAGTTTCTTAACAAACCTAAATAAGGTTCCAGTAGTCCAGTCTGGAGCCAGTCCAGTAAGTCTGGACTAAATCTGGACCTAACAAATTCCCCCTATTTGTTTAGAAATAATGCAAGTATTTTTCAGACTTATAGATATACAAATTTGTATGTCTGGAAAACACTTGGTCGATTTAAGTCTAAAAAATCTAAGTTACTGGAAAACACTTTATAGATCATGATTGTTTTCAGTTTCATCTTTTAAGTTCTAACTTAGACTAAATCTGGTCATTCTACTTGTAAAATATAAAAACTTGCAACTATTATTACTTTCATCAAAAAGGAAAATAATTACAACCTTTTTAATACAATAATTACAACAAGTACAATGATACAAAGATTCAGGCCCTTCTTCTAGATATCCTTTCTGGTGCATCTTCAGAAGCCTTCCTCTTGGGAGATGGAGATGATGGAACAGACACTGGTGGTCTTAGACCCAACACAGCTTCCATTTGTTTGATTCTCTTCCAGACCTTTTCAATTCTCTTCATAAAAGCCTTTACGTCTGGAGAGAGATCAGTTTTGCCTTTAAAGGTCATTCCAATCTCTTTTAGTTCAGTCCAACCAAATGCTTGGACTGACGTATCCTTCCTCTCATCAGTGAAGTTACCTTCTCTGGTCAACTTCACATTAAACTTAGTCATACCTTGATGTTGTTCAGCCAGAGTGATTTCAGCATTTATAATTCTTCTTGCATTGGCCCTGAACGTCATCATTTCTTCAAACTTTGCCTTTTGTTTAGCCAACTGAACCAAATCTTCAGTATCCCTGGATACACCACTCTGTTGTCCTTCAGTGGACTGGTGTTCTTTATTTATCTTCAGAGTTGTATCCAAAGGAATAAAAGTGCTAAGATCACCATCTTTAATTGCCTTCAGTTGCTTGGTAGTAAGTTTGGGTAGACCAGTCATCCTCTTTCTGTATTCCACTTCCAGAGCACCAGCATTTCTTCTGATCTTTTTCTGGAGGCTTACCAGCTCCTCCTTTCTCTGTCTGATCAACTCTGGAATGGTTACACCATAGATCAAAGAGTCATATACCTGCTCTTCCTCAGCATAAAATGAGCGTATATGAACATCGTCCAGTGCATCAAGACATTGTTGAACTCTGGGATCCTCCTTCATCCTTTTGAAAACTTCAATGTTTACGCCTAACCTTCCAGCGTTATAGGAGTCCAGAGTACCCATTTGTGCCATATCCCTATGATGGGCCAGCAGTTCATTTCTGTTGATTAGTCTTGAATATTTCTATCATGATACACTGTTGATTTAACTTCCTTGAAGTCTCATTGTCAATATCTTCTTCAATCTGTTCTTCTTCACCAGACACCATCTTTTCTTTCCCTTTAACTGCCTTCAGTGTGGTAGGGATGTCTGGGAAGGATTCAAACTGGGGCTCGGCTTCAGTACCAGCAGCCTCTTCTTCAGTCTGCACATTGGCTTCAGTACCAAGTGCTCTCTGGGCAATTCGTGCACTGGCATCAGTACCAGTCACTTGTTTTCTTTGAATGACGCTTTCAGTAGCGACTGCCCTTACAGCCTCTTTCTTTTTTCTTATCAACCTCTCATGTTCACCAGTTGATGGAACTCTTTCCCCCTTGGAATGATCTCCAGTCCTTGACTTTAGATCATTCCATAAATCCTCCATCAATTTCCTATCTACTGAAAAAGTTTTGCAATAGAATCAATATGGAGACAAAGGGGGCGGTTCTAGGGCTCAAAGAATAAGGATGAATCTGATTTTGGGGCTAATGATCTGATTAGTAACCCCTAATCACGTTTTTGAGTTACCACATATGTCAAAATTAGTCCCTAGACTTCCTTATGGCTCATTTTAGGCTAAAATCACCTGTTGGGAATACTTACAACACATCAAACACTTTAAGCACCTCTAAAGGCACATAGAATATACCTTAAACACATTAGCACATCAATCATTAAGCATTAAATCATCAAAAGACTTAACGGACACGTAATGTTGACTTAACGACTCAAGTCAACCGTTAATTAAAAAGTTCGGGATGTTACATCAATAAAGACAATGGAAAATTGATCCAAGTAGGGCTGACACACCCGGTTCATCAAATCCATGAACACCGCCGGTGCATTGGTCAACCCAAAAGGCATCACTGTAAATTCAAAATGCCCATATCTTGTTCAGAAAGCGGTTTTTGGAATGTCATCTTCATGGTACCCTCGCAATTGATGGTAACCCGACCGTAAATCAATCTTGGAGAAATATTGAGCACCTTGAATTCGATCAAATAAATCGTCAATCCTAGGAAGAGGATAACGATTCTTCACCGTTAACTTATTCAATTCTCTATAATCAATACACAAATGGAAAGATCCATCCTTCTTCTTGACAAACAAAACCGGTGCGCCCGAAGGCGATTGACTAGGGCGAATGAAACCCTTCTTGAAGTTCTTTGAGTTGGGCGGCCAACTCTTGCATTTCGGTCATGGCTAAGCGATAAGGCGCTTTGGCCACG
Source organism: Erigeron breviscapus (assembly GCA_034093135.1). Lineage (NCBI taxonomy): Eukaryota > Viridiplantae > Streptophyta > Magnoliopsida > Asterales > Asteraceae > Erigeron > Erigeron breviscapus. The sequence continues at coordinate 97,477,688 of CM067170.1, read as the reverse complement.
GGAGTAGCATTAGGAATGAGGTCAATACGAAAATCAAGTTCACGAGATGGAGGCAAACCCGGTAGGTCATCCGGGAAAACATCCGCAAAATCCTTAACTACGGGCACGGTCTTCAATTCAACTTTAGTGACGTTTACATTATAGATTTTCCCTTCCCATGGCTCGGTTGTCTCACCTTGGACCACTAATTCTTCCCCGCTTTCTAATGGTATCCTCACAACCCTACTACCACAATCGATCACCGCGTTCATAGCCGACAACCAATCCATACCCACGATCACATCAAAACTACCGATATCAAAAGGCATTAAGTCTATGTAAAATGGGTGATCACATAATTCTAACATACAATCACAAACAACTTGACTAATTCTAGACAATCCACCATTTACCATTTCGAGTTCAAAATAATACGACAAAGGGCTAAGACTAGCATCGATCAACGAAATGAAATCATTGGAAATGAGGCTATAATCGGCCCCGGAATCAAATAACACGGTAGCATATTGGTGATTGAGAAGAAAAGTACATGCTACAACATTGGGGTCAACACGAGCCTCGGCCGCATTCACGGCAAAAGCTCTTCCACGAGGTGCTAGTTGTTGTTGACCTTGTTGTCCCCGGTTTTGATTGGGACCGGCGATTTGCAATTGATTTGGATGCACGGTCACTTGAACTTGTTGGCCAATGAGATTAGGGCACCTATTACGGTAGTGGTCTTGGCTACCACAGTCGTAACAATTACCCCGGGCCATCGGGGATATCGAACATTGAGAGGCAAAGGATTCAAAGGAGCGGCACGAGGATTGGTAGGACACATTCTTGAAATATGACCCACTTGATTACAATGAAAGAAAGCATCACACCGAGTGTGAGACCTATGATGACGATTACACCGAGGGCATAAAGAAATAGCCCCGGTGTTAGCTTCTCTTGCCGGCACAACCACCGCAAACACTCTTCCACCTCTAGTTGGCTTCTTGTGATGATTCCTCTCGTCTTTCTTTGTGCCACTAGATTCGGGCACATCCTTTCTCTTACTTTCATTCTTTCCTAGCTCACCACCCTTCACAAGCTCCATGGTGATACTAGCGGTTCGGGTGATAGCTTCATTTATAGTTAGTGGCATGGTTGGATGAGAAACAAGTACTCTCACCTTTTGGGGCAAACCAACCACATACTTCTCCATCTTGCGCTCTTCGGGTCTAACCAAGTGGGGCATGAGTCTAGAAAGTTGGCCAAAACGGCGAGTGTACCCCACATGATCGACACCCTTCATGGTGAGCTTAGTAAATTCTTCTTCCAAATTCCTCATTTCATAAGGTGGGCAATACTTAGCAATGATCATTTGTTTGAAATTCTCCCAAGGAATGGAGTTAGCAAGATCGATCCCCAAGGTATCCACTTCAAGATTCCACCATTCAAGTGGATCACCACTTAACATGCCGGTGGCGTGAGAAACTCTTTGATCAAGAGTGCATCCACTTCTAGGAATCACGGATTCAATCTTCTCTAGCCACTCTAAACAACCGGTGGCTCCACCTTCACCCTTCCACTCCGGAGCTCCACAAGCCTTGAAGTCTTTAAAAATGCAACCTTGTCGGTAAGCATTGTTGTTTCTTTGTTGGACAAAAGCATCTCCCCCATTTCCATCACCATTCACATTCACATCTTCATTCTCGTTCTCAACATGAACCGCTTCATCTTCCGGTTCTTCTTGTTCATTCCTATCCATGGCCACCGAGATTTGGGCCACAAGTTCCGGCATGAGCTCATTGAGAGCTTGAGTGATGACCTCGGTTCTTACCGGGGGATTAGCACCACCCGGCCACCACGACCCCCCGATTACCTACCTCCTCGACCACCTCTACCGCCACGATTCCACCTTGATCCTCTTGAACTATCGGCTCTTCTTGCACGTTTTGACGCCTATAGTTAGTGTTAGCTCTCCTTGGTCTAACCATCTTTCCTGAACACACGTGTTAGATTGACAAGTTAAGTCTCACAATTCACACACGAATATCAAAATCGACCTTCAAGTAACACACAATTTCCACATTAAGTCCTTCTAAATCGTTACAAGAATATGATTATCTCTACGGGGATATTATCATGGCAATAATCTAAGGCTTCAACGATCATACAATTCACAATCAACAATACAATCACAAATCAATTAACATCATATCAAAGGGGTCAAGTCATAACAAGGCGGGTTAAGCATAGTCCGAATCTAACTTCAACATTCACTACATTAAAGGTGTATGTATACACGGTGTACCAGCGGCTAACCCTCCACACCGTTAATATATTGAATGGATGTCAGGACTCGGTTCCGTATGTCCTCTAAGTATTGGTCGGGTATGTATACAGGGTGTACCAGCGGCTAACCCTCCACCTAACCAACACCCATTAGACACACCGGGTTACCTACTATACCTCATCCGCAATGCGCAATCCACGAGATCATTAGCTTTCATATGACATAGGGTAATCATAGATTCGTTGACCAGGCTCCTCTATGATTACCGAATGTCATACTTCCGCTAATGCCATCGTTTCACTTTGCTAGGGACAAATAATAAATGGTTCCAAGATTCCAAACATCAAAATTCATCACAACGATCCAACAATTTACGGTGTATCCCGACACTATTACGATTATCAATTAATAAGTTTATCAAAACCCTACGAACTCCGATCAAACAATTCCACACATTCCAAACAAATCACATTGCACACATAATTTCTTATCATGCAAGCTAAATATGAGTGTTTATGCAATGGTTATAGTCTAGGTCATTCCACCTAATTCTCTACAACCTCGGCTCTGATACCATTCTGTAACACCCCAACAAGGCAGAAACATGGGGCATTAATAGAAAGCTCAGCGTGACATGGAAATTAAGTAGAGATACTAAATGCATTCAAGGATTTGAGCAATCCCTACATAATTCAAGTACAAATACAAGTTACGGATCAAACAATGCACAAGGAGCACAACACCATCAATAGTTTACAAAAGAGATAGTTCAAATGATGGCTAACGATCCTAGGCATAACCCATAAACGGGAGCAATGAATCACGGATCCACAAAAGTCCAAGCTCAATCCTATCACATGCAATGCAATCATCCATCATGCCTTTGATTCACTTGATTACCTGAAAAGTGTACTAAAATGCGTCAAAATAAAGTTGGTGAGTTCGTAGGTTTTGACTATAAGAAACAAGTGTCGGGATAACAACCGTTTAACCTTGATACGAACATAATTAGATCATTAAATGATCATATAACCTTGAAACCTTGATTTGGATCGATAAATGATCTCATAACCTTGAAACCTTGATTTACAATTCAAACGAACACATAACCTTGATAAAATAGCCAAACAATCATACAACCTTGATTCACAAATCAAACGAACACATAACCTTGATAAACTAGCCAAACAATCATACAACCTCAATTCACAAATCAAACGAACTCATAACCTTGATAAACTAGCCAAACAATCATACAACCTTGGTTACTTACGTAAACGAAAACATAGCCTTGATTACTCAAATAGACGAACACATAACGATCAACAAACCAAGAAAACATGTTGTACACTTTTAACCCCAAAGTCATACAAAGAAAAGGGGCTACGAACTCACCTTTGCCCAATGTCGTCGAGTTTAAGATGATTAGTTAATGTCGAATGACTGCCTCGAGTCCAGCACCTACCATAATCGTTTAATGTATATTAACATATGTACGTGCAATATATATATATATGTATATATACTTTTGTTTCCCTTTCATTCTCCTATAAAAGAACCCCATGAACCATTGAGTTTAACCGACCCAAAAGGCTAGCCCAAGACGTAAAGGAAAATGGGAGAAAGGTCCAACGAAAAGCCCAGCTCGAACCAAGAAGAAATGGTTAAGCTAGAACAAAATCTGGAAAAGAAAAGGATTCAGGAGGGCGTAATTTACGGTGACCTCCACCGTAAATTACGGTGGCACAAATACATGCAGCGTAAAATACGGTCTACCTGGCGTAGGGTTACGGTAAGCCAAAGAACAACACAGCGTAGGTTACGCCATTATCAGCGTATGGTACGCTTGCCTGTAACTCGATGATTTGGCATCTCATGCATGCATATCTAACGTAAACAGAGGGTTTTTAACGTAAGGCAAAATTGGCATTTGTAGACCACCGTAACCTACGGCAAAACTAGCGTATCATACGCCCAAAAACAAACACCACCGTACACTACGCCACACAGGGACATAATGTACGCCCAGCCAAGAGTTTTCCCCAGCGTAAGAGACGCCAAGGGGGGCGTAGGTTACACCGGTACCTGAACAATTCGAACAGCAGCAGCCCAAGTGACTCAAACACGACCCAAATTGCAATGAAACCCTAATTTGAACTCAATATCGACATGGGCAGGTTCCCAACACCCTTTATGACATGAACATACATACATGGACGTGAATAAACGATTTTAGATTTCCAAATTCAACTCGAAATACCATCTTCATGTTCAAAGGAAATTATGACCCATTTTTGGCTTCAAAACCCTAGGTTGACCTAAAATCCGGTTTGAAAGGTTCTAAGGCTCACATGGAGTACCAACGATACATTTTGACGTTTATAATCATGACCCACATCACAAATTTCAAGTTTAAAAGCTCCTATCAAGATTAAGATTGAATTTGACCCATTTCAATGCCATAAACCCTAATTTTGACCTAGTTGTTCGTTAAACCCGATTTTTGACTAAGACTTGAGAGATTTGGCTTGAAATAAGTTTAAAATCATAAGATGATGAATAAAAGTGAGCTTACTTACCAAAAATCTTCCACAAATGTGTCAAACCCGTTTTTGGACCCGAAAGTGAAGAATTCTTGCACCCAAAGCTTCAATCTTTTGATATGTTATTATTATGATGATATTGATGAAAACCCCTAACAAAATATTGCTTGAAACATTAACTTTAGTGTATTAAATTTAGAGAGAGAGAGAGAGAGATGCAAGAGTTCTTGCAAAGTGAGAGAGAGAAAGAGGAGGATGAATGAATGGATGAGAAGTGTAAGTGTGTGGGTGGGGATAAGGTTGGGTTAACTTGATGGGTCATGGGTCAAGAACCATGCCCATGGATAGTCCATTCACTTAATTAGTCTAGTTACTCCACAACTAACCAACTAACATTGAATCTAAATCGACCAATAGCCTTGACTAGTCCACGAACATGATTTACTCACACGATCATCAATTCACATTAACACCTTGAACACAATTATATCGCAAGCAACTCGATCATATAACACTTAATTAATATCAATTAAGTCAAAATTACATATAATTAACGGGTCAACTAAAGTTAAATTTCGCAAATGTTACAATTAATAACCACCCGTCACCCGTCGTTGTTTTCGTCTAGTTCAACCAGATTATATTGTATTGACGGGTGTGTTACATGTTTTGAAATTCGTAGTTAATGAGTATATATAGATAGCTCTTGAAATGACATTTGTCACTTGTGCATTAAACCGTTTGGTTTACTATAAGAACTAGATTATTTTCCCGCGTAATACGCGAGATATACGTATTAAATTTCATAATAACATAATTAAAATAATTGAAAAGACATGTTAAAATATTTCTGAATCGTACATCGCACGAGTTCTAACCTACCCTTATTAAATTCCTAAATCGTGAATTTAAAAAAAAAAACAATAAATAACATAATTTTAATAAAACTTTTATTTACTTCAGTAGAGTTAAACAACATACTTATTGAATTTGATCATCCATGTTAATAAAATCAATAAAATAATGCTAGACGTTTGGTAATTTCTCCTCCAACCAGGATAAAAGATCCAATTGAAGCGATCGATCTCATGCATATTGTCTATACATCTGGTTGTACAAGCTGCATAATATCATAAAGAGCCACTCTCGATATTACCCATCCGCAAGAGGAGGCTATACATGTGTAAGGAATTTTCACATGTGTAAGTAAATAAAAGGAATCAATTTATACACATATGAGTCAATTTTTACACATGTGTAAGGTATTTACACTTACACATGTGAAAGTAAAAACCTTCTTTTTTTTTTCCTTAGGCAACATTCTTCCAGTAATCCTACTTTCTATATATATACTATTATATAAAGCATTATCATTTTCTCTCCCTTTTCTCAAAGTACAAGATTCATGTACTTAAAATGTCTCTCACTATCCAACACACCTATTACATAATATATATAGTATACCAAAAATACTTTTAGTGAAATAATTTATAACATCTATTATCGACTTCTAAAATAACTAAATTATCTCATTTTACATCAATTACCTTTACATATATAATGTACCTCTTAGTTAACTAAAATCTTGCTACATATATATACTTTACGTATAATTGATCTAAAAAACAATGTCATATATCTTAATCTTAATTATATATAATTGATGTTGAATGGATTTATAAGTTTATTATATATTTATGGAAATATATTAAAAGTAAAATTTATATTAAAGTACCATATATGTTGTACGTAATTTGAAATCCATACATAATAATTAATTAAAGCACCATATATATTGTACGTAAACTTTAGATTTGATATTAACATTAATATTTATATTTATATGTTGATAGTATAAGGACTAATGTTGTATTTTCTCAATAATAAATTTGGAAATAACATCATTATTTAGATCTAAGGGTTGTGATTAAAAGTTAAAACTTATCTAACGGTCCTTACTTCTTCGTAAAATAATTTAGGACCTTGTTATTGGTAGATTGGTAGATGAGAGAAGGTGCACATGGTAAATGCATATGTGTGTACAGATAGCGTCATAGCGCGTGAGACTGAAAATAAAAACTTAAAATATTCGATTAGCCATTATCTCTGACCCTCTACAATGGTGTATAATTATATGAAATCTAGTTTTTTATTTATGAAATCTTGTAGCTAGTATTTTATTTATGAAAACAACAGCCATTATGTGTCTATTCTCAACTACTCTATACATAAATAATGGTGAACTAGGAAGTTTGCGGCCGCCCGATGGGCGGCGGCAAAGAGAGTGATTTCTTTAACGACGTTATCATAAACTTAGTTCGAAATCCAAGGCAAGAAATTTTTTTAAATAAAACCCAAAAACCAAATCAAAGGAAAATTATGGTGCAGCGGATATCCATATATTTTTTTTTAACGACAATACGATAGTCACAAAATCATATTTATATTTACTCCTAAGAAGCACAAAAGAAATAAATATTTAAAAAAGAAAAACTCAAAGAAGACTCCAATTAAAAAAACTTCAAGAGAAAACTCTAAGAACCACTAACAAAAATAAAATACTAATAAAATAAAATCAAATAACAAAATAAATGCAAATAAACTAAAAAAAAAGTATCTAAAATTTTCATAACAAATATATTAAAACACAAAAATATTACAAAAGTCATAAAAAAATATACAAAATATAAAAAAAAAAGTCTACACCAAAAGTTGACAAATAAATGTTAGAAAAACAAAATGTTAAATAACTAAAAATTAATTTATGTTTTTTTAACGACATTACGATAGTCACAAAATCATATTTATATTTACTCCTAAGAAGCACAAAAGAAATAAATATTTAAAAAGAAAAACTCAAAGAAGAAACCAATTAAAAAAAGCTTCAAGAGAAACTCTAAAAACCACAAAGAAAAATAGAATACTAATAAAATAAAACCAAATAACAAAATAAATGCAAATAAAGTAACAAAAAAGTATCAAAAATTTTCAAAAAAATATATGTAAAACAAATATATTAAAACACAAAAATATTACAAAACTCATAAAAAAAATATACAAAATATACAAAAAAATATACACCAAAGGTTAACAAACAAATGTTAAGAAAACAAAATGTTAAATAACTTCTATAAAGTATAAAACTTTTATGGTTTAAAAAGAAAAGTATAATAAAAAACTAGAGGGGGCAGAAAACAGAAAACAAATAGCAAGGAAGAAATAAGATAAATAATAAGGGGGCAAAATGTAAACCAAAAAATAGGGGGTGGGGAGTTTCAAACCCCCGACTTTCGGATAGAAAGCAGGGGTCCAAGCCAACTGAACCAAAGGCCCATTTGTTTATATTTCTACAAATCTTATATTTATCTTATGAATGCGACAAAATTAGCACTGTTCATAAGCTTGCCGTTAATGATATTAAAATAAAATAAAATAATAATAAGTAATAATTTTTACCCGTCTTCGACGGTGTATGGGGGAGGTTGATATGTAGACAGTCTTACCCCTACCAAAGGTAGAGAGACTGCTTCCAGGTTCTACCAAAGGTAGAAAAGGACCTCCAGCCTTGCTGGGCATGAGGATCGAACCCATGACCTCTGTTTCCAGAGGCAAGGGCTCCAACCACTGATCCAACCCAGTTGGTTTTTTACAATTCTAATTGTTTTTATCTATCTATTAAAGCCAGTATGAACGGCATTCGATTAGCTTGTTGAAGTCATCATCGATCAGGTGATGAGCCACCGTTAAGCTGTAAGAACCTTTTGCTCTACTCTCTTCTTCCTTTTGCTCTGCAGTTAAGATAATACTCGTGTCAATTAATGATATGGGATGCAATCATGCAATAGACTTTATGATATTAATTAACTGTAAAACCTTACTTAATTAGAAAATATATTTTATGGAGTACACCAATGATTCTAAAATAAATTTACTTATCATGCATCTTGATCAAAATCATTATATAATCACCTGTTAAATTATAATAATAATATTGGATTACATCAACTCTTCTTCCTTTCGCTCTGCAGTTAAGATAATACTCGTGTCAATTAATGATATGGGATGCAATCATGCAATAGACTTTATGATATTAATTAACTGTAAAACCTTACTTAATTAGAAAATATATTTTATGGAGTACACCAATGATTCTAAAATAAATTTACTTATCATGCATCTTGATCAAAATCATTATATATTGGATTACATCAACTCTTCTAAAATAAAAAACCTTAATTACTTTGTCAATATTCTCTGTTATATTATGTACAAGATTTCTACTACTCTAGTTGAAGAATCAATACAACATATGCCACTTGCTTAATCAAATTACTGTAATTGCTTCATTTGGTCTAGAGCTCCAATCCAATCCAAGCCTTGCTATAGCTACGAGTTAACTTTTTCCATATATTATTATATGTTTAAAAAGCAAAATGAGACTACTACTACTACAATCACGATCTCGTGTTCAACCCTGGAAGCACTACTGTAACAAGCCCAGCAGCAGTCAACTCAATCCGATGTTGTTTGCTGTATGTCTACTGTTAGCTTCGCTGGATGTCATCAAGTCGCAGTTTGTGGTCAAGACACTGCCAGGCTTGGATGGTGACCTTCCATTCACACTTGAAACTGGGTAAGGTCTAAATTTATAATTTATGACTACTCTGATTTGGTCTATAATTAAGGCGAATATATATTTTATGCCAACAATGTGGTTGAAGATACATCGGGGTAGGAGAGTCTGATGACGAGCAGTTATTTTACTACTTCATTGAATCCGAAGGGAACCCAATAGATGACCCTCTCATGATATGGTTAACTGGAGGCCCTGGTTGTTCTTCTCTTTCTGGACTTATGTTTGAAATAGGTATATATTCCCTTGCATTTGTATTATTTTTACCGAAGCGGCTTTTAGTTTCTCTTTCATTTGGTTTAAAACAATAGAAAATTTTCATTTTTATGGTTGTTCTCCTCTTTCTGGACTTATGTTTGAAATGTATGTCTCTCTGACACTTACATGGTTGTGTGCAGGCCCGTTCACTATTAACTATGCAATCTCCACTCTAGAGAATCCAAAACTTGAATTAGTCCCTTACAGTTGGACAAAGGTGTGTAATTGTTACCCTGTTTTTTGCTTTCGCCAAAATCTGTTGAGTTACTTTGGTAAGGATGTAATGATTTCATGACTAATGTTTCCCATAACGTTTCTAATAAACATGTAAGGTTTTCAATATCTTTGATGTTAACACTTGATGGAGTATAATGGAATCATTACTTTTAGGTGGCCAACATTATATTTCTCGATCAGCCTGCTGGGTCTGGATTCTCTTATGCAAAAACTCCTGAAAGTTACATAACGAATGATACATTATCGTCAAAGCTGGCTTACAGTTTTCTGAGAAAGGTACTGTCATGTTCCTGGTGTAAGAAATCTATTTCCATTTCCCATAAATAAGTGACATGTACTATTTTTGAGGGTAGACACACATGTAGCACAATTACAATCCTTCAAAATGGAATTCTTACTTATGATTTATACCGGCCTTGTCAACAATAGACGCACACAATCTCTACACTGGAGCAAAATGCAATTTATCGGTTTTATAACAAACTAAGATGGATATTTGCTTATTATGTCTACCTTGCAGTGGCTTGTGGACCATCCTAAATTTTTCAGTAATCCATTGTATGTTGGTGGTGATTCCTACAGTGGCAAAATTGTGCCACTTATCGTTCAAGAAATCTATGACGGTACTCCCAAAGACTTTTAGTCCTCGGCATTTTAGTTAGTAGTTACTAAAGCAGAGTTGCCCACTAAGGGTCTTTGAACTAAATGAAGTCTTACTTAAGATATATATGTATGTTTCAGAGTCTTGTTTCCATCTTTTGTAGGAAATGAAATTGGTGAAGAGCCACCGCTGAACATCAAGGTACAAATTTATCATTTGATAATCTTATTTCTATATTACAATGCTAATTAAGATGAACACATGTATATGCATTAACTTGATTGCACTAGTTTAATTTGATCATTCCAGCACTTGAAAACAAGTTACAGCTAAACTTTTCATGGATCACTTAATTCACTTTTTGTTAATACTCTAAATGTTACTACGTACTAATAAACTGAGAAATTTCACAACTGATGTCCACGACGGGACTTGAACCCATGACCAATAGGTTATGGGGTAGGTAATGATACCAGTGGATCAAGCGCCACACGGTAGTTACTCACTTATTTTAAGAAATAATCACTTTCAACTCAGGGGTATACGCTCGGTAATCCTTTCACAGATACAAGTGGCGACTATAATGCAAGAATTCCATTCTCTCATCGTATGGCACTCTTATCAGATGCAATCTACAAGGTAATGGATCAATTACATTTGAGTTGTCTGCTGTGAGTATTTGAACTTATATAGTCTAGCTGGTATGCCCCAGACATCATTTTATTACACCTCCCCGACTTCTGCTTGAACTAAAGAAACCTGAAATGCGGTCATGAATTAAGTTATACATATTTGCAGTCTGCTAAAGAAAATTGTGGTGGAGAGTACTTGAATGTAGATCCCAACAACAGTCTGTGCATACATGCTCTTCAAGTGGTAGATAAGGTACCAGGGCTAGGTTCTGATTTGGGTAATTATCTATAATACCATCTTCAGCTTTTATATTCATTTTCATAATTCCTTATTTTTGAAATGTAGTGTCTTGAACGAATAAATACTGCCCAGATTTTAGAGCCTGTTTGTGACACTTCAAATAATTTAAAATCCGATCTCTCCAGGAGGGACCTAAGAGGTCTTGACAAGACCACTTTGGATACTTGGTCGTTACCTCAAGTTCAGAAACGATGGTGTCGAGTATTACTCTCTCCCTCTTCCTCTCTCTCTCTCTCTGTCTCTCCTTTCACATGCAAAACGTTATGGCTTTTCATAATATTTGACTTCTAGACTTACTTGTAGGATGACAAGAATGAATATACAGCTGCTTGGGCTAATAGAAAAGATGTGCGAGAAGCTCTTCACATCCATGAGGTTTGTAGTTGACACCAAGTTGCATTCATTTTCATCATAACAATGTATAATACTGATCTTATGGCCAACAGGAATTCAACAAAATCGAATGGGTGCGATGCAATGAAAGCTTGGAACATGATTTTTTTAAGGAAACCCCATCTTATGCACACAATGTCCTGAGTGTTGTTGGCAATCATAGACACTTTGCTGATAAAAATTGTCGAGCTCTTGTATATAGGTACGTAATAGCCTCTAATAGGGCCGTCCTAATAATTTATCACCTTATGCCTATTTATCTTTCTTAATTTGAACAGTGGAGATCATGACATGGTTGTCCCACATTTGGGTACCTTGAACTGGATTCAATCGCTAAAGTTGCCCGTTGGAGATGATTGGAGACCCTGGTTTGTTGATGAGCAAGTAGCAGGGTTAGTTGAGTTGTCAATATTTCAGAACTGCCTTGACAACATTATGGTGCTGATATATTTCCTTGCAGATACACCATGAAGTACATAAATGGCGCCGATTACAGCTTGATATTTGCTACTGTAAAGGTGAGAAAATCCACCCCAAAATCTTCCCATTACTACTTGACAATTCCTACGTCTGATTCTGAAAAATGTTGGAATTATTTGTTAAATGAAAAATCTTTAAATTTTTTTTTTTTGGTTTAACTTCCCTCCTTTAAAAAAATATAGGGAGGAGGTCACACAGCTGCGGAATTCAAACCTAAAGAATGTATGAACATGTTTATGAGGTGGCTTGCTAATGATACTTTGTAAGCGATCTCTGACCACTCTCTGAGTTTGACGTTTATTTCTGATGATGTATGTAATCTATGTATTCATCATATGTTTGTAATTTTTGTATTGATTGTGATTTGTGAGAAATAATATGAAAGGTTGAAAACGAAGATGATAAATAGGTGGAAATGCATAGGGTGTTCATTGTTTTCGGTTATTTGGTTCGGCTTTTCGGTTTATTTATTTTTATATTTCAAGACCAAAATCGAACAAAAATCTAATTCAAAAAAGATAACCAATCCAAAAACCAAATTATGATTCTGTTACTTTTTGGTTTAAAACCAAAAGAAACATATATGGAAAACACAGGTTCACCATTTTTGTCACGTTGTATTCAATCAAAATTGATTCATAATTTCAATTTTGTTGGAATTTTAGACCTCCCAACAAAACCTTAGTTTAACCGTCGACACTTGTTAAGCTTGAATACCTTAACAAATTAGTCAGACACAACTAAATTAACCAAAACACCACTTTTAGATATTGAGCTGCTTAATTAAATCCTACGAATAAACTACGAATAAACTAAGGTGAATTCGTCGGTTAAACTAAGGTTTGTTGGGAGGTCTAAAATTCCAACAAGTGGGAAAAACACCGCGTTATAATGTTCACGAAGTTTGAGAATACAGAAGGTGTGCGCAAGGAAAAAAGGACAAGACTTGGAGAAACGCATCTATGGGAAGCAATCAAGGGAAGCTGGACGTATAGACGGGATGGGTGTGACTGGAAGGTTCTTTCCAGATTCAGGGCTCGCGTTGGTTGAAGATGCGAGGGATTGAAGTCAGTTGATACTACATGGAAATTTGCTAATAAGGTGGAGATTGTAAAATAATATTAGTAAATTTATTATTCATGTAGGACTAGGATTAATATATGGTAATGTTATAAGACTAGAATTAGGAAACCGTTTGACTTGGAGTGCAAGACAAGGAAAAACGGTTTATAGAAAGTCTAGGAAAGTTTCCGTATTGTAACTAGACTAGGATTAGTTCTAGGATGTTCCCCCTTCTCTATAAAAGGAGGAGGGGGGAGGCTGATTTGAGACACCCCATCATCACATTGTAAACCGAAAATCACTTGGTTAATAAACAAGGCTAGTTTTCGGGGATCTTCTTCTTCTTCTTGGTTTTCTTTGTAGTCCGATTAGCTTTAAGGTTTGTTGGTTTTATTCCAACAATTGGTATCAGAGCCTCGTTACGTTGGTGTCTTGAAGCTAGATCGACTCAAAGGTAGACAATCCCTACAATTTGTATTCTCTTGTTTTGGTTCGTCGGTTTCTGCGCAGCTGCGGGAAAATCGCTGTTGCGGGTTCGTTAACCGTTGGATCGTTGTGGTTTTTTAACTGGAGGTTGAAGACACATAAATCTAGTTTCTGACCGGAGGGATTTTCGATCGGAGGTTTCAAGAGAGAGATACAAGCTGTCGAATTTTCTGTCCAGAATCTGTGTTTTTCAGTCAAAAAGCAGATTTTTATCGAGGGTTTGAAGTCTTATGTTTGTCGGGGTTTTTTGCAAGATTCTTGGGTTTATCAAGGTTGGTATCGCAAAGGTTTAGTACGTGTAACACCCGTCATTTTAAAAACCTGGATTTCAAAAACTTTTGCCAAACACCTTTTAAAACGTAATGGAAATAGGATCACTTAAAAAACTGCCCCAACCGAAACGGTTGGTAATTTCAATAAATGGTGTTACCAAGTGCATCATCAAAATGATATCAATGAAATCCAAGTCATGGCACCAACATAAATGTCATTCATCATTACAAGTATCATAAATGTAAATAAAGTAGCCGAAACATAGGCTAAGGGAAGTCTAAGCATTCAACGATCTATGCTAGTCTTCTTTATTGCATCTACCCCATCTCACCAAGCTAATCCTTTCCTAGCTCAAACCTGCTTATCCTGGAGGACACAACATTTTCATAAAAGCAAGTGTTAGCTAATAAATTAGCTAAGTAAGATACACACATTTATAAAACGTTCTTCATTTTACTTTCATAAAACATATTCATGTTATTCTTATCAAAACATGACCACATCACACATTATCCACAAATATCATAAGACCATTCCATCCTTACCTTTTTCCCACATCCCCATCACACATCGAATCATATCTACATTTACTTGCAACGCAACATTTCATACCATATCAACATATATAATCAACATCTCATATCATATCAACGCATACATATTAGCACATGTAGAGTAATTACTTCTAATTGTGCCTATCAACGATTATATCACACATATCAACATATCTTACTTAAATCTCACGTCACATTGGAATCCCGCGTCTTAAATTACATGTACATCTTTCTCACATATTCTTATAGTCATCTTAATCAACTTATTCCCACATTTTACATCTTTAATCAATTTACATATTACGCACTAGCTTTACAACTAGCACGATTTCCCACGTCTTAACTTTTAGGAAAGGCAAAGCCATTTCCATAGTATCGTCATGCTTTTAACATTGGTGGTTAGTCACTCCACCCGGAAATACTAGTCCCACGTAACTATGCCGCAAGGAGCCACTCAAGCGACCACGTACGCACTAGCTTTACAACTAGCACGGGTTAAGCTTAACACTTCCCACGTCAATCTCACATATTTAGCTATAGCATTTCCTACGTATTTATATCTTTCTTACTTTTTACGCACTAACACTAAGGCTAGAACGGTTTCCCACATCTCACATTTTACTTTAACATTAGGTACAATCGTTACCTAATTAGTCCCACGTCTACTTTTGCATTTAATCCCACTAACGTGCACAACTCATAGCAATTCCCACGTGTATCTAGTGAACTAGACATATCATACTTAAGTCTCGCATACAAGCTATCACATATCAACATTGTGGCATATCAACGGCATTATCAACAACGCATATCTTAAACATATCATGGCAACGTAATTATAAGCATCATACTTCATATGCACATATTTACTTCTACTTTAAACATCATCATATCAACATAAATCATTTCAACATTCATACATTCCCACACAACCTCTCGCATAACCCGGAAAACCCAACGCATATAAGATAATCCGATTACAAATTATAGAAAACTACTTTTGTTGTGCCTCCAGCGTGATAAAAGACATGTATCTTACCTGACGAACGAGCACAACGATCAACAAGCAACTTTAACGTATCTTTCTTGAGTTCCCAACTACCTATCACACACATATAATCGACATGTAACATAAACGGGATCTTAAAGAACATCTCCAAGTTCCCTAAACATCAACATAACTTATACCTAAGGTCTATGGGTCAAATGAGCACTAAAACAAGCCTAAACGACCACCAGACCTCCAAGTGCGCCGCACCCCCCATCTGTGCGTCGCACCAAACAACTAGTGACTTCAGCACAGCACCAGGTGCGCCGCACCAAGGGCCAGGTGCGCCGCACCTCGGGTGTCGACCAGCAAAACCAACTTCGTTTCTCTTTATTTACCTTCCAAACGGATCCCAAACCTCCACCACGACTTACACCCATTAAATTGACATCAAATAGGTCACAATTAAGCATTTGAAAACATCAATTAATCCTTGAATCAATTGCATAAATGAATCCCTCTTTTTGATCATCAAAACGACTCGAAACCGCAACGTTTGGTTTAAAAACACAATTGAACTCACATGGATCTAATTAAACACCTGGGATTCACTTATTTACATATAAAAACATTATTCAACATTAAAGTTTGCATATTGACATAGTTAATCAACTCTATTAATGATTTTACTCACGAAAACATCGTTTTTAACCGAAAACATCAACTTCCAACAACCCCAACCCTCATGGTCGAATCTACAGGGACAAAACCTACTTTAAAACTTAATCAACAATCAATTGATGATATAATACCTGTAGGGTTGATCAACGGATCGAAAACCAAGCAAAAACCCTTCCGAAATCCCCCGAAATCGACTATAACTTGAAGATTTGACCTAGGGTTTTGTGTGAAAGACTTTTCTAGGGTTTTAATCTGAATTCCCAGCCTTTGGGTCGTGGATGAGGCCATATATATACTGGAGAAACTTACAAAACTTTACATTTAGGCCCTCGCACTTCGTTACAACTCGTTTCGGCCCTTAACGACTCTTTTAACATCTACGGAAACACTTATCGACCCTTATATCTAATCGGGAACATTAATTTACTTTATTAATCACATTCAACTTTAATTTCTTTACTTTAAATCACTTTAACACATATCTCACATAAATCATTTAAATCACACAATTACATATAAATCACATAGTAACTAACGGTCACTAACGGCAAGTTAACGGTCAACGTCAAATTCAAGAATACGGGTTTGAGAATTCGGTATATAATCGATCTTGAAGGTTTATTCAAGGTTTTAATCGATTGTAGAGTTCTTGGTTTCTTGAAGGTGTTTATGGGGAGTTGTTAACTTGATCCGCACGGTACACAAGAAGGTGATTAGGGTGATTGTATAATCGTCTTTAGGATTTTCTAAAGGTGTACGATTTACAAGGATACTTACAGGTGATCAAGAGTTTCTTGGTGGTGTTGACTGGAACTCTGGAGGAAAACAATGTGTATACATTGGATGGTAAGGCACTAGCGTTTGGTGTGCAGGTGAATGATGGAAGAGTTCAGGGTGTACACGGTAACAAACGTGTTCTTGAGGTGGAGCTCCCCGAGGTTGACCATCGGTTGAATCATGATCAAGAAGGTAAGGTCGAGCAAAAAGCATCTCAAGGTCGTTGAGATCAACTTTCTTTGAATATACGAGGAAAGCAAGTGGTGACATTTACACGGTCGAGGGAAACAAGTGTTGATGTAGCGGCTTGTAACGTGGAAAAAAACAGAAGGTGAACTCGAGATAAAGACTTCTGGAGATAAACACGCGGATACAAAGACTACATTGGACTTGACTGGAAGTGGATGGAAAGACAAGGGACAAGACTTGGAGAAACGCATCTATGGGAAGCAATCAAGGGAAGCTGGACGTGTAGACGGGATGGGTGTGACTGGAAGGTTCTTTCCAGATTCAGGGCTCGCGTTGGTTGAAGATGCGAGGGATTGAAGTCAGTTGATACTACATGGAAATTTGCTAATAAGGTGGAGATTGTAAAATTATATTAGTAAATTTATTATTCATGTAGGACTAGGATTAATATATGGTAATGTTATACAAGGAAAAGCGGTTTATAGAAAGTCTAGGAAAGTTTCCATATTGTAATTAGACTAGGATTAGTTCTAGGATGTTCCCCCTTCTCTATAAAAGGAGGAGGGGGGAGGCTGATTTGAGACACCCCATCATCACATTGTAAACCGAAAATCACTTGGTTAATAAACAAGGCTAGTTTTCGGGGATCTTCTTCTTCTTCTTGGTTTTCTTTGTAGTCCGATTAGCTTTAAGGTTTGTTGGTTTTATTCCAACAAATTTTTTTCTCTGAAATAGTAAATTTAGACTACAAATACAAAATGGATAAATAAGTAACATAGTTTTATAAAAAATACATAAACTCTTGTTTGTCATCATTATTAAAAATTCTCTTATCTTTTATTTTTAAGTTTTCACTGTTTGACCATCGTACTTTTTAGATGAATATAAAAAATAAATAGACATCAAATGTAAAAGGTAAATTAATAATGAAAAAGATAAGTATTTAATATTTTAAAAAATATATATAATAATAATGTAGCTTATTCTTCATTATTATATACCCATAACCAAACCAAAAACCAAATATATAATTCGGTTTCGGTTACAAATTAAACCAATAAAACCCAAATTTAAAAAAGGTTTGGTTTTTTTCGGTTTTATAAAAGTTCGGTTTACAGTTTAACTGGCTAAAAACCGAACCGCGAAAATGGTCCTTAAGTTAGCTTTCCCGGTTTCGAAGACCAAGTTGTTAATAGTATACTACTTCTTAGTTCTTACAGATCTAATTCCGGGGTCGTGTTTTGTGTGGTTCTCCAATGGGATGCACCATGTTGCTCAGTATGCCTATCCAGTTTGTATATAAGCATTTTGATAAACTGAATATGTAGGGCCAAGATTCACTTAGATTTGTTTTGTTTCCAATTTTTTGACTGTTTAACAGAAGCAAAGGCAAGATTCTATTGTTTCTGTTTTTATTATCATCATTTTTCTTCCAACAATATTATTTTTTCCAGCTTTTGTTAGTTTTATATATGAGTAAAAATTATTCCATATACATTTGAAATACATCATTTTGGGTCGTGATAACACAATTAGAAAGATTTTGAAAAGTTAGATATATATAACTTGAAACAAAATAATTTTAATAAAAGAAAATACAGTACATTTTAAAAATATTAGAACATTTTGATGTACCATGTATCTTTTTTATATTTAACTAGCACGTTATGCGCAATGCGGCGGTGGTTGTGACAGCAATGTGTGGTGGTGGGCGACTGTTGGTGGTAGATGAGGAGTCTAGTGGTGTAGATAATCGATGTAAAAAGTTAATGGAGATATTTTAAAAGATAAATGATTGATAGTGTAATTTAATCATTAAAGTTAAGGGGGCAGTGTAGGTGAAAATATGTTAAAGGGTGCTAAGTAAAAATATTACATATTTTTCAACACTTCCAAAAATAAAGTGTTATTTTTTTATAATAGTATAGATCTATTTATAATATAGTATAGATCTAATAAAGTGCTATTACATGTGGATGTAATTTACTATGCCAAAATGTTTATATTATGTAATAATCTCGTAAAATGTCTATGTCATGTAATAAACTTCTAAATTCTGGTTATTGGATATACTCGACCAATAAAAATCTTACAAGTGACAACTTATATAGTTACCACATATACTCGAATACATTCAATAACCAAAATTTGAAAGTTCATTGCATAACATAGACATTTTACAAAATCTTTACATAACATAGACATTTGGTCATAGTTAATTACATCTGCAGGTAATAATCCCTTATATAAAGTAGTGGAATCGAGATTGGGGGTTCATTTACCGTGTTCATATGATTTCGTGGTAAATTTGCATCGAATTTACAATTGTTTAATTGAAAACCACTCTATCAAGGAAAATTTACTATAAAAGAGGTATATTCATTTAAGATGAATACCAAGAATACAAAATGGAAAAAAAAATGCAACAAACCAAGACTCAAAAATTGCACAATTTTTGAAAACTTTTTACTATTACAAAAAGCTTTTCAAAAAGTTTTATTGCATAAGGTTATCTGCTTATCTCTAATGCTAAGGACGTTCTTAGGCGTTTTTTTATGTGTCACACCATATCCTTACAAATCTTTAAAATCATTTAAGTTTTTCAAACGATACAAACATCTTTACATATCCTTATTTCATATACATACAAAAATAAATACTTAGGATATCATAAGGATATCTGAAAATATGCCCTTAACTATGAATAAATATCATATGGACAAGTAATGACAAACATACTTTAATGTTATGAACAAGTAGTGTCAAACAAGGATATGAGAGAAGAACGTAAAAATACCCATACTGGTGATAGCCTAAGAATATATAGACTTGACATACAACAGGTTATAAGACCACCGACATCTCCAATGGAAAATATTTAAGAACATTTTCTTATTATAAAAAGTTTTTCAAAAATGTATAAAATTTGGAGTCTTTAAAATATGGTATTAAAATGTGGTTGAAAGACAATTTTTTGTAATTATTAGAATGTTTAAAAGTTTTTTTTATTTCTGTCGTTCGAGAAAGAAAAGTTTTTTTTATATTATACATAAACTTCAAAAAAAAAATTTAATTTTCTTTCAACGGCAATGGTGGGATTATATTTAAGGGTTAAGTGCACGGAAATGTAATCAACTAAGGCCGAAAAGTTATTGTGTGCATGAACTTACAAAAGGTTTATTGTATACATGAACCCTGCTATTTTTCTATTGTATAACGAAACCGGCTAAAGTCTTGATGTGGGCTGGTTAAGTGCATGAAAATGTAATAAACTATGCCCAAAAAGTTATTGTGTGCATGAACTTACAAAACCTCTATTATATGTAAGGAACTATGATAAATATTTATTGTATCAAGATTTTTACAATTTCCACTTTTTTCTTTTTTTCATCTCCCACATATAGATAAAATAAATAAAATCAAAGAGAAGAAGAAAAAGCAAAAGACAGTAACAGTGGATGACCAACATCTCCCACAACATCTCTCAGCGGCGGGGTGTAAAAGGAATTACTTGTTTGTCGGTTTCATGATGAAATACAGAAAAAGGCATATGTGCGGTGGTTTGACATCGTTTTTCATCAGTGATTGTGTTTGTTATTCATTTATTTGACATCATCAAGATATGGAGATCCGATTTTTTTTTTTAAATTCTTATGGTTCTAAATTCTGATGAATGTGTGTAGTTAGAACTAGTTTTTTGACCCCAGGGGGACGTTGTCCGGGATCGACACTGCGTCATGCAAGCATTTATACATACAACGGTACCTAAAAGTTTGGACACTTAAAATTTACTATAGTTTAGTTAGAAACCTTAAAATAAGAGATAGAGAGTAAAGAAAAAAAAAAGATTTGATGATTAAAGTTAGAAACCCAAAGTTAATTGATAAAAATTAAAAACTTTAAAACTAAACTATAATTAAGTTTGTATACAAAAAGTTAGACTAAAGTTAAAAAACCAATAAGTTAAGTGGTACAAATAAGTTAAAAGCGTTAAAATAAGAAATAGAAAGTAGAAAAAAAAAATAAAAAAAATTGATGATTAAAGTTAAAATCCAAAGTTAATTGATAAAAATTAAAAACTTTAAAAGTAAGTTAAGTGATAAAAATAAGAAACTATAAAAATATACAATCGTTAAAAAAAAAAAAAAAAAAAAAAAAAAAAAAAAAAAAACAAAACAAAATAAGAATAAGACAAAATTGCTGACGTCATGCTGACGTCAGCAGTTTTGTCTTGACTTCACAAGGGTTACCGGCTAACGTTATAGCAGGTAAAACGTGTTTTCTATAACCTTTTTTTAAGGGTTCATGTATACAATAAACCTTTTGTAAGTTCATGTATACAATAACTTTTCGGCCTTAGTTGATTACATTTCCGTGCACTTAACCCTATATTTAAATACTAGTAGGTAAGGTTTATTTAAAGTATGGAGATCCCCTCAAGTTGACTTGAGGGGTAAAGTTAGAAGCATCTTGATCATTAAATTAAAATCAATGGTCAAGATTTAAAATACAACTTTAAATCTTAAGCATTGCTTATAATTCAATGGTCAAGATTTCGCCAAGTGTGCAAAATACAGGCACAAAAAGCGAAAAAGAAAATAAGGAAAAACTTAAGAAATTTAAATTACATATATATATATATATTTATAAGTTATATATATTTAAATTACCAAGGTGTTTGGTTTACTGTTCTAAGTCGGTGCACGTGGTAAATGTGTGTCTACTGCTAGCATTTTAAGATATAAAATCTTCTGTATTGTTTATGAAATAAAAAGAACAGCCCTTATCTCTAATGTTAAAAAAAAAAAACAGCCTTATCTATATAATTATCAATCTCTTTTCCAATGAATTTAATTGATATTAAAATATAAATATTATATATATATATGAGGATTGTTCATATGAATCCTTAATTTTTGGTGAAACCCAAGGACCAAATCTTGGCCCTTGATTTATCCTCATCAATGGATGAGATTAATCCTCTTCTCCTCCTCTTCTCTCCTCTTTGACAACCGCCGTCCACCACCTCTCTGTTTTTCCGGCCGTGACTTTCTCTCTGTTTCTCCGGCGACTCAACTGCCACCACCACCACCACCACCACTGTTATCTCTAACCACCACCGCAACACACACACACACTCACTCTCCTTCTCCGGCGAGACAACCACCGCCGCCACCACCATCTCCAACCAGCACCACCCACCATCTCTTGGATCGCCGCCCATCAAATCCATACGATTCCCATATGCGTCCCTTGACGGTCAGTTTAGAACGGATAAGGGCCTCTGGCCCGTACCGTATCCACCCGAAAACGACGCCGGAGTAATTCACCGGAGTTTTTCGACGGCGGTGGTGATTACCAATCAAATTTGATTGGATACTGGTTCGCCGGAGTAGATCGCCGGAGTTATTAGACGGCGGTGGTGACCGGAATAATTCGCCGGAGATGAAGGGATCGCCGGAGATGACGACGGAAACGACCGGAGATGAAAATTTCCCTTTAATCTTGAATATTCATTAGATTTGATCCAACGGTTGAGATTGAGCCCTTGGGTTTCACCAATTTTGGTGGATTCTCATGAATACAATATATATATAGGGGTGAGTTATTTTAAGAACTCATAAAAAAAAACTCAAGAACCATTCTGGACCACACATTCTTTCTCTCTCTTCAATTAAATAATAAAATTCACCCAAATCATTCAAAATGCTTTATCTCACAAACCGTAAATCGTTAGACGAAACAAAAAACATGGGTAGTCTTAAAATTTCGTCCTCTTTCATTAGAGATCCAATTCGATATACTTTTGACGACTTTTTAATTTTCGTTTTCTTTTTGGTACTTACACATAACTTACACATGTGTAGGTTGAACAAAAATTATGATTCGGAACGGGCTTCGCCCTTAAGGATATTCATAAACCAAAGCTAGTGGGGGTGATAGGTCATTGAGGGTGATAGGTCATAGGGTGATAGGTCATAGAGGGTGATAGGTCATAGGGGGTGACCGGTGATGGGTGATCTACCTAACGGGCTCCGCCCTTAGCCGCTATGGCTCCGCCATGGACTGACGGGCTCCGTCCTTGGCCACCATGGCTCCGCCATGGATTGACGGGCTCCGCCCTTAACCTTCATTGTTGTGTACATATGTTCATTTACTAATTTACATGTGAAAACAATGATCCTACACATGTGTAGGTACACAAGTACAAGAGAAAAAAAAACAAAAATTAAAAAGTCGTCAAAAGTATATCGAATTGGATCTCTAATGAAAGAGGACGAAATTTTAAGACTACCCATGCTTTTTGTTTTGTCTAACGATTTACGGTTTGTGAGATAAAGCATTTTGAATGATTTGGGTGAATTTTATTATTTAATTGAAGAGAGAGAAAGAGAGAAAGAATGTGTGGTCCAGAATGGTTCTTGAGTTCTTTTTTATTTGTGGGTTCTTAAATAACTCTTCCTCTATATATATATATATATTATATATAATATACATTTTATATATATGATATATATATATCAGCAGCCAGCCAGCCAGCCAGCCAGCCAGTAAGAACATCAGCATTTGATCAGCTTAAAGTCATCATCAGGTGAGCCACCGGTCCGAATAAATCCGTTACTATTACTCTCTTCCTTTTGCTCTGCATCATTATTAAATAATATCAGGAGAAAATTTCATTACATACTCCTGTGGTATACCATATTATCAAGTTTCACCCCTCTCATATTTTCGTATCATTACATACCCTTATGGTGACTTTTTGTATCATCACATACCCCTTGCACTAACGAACGTTTGTGTGTCTCCGTTAACCCCCTCACATGCATACCATGTGAGGGTATTTTGGTCATATTAGTCATTCCCATTTAACATACTCCTTTTACCCTACAATTAATCTATACATGTATGTCACTAATCACTGTATCTACATTTATATTTGTATATATCTCTATTAAAAAATAAACCATCATTATCATCATCATATATGTCATGAGCATTTGGTCAACCACCAACTCCTCCTCTCCTACTCACTGCCGGCCACCACCACTGTCGGCAACCACCACCGCACCACCACCCTTTCATATCTTCATAATATATAAAGTTGAAGTCCTTCCCTAAAAATTAGTTTAAAAAATCTTACTTGGCACCTTTGAATCCTTTCATTAACTAATTTATTTAAATAAAATATTAATTATGACATCATAAACACAATCTTTATATATCAAAAAGAGAGTTGTTCGTATAATTAGTTTCTCCCGTATTGTCGTGCCCTCTATATCGATGCAAATCATATTTAATTTCATATTTTATTATATATTGTTATTGTTATTGTTAAACTTATATATGTTAACTGTTAATGTTAATTCTTAATATATATCAATAAATAGATACACTTGATTATTGTTACATATAAACTAACAAATCTCCATAATACTAAATACTAAACTTATTGGAAAATTAAATAAACTAATTATTCAATTTAAGAAAACCACAATTAGCTAATGCTTTTCATCTTTATCTTACAAGCTAATTATAGCTATTATATCAAACATGTTATATTATTATATCATATGAAAACACATTTTATTTACAGTCTATTGTAAAATCAAATTTGAAAATATAACTAGAACTTGAAAACGTCTAAAATTGATGTCATTAATAGATTTATAATTGATATGAAAAAAAACATAACTAAAGGATGATCAGTTGTAGGTAAAGGTTGACTATTGTAAAACAAGTATTAAAGTAAAATAAATATGACAAAATCTTGACTCTTAGATCATGGTAAAATTGATGCACGAAGATTCACGAAGCACAAGTATATATATTGACGCACAGTGATTTTCATGATGCACGGTGATTTACAGTGAATGAAAATGTATTGTTTTATTTTTTTTACGTTAATATTTATTTTATTTTACTTATAACCCACATAGGTATGCCGGAAAAAAAAAGAGAAAATAAGACATGCATATGTTAATAATTTATTTAGTGGTACAAAATCCATTAAAAACACAAACTAAACAAAGACGGAATAACACGTCGAAATGTATTAAATTTTCCATTTTTGTTATTTGATGAATTATTATCAGTATCATTTTTATTTTGAGCTTTTAGACTCTTTTTTTTGTCTAAACTTGATGGGGTGCTATTATAAATGTATGAGTATTACACGGTTAGTTATGTTTTTTTCATTTCTAATGTTTACACCAGAAAATTTGTAGCTATAATAAATTATACTTATACTACCCGGGTATCACCCGGGTGCTTAAGCTAGTATATATATATATCTAACACGCATATGTTTATATTCACACACATACACACCCATACACACACACACACATATATATATATGAATCAGAAGAAAATAGATCTGATGAGCGAAGTAGCAACCCCAAAGAGGAAATCGGACACCACCACTGGTGTCTCTATCTTCAGGCGTCTATTTGTAAGCGGACACCACTCGACCACCGTCGGAGTTCCAAATTTTCCGACCACCGCCGGAGATACAGATTTGTAGGACACCACCCGACAAACCCTTATTCGGTGATCGGATATATATATATCAGATCTGTATACATATATCAGATCTTATATATATCGATCTCTATATATATCGAAATATATACCATGGCGGCGTTTTTTTTTGCGGTGGCTGGTTGGTGGGTTGTGATGGTTGAATTGTTAGGTTTTCTTTGGCGGTGGCTGGTTGGTGGTTTGTGGTGGTTGAATTGTTAGGTTTGTGGTGTATCGTCTTCTCATTGCAATTTCGAGAAGCAAAAAATAAATGATTGTATATTGTATATTGTTAGGTTTGTGATTCACCTGCTTTGAAGGTATGTATAATGTATATGTGTATGTATATATATGTATGTATAATTAATCGGATTTTTGTGTTTGGTTTTGTTTTGTGCAAAGGGTTGTATTTCTGGAATTGTCGATTCATTATCATATGTTAGCATTTTAAATAATCACATGCATTTGTTAGATCTTGGATTTGTTTGGAATTAGATATAAATAAATATAGATACATAAAGATATAAAAAAAAATATTGCAGTTGATCGTTAGATCTGGAAAAGAAAAATAAGATGAATAAGAAGGTGTTTTAGAGAAAATATGACCAAAATACCCTCACATTGTATGCACGTGAGAGGGTTAACGGAGACACACAAACGTCTGTTAGTGTAAGGGGTATGTGATGATATAAAAAGTCACCATAGGGGTATGTAATGATACGAAAATACGAGAGTGGTGAAACTTGATAATATGGTATACCATAGGGGTATGTAATGAAATTTTCTCTAATATTAGATTAGATAAATCATAATAATAATAATAAGGATGCAGTATATTATGATATTAACTGTAAAACCTTAGAAAACTATATACTTTATGGATTACATTCAACTATTCTATAATAAAGAAATTTATCATCTTCATCATTATCATTACGTAATACTAGCTAAATTGATATATTAGGCTGACTTATATATATATATATATAGGGGTGGGATAAATTGAGTCCAGCTTAATTTGAGTCCAAAAAGGGTCCATGTAACTTACACATGTGTAAGTCGTGGTGGCGGTGGTCGCCGTCGCCGGAAAATCATGGTGGTGGTCGGAGATGATGGTGGTGGTGGTAGGAGGTGGTTGGAATTTGAGGAGATGGAAGAAAATCAATGGACTCAAAATAAGCTGGACTCATTTTATCTTTTCCCTATATATATATATATATTATATATGTATATATAGGGGTGGGTTATTTATAGTACAAGCAATTAAAAAAGTACAAAAAGTACAATGTTCTTCCTCCTTCTTTCTTCTTCTCCGGCGAGACTGCCACCGCCACCCTCGCGACATCTCCGGCGACTTTTCCGGCGAGAATCAGGTTCGTTTTCGGGTGGATACGGTACGGGCGTTGCCCTCATCCGTTCTAAACTGGTTGTCAAGGGACGCATATGGGAATCGTATGGATTTGATGGGCGGCAATCCAAGAGATGGTGACGGTTTGATACGGTACGGGCGAAGCCTTTGCTGCATGCGCCGGCGCCGTGGTTGGGGGCGCCGTGGTTGGGGTGGTCGGAGATGATGGTGGTGGCGGTGGTTGTCTCGCCGGAGAAGAAGGAGGTGGTGGCTGGCGGCGGCAGTCTCGCCGGAGAAGAAGCAGGCTGCTGGCCGGAGAAGGAGGAAGAAGAAGGAAGATCTGAGCCGTAGAGATCTTTGATCGGACGGCTGGAGAGTGTTCCCTCGTACTTTTTTTCCTTATGTACTCAAATTAACTTTCTCATATATATATATATATATAGGATTCCTGTCCAGGCTACCAGGGGAAGAATCGAGCCTTTGACTTCGATGTACATGACATGACCTAACTGGTACTACTATCCTTTAAGCCGGCCGAATCCGGGCTTGTTTTAAAACCTGGTCTGTTACCAATAGGTCACCTTGGAAAGGATTATGTTTATCCTGAAAAGAAACACTATTTGTAAATATTCCCTGTTAAACCAACTCACTTACACGGGTTGACCACTGGTTTGCCTTAGGAGGGGCGAGAGGGAGTTTTACCCTCCAAGGTCTCACTTGTTAAGCTAGAATTTTCTTTCTCGAGGGTTTAAGCGGGGATCTACTCCTCGAATTGGCTCTTTAGCGCGAGTCCGGTTAAGATAATGTATGTTAGACCTCCCCACAATAGTAATTCACACCTTTGAAAAAAAAAAAATATTCTCTGTTTAATTATGTACAAGATTTCTAGTCTAGTTAAAGAATCAATAGACATATATGCCATTTTCTTAATCAAATTACTAAATCAGCTACCTATTTATTGAGAATTTCATTCTTCATTGAACATTACTGTAATTGCTTCATTTGGTTATGTAATAATGGCGACAAATGCAGATTAGTATTATAAAATTGTACTGGCGACAGAGATTAACCTAGAGCTCCAAGCCTTGCTAGCTACGCGTTAACGTAGCAAAATGAGACTACAATCACAATCTCATCTTCAACCTTGGAAGCGCTATAACAAGCCCAGCAGTCATTTCAGTCCGATGTTGTTTGCTGTATTTCTTCTGTTAGCTTCGTTGGCTGTTATCAAGTCACAGTTTTTGGTCAAGACACTGCCAGGCTTGGATGGTGATCTTCCATTCACACTTGAAACTGGGTAAGCTCATACTTAATTTCCATTTATTTATGACTACTCTTCTTTGGTCTATAAGATAAAGGATGTGATATGCTAATACTTATGCCAACAATGTGTTTTAGTTACATCCGGGTAGGAGAGTATGACGACGTGCAGCTATTTTACTACTTCATTGAGTCTGAAGAGAACCCAGAAGATGACCCTCTATTGATATGGTTAACTGGAGGCCCTGGTTGTTCTTCTCTCTCTGGACTTATGTTTGAAATGGGTTTTATTACCGATCTGGATTTTAGTTTCTCATTAATTTGGTTAATTGGTTTAAAACAATAGAATCTATTCATCTTTAGTCATGTGTGCATCATATCTTCTTTCTTTTTACTGTTAATAAGTCATTAGACTCAAAGCCTAATGTTTTTTGATTATCAGAGATTTCATGGTCGCACCATGGCTACGAAAACAAAATAAAAAGAATATGCCAAGTTTGCAAGCAGGACTTTTTTAATAGATTACAACCTTTCATTATTAGCATGACAATGTAACACTGCTTTATAAGTGTTTGTCGATCTGACACTTAGATGGTTGTGTGCAGGCCCGTTCACTATTAACTATGCAATCTCCACTCTAGAGAATCCGATACTTGAGTTAGTTCCTTATAGTTGGACAAAGGTGTGTAATTAATGTTACCCTGTTTTCTTGCTTTTGCCAAAATGTGCTGAGTTTCTTAACTAAGGATGTAATGATTTCATGACTAATGTTTCCCATAACGTTTCTAATAAACATGTCAGGTTGTCAATATCTTTGATGTTAACACTGACTTTCTTGATATAATGAAATCATTACTTTTAGGTGGCCAACATTATATTTCTTGATCAGCCAGCTGGGTCTGGATATTCCTATGCAAAAACTCCTGAAACTTACATAACGAATGATACATTATCATCAAAGCTGGCTTACAGTTTTCTGAGGAAGGTACTGTCATTTTCACGGTGAAAGAAATCATATTTCCATTTTCCCATAAATTAGTGACATGTACTATTTTGAGGGTAGACACATATGTAATAATTTCAATCGTTAAAAAATGGATTTCTTACTTATGATTTATACTGGCCTTGTCAACAATAGATGCACACAATTTCTACACTGGAGCAAAATGCAATTTATCGGTTTTATAACAAACTAAGATGGATATTTGCTTATTATGTCTACCTTGCAGCGGCTTGGGGATCATCCTAAATTTCTCAGCAATCCGTTGTATGTTGGTGGTGATTCCTACGGTGGCATAATGGTGCCACTGATCGTCCAAGAAATCTATGACGGTACTCCCAAAGCCTTTGGGTCCTTGGCATTGGAACTAGTTAGTAGTTGCTAAAACAGATTTGCCCACAATTGAATTAGATGAAGTCTTATTTAAGAAAGACAAATTAAGATATGTATGTTTCAGCGTCTTGTTTCCATCTTTTGTAGGAAATGAAATTGGTGGAGCCACCGCGAACATCAAGGTACAAATTTATCATTGGATTATCTTATTTATCAGGAAAGGTTATTTCGTTCTAAATTACAATGCCTAATTAAAATGAGTACATGTTCATGCATTAACTTGATTGCACTAGATTTGATCATTCTAGCACTTGAAAAAAAGTTACAGCTAAACTTTTCATGGATCACTTAATTCACTTTTTATTAAACCGTCTATATGTTAGTACGTACTAATAAACAGAAAAATTTCACAACTGCTGTCCACGGCGAGACTTGAACTCATGACCAACTGGTTATGGGTAGGTAATGATACAAGTGGGCCAAAGGCCACACGGTACCTATTCAATTATTTTATGATATAATTATATCCAACTCAGGGGTTTACGGTCGGTAATCCTTTCACAGATTTAAGTGGAGACTATAATTCAAGAATCCCATTTGCTCATCATATGACACTCTTATCAGATGCAATCTACAAGGTAATGAATCAATTACATTTGAGTTGTCAGCTTTAGTATTTGAACTTATATAGTCATCATTTGATTACACCTTCCTGAGCTTCTGACTGAACCAAAGAAACCTGAAATATGGTCATAAATTAAGTTATACATTTTTGCAGTCTGCTAAAGAAAATTGCGGTGGAGAGTACTTGAATGTAGATCCCAACAACAGTCTGTGCATACATGCTCTTCAAACGGTAGATAAGGTACGAGAGCTAAATTCTGATTTGGGTTATTAGCCAATTATTCATCTTCTGCTTTTATATTCAATTTTAATACTCAATTTCCTATTTTTGATCTGTAGTGTCTTGAACGGATTAACATTCACCAGATTTTAGAGCCTGTTTGTGACACTTCAAATACCATAAAATCTGATCTCTCCAGGAGGGACCTAAGAGGTCTTCACAAGACCTCTTTGGATACTTGGTCGTTACCTCAAGTTCAGAAACGATGGTGTCGAGTATTACTTTCTCCTGCTCTTTCTCTCCTTTCACATGCAAAATATTTTTTTTTTCAGTAAATTTTACAAGTATTTTGGTCATACTGAAACTTGTTACCGATCAGTCACTCTTAAACGTTATGGCTTTTTATAATATTTAACTTCTACACTTACTTGTAGGATGACAAGAATGAATATACAGCTGCTTGGGCTAATAGAAAAGATGTGCGAGAAGCTCTTCACATCCATGAGGTTTGTAGTTAACAGCAAGTTGCAGTCATTTTTATGATAACCATGTATAAAACTGATCTCGTGACCAACAGGAATTCAACAATATCGAATGGGTGCGATGCAATGAAAGCTTGGAATTTGATTTATCCAAGGAAACCCCATCTTATACACACAATGTCATGAGTGTTGTTGGCTATCATAGAGAGTTTGCTGATAAAAAATGCCGAGCTCTTGTATATAGGTAATAGACTCTAATAGGGCCGTCCTAATAATTTATCACCTTATGCCTATTTTTCTTCCTTAATTTGAACAGTGGAGATCATGACATGGCTGTCCCACATTTGGGTACCTTGAACTGGATTCAATCGCTAAAGTTGCCAGTCGTAGATGATTGGAGACCTTGGTTTGTTGATGAACAAGTAGCAGGGTTAGTTGAGTTGTCATCTCACAACCGCCTTGACAAAATTATTGCTAAATAAGTCAAAATAGTACTACTTCGTTGACACTATGGTGCTGATATATTTGCTTGCAGATACACCATGAAATACATAAATGGCGCCGATTACAGCTTGATGTTTGCTACTGTAAAGGTGAGAAAATCCACCCCAAAATCTTCCCATTACTATCTGACAATTCCTACGTCTGATTGTGAAAAATGTTTGAATTATTTGTTAGTTAAAAGATCTTAAAAAAAAAAACTTTTTTTGGTTTAACTTCTTGCTTATTGAAGGGAGGAGGTCACACAGCTGCAGAATTCAAACCTAAAGAATGTTTGAACATGTTTATGAGGTGGCTTGCCAATGATACTTTGTAACCGACCACTGTGTTTATTTCGTTGTATGTAATCCATGTATCCATCATATATATGTTTGTAATTTGTGTATTGATTGTGATTTGTGAGAAAACGAAGATGATAAATAGGTGGAAATGCTCCCCTGGGTCGTGTTTTGATAACAAACTGAATATGTGGGGCCAAGATTTCCAACTTTTGTTTAGACTTTTGAAAAGTGTTCAGTTTTGAATTTTCAAAGTTTATCTTTTGTACGTTTGACTTTAAATATTTTTTATTGGATTATTTAATACTACTTGATGAAAGTTATTCCTAATGAAAACACATCTAAACATTGATCAATTCATATAACTTTCATCAATTATCATGCAATACAAACAAAAATATTATTGGTCAAAGTTACAAAAGAAAAACTTTGAAAATTCAAAACTGGACACTTTTAGTGGGACGGAGAGAGTAAACTTTAGATAGACGGACATCAAGTTATCATCTACAGTTGCTCATTTTGATTCTTCCCTTTGAACATTCTTTACTATCACTCGATTAACACTTCCTCGCTTTTTCCAAATAAAATAAGCAGACTTAACACTTCTAGCAGCTTTCCAAATCTGTCGATCTTTTGGTCGGTATTGAATCCGCAGTGCAGAAAATATGCAGGGACAGATTTATGGTTGAATAGAATATGCAATTTTGGTGTTTTTTTTAGAGATCGACATGCTGTTACATCCATATTTCTGTTTTTGCCTATTCCAGTAGTTGTAAAACAAACTTCATACAAAAACTTGTCTTGTTTGATGTGCCACCAACAATAGATTATGGTAATAACTAGGAAGTGAACAATAGAAGGAGTACGGTAAATTATTGTATGAAATCATCAAATAAGTGAAAGGATTAATAATTATCATTAAGGGCAAAAATGTCATAATCAACTATTTGTAGTAGGAGAAGTGAAATTTGTAGTAAGAAAATCACCTTGAAAAAAATTATAAATATTCTAAAAAACTATCAAATTTTTGGAAACATTCAGACGCTCCCCATAATAACGATCTTCAAATTTTTATTTTTCCTAATAAGGAAACTAGTTTTTTTTTTCACTCGATTAACACTTCCTCGCTTTTTCCAAATAAAATAAGCAGACTTAACACTTCTAGCAGCTTTCCAAATCTGTCGATCTTTTGGTCGGTATTGAATCCGCAGTGCAGAAAATATGCAGGGACAGATTTATGGTTGAATAGAATATGCAATTTTGGTGTTTTTTTTAGAGATCGACATGCTGTTACATCCATATTTCTGTTTTTGCCTATTCCAGTAGTTGTAAAACAAACTTCATACAAAAACTTGTCTTGTTTGATGTGCCACCAACAATAGATTATGGTAATAACTAGGAAGTGAACAATAGAAGGAGTACGGTAAATTATTGTATGAAATCATCAAATAAGTGAAAGGATTAATAATTATCATTAAGGGCAAAAATGTCATAATCAACTATTTGTAGTAGGAGAAGTGAAATTTGTAGTAAGAAAATCACCTTGAAAAAAATTATAAATATTCTAAAAAACTATCAAATTTTTGGAAACATTCAGACGCTCCCCATAATAACGATCTTCAAATTTTTATTTTTCCTAATAAGGAAACTAGTTTTTTTTTTCCAAAACAAGGAAACTAGTTATTATATTCCTTGTTCATAAAGTTTGTTTTAAGTCATTTGTTTCCTTTTTTTAACAATTATATTTATCTATATAAAACCCTTTATTCATTCATTATCCAAAACCCAACTTTAAAAACCAACTTTCTCCAAAAACCCTTTAGATTTAACGACACATTACCTTTAATCACCAAATCGCAATATTCAACGTAAAATTTTCCATTACATTCGTTTCTTTTTATATCATATACAATCGATCATCAATTTTTTCTTGATTCGATCGAAAATTCGAACTTGAAGCCAACTAACTCTTCGATCATATCATTAATTAATTTGTTACGTTTTATTGTTGTTATTACTACCACATAAATATGCATCCTCGAAACAACACATACATTCTCTTGTTTTGTCTTTTCACCTCTTTCTTCTCGGCCATTAGAGCCACTAATCTTAATCATCTAACACTTCCTTATCAACACCCTAATCCCGAAGCTGTTGTTGAAGATGTACAAAGGAGATTAAATGTATCTATACATAGAAGAGAATATAATTATTGTTGGACACAGCAGCAGGAGGCAATAATTGTCTCACTGGAAACCCAATAGACGATTGCTGGAAGTGCGATCCAAACTGGTTTAATGACCGACAACGTCTGGCAGACTGCAGCATTGGGTTTGGCCGGTTCGCATTAGGTGGAAAAGGCGGTCAATATTACACAGTCACAAGTTCCTCAGATGACGACCCAGTGAACCCGATTCCAGGCACTCTAAGACACGCAGCCTTACAAACCGAACCCTTATGGATCGTGTTTGCATCAAACATGCTCATCAAACTCAAACACGAACTCCTTGTCAATAGTTATAAAACAATAGATGGTCGTGGGGTGAAAGTTGAGATAATGGGTGGAGGTTGTATCACGGTTCAAAACGTAACAAATGTGATCATTCATAATATTCGGGTTTAGGATTGTAAACCAGCTGGGAACGCAGATATACGAACATCTCCAACGCAGGTTGGACGTAGAGGGTTATCTGATGGTGACGGGATTTCGATATCAGGGTCAAGAAATATATGGGTTGATCATTGTTCATTAGCTCATTGTACGGATGGTTTGATAGATGCAACTTTGGGATCAACAGCTATTACTATTTCAAACAATTATTTTACTAATCATAATGAAGTTATGCTTATGGGATATGATGACGCGTACTTGCCAGATAAAGGAATGCAGGTTACGTTTGCGTTTAATCGTTTTGGGAGAGGTCTGGTACAAAGAATGCCGAGGTGTAGGCATGGGTATTTTCATGTAGTAAACAATGATTTCACTGAATGGAAGATGTATGCAGTTGGTGGAAGTGCGAATCCGACTATTAATAGTCAGGGTAATCGGTACGTTGCACCAGCAAACCCTAATGCAAAGCAGGTGACAAGGCGCATTGACGCAGATGAGAAGATTTGGGCTCAATGGAATTGGAGGACGGATGGAGACTTGATGGAAAATGGTGCGTTTTTTGTGCCTTCTGGTCAACACGTAAACCACATGTATGCAAGTGTTAATCCTAAGTCAGCCAACCTTGTCGAACAACTCACGATGAATGCCGGTGTCTTCGATGCGCGGAGCATGTCGTTTGGTGGTGGTGGTCCAATTACAAGACCAGGAGGTGGTGGTGATGCAGGTATGAATATTAGTGGCGGTGGTCCAATATTTACAAGACCAGGAGGTGGTGGTGATGCAGGTATGAATATTAGTGGCGGCAACCATAACGATTTTGGAATGATATTTGAGAGTGGCGCAGTCGCAAGATTACCGGCGCCCACCGCCATCTTTTTGAATTGGCTAATTCTTTTCGTAATTAGTTCGAAGCTGTAGAAAGAGAGATCATAAGAATAGTGTTGATTATATTCCTTGTTCATAAAGTTAAATAAAGTCTTTCATTCATTCAATAATATTAAGAACAATTCATATCCTTATTATTTTCCATCTCAAAATTTTATAAAAATACTATCATTTCAATCACTTTAGCTATAACAACCTTTAAACTATATATCTATACATCCATTTCACAAATTTATTCAATACAAGTTTTCATTCATCCCAATATCATGTCGATCTAAATACTATCATTTCAATCACTTTAGCTATAACAACCTTTAAACTATATATCTATACATCCATTTCACAAATTTATTCAATACAAGTTTTCATTCATCCCAATATCATGTCGATCTTCTAAGGAAAGTTTCGATGACGAACACCAAATGTATAATGCGGTGTATGACGATTCTCGTGCCATTGAATTTATGAACGTTATGTATCAACTAGTGCAACAAGGGCCGGCTTAATACTTTGACAAAGATCACCTCATAAACATGTTCATACAGCATCAAACATACGATGAATATATTATCAGAGATACTCTGTATCAACATCAAACTTAGATAGTGGTCGCTTACAAAGTACTCGTATCATCGACAAGCCACCTCATAAACATGTTCATACATTCTTTAGGTTTGTTTTCTGGAGCTGTATGACTTCCTCGATATAGTTAGAACATTAAACAAAATCAAACACACGAGAAATTGTCAAGTAGTAATAGAAAATTTTGGAGGTAGATTTTCTCACCTTTATAGTAGCAAATGTTAAACTGTAATAGGTGCCATTTATGTACTTCATGGTGTATCTGCAAGAAAATGTATCACACCATAGTGTCAATGGTATTAGTCCTATTTTTACATTTTTAACATTAATCTTGTCAAGGCCGTTGTGAAAAATTGACAACTCAACTAACCCTGCTACTTGTTCATCAACAAACCAAGGTCTCCAATCATCTACGACTGGCAAGTTTAGCGATTGAATCCAGTTCAACGTACCCAAATGTGGCATAACCATGTCATGATCACTACTGTTCAAATTCTATATATATATATATATATTCTTACATGGGAACAATGGCTGAGTTTTAATATTTTGTAATTGGAGTTGTAATGGTGTGTTTTGTACTTTTGCATGTACGTGTGTTGTAACTTTTTAGCTATCTCCTTGGTAGCATGTTAATAAATTTTCATTGGTCGTTGAAAAAAAAAACCTCATTACTTATCCCCTAATATGTAACCAGTATATATATATATATATATATATATACTTGAGTGCGTTGATTTCCGTGCGGCCTCAATTTTTGGCAATATTAGTCCCTGTCGTTTAATCTCTTGCAATATAGTCCTCCATCGTTAATAAGTATTAAAAACTCTAACGAGCACTAACGGATCGTTACTTTTAAGTTTTTTTTTTTTCCAACTTTGACCAAAAATGTTTTAATTTGTTTACATCTATACTATATTATAAAAAGAATAGCATTTTATTTTTGGAAAGTATTGAAAAATATGTAATATTTTCACTTAGCACCTCCTAAAAATTTTCACATACACTACCCCTTAACATTAATGATTAAATGACACTATCAATCATTTATCTTTTAAAATATCTTCATTAACCCTTTACATCAATTACTTTTGCATCAATTATCTACACCACTCGACGCCGCCTCCACCGCCAACAATCGCCCCCACCACCGCAACGTCACCGCCATGACCACCGCCGCATTGCGCGGGTACCATGCTAGTAATACTTGATGAAAGTTATATGAGTAAATTTTGTTTTAATATATTTTCATTTTTTCATCAAGTATTATATAACAAAAAAATATATATTTAAAGTCAAAGTTAAAAATAATAACTTTGAATATTCAAAATGTTACACTTTTTCTGGGATGGACGAAATAATACGTCATTTAAAAATATATTAGATATATTCCCTTTGTCTCACTAAATTTGTTCATTTTTAAAATTTCAAAGTCAAACTTTACCAACTTTGACCATAAATATTTTTATTTGTATTATATAATAGTTGATGAAAGTTATCCCAATAAAAACACACATCTAAAACATAATCAATGCATATAACTTTCATCAAATATTATATAACACAAACAAAAATATTTATGGTCAAAGTTCGTAAAGTTTGACTTTGAAAATTTAAAAGTGGACAAGTTTAATGGGACGGAGGGGAGTATAAAGCATGTCGATGTCAATTAATGGGATATACTATCTTTCTTTAGACAAGTGCGGATTGAATACTAGAATGGAGGTTCTACACTATGTCGTCTTAACTAGATGGTTCGATGCCTAATAGTAACAA
This sequence comes from Erigeron breviscapus, assembly GCA_034093135.1. Classification (NCBI taxonomy): domain Eukaryota; kingdom Viridiplantae; phylum Streptophyta; class Magnoliopsida; order Asterales; family Asteraceae; genus Erigeron; species Erigeron breviscapus. The sequence continues at coordinate 97,439,914 of CM067170.1, read as the reverse complement.
AAACCCTTCAACATATTAAAGAAAAAACCTTACCTGTTTAGACTCCAACCTAATACCACTTTGCTATTAAGCAACGGTTAAGTACCACACTAAATATTTTACTTAAAATTTGTTACCGATATGAATATTGAGTGTGAATTTTGTTATTGAAAATGTTTTTAAATGGTGAGTACGTCATCTCTATTATTCTCAACTGCTCTTCAATGGTGAATATTTAATGTAAGAGTTAATTACACTTTTGGTCCCTATCGAGGGTCAAAAATTACCGTTTTCATCCCTACCTTTCATATATTACTGTTTTGGTCCAAAAAACTTTGCTTCGTCAACGCTTTTGGTCCAATTCTCGAAACGGACGTTAAACGCCCATCACGTGATCTGCACGTGATGGGTATTTTGGTCTTTTTCTTATCATAAGGACCAAAAATGAAGTTAACTTTAAACTTTTTCATTATTACATCATTCTAAAAATCTTTTTTTTTTAAAGATCTACATCCCATTATCATCATTTTCACCAATAAATCAAGAAAACACATCTTAAAAATCTAGTAACGATTATCATCAACAATAAATAAAAAATCATCTTTTATCAATCAATAACAATATATCTACATTATATCCAAACAAAATAATAAAAATAATAATAATAACTAGGTAACAAATTAAAATCTGAAATCAAACAATCATGTACATATAAATGGGTTCAGCTTTCACATTCAAACGAAAATCCATTTAACAAAATGAATATATATGTACTGTAACTCAAATCTATGAAAGACAAAAGTCCAATAACCACCCATTTAATTAACACCAACTTCATTTCTTCCAAACACAAAGTATGTCAAATCAAAGATCGAGTTAGTAGACATCTCCCAATAATAATAAAACAACCTCCTAAATTCATTTTTGAAAAAGCCACAACCATTGGATGAATTTGTTTTTTGAATTCTATCTCTTAGATTACCTTGCTTACATCATTTACCTTTTTTATATTTATTCCCCAAATTACTAAATACTAAAGTAGTAAATATTAAATCACATTCCCTTTCAATGAGGTTTACATTTACAATTAGATTTACATATTTTATAGATCGTTAATATTGAGTTGATAAGAAATTTTATCTTATGTATATGAAATTATTAGTTGAGATGCGGTACACCCTTTCCTTGTAGCCATTTCGTTCACTCACTCAAATATGGTCTTATTGTGATCGACATTTTGAAACTTTAGGAAACTCTGCAAATAATTTTTTAACTTTAACCTATTGTTCCATTTGTTAGAGCAGGGAATAGTAAAAAATTTGTTAGAGCAAGGAATAGTAAAAAATGAAAACTTGGATAAAATGACTTTTGGCTTGTAGATTCATGTGAGTTATATAGGGGGTTTGGATGTGTGTTTCAAGTAATAAACTCAGAATGTGGAAATAAACTAATTATGATTTGATTATGCACGGTCAAAACAATGAAATTTGGAGAAGAATCATGAAATTTGGGAAAGAACAAAAAAATTCATTAGTGACAATAATGTTATATAACCTAATTGTAAAAAAAAAAATATGGATCTTTCTTTATTGTATTATTTTTGTTTTGATTTATAAAAGCTTAGAAAAAAACGATTTATTGTTGTTAGGTTCATATCCAATTATAGATTAAATAGATGTGGGTTTGAATTAACTCAATGTTATGTAGTTTTCAAAATGCAATCTATCTTATTGTATAGTTGATTTTACAAAAAAGTTTGGATTGATTCATCATTATCCTTTATTTGTAGTTATGCACGTAATGTATTTAAATATTAAAATGTCATTAGTCATATATGTTCACCCGCGTATTACGAGGGATAATAATCTAGTATGCTAACACAAAAGCTCACATTCAACTTCAACATCATCTGCACTTCGAACATATACAAGAACACCGTCCAATTAGTAGACATATGCTAACACAAAAGCTCACATTCAACTTCAACATCAAGCACTGGTGATGGTCACCACGGAGAGAAAAAGAAAGAGGGTAGAAGACCAATTAGTCGCCGTCGAAAAGAAATCATCTTCATTTTCGTTACCACCACCACTACCCTGGGTCCGCCATATCCGACAACCACCACCCGTATCCGCCATATACGACCACCGCCACCCTATAGATCTGTGGCTTCAATGGGTTTCAAGTATTCCGTTTGTGGGTTTAGATCGGCGGTTTCAACAACATCAATAACACAAATCTCATCTTTATTCTCTAGATCCCTATATTACTTTGTTAAATAATTAGTGATATTTTTTTTCTAAGATCTTGAAATTTTTGGGGAATTTTGACTATTTTGGTAGTGATATAATATCTAGAGATGATAGAGAGTAGAAGAGATTATTGATTTGGGAATTTAAGATTTTTGATATATGAGTATATGTGTTTGATTTGTGTTTGACGAGAGCCTCTCCGGATAAGGGAAGCAAAAAGGGCGCTTCTGCCCCGTAAAAAGGGCGCTTCTGCCCCTTATCCCTTTTCTACTCCTAAACAGGCTTATGATACCGTATGGAGCCATCTTCTTCGCCCGACATGCGCAAGATCCAAGATCGCTGTCTTGAATCCCCTAGGGGTCTTTCTCCCCACGGTAGGCCCACCGTAAACCTACGCGCGCTAAGGTAGTATGGAAGCTACTCCATCTTTCCTCAACAACACCCGCCTTCTTGTACTTAGAGCTTGTTTCCTCCCTTGTGCTTTGTTTTATCTAGAAATGCTTTTTTCTTTTTGTGAGAGAAAAGAAGCCATGAAACAGGGAACAAATATACAGATTTTAAAATAAGGGAACCGATCTCAAAGCTTTCACAATATTGCCTACTCCTTCTCAGAATCGAACTGGACAAGGATGGGGAAGCTACGCCCGCGAAACATATCCCCGAAAATAACCACTTACCTTCCATGTCGGTGGACGCTGCTATAGGATGAGTACTCCCCGTAAAAGTGACATCCCTCCGTGTGTATTATTCCAGATTAAGGAAGACTACGCTTGTGCCCGACCGGACGAATAGAGTTGGCCGACTGAGGTCCCAGTCACGCATAAAATCGTATGAACCCGTGTTAAGGTATTAACACATCCGGGTTCTTTTTAATTAAGTACTTACAGAAATTGGTGCCTAGCCAGTTACTTCCCATGGGTTTGATATGGCACGGAACTTAGCCCCGCAAATAAGCGTCTAAGTACCGCCCCCCAAACAAGCGTCTCACAGAATTGATTATACTTTCTCGGACGATTAACCCCGAAAAAGTTCTTTATAGCGAATGGCCAGTCATATGGAGTTGCTAAATCGTTGAAGAGGTTCCAGACAACACTGCTACTTACTCCGAGATCACTCCAGTAATCTCGAGTATCATCTACGTCATTTTTGGTTAATAGTTTTGAGTTTCTAGTTTTAGAACAATAGATAACAGCAACAATCTCTATTCAGAGAGGCATTTTTGCTCTAGAAAGAGCTTAAAACAGTGATGACAAAGGCCGCTATTCCTTGTTAGGAATAGAGTAAGGCCTTTTACCGCTCTAAATCTAAACAGGAAAGCATTTAGCTATAGAAAGAGCTGAAACCATTCTAATTAAAGAGCTTAAATTTATCACCACTGTTCATTGTATGCACGAGACAGCCCTCCCCCTTCCAAAGCTGACTTGACGATGGTCAAACTCTGCTTTGATCCACCACCGGTATCCCATATAGAAGTAGAAGGAGAAGCTTATTCCCTGTCTTGATTCCGTATAGAGCCATAGGCCCCGTACGATTCATTTCAAGAACTAAAGAGAGCCTCTCCGGATAAGGGAAGCAAAAAGGGCGCTTCTGCCCCGCAAAAAGAGCGCTTCTGCCCCTTATCCTTTTTCTACTCCTAAACAGGCTTATGATACCGTATGGAGCCATCTTCTTCGCCCGACATGCGCAAGATCCAAGATCGCTGTCTTGAATCCCCTAGGGGTTTTTCTCCCCACGGTAGGTTTGATATGGCACGAAACTTAGCCCCGCAAATAAGCGTCTAAGTACCGCCCCCAAAACAAGCGTCTCACAGAATTGATTATACTTTCTCGGACGATTAACCCCGAAAAAGTTCTTTATAGCGAATGGCCAGTCATATGGAGTTGCTAAATCGTTGAAGAGGTTCCAGACAACACTGCTACTTACTCCGAGATCACTCCAGTAATCTCGAGTATCATCTACGTCATTTTTGGTTAATAGTTTTGAGTTTCTAGTTTTAGAACAATAGATAACAGCAACAATCTCTATTCAGAGAGGCATTTTTGCTCTAGAAAGAGCTTAAAACAGTGATGACAAAGGCCGCTATTCCTTGTTAGGAATAGAGTAAGGCCTTTTACCGCTCTAAATCTAAACAGGAAAGCATTTAGCTATAGAAAGAGCTGAAACCATTCTAATTAAAGAGCTTAAATTTATCACCACTGTTCATTGTATGCACGAGACAGCCCTCCCCCTTCCAAAGCTGACTTGACGATGGTCAAACTCTGCTTTGATCCACCACCGGTATCCCATATAGAAGTAGAAGGAGAAGCTTATTCCCTGTCTTGATTCCGTATAGAGCCATAGGCCCCGTACGATTCATTTCAAGAACTAAAGAGAGCCTCTCCGGATAAGGGAAGCAAAAAGGGCGCTTCTGCCCCGCAAAAAGAGCGCTTCTGCCCCTTATCCTTTTTCTACTCCTAAACAGGCTTATGATACCGTATGGAGCCATCTTCTTCGCCCGACATGCGCAAGATCCAAGATCGCTGTCTTGAATCCCCTAGGGGTTTTTCTCCCCACGGTAGGTTTGATATGGCACGAAACTTAGCCCCGCAAATAAGCGTCTAAGTACCGCCCCCAAAACAAGCGTCTCACAGAATTGATTATACTTTCTCGGACGATTAACCCCGAAAAAGTTCTTTATAGCGAATGGCCAGTCATATGGAGTTGCTAAATCGTTGAAGAGGTTCCAGACAACACTGCTACTTACTCCGAGATCACTCCAGTAATCTCGAGTATCATCTACGTCATTTTTGGTTTATAGTTTATAGTTTCTAGTTTTAGAACAATAGATCATGATTTTTGATCTTTGATATAGATACTTATATAGATATAGATTATAGATTATATAGATATAGATACAGATATTGAAAATGATGATAAATGTAAAAAGTTGGGATTTAATTACACCTTTGGTCCTTATGATAAGAAAAAGACCAAAATACCCATCACGTGCAGATCACGTGATGGGCGTTTAACGTCCGTTTCGAGAATTGGACCAAAAGCGTTGACGGGGCAAAGTTTTTTTGACCAAAAAGTTAATATATGAAAGTTTCATTCTTCATTGATCATTATTGCCATTTCTTCATTTGATTGTGTAATGATGGTGCCACATGCAGATTGGTATTATAGTATAATTGTACTAGCGATTGAAATCAGTCTAGAGTTCCAAGCCTTGCTAGATACAAGTTAACATTTTCCATATATTCTATGTTTAAAAGCAAAAAATGTGACTACAGTCACAATCTCATTTTCAACCTTGGAAGCACTATAACAAGCCCAGCAGTCAATTCAGTCCGATGTTGTTTGCTGTATTTCTTCTGTTAGCTGCGTTGGATGTTTTCAAGTCACAGTTTTTGGTTAAGACACTGCCAGGCTTGGATGGTGATCTTCCATTCACACTTGAAACTGGGTAAAGTCATACTTGATTTAGTTTCAATTTATGACTACTCTTCTCTGGTCTATAAGTCGAAGCATGTGATATGCTAACCTTTATGCCAACAATGTGGTTTAAGTTACATCGGGGTAGGAGAGTCTGACGCCGAGCAGTTATTTTACTACTTCATTGAGTCTGAAGGGAACCCAGAAGATGATCCTCTCATGATATGGTTAACTGGAGGCCCTGGTTGTACTTCTCTTTCTGGACTTATGTTTGAAATAGGTATTTCTTGCATTTGTATTATTTTTTACCAAAGTGGCTTTTAGTTTCTCTTTAATTTTTTTAAAACAATAGAATTTATTCATCTTTAGTCATGTGTACATCATATCTTCTTTTCTTTTTTTCTTTTTTTCTTTTTATTTTTAATCCAGGATTGTTAATAGGTCATTAGACTACATGTATCGAAGACAATCCTCACAACCTAATGTTTTTTTTTTGAGTCAGAAAATACCAGATTGCAAGCAGAAATTTTTTTAATATGTTGCTAACCTTTCATTATTAGCAATATATTGCAGCACTCAAAGCTCAAAAACAAAATTTTGTTGTTACCTACAGCAATAATGCATTTATGCTATATAAATGTAAGTCTATCTGACACTTCGATGGTTGTGTACAGGCCCGTTCACTATTAACTATGCAATCTCCACTCTGGAAGATCCGATACTTGAGTTAGTTCCTTACAGTTGGACAAAGGTGTGTAATTGTTACCCTCTTTTTTTGCTTTCGCCAATGTGCTGAGTTACTTAAATAAGGATGTAATGATTGCATGACTAATGTTTCCCATAACTTTTCTAATAAACATGTCAGGTTGTCAATATTTTTGATGTTAACATTGACTTTCTTGATGTAATAAAATCATTACTTTTAGGTGGCCAACATTATATTTCTTGATCAGCCTGCTGGGTCTGGATTCTCCTATGCAAAAACTCCTGAAAGTTACATAACGAATGATACATTATCGACGAAGCTGGCTTATAGTTTTCTGAGGAAGGTACTGTTATTTTCCTGGTGAAAGAAATTATATTTCCATTTTCCCCATAAATAAGTGACATGTACTATTCTGAGGGCAGAAACACATGTAATGCAATTACAATCCTTCAAAACAGAATTTTTGTTTATGATTTATATTGGAGTTGTCAACAATCAATTCACACAATTTATACAATGGAGCAAATTGCAATTCATCTGTGTTATAACAAACTAAGACATTTGCTAACTACTCTTGCAGTGGCTTGTGGACCATCCTAAATTTCTCAGCAATCCATTGTATGTTGGTGGTGATTCCTACAGTGGCATATTGGTGCCACTGATCGTTCAAGAAATCTATAACGGTACGCCCAAAGACTTTTAGTCCTTGGCATTGGAACTAGTTAGCAAAACAGATTTGCCCTCCAAGTTTCTTTAAACTAGATGAAGTCTTTCTTAAGAAAGACAAATTAAGATACATATGTTTCAGTTTCTTGTTTCCATCTTTTATAGGAAATGAAATTGGTGAAGAGCCACAGATGAACATCAAGGTACAAGTTTATCATTCAATCTTCTTATTTATCAGGACAGGCTATTTTATTTCTGAATTACAATGCTAATTAGAATTGCACTAGATTATGATTATGTTGATGCATTTCTACTTTTGTCGGGGTAATATTTCCTCTTTATCAGAAAAAAGAAGAAGAAGAAGGTACCACTAACCTTTTCAATGAAAACTTTTGACCCGTACCCGTTTTGACCGGTTACCCAAACCCACCCGAGCTGTCCATTTTGCCATGGCTACTTTCATGCATCACATATTCACCTTTTTTGTTTGAAACGGTCTACGTGCTAATAATTTGAAAAATCTCACTACTGATGTCCATGACGAACCCATGACCAAGAGGTTACGGGGAAGGTAATGATACCAGTGGGCCAAAGGCCAAACGGTACTTAGTCACTTATTTTTTTATTTTTTATTTATTTTTTGAACGGCATATTATTCTACTCCTACTACTACTACTACATTACACGAATTCCTGGCAGGTTTCTCGAAAAAAACCCTATCAATCCACCCCCATAAATGTGGGGAGTAGGACTCGAACTACCAATGGGCCACCAACCCCAAGACTTATCACTTATTTTGAGATATAATCATTTCCAACTTAGGGGTATGCAGTGGGTAATGCTGTAACTGATACAAGTGGAGACTATAATTCAAGAATCCCATTCGCTCATCATATGGCACTCTTATCAGATGCAATCTACCAGGTAATGAATCAATTACATTTGATTTGTCTGCTTTGAGTATTTGAACTTATATAGTCTAGCTAATATGCGCCCAGACATCATTTTATTACATCTTCCCGAGCTTCTGCTTGAACCAAAGAAAGCTGAAAGATGCTCATGAATTAAAGTATACATTTTTGCAGTCTGCTAAAGAAAATTGCGGTGGAGAGTACTTGAATGTAGATCCCAACAACAGTCTGTGCATACATGCTCTTCAAGCGGTAGATAAGGTACTAGAGCTAAATTCTGATTTGGGTCATTAGCAATAATCTCATCTTCAGCTTTTATGTTCATTTTAACAATTTCTTATTTTTGATCTGTAGTGTCTTGAACGAATTAACGGTGGCCACATTTTAGAGCCTGTTTGTGACACTTCAAATACCTTAAGATCTAATCTCTCTGGGAGGGACTTGAGAGGTCTTGACAAAACCTATTTGGATGCTTGGTCGCTACCTCAAGTTCAGTAACGATGGTGTCGAGTATTACTCTTCCCCCCCCTCCTCTCTCTCTCTCTATCTCTCTCCCTCTCTCCTTCCACATAAAAAATATTTTTTTTCTTCAGGAGATAATACAAGTATGATGGTCATACAGAAAGTTGTTATCAATCAATCACTCTTAAACGTAATGGCTTTTTATAATCTGTGACAACTCGTGTTTAATTAACATCGGGTTAGTCCTAATCTCGATCATTATTTATAATTTCGTCTAATTTAGAGATTATGACGTGGAAATTATTAGTTAATTGAACATTTGATATGGTTCAATTAGACGTATCCTTATGACGTAGACTATTAGCTATTTAGACGAATGTCGAGTCTTAAAATAACGTTAAATAAAGATTTAAATGTTATAATTGAACACAGTAATTAGACTGTCTAAACTTAAGATTTCTAAAAGTTTAGTTTATTAAATTTTATTGTCTTGTCTTAAACTAAAATGAGACGAGGGAAAATATCTTTACTTTACATTTTGACTTTTAGGTCAAACGGTATTTAATCGTAAGCATTTTACCAAATTTGGGGTATTTAAATGACTAAAAAGGAGCCACATAGGCCGGCCCCTTTTGTTTGTGGTGGGAATTAAACCAACAAACCTTTCCCTCCTTCTTTCTCTCTTTCTCTGTTTTCCTTTTTGATCAACACACACACACACCACACAAACACAAAATACACCACACATATTACCAACACTCTCAAAGATCAAGTTCTCTCAATCTCTTAGCATATCAAAATCTGATTTTTTGGGAAAAAGAAGAAATCATTTAGCAAGTATTCAAGGCATTACCATCTTCAACCTTTTAATTCAAGAACAAATTTTGGTAAGTCTAAATCATCCTTTTTACGCCTATTTATGTTTACTTACTCTTTTCTAGTCATTTCGAGCTTTTACATGGCCTAAAACAATTTAATTTGTATTTAGGGTTTAAATAGGGTTTTGGGTTTGATTTGGTCGTTTCGAAAGATTTAATGATGTTATGGATGAAATTATGGGTTGGGTTATGTGTGTTTATGGTTAGTGATGTTTAGTTTTGCTTCAAATTGAGTTACAAACTCTTACAAGTCGTTTTGGGTTGTTTCGGGTCAAGTTTGAAGGGTTTTTGGTTGGTTTTCTGCACTTAAGAACTGATCTGGGCGCAGGTGCGCCGCACCATGAACCTGGACTGGGTTCCCTGATCAGTTTGTGCGCCGCACCTCCTCCTTTGGTGCGCCGCACCATGAACCTGGACTGGTTCCCTGATCAGTTATTTGTGCGCCGCACCTCCTCTCTAGTGCGCCGCACCTGGCTTAGTGCGCCGCACCTCCTCATTAGTGCGCCGCACCTTTTCTCCAGTACAACAAAACATGAATTATTTTGAAAGGTCGTAACTTTTGACTTTCCATCCGAATTTAGTAATAAAAGACGAAATTGAGTCATGTTTACATTGAAACATTAAATCACACTTGGTCGAGGCATTCTAGGTTTTGATAGCTAAGTAGTCGTACGTAGGATACTTGTTGTCGTGAGATTTGATCCTCATTATTGGTAATGATATCATAGGTTTTGGATAACCAGGAGAATTGACTGTGGATCTTCTCGAGCTACTTTATACCTTTTAGCATTTAGATCGCTAAGGTGAGTTTATGGCGCCCTTTTCCTTTTACTTTGGGCCTGAAAAGCATGTACTGTTGTATACACTATTTATTAAATAAATGATTGTTTTTGTGTATGCCATGTGATATGGATGCTTAAATCATTTGACTTAAATTTGCCATGTTGGGCTGTCGAAAATGTGTATACGTGTCATTTATTAAATATTGAATGAAATGACGTTGAATTGCCGTGTGATGGCTGATTAAATGGTTTCTTGTGTTTGACAAACTAAAATGTTTCCCCTATTGGTTGTATTGTCGGATCTAGATATCTCGACTGTCTTGGTTACGGTCCGCACCCATTTAGAACGGAAACCTGTGCGAGGCATATTGACTGTCATATGCTGTCATCAGATCTAGATATACTGATTGACGTGATATAAGATGAGTTTGGATTTGATATACCTACTATCTTATTTTAAATTTTGATATATGACGTGTCCAGATTTAGATATACTGGCAGTCTTGTTATGAAATAAAAGAGATGAGTCAGATTTGATATACTGACTATCTTGTTATAAATTGTGATATAAGAGTTGTCAGATCTAGATATACCGACAGTCTTGTATAAAAGGTCGGATCTAGATATACCGACTGTTTTTGAAATAAAAGCATTGTTAGATGTTGTATTCTAACTGCCTGGTCTTTTATAACTATAGGTCATTGTGTGGTATCAATGACGAATAAACATTTGGTCAAACATACTGTAAACTCACCAACTATTTCGATAGTTGATCCTCTCAAATTTCATGCTTTTCAGGGAACCAACAGTAAGTATTTGGAAGCGTATATGGCATTTTGAAGCCATCTTTTGAACATTGGACGTACAATTAGCGTCAGACCTCTGAGGACTATAGTTTTATTTAGTCCTAATTGTACTTAGTTGTCCATATGTTATTATTGTAATTAGTGGGCCCGTTTCCAATTGAGGATAGTTTGTATCCGTGTATTGGGGTCCACTTCCGAACGATTATACTTGTAATAAACTTGTATTTGGATTAATGGATGTAATCTCTATTTACCTTCTGATTAGTACGCAATTACTTGTTAACCCTGTATTTCCGCTACAACGGGGTGTGACAATATGTGACTTCTAGACTTATTTGTAGGATGACAAGGATGAATATACAGCTGCTTGGGCTAACAGAAAAGATGTGCGAGAAGCTCTTCACATCCATGAGGTTTGTAGTTAACACTTAACAGCAAGTTGCAGTCATTTTCATGATAACCAATTAACCATGTATAAAACTGATCTCATAGCCAACAGGTTTTCAACAATATCGAGTGGGTGCGATGCAATAAAAGCATACAAGATTCTTCTTCTATGGAAAACCCATCTTACACATGCAATGTCCCGAGTGTTGTTGGCTATCATAGACACTTTCCTGATAAAAAAATGCCGAGCTCTTGTATATAGGTAATAGCCTCTGATAGGGCCGTCCTAATACATGTAGCATTTACAGATTTTAAGCACAGAGAATAACCATTAGCTTTTGCCTAATTTCCTTTCGTAATTTGAACAGTGGATATCATGACATGCTTGTCTCATATCTGGCTACGTTGAACTGGATTCAATCGCTAAACTTGCCAGTCATAGATGATTGAAAACCCTGGTTTGTTGATAAACAAGTAGCAGGGTTAGTTTGAGTTGTCATTTCACAACAGCCTTGACAAGATTTATGCTTAACGAGTAAAACTAGTACTAGTACGTTGACACTATAATGCTGCTATATTTTCTTGCAGATACACCATGAAATACATAAATGGTGCCGATTACAGCTTAATATATGCTACTATTAAGGTGAGAAAATCTACCCTAAAATTTTCCCATTACTACTTGACAATTCCTACGTTTGATTTTGTAAATTTTCTAATTATTTGTTATATATAAGATCACGAAAAATATAAATTGGTTTAACTTCTTTCTATGAAAAAATATGGTGTTGTCTCACGCCCAACTTGGTTAGAAAACCCCTCACATGAGTAATACATAAAAAACATGGGGACCCCATCATTTATTAATAACTAGATTGGTGCTCGCGCGGTGACGGCGGCGGTGACGGTGTGGTTATTAACGTAAAAGTAATTTCATTGCGGCCGGAGATGTGATGAATTTTTGCGGTGGGATGTGAAAGGGGGAAAGAGGGGGACGAATTGTGAGTTAGGGTTTTTGCTATGTGTTTGGGAGAGAGAGACTGAATTTTTTTAGGGTCAAGCTGTGACTTTTGAGCTAGCAGATTGGTTTACTACTGATAAGTTCCTCTTCTGCTTCTGAAGTTACCACGGTCTGTCTCTCATCAAACCTCATAGGCTAAAGAGAAAAACGGTTCAAGATTGAGTTCACAGGACCCAGGAAGTGCTCCTTAACGGGAGATTGCATTTTAGTCACAGTTTATAAAATGGAAATAAGGATGTATTAAGATGGAGGGTAATATAGACATATCAAGTTCTTAAATTTAAGAGAAGAGGGTTCAGTTTCTTTTATAAGGGAGTATAGATTATAATAATTAATTAATATGTAAGGGGTTTTTCACCCAAGTTGGGTGTGTGACAACACCATATTCACTTTTCCTATGTATATATATAGGGTAAGGTTCATGTGAGAACTATTTACATATGAACCTAGTTATTTCAAGTATAATTTCATTGGTTCATATGTAAGCAAATTTGTTTACATATATCATTCACATATGAACATTAAGTTAAAAACACAAGGTTGTCATGATTCTTTCAATTCAAATGGTTCTCACATGAACCTTTTCCTATATATATGTGTGTGTGTGTGCGTGCGTGCGTGCTTGATTATTGAAGGGAGGAGGTCACACAGCTCCAGAATACAAACCTAAAGAATGTTTGAACATGTTTATAAGGTGGCTTGCCGATGATACTTTGTAAGTGACCACCGACAGTTTGATGTTTATATCTGATGTTGTATGTGATATATAAATTCATCATATGTTTGTAATTTGTTTTAATTGCTTATGAGGTTAAAAAAAGGGGATAAATGTATTGAAATGCACCTCATGTAAGGGCCGTTAAGTTATTAAAAGTATAGCTGTTGGTCCTTAAAACGCATGTTTGGTTACATAAAAGGTTTACTATTCACATCGAAGGGCTAAAACACTATTTTCATTATTTTTCTTTCAAGTTTTCTAATAAATACCGTCTCATGCTCTGTTGCCATCTTTACCTTTGACTATGTACGAGACTGTCGAGACACATGTATAGAAGTTGGTTGAAGCAAACTCAGCCTAAGGTAGGTAACAAAGATTTAACAGAAATACGCACTAAATACTTTTCAAGCTAGGGATCTCCTCCAAATCAGTGGCATGGCAAGGAAAGAAATACATATATACCATGTGCAGTCGGTCACAAACATATATTGCTCATAGTGATTGGTGAAATGAAACCAAATTTATAAATAGAATTGCTTTTTTTGGGATATATAATAAGAGGGCTGCTAATTATAAATAGAATTGCTTTTTTTGGGATATATATATATAACTTAACAACAGAGGGCTGCTAATTAACAACGGTGATAACAAAGACATGCATATAGACCGTCTTTTGTAGTTTACTACGTATGCAGCTGGTACGTATTAATTTATTCTTTCGGTGGCATCGATCGATCGAACAGCTTACACAGCCAATATTATTGTAAGGATCCCAATAAATTTTAATGAGAAGTAAATCAACTGCTGCTTCTAAAAAATAATTAATCATGACCACCCTCCCACAATCAAACAATAATATTCCTCCTATAATTATACATCATCCTACTCTTGTCCGTAAAAAGGCATCAGCATTAGTAGTAAGGCCATGGCTACTTCTAGATTCCACTGGCCACGCTCAAATCATCGAAGCCGGAAAACACATTATCATGCGTCGCACGGGTCTGCCCCTTCGTGATCTCCGGATTCTTGACCCCGTCCTGTCATACCCATCAACGGTTCTAGGAAGAGAAAGAGCAATAGTAATAAACTTGGAACATATAAAAGCTATAATAACAGCACAACAAGTTTTTTTGTTGAATTCTAAGGATCCTTCTGTTGCTCCTTTTGTCGATGAGCTTCAGCGTCGTATTTTATGTCATCATCAGGCTATTACTGCTAGTTCTCAGGTCAGTATTTAGAATTTTTTATAGCTTGAAACTTAAAATTGTACACTAAAATGTATTTTGTTTCAACTTCAATCGGTCTATTCTCTATTGTGTATCCGATATGTTTACAAATTGATAATTTTGAAACTTTTGTAACTTGTTTAGGAGGAAATGGTGGATGGTGAGCCACGATCAAGAGAAGTTAGTTCCCCAAGAGTCGGCCCGAGTATCACAGGAAGTGATGGTCAGGAGGTAAAAGCTGATGGAAAACATTCTTTTGAGAATCGAGATGGGCCAAAACTGCTTCCATTTGAGTTCATTGCACTGGAGGCGTGCCTTGAAGCAGCTTGCGGCTCCTTGGATAATGAGGTGAGAGTTTAATTTATCTGTTTGTATTGCCTGAATCAGTTTTTATATATGCAAGTAATTTTTGTTTTTTTTTTCTTTGACATATTATTCTAATTAAGTTAGGCTAAAACATTGGAACAAGAAGCACATCCAGCACTGGATAAGTTGACCTCAAAGATTAGTACCCTTAATTTGGAACGTGTTCGCCAGATAAAAAGTCGTTTGGTTGCTATTACAGGACGTGTTCAAAAGGTTCATTGGTTCAAGCTCATAGGATTCATATTAAAATGTTGTTATTGGCATGTTTTAACTTCATATCCATCTTTAAGTTATCGGGCCTATTTTCAAGCAAATGTTGATGATGGATGAATATTGATTCAGGTTAGGGACGAGTTGGAGCAACTGCTAGATGATGACGGAGATATGGCTGAAATGTATTTGACTGACAAGCTGGAGGAACTGCTTGACAGTTCTTCGTCTTCTTTTGTTAACGAGGAAGATGCCATTGATGAAGAGATCCTTCAAACAGAAATTGACAAGAGGTTTGTGCTTTGACTAATCAGTTTCTTGTGATACTGCTGTAATTTAATCTGAAAAGAATCTATATACTCCTATTATGTTAGAGTTGCTACCGAGGGATCAACAAATGGGAATGTGAACGCAAATGAACATCTTTATCGGGCTGATACATTTGGGAGAGACAGCCGAGGGACCCGAACTAGTGCCACACGAAGTGGTCATAGCAAGCACTTTGATATTGAGGAACTTGAAATGCTCTTGGAGGCTTACTTTGTTCATATCGATGGTACTTTGAATAAGCTGTCCACAGTATGTGTTATTCATTCATGATTAAATGAACTTTATATTGGAATTGGGTTATTGAGATACCATTTAGAATATAATTATAGATTTTGTGTATGTTTTTGTGCAGCTGAGGGAGTATGTTGATGACACAGAAGATTACATTAACATAATGCTTGATGACAAGCAGAACCATCTTCTGCAGATGGGTGTTATGTTGACAACCGCGACTCTGGTTGTGAGCGCATTTGTGGTGGTTGCTGGAGTGTTTGGGATGAATATTACTATTGATATGTTTGATGATAAAACTGAGGCACAGAGGGAAGTTGGGATGCCTAAGTTTTTATGGACTGTAGGTGGTGGTGCAACGGGTAGTATCTTTTTAGAAATATGCGGGATCAGAATTATTTTCATCATCTCCCAAGTGTACGAGCCCTTAGAAGCATACGGGTCCAAGGTGGGTCCAAGATGGGCCCAAGCCCAGTAATTTAGTGTCGGTCGTTGTTTACCCTAATTAGGGTAATTCTTCTATAAATATAGGCCGAATGTATTGTTCTAAATGAATTAATGAATAAAACAGATTTTATTTTCATCAATTAACATGGTATCAGAGCCGTCAATCGGTTCATCATCTACCCAATAAACATCCGCCTAAACTCACAAACCATCGAGAAGTCACCATGGCCAAAGCCGGCGACCAAAGCTCGGGTTCCGAGTTGGAACTTCAATCATCTCTTAACAAAATCAAAACCCAAGTCACCATGGAATATTATTCCGGCGACTGGAGTAAACAACCACAACACCGAAACCGATCAAACAAAATAACCGAACTTACCAACGGAACTCCTTGCCGGTATAACAGAGAAAAAACCACCAACTCGTTTCAATCGAGTAATCAAATAGCCCCGATTTTAAACCGCCATCTGCCATCTCTTAACCACCACCAACCGCCTACCACCGTTCGCAAGGAATCCGCTCGCCAAATTATTTTGGGAGCAGCTACCAATGAAACCCAAGGCATCGTCGCCAGGTTGACTGCCGGAGATATCAACGGCGGCGGATTTGCCTTGAAAAGCTATCACCGATATGACAACAAGAAAAAGATTCAAGATGATAAATCTCATCTAACATGTGATGAGTGTGGCATGGAAAGACACATCAAGGAGCAGTGTTTCCGCCTCATCGGTTATCCGGATTGGTGGACCGATGGCACCAAGAAAGGCACCAAATCGGTCAAATCCGAAAACGGGAAATCAAATACTTCGTTCACTGACCAAAATAAAGCAAGTAGCAGTGGTGGCCGGCGATTAGAGGGTTACGGGGGCATGGCGGTGGTTGGTAAAGAGGAGAAGGGGGAAGAGTTGTTTTCGGTGGCAGAAGGAAAAAGGGAGAAAAGGGTTTTCCCTAATAAAAATGGTAGATATATAAATCCTAGTAAGTTCAATCAGGGACTTAGCCCAAAACTGATTGGAACAGCCCACTTGGCCCAAAAGAGGAGTGCAACGGCTCACATAGGCCCAACAGTGAGTAAAGTGACCCAACACCGAAATGGAGCAGCCCTCATGGCCCAGAACAATTATGGCAAGTCTAATGGGGAGTGGATATTTGATTGTGGAGCTACTGACACAATGACATATGATTTTTCAGATTTTACCGATATATCAACTCCCAGGAAAGCTTACATCAAAGCAGCAAATAAGGGAAGAATGGATGTAAAATCTGGAGGAACAGTTAAAATTTCACCGGACATTAAATTATCTAATTGTCTTTATGTTCCTTCTTTGTCACACAAACTTTTATCAATAAGTCATGTGACAAAAGAACTTAATTGCTCAGTTCTCATGCATCCAACCTTCTGTTTGTTGCAGGATATCAGGACGGGACGGATTATTGGGCGTGGCACTGAGAAAGGAGGACTGTATTATGTTGATGAGGTTACTGAAAGTGGGAATGTCATGCTTGCTCATGGAACTAGTGAAAGAGAAGCATGGTTATGGCATAGAAGATTGGGACATCCATCAGTTAGTTATTTGCATCTTTTATTTCCAAAACTTTTTCCGTTGAATAAAAAGATTGATTGTGAAACCTGCATTCTCGCAAAAAGTCATAGGCAATCTTTTAAACCTCGTAATAGTAGAGTTGAATCTTCTTTCTCATTGGTTCATTCAGATGTGTGGGGTCCTGCACCGGTTAGTGGAGGTCATAATTTCAAGTACTTTGTGATCTTTGTTGATGATTGCACCCGAATGACATGGATTTATTTTTTGAAAAATAAAGATGAAGTTTATGATAGATTTACTGTGTTCTATAACATGGTCCAAACTCAATTTCAAAAATCTATCAAAGTCATAAGAACAGATAATGGTGGGGAGTATGTGAATTCACAAATGAACCTGTTTTTTCAATCCAAAGGTATAATCCATCAAACCACTTGTCCTCACACCCCCGAACAAAATGGTGTGGCTGAAAGGAAAAATAGAATTCTTTTAGAAATGACTAGGGCACTTATTATTGAGTCCTTAGTTCCTAAAAGTTTTTGGCCCGAAGCTTTAGCTACTGCTACTTACTTGATCAACCGTCTCCCTACAAAGATTCTCGATATGAAAACCCCTTTGAAAGTCCTCTCTGAGTTTCATAAACTCCCATCAATTCTTACTTTGCCCACTAGAGTATTTGGATGTACGGTTTTTGTTCATATTCCAAAATCATATCGGAATAAACTCGAACCGTGTGCTGAAAAATGTGTATTTGTGGGATATGGGGTTAATCAAAAGGGGTATAGATGTTATAATCCTAAAACTCATCGTATGTTTACTACGATGAGTTGTGATTTTTTGGAGACCAAGTACTTTTACTCTCAGGAACTCAGTGGTCAGGGGGAGGAACAAAGTGACACACTGAGTTGGCTTCAATATTCATCAGAAGTTCAGTCCACTACCTCATCCGAAGATCAGACTCCAGATAAAGATTTACAGTCCTCCTCTCAAAGTGACAACCCAAATCCAGACCTGATATCCGAGGTATGTAGTTCTGAGCCAAGCCATACTTTGAATAATATGGGTATTCCAGTTAATGAAGTACAGGAGAATGTTAATGGAGATTCAGAAAATATAGAAGAAGTAACCCCTCCTGAAAGTGCTCCAGAAAGTGCTCCAGAAAGATATGTTCTTCCACCAAGGTCTACCAGAGGAATTCCTGCAAAGCGATATTCTCCAGAAAAGAGTTCTCGGTCTACTAAGTATCCGGTAGACAATACATTGTTCCTTCGTCATAGAGGGAATCTAGTAACATGTCTAATAATTTATGTTGATGACATGATTATCACAGGAAATGATGAAAAGGAGATGGATCAACTAAAAACAGCTTTGTTTGCAGAATTTGAAATGAAAGATTTGGGAGATCTAAAGTATTTTCTTGGAATAGAAGTTTCAAGATCTGAACGTGGAATTTTTATTTGTCAGAAGAAGTATATATTGGATCTTTTAGCTGAAACAGGAATGATTGATTGCAAGCCTGCAGACACACCTATGGTCATCAATCAGAAGTTGTTTATAAAGACAGATGCTAGAGCCACTGATAAAAATAAATATCAAAGGTTGGTAGGGAAACTTATTTATTTGGCTCATACTCGTCCAGACATAGCATATGCTGTTGGAGTAGTTAGTCAGTTCATGCACCAACCTCAGGAAGATCATATGGATGCGGCTCTTCGAATTATCAGGTATCTTAAAGGGACTTCAGGTCATGGGGTGTTGTTTAAAGCTAATGGTCACCTTAAGATTCAGATATATACAGATGCAGATTGGGCAGGAGATAAAGGTAATCGAAGGTCCACTTCAGGGTATTTCTCATTGATAGGTGGTAACTTGGTTACATGGAAAAGTAAAAAACAGAAAGTTGTCTCCTTGTCTAGTGCTGAAGCCGAGTTTAGGGGTATAGCTAGAGGACTAGCAGAAGCCTTGTGGTTGAAGAAGCTGGTGTCTGAAATAGGTTTTACTCCTAAAGAAAGCATTCGAATCATGAGTGATAATGAAGCTGCTATCCAGATATCAGAGAATCCAGTTCAACATGATAGAACCAAACATGTGGAAGTGGATCGTCATTTTATAAAAGAAAAATTGGAGAGTGGGATCATCAAGTTACCTTTTGTTAAGTCTGAAGAACAGCTTGCTGATATTCTAACCAAGGCCGTGGGAACATCTATGTTTCATAAGTGTCTAAGCAAGTTGAATTTCGGGAATCCCGATATTCAACTTGAGGGGGAGTGTTAGAAATATGCGGGATCAGAATTATTTTCATCATCTCCCAAGTGTACGAGCCCTTAGAAGCATACGGGTCCAAGGTGGGTCCAAGATGGGCCCAAGCCCAGTAATTTAGTGTCGGTCGTTGTTTACCCTAATTAGGGTAATTCTTCTATAAATATAGGCCGAATGTATTGTTCTAAATATCAATGAATAAAACAGATTTTATTTTCATCAATTAAACGGGTAGTATCTTTTTATACTGCATCGCCATTTTCTGGTGCAAAAGCAAACGGCTTTTGGAGTAAGCGTCTCCAAAGTCTCAAAGAACAACTATATATATCAGTGTATGTATATGCTATAAAACCACCACCAAGGTGGCCTAATGGTCAAGGGCCTTGATATCCCCCCTGGAGGTTTTCAGTTAGAACATCCCTAGGTAAACATCTTGCGAGTATACCTTGATTAAGACGCATACATGTAAGTGAAAAATGCAGCATTCATCTCGCTAGTCATATATAATCTGCTCCAATGATTTGTGTTAAAGAATTGCTTAACAAGATCAATTTACCTGATTGTTAATTCAATATAAGGGTCATGTTCCAAGTTTATGTATGCACATCACTTTATATAGTTCATTCATAGCAAGTATGTGAACTTGCTTATGGGAATGTCTTTTTATGGGGTGCTATCATTTATTCATATAGTCTTAAAGGCCTTCTCCAACCCAATCTTCAATTTGACATCTTGGCCAAGTCAGCAAACTGGTCCAAACACATCGAATTCATTTTTCACAACCCAACAAATTGTAACACAACTTAATCATATTATATCATTATCCATATTAAATTAAAAAACATTATATTAACATATATGCTAAAAAAACTCCAGTTTTTCGCAGCGTCTTTATTGTGTTTGGGAACAAACTTAACCAACATATCGACCGGTACATTGGTATTAATAAAAATTATTTGGTTTAAACTTCGATATACCAATCACAATGCTTAATTTTTTTAATTGAACAACCAAAACTTAATTTACTTGATAGTAGACTTTCAAACTTTAGATTTTTTACAATTTATTAAATTTAATTTAATGATCAATATTAGATTGTATTATTCAAGTATTTCAGTTTGTATAATTTAAATTTTACCTATACAATTATTCAATTGGTATAAAACAAATTTAACAAATTGCAGAATTTTTAGATACAAAAGTTTAATTTTAAATAAATTAACCTTAAATTAAATCGAAGTTGTAGAAAATTTTCCGATATAAAAACATAATTTTAAGTAAATTGGCTTATAATAATGGGCATCTTGCCTTTTTACTTGATTCGTTACCAAAATACATATATTTTATTTTACCTAAAAATAAACATGTGACACCAAAATCTATCAATAAAAAAAAAAAGACAATGAGAGTCACTCATCCACCGGTGGCCGTCGCGTTCGCCGTCACACCGGAAGACACCGCCGCACATTTAAACATCCCAGGACCAGGCGGCCTCCGTAAAAAGGCAACAGGAGTAAGACCATGGCTACTTCTAGATTCCACAGGCCAAGCTCAAATCATCGAAGCTGGAAAACACGCTATCATGCGTCGAACGGGTCTACCCGCGCGCGATCTCCGGATACTTGACCCGATCTTATCGTATCCGTCAACAGTGTTAGGTAGAGAAAGAGCAATAGTTATAAATTTGGAACATATAAAAGCTATAATTACAGCACAAGAAGTTTTGTTGTTGAATTCTAAAGATCCTTCTGTTACTCCTTTTGTCGATGAGCTTCAGCGCCGAATTTTGCGTCATCATCACGCCACTACTGCTACTTCTCAGGTTTATTCTCGATATTATTATATATGTATATTTATATATCTATATATGTATTTTGATTTGTTAATTAGATTTTGATTGTGCCCTAATTTAATTGTGAATTTATTGCAGTATGTGTATTAAACATTAAATTATTGTTATTGTATGTATATGACGCTTTATAATCTGTAAAACTGATGACGTGGCGCATCAAATATAGTTTTCACTAGGTTTTGAAACAAACAAATGATATGCTGTTCGATTTAGTTTTACTTCTTGATGCGTATGCCGAATCCGGTATTCGATTCAATCTCTGAATTTGTCGTTTAATGCACGTATCGATGATGGTTTGCTGATGTATGGTTGAATTATAGTGTCGTTAGTGTGAAATCACTTATCGAAAGATTGTGGCTAATATGCATGTTCTGCTGAGTTGCTGATGTTATATAACTTGTTTAGGAGGAAATGGTAGATGGTGATACTGACTGGACACATTTGTATGATTTGGGTGAGCCACGGTCAAGAGAAGTTAGTCCTCCAAGAGTAGCTGCCAATATACCAGAGAGTGGTGGTCAGGAAGTTAAAGCTGATGGAAAACATTCTTTTGACAAGAGAGATGGACCAAAACTTCTTCCGTTTGAGTTCATTGCACTGGAGGCGTGCCTTGAGGCAGCTTGCAGTTCCTTGGATAATGAAGTAAGTGAGAGGTTTTTCGGCTATCTTCTTGTTCTATCTAAACTAATTTATATGTTTCATTTGATGTTCTTTGGGAGTTTACTTTATTGTCGTATTATTCTAATTTAGGCAAGGACATTGGAGCAAGAAGCACATCCAGCACTGGATAAGCTGACCTCAAAGATTAGTACTCTTAATTTGGAACGTGTCCGTCAAATTAAAAGTCGGCTGGTTGCTATCACTGGACGTGTGCAAAAGGTTTGTGGGTTCAGGTCAAAATGGCGTCTTTGCATATTTGGTTTCATATTGGTCTCTATAGAATCAGATTATTTCTAGAGAAGTGCTTATGATAGATCCATGCTAATTCAGGTTAGGGATGAATTAGAACAATTGCTGGATGATGACGGTGATATGGCTGAAATGTATTTGACTGACAAACTGGAGCAACAACTTGAAAATTCTTCTTCGTCTTCTTTTGTTAACGAAGAAGATGCCATGGATGAAGAGATTCTCCAAACAGAATTTGAGGACAGGTTTGTGTACTGATTAAATATTTGCTTGTTATGCTGCTATAATTAATTCCGAGATATCGATGGCTTTTTTTATTGATTATATTAGAGTTCCTGCTGAGGGCTTAATTGATGGGAATGAGGATGTAAATGAACATCCTTATCGAGCTAATACACTTGGGAGAGACAGCCGTGGGACCCGAACTAGTACAACACGGAGCGGCAATAGCAAGCACCTAGATATTGAGGAACTTGAAATGCTTTTGGAGGCTTACTTTGTTCAGATTGATGGTACTCTGAATAAACTATCCACGGTACGTATGATTCACAAATGACGATTTTAGTTTTTGTGGAATAAACTTTATATCATTTGTGAAGGAAGGTGTGTCTGAATATCCATTCAGATTATGATTGTAGTTTTTGTGTGTAGTTGAGGGAGTATGTGGATGACACAGAAGATTACATTAACATTATGCTCGATGACAAGCAGAATCATCTTTTGCAAATGGGTGTTATGTTAACAACTGCAACTCTGGTGGTGAGTGCATTTGTGGTGGTTGCTGGAGTGTTTGGAATGAACATTACTATTGAATTATTTGCCAGTGACACTCAGGCTCAGAAGGATGCTGGTATGCCGAAATTTCTATGGACTGTGGGTGGTGGTACAATTGGCAGCATCATCTTATATGTTATTGCCATTTTTTGGTGCAAAAGCAAACGGCTTCTGGAGTAAATGTCTCCATAGTCTAAATAAATAGTATAGCTAGGGGAATGCATATGTATATGGTCACTCATAAGAAGATTGTTTATTGGATGCTAGTATAAAAGTTGTCTTTTAGTCTGCCTATGAAGCTTTTAACCATTGAAAACTCATCTCTGTGTTTGGTCAGTACATGATCTTAGAAGCCCTCCTTAGTTTTGAGTGTGAAACGCCCAAGTGTATTTTGATTTGGAGTTTTTTTATGATGCAGGAGCTTACCTTAGACCAGTTTAACTGGTTATGGTTTCAACTACTCAAAGACCTGAAATACCTTCTTTTCTTGAGAACATTATGGAAACCTACTCTCTATTTGCAGCATGTGGGTTCTTTCTCCTAGAAGACGCCAACTTGCTTATTGTCATACTTACGTGTATGAAATATAGGTCTAGAACTCATACCGGTCCGCACTAATATATAAAGGTTGATTGTGGCAAAAGGTTAAACGAGTTCTAAAGCTATTTGAGTAAAAGATCGCTGTTGGGAGATATAGAATGGGCTTAAGACAGTTCAGTATGCTGTGTTCTGAGGGTAAATGAGCTCGAGTAGGTCAAAGGGATTTAGAATTTTGAGGGTAAATGAGTGTGAGCTTAGACAGTCCCATTTAAATATAGCACGATTATATGCCTAAAGGTGGGTTGGTTAGGTTTTACCTTCAGTTCAAGTCTTGGCAAAGGAGTTATCATCTTCAAGGGGTTTAGTTAAGGAAATCTGCTCGACGAGGGGCTTTCTATCGCAAACCTGGTTAAGACTTGTTGACATTGGCTAGTAATTCATACCTTTAAATAAAACATTATATGCCTACAATTTTTGCTACTCAAGAACCATTTTTCGTATATAAATTTACACTCTTTTTACAATGAAACAAAAGTAATGACATAACTAGTTTGACATATTGATACAGATTCTCCTTCAAAAGATATACAAAGCATATTTCTCTAACTTGCTATCCACTATTATTTGGCAATTATGGGCTCAACCGCATCTCTTTTCATAACCATATGTGCAAAACATGCAGTTCTTACAAAGATATAAACAAATTTTAAACTTTAAAGATTGGACATAACTGGTTTTGTTGCGATTGAGTGGCAGAAACAGAGGTGTCGAAAAGCCCATATTGATCTTGCAATCTTGATTTACTCTTGATATGATCCTTTGAATAATCTACAATAACGTTATCACCCTTCATTATATCTTGGTTATCTCCCACCTGTGATCAGTATGATAATAATGTAAGGCAAACAGTTTGTGTATGAAAAGGAGTAGTAATAGTACATGAAGATACAATGAAAGAAAGCGGAATACATGAGAGAAGGAAGAGCTAGAGGTGTCATCAATATAACAAGGCAAATCTTGAATCTTTTTTGCATCTTTTACAATCTTTTCTTTTTTGTATTCATTAAAAGCACAAGTATTATTACATTCTTGTTCTTGGTGTTGAACATGTGGTGGACCTGAAGATGCATCTGAAACCATTGACAAATCATCATCTTCTTCTTCTTCTTCATCATAATCAACAACATTTTTGGATTTCTCCAAGTAGAAAGTCCAACCAGATTCACACCCACTGCTACATTGTGAACCAAAATCTTGGTCCATATTTTGCAAGTTTTGTTAGAAAAGATTTGAAGTTTCCAAATGGGGTTTTCTTGTTTTGTGATGTTGTTTGAAGATATGAGTGAGGAATAAGGTAATGTATGAGCGTTAGGGGGAATACAATTAAAAGAGCCAAAATTCTAGACTGCTTTTGTCTTAATGTATGGCAATTGGGGGGCTAAATATGATGGTGAACCAGTAAGTGCCATTTGGCACCCTACAAGGATGGCCATGTGGCATCATTATAATCTCTTAACATGTCAATAAACGGTAATCACATGTTTGATCCTTATCAAATGTTAACATAAGTTCTGACTTTAACTATGTGATCATCTTTATGACCATCATACTACTAGCCAAAAGGATTCTTCTGTAAAGTGCTTCATCCTTGAAGATTTTATTAATTTTTTGTTACAAGCTATGATTTTCGTGGTGTATTTAACTTTAAAACGTATAACGATATTAGAAAATTGTGAGATATAAATTTTCCCAATATTCATTTCTTACGAATATGCTACTGTACTACTTTTATCGCATTCATCATCATATATATTATGGAAAGAGGTTCACCACCATATATGTTACATCTGTATGTGAGCCAATTATTTAGAGTTAACGTGTTGTGTAAAAACAGAATAACTAATATATGTACACAGATAATGAGTTTGGCTAATTCGGATATTCAAAATATATATATTATATTATGTTAATATGCATTTGATAAAATTGATTTTACTTGAAAACTTTAATACTAACTAAATCAATATGATTTTTATATTCAGCAAGCAAAATAAAGGGTTTAGTATCTAGGAGTGAAAGAAACTTTTATACTTTCACTATTGTATGAATGTAACTTACATTTGGTGCATTGGAGGAAGAAACTTTTTAAAATTGTTCAAATAATGTAAAATTGTATACGTGGCAAAACATGTGAGCTGTCACGTGTAAGTTTCTGATTGGTGCATATAAAAATGTTACATTATTTGAACAGTTTTACAAAGTTTCTTCCTACAATGCACCAAATGTAAGTTACATTCATACAATAAGAAATGTGTAAAAGTTCCTTACGCTTTCAGATACTAAACCCAAATATATAATATGCTCCATTTATCTAAGTATCAAAATTATTACACATTTAGATTAGTGGACGAGTTGTAATTTTAAGGGTGTGTGAGGTGTTTAAGGCTTAGTGGTATAAATAGTGGGTCCTAGACTAGTCCTGACATTGTGACTGTCTTGGGGGATTAGTCCTTGATTAGTCTTTTGCTGACTAGTCTTTCTGATGATGAGTCTAGGCGCTAGACAAATGAAGAGTATATGTAGATAGATATATAGTTATTATTGAACATATATATATGGATAGATATAGATAGATAGTACGGCGGGGGTGTGAAGTGATGTTGAAATTTGGCATGGAAAAGGCACAAGGGAATCACATGGTGCAGAGTTTGGCACTGTCTGTTTAATTACACATTCTGACATTAATTCACTTGTTATCAAACATGTGTACACCTTGCACGATCCGACATATCCCAAACCAAGTGCCATGGCTAGCTTGGGTTAAGTTATAATGTGTTAAGCACCACAACATTTTGTACGAGTCTTCTTGGAACTAAAATATATAAAATTGCATTTGGTTTTACTACTACATAGTATGAGGGGTGTGTAAGGAACATTAACTGTCATCGATGATTCAAGTCAACTTTAAGTTAAGTGAACCAACTGAAAATAAAACGAAGTCGGCTTCAAACATTATAGTACGTTGATAGGCTAGCTAAGTTCGGTTAATTTGTTGGGAAATTTGTGTATTTGGATACAATTTTGATTACCAGATATCACTATAAGTCGTGTGATCATTTCAAAATAAATAAAAGGAATCGATTAAACTAATTATAAGATGAGTATAACGTTTCAGTAGTTCCACTAGTTATAAGATGAGAATGTCACATCATTTCAATTCTAGGTCAATTAAACTAATTATGTTTAAATGGAATCGATTCTAAGTGATTATAAATGTATTTCAAGGAGGTGTGATATACATACAAATTAATTACTAAAATTATACACAAAAGGTACAAGCCATATTATGCATGATGTATAAGGATGTAAAAGTAGATGATATAAGTAATTTTGTGTATAGAGAAAAAGTTTTGTGCACATATCAGTCCCCTTTCGATAAGTTATCGATGTATGAAGAGTTGAAACTTTAAAATAATATCATAACTTCACAGTTTTTAGATATATGTAATGTGGGGTGAGTTATTTTAGGACCAATCTTAAATTAGGATCATTAGGACCAAATCTCAACCATTCATTTTTTACTCTCTCCTCAAATCCCAAATTCCGTTTTCCAGAATCCGGCGACATTTCCGGTGGATACGGTACTGGCGTTGTCCTTATCCGTTCTAAAGGGGTTGTCACCGGACGCATATGGGAATCGTATGGATTTGATGGGCGGCGATCAAAGAGATGGTGGTGGTTTGATACGGTACGGGCGTAGCCCTTGCTACCGGCTCCGGCGCCGTGGCTGGGGTGGTCGGAGATGATGGTGGTGGCGGTGGTTGTCTCGCCGGAGAAGAAGAAAGAGGAGGAGGTGGTGGCCGGAGAGGAAGAGGAGGGAGGAGAGAAAAAAAAATAATTGGTTGAGATTTGAGGAAAGAGAGAAAAATGAATGATTGAGATTTGGTTCTAATGGTCTCAATTTAAGATTGGTCCTAATTTAACTTTCCCCTATGTAATGTATGTCAAATTAGTTGCATACTTGCATGTAGTCATCATTCATCAACCTGTCCTCTGGTAGTGCCTCAATGTGGACTCGAAAGTTTCATACTTGCATATAGTCAATGCTCATTTTTTGTAAAGTGGACAATGAGTGGTGTCAAAGTGGTTATGACTTGTGAGAACACAAAGCAAGAAAAAAAAATGGTTGCTATCCTTTACTTTTGAAAGGAATGAATAGTTAAAAGAAGTTTAATGTAATGTGAAAAAACGTGACATTGAGAAAAACTTTGTTATTCATTTTATTTGTATTAACTAAATGTGGTTTTTGTTATTGACATATACATTTAAAACGAAAAACTCTTGACATTTATTTCAAAATCTACAAAACAACGTTTTTTTGACAACTTCAATTTTGTTGGTAACTTAATTTGAGTTTTAGCATTTAATTAAGCTCTGAAGTAAAACCCAACAACAAAAGATTGGATTTAAAATTTATCATTGGTCTCCTAACATAGCTCAGAAATAACATAGTTGCTATAATTACAAACTCACTTGCTTGAATTTGAATCTATATAAGAATGCGCATCACTCACCATTATATTTTATGCATTTGGGCCAAATGATACTTACCTATAAAAAAAATTTATATAGATATGGGCCTTGGCAAAATGAGTGCGAGCCTTTATTATGGGTCGCGTATCTATCCAGCTTATATTTAACTTGTCTCAAAACATGAAAACGTTAAGAGCCGTTTGGACTTGATCCAAATGCGTGACATATATTGCATAGATTTTTTTTTATTTTATTTTTTAAAAAAAGACTCGCTAGTATATCCGGTCATCTTCACACCAATAGGAGGAAACCAACGAGTCACTGTTTCACTGGCTCACCCAATCATCTCCGCATCAACATGCAAAAATCACCATAGATGATGAAAAATCCCCTGACCAACGTAAAAAACCCCATTAATTTTTTTATTTGAAACTTAAACCATGACCTCCCTGTATGGTTTACCCTTTAGTCTGATTCATTATGTAAGGTAATCAACACAAATAAAATATAATCATACCACCAGTTTTCCAACTCCCCCATTGCCCGTATATATTATTCATTAACGGTATTCGGTAACTTTAATGGTGATTGTTTATTTTAATTTAGTAGTGCAGAAATATCATGATTTGTTACATTCATTTGATTGTTCGCAAATACGGAAGGTCCTGCATATATTGTTTTAACTAGACCCGTGCTAGAGATCCCCTTGCAGGATAGATCCCAATTAAAATTTTCTAATGAGAAACCTGTATCACCGAAAGATCTAGAAAAGAAAACTCACTCAGGGCCACTCTAGAAGTGTAAATTAAATACCATTGACCATCTTCGAGAATGCTTAGAGTTGGACTCGAATCTGAGACCTTTTGTGATTAAGAGTATTTATGTTGTCCGATTTTTCTATTTTATAATTACGACTATTTATGTTGTCGTTACATCGTTCGGATATATATATTAAGGGACTAATCACTAGCGCATCAATGTACTAATCCATTTGTACACGGTTGCGTCATAAACTTTTTTATTGAACATGTTGCTTATTGAACTTTTCAAAATTTGTACACGGTTAAAAACATAAACTTTTTTATTGCATTGGTTACTCATCGAACTTTCAATATTGTTCAGATAACTTTCAAAAATTTGATACATGTTTTGAATATATATGATATTTGGGGTTTGACAAAGATATACATGAAATTGTTCTTAAAATATCATAGGTTCTGTCTAATAGTCTCGTATACGTTGTTTTTAATTTGTATAAAAAGTTGTATTCTTTGTTAGTAAATTTAAATGTAGACCTTTTAATATGTAAATTACCTTTTGCATGTATATTATTGATAGTTTTACGATTGTTATTGTGAAACTGAAATGTCATTTCTGACTCGTTAAACTTGAAATATGTTGTGGATAAAAAACAAATAACTAGTGTTTCTTTTGGATGTGGACATGCGGTGACAAAAGTTAGATGAAAATCATGCCTATATCGCCATCTGGCAAATCTTTAGACATTGTTCATGTCATATTAATAATTTGGCACCATTGGTAGTGGATTGGAAAATGAAAGGAAATTTTGAAGACCAGGATTAATTTAGTGGTTTTTGAGAGATAAGTAAGAGGATATTTTAAAGGCGTCAGGGGTTGTGTTTTTGTTAGCTAGACGGCCTAAGCTACTTTGTTTGATAGGTTGATTAGCACTCATTATATTTTTGGGCCCTCTTGTTAGTTTTCTTTTTGAACGTTCGAATGGTCAGAGCTTGTTCGTCACACTTATCAACACCTACGTCTTTCGGGTAAGATGTCATTCGAATTTTCAAGGAACCACAGAGGGAGAAAAACCTCTTATTAATCCGTCAAACGGCACAACGATTAATAGAAGTAAACTTTGTACTCCCAGAACTCAAACCTGGGTGTCCCATACCCAATACCCCCATGAAAAGACTGGGATACCACTGAAATTTTGCCTCAACGATTACTTAATGTTCAAACTATGTTACATTGAATTTTACTATATTTTATGGAGTTGTAAACGACTAATTATAATGAAATTAAAGAATTATATTATAATGTCAATTATTTTAGAGGGTACTGTGACTTTGCAACCCACATGTACCACAACAACAATAACAAGACTCAATCTCTGCATGTAGGGTATGGGAGAATTGAGACATAGACAGTTTTGTCTTTATCTAGTGGTAGAGAGACTTCTTCCATAAGGACCTCCGACTAAAAGAGGAAAAAGTAGGGGGTAAAGAGTTTAGTAACCATACATGTCGTCCAAATATCACCATTTTCAACATCTTTTATCTATGTTTGCTAAACAATAATATTATAAAAATTTAACATGTCAGTAAAATATATGATATATAAAAATTTTCAGTAGGTAGTATTTACAATTAACTTTATACCGTCATTTTATAAATGATATAACTAACATAAATGTCTAACATGTTAATAATTTTGATACAAAACATTTCTTAGAATAATAATATCTTCAAATCTCAACATATCTTAGTTATAACTATTAATTATATTAAAATTGTAATAAAAATTAATATGGTTAAATTACACGGGAAATAATTTAGTTAATATAAAAGCTAAAATATTCCTTATCCTAATCTATATACTAAAATGATTATTATATCTTTTTTTTTTTTATATATTCTAGCTTTTATTACGGAGCAATTATTACATGATATAAAGAAAAAATACAATTAGATTACTTACCATCTATTAAAAAAATACTAATTCAAAAAAAAAATGATTAATCAACCTAACTCATATGCCTAAAAATCAACCTAAACTTAAAAATTTGACACGTGAATTCCCAAAATCTTTTCTAATCTTATTCCTATTTTTTCACATGTCATCATCTTATGATTAAGTTGATTTTTAGCATGTAAATTAGGTTGATTTATCATTATCATTAAACCATCAACAACAACAACAACAAGGGTACCCAATCCCGGCATAAGCCGGGCTATGGGGAAGGTATGATGTAGACAGACCTTACCTCTACTCAAAGGTAGAGAGGCTGCTTCCAGATCCACCGAGGTGGAAGGGACCTCCGGCCCAGTGTGCAAAAATACCCGACGGCCGGCGAAGCCAAACCGAATAGGGGGAACTCTCGATCTCCAACTCTTAATCTCAACCTCTCAATCTCTATCTCTTTCTCAGCCTCAAATCTCAGATCTAGATTTGGATCTAGAAGAGATAAGGAGCCGTTGGAGAAGAGAGAGAGAGAGAGAGCAGAACAGAGCATAAATAAGTGATTTATCACTATGCATTAAAAAAGACACATATATCGTGTAAAGATTATGTTATATGTCGTTTTAATTAAGAATTATACAACCTTGTTTAATATTGGTAGAAGAAAAAATTTTTCTCAATCAAACAAAATGGAGGGGGGCCCTAAAACTGTAGCCAATTTCTTTGGACGCTTGCTGCCTTGGAGGTAAAAAATCTTGAAGATCAAGAGAAATTTGGGGAATGACTTTTTAAACTTTATAGTTCACACTAGCACTCTAGCACTCTAGCACTCTAGCAGCACTAAAAAACACTACCCACTTGGCCATCAAAGTCTATTGGGAAATAATGGAATATAAAAATAAAAAAAAGGTAATGGAGGGAACCTTAGCCCGGTACCACAATTGGATACCTACCGACTCATCTCGTATGAGTCATATGATGCCGGTACAATACCTCCATCCTAATCCCACATGATCTGGGCACCCGAAGGATCGAACCCGCGTATTTAAACTTCACATGTGGGTCTAGGCTTCATTGGTAACGGGTACCTTTAAGGAATTATATTTTTGTGCTAAGCGGGGATCGAACCTGAGACCTTAAAGTCATCAAGTGAGTGCCTTACCACTAGGCTAACTTCTTGTTGGTAAATAATGGAATATAAGCATGTCATAGAACTGTTTTCTTCACTCCACTTTATTAGAAAAAATTTAGAACATTCTCAATGCTCAATTTTTTCTAAGACAATTTATAAAGATAATGATCTTTTACATAAACTTTTTTTTTTGCCATATACAAACATATATGCATCATGTAATTGTATTATACAACTATCTCTTATTTCAATAACTTTTTTTAAGAACCATGATAACTCTTAAATTATGTATTGGATTACATGTTTTTAATATTTATTCATATGTGAAATGTAGATATATATATATATTTTAAGATAATGAAATTGTATTAAAACGATAAGTGTCCTTTAAGTTATATTTATTAAAAATAGTTTTAATTAATGAATTTCTTATTTTGTTACGATAAACAAAACATAAGAAATATCATCACCAATAGAAACCGTGTGTTATCGATTTTCACTATGTGGTATATTTGTTGTAAGCCTCATACAAGTCCTGAAATGAAACATACCCGAACCCTTAATAAAATCGTATCTACAATCTAACTATGCTAAAGATACATATATGAGTCTAAACCCAATATTAAACATTCCTTATGATATTTTCAAATTTTTATTTATAATTTGTAGTCGCATATATGACTTTATTAATTTTAGAAAATATATGATTTCATTAGTTCAATCATTACTCTATCGTATATATAAAAACTGAATGTATGTATAGTTGATTCGTATATCGTACGGGTATTAGTAGTAGTATATGTATATGGAATTGTATAAGTCATTATATGTAATACACATAGTAGATTTTATAAGTTAGGGGGATACATCTC
Organism: Erigeron breviscapus; assembly: GCA_034093135.1. NCBI lineage: Eukaryota > Viridiplantae > Streptophyta > Magnoliopsida > Asterales > Asteraceae > Erigeron > Erigeron breviscapus. The sequence goes on along the minus strand of CM067170.1, from coordinate 97,407,007 downwards.
TTTTATCAAAATAAATTATACTTATCCTTTTAATTATTAGAAAAATGTTAAATGCAGCTCTTAGGGCGGTATTTTGACGTGCCTAAATTTTTTTACCTTTCATATCAAAAGTCCATTTCATGAATTTTGTGATAAATATACAACTATCCAATTATCTTAACTATAGCTCTAAAGATTACGTTCAATAAAAATTTTAATTATTATGTGAAAAATATGACAGGCATTGTTTTAGCTAAACCAATTACATAAAATTAGCCAAAAGTAGAAAGTCTTACATAATCGAAGTAACATGCTTTATCATCATATCTTTGTTTCCTCTTAGATTCTTCGCCCCACCAAATCATTGCAAAGACTATTTCGGTGAATTGATACCGACATCGCTAGTATACAAATATTAATTAATATCATATAGTTGATTGCATATATTATTATTAGGGAAATGATTAACCTTCTAACTAAATAGCCTAAAAATCCTCCTAACTATGAGATGATGACATGTGGAAAAATCAGGGGGCAAAATTAGGAAAGAGAATTAGTTAATACCACATGTCACTTTCTTATAGTTTAGAGGATTTTTAGGCTAATTTTTAGAAGGATTTATCATTTTCCTTATTATTATTATATTATTTTTATTATTATTGTTATTTTTTAATAATAATTTCGTTCAATATAAAATAGTTTTTACACGAAGTTGGATGAGAGCCTAGATACAAGTTGTGCTCCCACTCCTTTTTGGATACAAAAACATACTCTATGAAAGATAAAAGTATCACTCCTAGTATTATTTGAATGACTACTAGAAATAGACTTAATACGTGAAAGTGTGTCCAAAGTCGCCTTACCAAATTCCCCAAAAGTAGAGAAAGCGAATGGTATGAACTTGTATCCGTTGTCCTCACATTTAAATGCATACTTCCTCTTTTTCTTCTCCACGACATTGTGTAGGGTTATCCCGGGTGCAAAGGAAGTCGTTCCCATACCAGCAAAGGGAGAAATACATGTGACATCCAAACATGAATCTTTACTTTGTATCCAATTGAATAGTAACAAATCTGCGGGGCGTAGATCTTTCCCATCTTCTGAAAGAAAGCCCATTGGAGCCTCTTTGCGAACCATAATACCCGCCTTAGAACATATATCAACAAGAATATCACGAACCAAATTATGCCTGAACTTTACACCCACTTCACTAGAACAGTGGACCGCATGATCTCCCCATTGATCCATTCGATGCACAATGCAACTGGGACAGATGCTTCCTTCAGTGAACATTGGTATTGAAAGCCTATAGCTCAGAACACAACGAAATTGACAATGGTTCATCCTTTGCCCCAAGCCGTCAATAGGGACGATGAATAGAAAATCCCGAACGTGTGGGGCACGCATGTTGCTAAGAATAGCAACCTGGCGGGGACTTAAATAATACTTAGAAACAAGGTCTTTGTCAATGACACCAAAGTAACACTTTGCCAATGTATTCATCATTTGGGGGGCACAAGTGCATGTAGTGGCAGATATCATGTCACCATTGCATCTAGATTTAAAAGCATCAAAAGCATGCTGGAAAAAAAAACAAGTGAGTCAATACCAGTCTTTATCAATACCTTAGCTTGCAAGGCGCTCGTTGGCAAACGAGAAGCGAGGAAAGCATAGTGTATAACGTCCCCCGCTGAAAGGATGTCAAGACCACCCAACTTGATTGGGAGAGTGGCAAGCCGCCATTGCCAATCACCAAAACCCGGCCCTGAAGCAGATTGATTATATATCACATAATTATTTTTATATTAAAGAATTGAATATAAAACTTTAAATATATTAAACAAAATTTACACAAACTTAATACGTAGTAATTTTTATGATAATGATTCACAAAAGTGAGTTAGGAAATATATACTTTTTTGAATTGATAACCACGTATAGAATGAAGCACCAATCATCAATAGATAGATTGGTATATGGTGGAGCCTGAGACTGAAAGGTCTTGGGTTCAAATCCTGGTGTGAGCAAAATGCTCACAGGAATGGAGACAGGGGTTTTCCCATAATGAGTTTCCTCTGGAATTGGAGTTGGGTATATGAAGAGGCATGCCGCTGAGCCTAAATTTGCCGTTCAAAAAAAACGTATAGAATGAACCGAATGGGTATGAATATAGAAAAAAAGAAAAGAAAAAGTTTTCATGGAAAAAAGGTTTTACCTTTTGTTTGTAGTTAGACCGCCAAACTCATGAACAAAAAACGATTTCTAACACTGCAAATTGTGATTTCTGAAATAAATTATTATATGTCCATATAAATCCGCGAACATCTATATTAAATTGTTAATAAAAATTTATACAAAATATTAATTAATATCATATAGTTGATTGCATATTTATTAAGGGAAATGATTAATCCTCTAACTAAATAGCCTAAAGATCCTCCTAAACATGAAATGATGACATGTGGAAAAATCAGGGGCAAAATTAGGAAAGAGAATTAGTTAATACCACATGTCACTTTCTTATAGTTTAGAGGATTTTTAGGCTAATTTTTAGAAGGATTTATCATTTTCCTTATTATTATTATATTATTTTTATTATTATTGTTATTTTTTAATAATAATTTCGTTCAATATAAAATAGTTTTTACACGAAGTTGGATGAGAGCCTAGATACAAGTTGTGCTCCCACTCCTTTTTGGATACAAAAACATACTCTATGAAAGATAAAAGTATCACTCCTAGTATTATTTGAATGACTACTAGAAATAGACTTAATACGTGAAAGTGTGTCCAAAGTCGCCTTACCAAATTCCCCAAAAGTAGAGAAAGCGAATGGTATGAACTTGTATCCGTTGTCCTCACATTTAAATGCATACTTCCTCTTTTTCTTCTCCACGACATTGTGTAGGGTTATCCCGGGTGCAAAGGAAGTCGTTCCCATACCAGCAAAGGGAGAAATACATGTGACATCCAAACATGAATCTTTACTTTGTATCCAATTGAATAGTAACAAATCTGCGGGGCGTAGATCTTTCCCATCTTCTGAAAGAAAGCCCATTGGAGCCTCTTTGCGAACCATAATACCCGCCTTAGAACATATATCAACAAGAATATCACGAACCAAATTATGCCTGAACTTTACACCCACTTCACTAGAACAGTGGACCGCATGATCTCCCCATTGATCCATTCGATGCACAATGCAACTGGGACAGATGCTTCCTTCAGTGAACATTGGTATTGAAAGCCTATAGCTCAGAACACAACGAAATTGACAATGGTTCATCCTTTGCCCCAAGCCGTCAATAGGGACGATGAATAGAAAATCCCGAACGTGTGGGGCACGCATGTTGCTAAGAATAGCAACCTGGCGGGGACTTAAATAATACTTAGAAACAAGGTCTTTGTCAATGACACCAAAGTAACACTTTGCCAATGTATTCATCATTTGGGGGGCACAAGTGCATGTAGTGGCAGATATCATGTCACCATTGCATCTAGATTTAAAAGCATCAAAAGCATGCTGGAAAAAAAAACAAGTGAGTCAATACCAGTCTTTATCAATACCTTAGCTTGCAAGGCGCTCGTTGGCAAACGAGAAGCGAGGAAAGCATAGTGTATAACGTCCCCCGCTGAAAGGATGTCAAGACCACCCAACTTGATTGGGAGAGTGGCAAGCCGCCATTGCCAATCACCAAAACCCGGCCCTGAAGCAGATTGATTATATATCACATAATTATTTTTATATTAAAGAATTGAATATAAAACTTTAAATATATTAAACAAAATTTACACAAACTTAATACGTAGTAATTTTTATGATAATGATTCACAAAAGTGAGTTAGGAAATATATACTTTTTTGAATTGATAACCACGTATAGAATGAAGCACCAATCATCAATAGATAGATTGGTATATGGTGGAGCCTGAGACTGAAAGGTCTTGGGTTCAAATCCTGGTGTGAGCAAAATGCTCACAGGAATGGAGACAGGGGTTTTCCCATAATGGGTTTCCTATGGAATTGGAGTTGGGTATATGAAGAGACATGCCGCTGAGCCCAAATTTGCCGTTCAAAAAAAACGTATAGAATGAACCGAATGGGTATGAATATAGAAAAAAAGAAAAGAAAAAGTTTTCATGGAAAAAAGGTTTTACCTTTTGTTTGTAGTTAGACCGCCAAACTCATGAACAAAAAACGATTTCTAACACTGCAAATTGTGATTTCTGAAATAAATTATTATATGTCCATATAAATCCGCGAACATCTATATTAAATTGTTAATAAAAATTTATCACAATAATATTAATTATAATGGTATAATAAATGATTAATTTTCAATCTAAAAATAAAATTTTTATTTAATAATAATTATATATAGTTTAGCTTTTCTTTCTTCATTGCAACTTTAACTCATGTATTTCCATTTACGTTATATTATATTTTTTATCTTGATTTTATGTATTGAAGCAGTAGCATCTAAGACACGTAACATAGTAAGATGTAACACCCCACCTTACCACAACACAATATTGTCCGCTTTGCCCGCAGGCTCACGACTTTGTTTCTGGTTGCTCGGGCAAACTTCCCAGAAGGGTCACCCATTTGGCATTGCTGCCGCCCGAGCACGCTTAACTATGGAGTTCTCCTCTCATCCACAGCCAATACACCCAAAACGCGTTGTGTTATGTAAAGCCAATGACATTACTTACAGCCAGGATCCCCCTTGTATGTCAGCGATGTATGCTTTCACACCCCTCAACACAACTCAACGTCCTCGTTGAGTTATGTAAGTGCGCCATAAACTCCTAACAATCCCAAAGGTTGCTCTGATACCACTTGTAACATCCCGCCTTACCACAACTCAATATTGTTCGCTTTGCCCGCAGGCTCACGACATTGTTTCTGGTTGCTCGGACAAACTTCCCAGAAGGGTCACCCATTTGGCATTGCTGCCGCTCGAGCACGCTTAACTGTGGAGTTCTCCTCTCATCCACAGCCAATACGCCCAAAACGTGTTGGGTTATGTAAAGCCAATGATATTACCTAAATGTAAAGTATCAAATTGAGCTTAAGTGTGTGTTAATGGCGGTTTCTAGTGTGTGTGAGTTTGAGAGAGAATGTATGTTAGGGAAAGCTTGGATTGCATTGAATGGGTGTAAAAGGTTACAAAAGATGTGTTGGAAGGGGTTTATATACTAACTATATAATTTACATTTTACCCCCTTCCACACTTAGAATGTTACACATTAAGTACAAAATACATGAGAAATACAAATTAACACTATTACATTTATATTTCTAAGAATCTCCCCCTTAGTGTTGATTTGTCAAAAATGCACATCATCTGAAAATCTTCAAGATCTTGTATTGGGTCTATTTTTGTTAGGATGTCAAAACCAATTATCTCCAGGTGTCCTATTATTAGGAACAACCATGTTGTCTTCATAATCTGGTGGAGGTATGTTATGTGGACCCAATACATTGCTTGGAGCATATTTGATCCAGCAACCACCTTTACAACGAACTATGTTCTCAGACTGTTTCACATTCTTAGCTCTTCTCAACTTCCTTATGTCTTCTCTGAGAGCAAGTCGTATGTTTATTTTGGTGATAGCATAATCAAATAACTCTTTCTTTTCAGCATCTCCTTCATCATCCTTCAAATATGTCAGAACATTCTTGCAGTATTCTAAAGTGCCATCAGAATAAGCAGCAAGTTCACTAAAGCGTATGAAAATCTTCTTTTTCTGACTGTTGATGAAGACAACTCCACATGATGGTTTCTTGATCACTTGACCTATGCTTAGTTGTTCAATGTCTGCAGTGTAAAGACCCTGATCTGGATAAGGTTCATTGATTTTTCTCTTCAGTACTTCAAATCCAATCTGGAAATCTTCCAAGGAAGCATACTGAATACAGCTAGATATATATCTCTTGACAGCACCAAAAGCAACTAGGTCTTCGTGATATCTTTGGATTGCATTCAAAAAGTGGGAGTACAAAAAGATAATGTCTTGAACTGGAAACAGTTTGAAATGAGCTTCAGTAAATCTGTACTTTTTGTTGTTTGTTCTTTTCATAACAAAAGTAGGAACAGAGATGGCAGCTCTTTGAATCAGTTTCACTTATCAGCTACAGAGAGTAAGATGCCCAGAAGGAGTTGACAGACTTCATATTTGTTTTGGGTTTGAGGTGTTGAAGGTACTTTGGGTGGTGTTGGTGTTCTTTGTGTTGATGTAGGTGGAAGTTGAGGTGGTGATTGTGATGAAGAATGTGAAGATGATGATGAAGGTGAAGATGGTTGTGGTTGTGGTGTAATTGTAGGTTCAAGGAAGTCAGAGGCAAAAGGTAGCATGGCAAGGTGAATAACTTTTGGTGCTTGGGGAAGGGCATCACTCTCGGAGGTCTCATCAACTTTTGCCTTCCCCGCCATCTTTCTAACTTCAATTTTTCTCAACACCGCCAATTGATTTTCTTTTGAGGACACCAAAGTATTGAGATTATCCAAACAGGAGGTTGTTGGCACACTTGAAGTGTGACCTGAAGTCATCAAGACTGACTCAGGATTTCCTGCAGATCCTTAGGTTAAACCCTCACCAGCAATTGACGATTCAGTGGCTTTGCAACCAGAATTTTGTGTCCTAGACTGTGATAAATCACTGTCCTGGACTTGTTGTTGGGAAACACCACTAACAACACCGGGGTCACTGAGAATGCCCGTTAATCCAGTCTCAGGTTGATCCCGAGGAACAACAGTGTCACCTTGGCGTTCATACTGTCCCTCAGTCTCGGTTTGAGGACTGGTGCCTACGACTAAAGCTGGCGTGATGTTAGCTAAGGTAGGACTTCCAAGCTGTCCTTGAAGGTCACACAAAGTGGGTCCCTCTCCGCTTGTTCCGGCAACAGTACACAACTGTGCTTTCTCGTTCGTGTCCCTAGGAGATCTAGACTCAAGTGCACGAAAAGAAGTTGGGGGATGGGGTTGATCCTCCCTTGTTTCAACACTCTCAGCCTCCAAATGATGTGAGTGTGGTGTACGTGGCAAATCTTCGTGTATATCTGAGACTAACTCCTGTTTTGAGGAGTCAGAATGGCGATGCGAGTTATGTTCATGCAAGAGTGGGGAGCTCTCGACTTCTACCCTAAGGTTTTCATCCCGGCTAGACTCAGTGGTTTCAACTACCGGAGGGCCATTGTTTTCTTTTTGCCCTTGTCCTAGCCCGGACCTCTCAACCTCTCTTACATTTTCATCTCCTCCCTCATTCCCTCCTTGTATCTCCGGCACATCTACATCTCCAGTGCCTACACCATCAGAAACTTTCTCAACAATCTCAACTTGTATATCAGAAGTATCAATCTCAACATTCGAATCATTAATATTTCCAAACACTTCATCAAATTCAGCAGTACCCGGCTCAATTGGTGTTTGTACATGACTGGTAGACTCGGTTCTCTTTTCAAATGTTTCTTTGAGACTTTTAAGAGACCGGTTGGTGCAGCAACATGCTTTAGTTTTCTACCTCTCATCTTTATTCTTCTACCAGATATTGGAGCCGGTTCATTTGGTAAAGCTGTGGCAAGTGGTGTTGGTGAAAGTATTTGAGTTGGAGTTTGAGTTGGTGTAAGTGTCGGTGGAACAGGTGTAGTGACTGGTGGTAATGGTGTTGTTGTTATTGGTGGAGTGATTTGAACGAAAGGTGTAGATTAAGTTGATGGAATTTTGTGTGTCGGTTGAGTGGATGGAATATCAGGTATTTGTTGAGTAGAAGGTGTAGTAGTTGGTGATGATGGTGTAGAATCTTGTACTGCTGCAACATTCTCTTCTTCTTCATCAACAACTTTCTTTGTTTTCCTTCTTGATTTCCTTTTGTGCCCTGATGTCCCCTCATCAATAACCCCTCTTTTTCTTTTTGACATCCTAGGACCTTCACCAGGTGACCTATGCACAGTTTGGGTAGGAATCTGTCGGCTTGCAGATCCCGTAACTGTGGCTAACCACTCTCTATAAGATCTTAAGTGGGGATTATCATCAGGCACCAACCTTAACAAAAATGGTGGAATCGGGAAAGCACGAACTGTCTCACTTCCAGTGCTTCTCAAATCTGACTTAAACATGGCAATCTGGCAAGTGAAAGCATCTTCTAACTCAGGAATCTCATCATTAATCTCCATAGCATGTTGTACAAATAGAGTAAAGAATCTGATGTATGGAATGTATTTTCTATCTTGCAAGTCTTTTCCTTTAACAACTTGTATCATCTTCTCCCATGCTATTTTAGCATAATCACAATGGACATTATGAGTGATGGCATAATAGAAAGCAAGGGAATGCTTTGTCATGGCATCACTTCCCCTCTGAGAAGGCATCAAGCAGTGACTGATCACAATATATAAAGTATGCCATAGGGATGCAACATTCAGCCTCTTAAAATCTCTCATAGTATTAAGTCCACCATCATAACCAAGAGCATGAACACCAGCAAGCATCTCTTCAACAGAAGGCAATTCTTCAAACTCAGATGCATTTGGTCTTGAGTTAACTTCTGGAAAACCAATAATTCTTCTGAAATCATCAAGATATATAGTACACTCATAGGATTCTTCAGATGATCGAAGAGAGAAAGTAAAGTGTTCTTCAGTGTGCCTTCTTTTGTTGGCTTTAACAAACTCAATTGTCTCCCATAGATCAAATACATATGTTTCTGGCACAATTGCTCCAGCGGTTAAGGCAACATTGATCGGATGGCGACGGAGGATTTCGATGATAATTGGGAATTTTGATTGAAATGGGAATTGAAGGGCATGATTGGCTTTAATTTTCATGGAAGCACCTTCTTCAAATAGAGCCATTATTTATCTTTTTCTGAAAAATTTATAAATTTTTTGACAAAGACACAATTAAAACATACTCAATTATTCAACACATTTTGCACAACCGACAATGTTTCGCACATATATTAAAAATGAGACAACAAAGGTAGTACACAAAGGCGTTCGATACCTTGCTTCTCACCCTAATATATATAAGAAACATGAAGACATATAGAATTGCATAAGTATTAAAAGATAAGACAACACAGGTAGTACACAAAGGCGTTCGATACCTTGCTTCTTACCCTAACACTTATGAAAAACTATATCACACAAGACATACATACACATACACATTTATTCAATACACAAAAGATAAAAGACTTAGAAATATTTTGAACACTTAAAAAGAATTGAAATACTTAGAAAAATTTCTAAGTCTGAAACACCCATTTGCCGACCAAAAACGTCGGCAAATGACTTATTTGCACAAAATTTGACACAAGAAACAAAAAGGAAGAATGATTTTGACAATTTTTTTGAGAAAAGTGTGATTTGCCGACCAAAAAGGTTGGCAAACACGAGGTTTAGGCCAGATCACTGCGACCAGTGTACGAAGTGAATACTTGATGATGCCGACCAAAAAGGTCTGCAAATGAGCTTTTCAGAATTCACTTCATGAAAAATGTATGAGAAATCCTTTGTTTGCCGAAAAAGAATGTTGACAAGGTTAAAGGATCATTCAATTATAAAATGTACATTTGCCGAACAAAATGTTCCGCAAATGGCACTCTTTAGATTTGAAAAACTGGTTGCAAGAAATTTGTGCATTTGCCGAACAAAATGTTCTGCAAATGACACTTTCAAAATTTTGAATTTTGGAAACAAAGTGTTTTTGAATGAAATTGTGTGTAACGCCCCTAATTTTCTAAACAATACAAAATGATATCAAAGAACTAAAAGGCCAAAAGGGCGTTAATCTTATTCAAAATCAAACTAAAGTCAACCTGACAAATCAAATTAAGTACTTCTAAAGCTTGAAGTAAAACTCTAAAGCAAAAGGGTGCTAAGTTCACTTCTATCTACTCTCTTCTCTCGTTCCCAAAGCCCGCTTGATCACCTGCCGTATAAGAAAGAAAAAGGAATACGGCTGAGCAAAAAGCCTAGTGAACGGATATGACAAAAGCAGAAATATAATATATGAAATGCGAATACAAATTTTAAAGACAAACTTATTTTCAAAACAAACTTATTTCAAAACACACTTATTTCGAATCAAAATACAAATAGGTATAATTTCACCAATATCTTATACTTATACTTAACAAATCCAAGTTCCATAAAATAATGCACATAAGAGTCAAACAAAATTACTTATCAAAGGGCCGGATGAAATCATAGGGTAGCTACTCCACTAATCATTCATTTTTGGTGCGAAACGCCTCGTATGACACTACGATAAGCGCCCACCGTCAAACTTATCAAAATATGCCTAGGACCGATCCATACGCCTCCTATCAAAATATAATATCAAAGTGCACATAACCACTCGGTGGTCATCAAAAGGAGACGCCGTAGATCAAATCAAATACACCGCTACGGCCGGTGCCACGTCATCGGTGTCACAATAACGCGCCCATGGGACCTCCATGGATAGGTTACTCTTATATGCACATCTTAAGAAACCGTTTTGACCGACTTATATACTTATATATATCGAATATGTTTCCAAATGACAAAATTAGTTTTCGGACAAATAAATAATTTAAAAGATATATTTTGAGACATTTTATATTTGACTTAAAACCACATCTCTGTCCACCCAATTCATACAAAATTCTAATGGAGTTACCATAACTCATAATATGCGACTGTATTAATCTTTTGGGGCCAATTAGTATCATTCATATATGCGACTGTATTAATCTTTCGGGCCAATTAGTATCATGAATCACAAAATGCGACTGTATTAATCTTTCGGGGCCAATTAGTATCATTCATAGTATGCGACTGTATTACTTTCGGCCAACGAATATTCAAGGAACATATTAGTGTACAAATCATCGCATCAAATGTAACACACCAAACCCATCTTTTCTGGACGGTTTTTGAATCAGGTTTCAAGAGATGGTTTTGACACAACTATCGATAACAAAATATTATGATTCCCCAATCCACAATCATTAAGGCAACCTCGTTAGTACATCAAAAGTCAGGGATATCACAATACTTATACAAAGGATAACAAACAAATAACTTTTCAAATAAGACGACATTTTCAAAAAAGTTAAACACAAGTCAAATGAAGTTTTGAGAAGAAAGAATGTTACCGAAAAGATCCTAATAGCAACTAGAATATCCGTACTATTATATATATAATAAAGTTTTGAAGGAAAGAATTGTACCGAAAAGCTCCTAATAATCTCTAGAATATCCGTACCTTAATAAGCGTCTAAATCTTCACAAGCTGAGATACTCCACCAAGATTCTCAAACAAAGTCTACATTAAAATAATTTAACTAAGATTTTAGATTTTCAATATTATTTCTTTTATTAAAATACTTGAGAAACGTTATAAAGTATTTTGACACTCTGTGTTAATAAGTTTTATTCTAGTCACTTATCATGGCAGATTAAAACTCCCAACCCATAATTTGATACAACATCTTGTATCACTCTTACAAAATAATATGTATGTCTGTCGTATATATATATATAAAGAAGCGTAGCTTTTGTATTTTAAAATAAGTCTACAGAACTTGTTTAACATTATATATATATTGAAAAACAATACTGACAGGTGACAACAAAACCATATGGAATCACTTGACTAATTTTAATTATAATAGAATAACTTTAATTTGAGATTAAATTGCCATATTAAAATACCATTATAGCATGATATCTCCTTCTTCGTTATGCCATAACGCCATTAAATCCATTTCGAAAACTCGACTCCGTTTTGTTTTATATGACTACACATTAGTATAGTCGTAACGTGATTAAACTCTCGGCCAATTATCAAAATTCCATTTATACGACATCGTGCTTATACTCCAATTCGAAAAGTTCGGTTTCATGTTATCACATAAAGATTTCGTTCATTAGTTAACTAGCTATTTAAAGACTCGTAGATAATCATTATTATTAAAATCTTGTATATGATTATTAAGGATACGACAAAACAGAATATTGACGAACGGCTTAATATTGACACATTAACATGGCTCGAGATATACCTCCGCGGATGAACGACTGGCCGCATAACAAAAGCAAGACGAACTCGAATCAATCTCCAAACGAACAAGAAACAACTCTAGGATAATCCCCGTAGCGAATAGCTTAACCCGAAGCCGATGTAGCTACGAACTCCCTGGTCTAATTACGCACCAATTTATCATAGATTCTTGTTTCTCACTCTCTAATTAATATATTACAAATTTGTGGTTGACAAACGAATGAGATGTACGGATGATTTAGTTTTGTTGTGAATAGATTGCAGAGGATTTACTTATTTATATTAAGAAGATTATAATCAAGCCGATTAGGGGGTGCCCAATGGGCTCGTCCCTCTGCTCGTCCGCCCTCCAGGGACGAGTCCACACCGTTGGGTGGGACTCGTCCCTTGTTCGTCCGCCTTGCTCGTCCGATGGACTAGTCCCTGCAGGGACGAGTCTTTGGGTATTTTTTTTTTTTTAATCCTATATACAAAGAAGAAGACAAAAAAATTAGTGGGTCCAAGACTAGTCCTTGAGGGATGAGTGCATTGGGTGCATTTTGGGGGGATTAGTCCTTGGAGTGTTTTTTGCTGATGTGGCGCTGACAGGGACTAGTCTTTGGTGGATTAATGCATACCATTGGAGAGCCCCTTATACGAATCGTTTTGTTTGCTCTCCACAAAAACGGACACAAGAGTAGGATTTAAGAGATTAATATTTGAGATTTATTTAGAATCAAAGGAGGTGAACTCATAGAATTCCTTTGGTAATTATAACAGATGGTACGTAGATGGTCTCATAATAAAGTGGTGATTAATTTTGTAGTAATTAGCCGGTGGTTAAACTCATTTGATGAGTAGGTTACAATGACATGGTATCCAAAGGTTTTTCTATTCATCTATACTTCATTTTGCTATAAATTAGAAATACATTATAACTAGTTATCTTGAAGTTTATCAAAAGAATCCAACGGCTGAAAATTCTAAACTTTAAGATAATTTTACTAGAAAAATACATGGCTTAAGAATTAATTATTCATGTAACAATTTAGGTCCATATTTAACTTATGTTAACTTATTGTTTAACAACTTAACGTAAAAGTTCATTATATTAATCTTATGACAATTTGCATTTCTTCAATTAATCAATAATTACCCCAAGTTATGTATATATTATAGATATTATCATATTTATAGTGCTTTAAATTTATAGGATATTACATTGTGCATTTGCCGAACAAAATGTTCTGCAAATGGCACTTTCAAAATTTTGAAATCAAAGACTTAGAAAAAATTTTCATCAAACATGCATTTACCGAACAAAATGTTCTGCAAATGGCTATTTCAAAATTTTTCTTAACAAAAACAAACCATTTAGCACAATTATTAATCAAAAGAAACTAATTAAATGATTTGCAGAATAACATGATTTGAAAGATGATCATTGAAAATTGAACTCGGTGACTTAGAAAAATTTCAAATGAAATGTGCATTTGCCGAACAAAATGTTCTGCAAATGGCCTTTTCAACCCTTAGAAAAATTTTCAAGTCAAAACCATTCATTTGCCGAGAAAAAAAAATTCTGCAAATGGCAAAAACACTTTTAAATCAATTCAAAAACCTTATTTTGCAGACCAAAAAGCTCTGCAAATGGCAAAAACACTTTAAATCAATTAAAAAACCTTCATTTGCAGACCAAAAAGCTCTGCAAATGGCAAAAACACTTTAAATCAGTTAAACTTAAGTATTGTAGAACAAGTTGGTTTGGGCATGAAACATTTGAAATACGCATTTGCCGAACAAAATGTCCTGCAAATGGTACTTTTGATTCAAAAACTTGTTAAAGAAAAATATGAACTTGTTAAGAACAAAAACTTGAAGATTTGAAGGTGATCAAGAACAAAGGTCGTGTTTGCGGACCAAAAAGATCTGCAAACGGTCAATTCATCAAATCTTCAAGGTTACCCAATCCATGATCATCATATCAAGCCCAGAAATCATAAACAACATCAAAACAGGGTATTCCAAGCATATAAACAACAAACAACAACCCTAATCCTGCATCTAAAGTATTCAACACACATTGCATTTCATCAAATCAAACAGAAATCACCAAGCAGTTCATATAGGCATTCCATAAAACACTTGGCAAGTAAAATTAAGATCAAGAAATTTACCTTTAAAATGATGATCTGAAAGAAATACAGTGATGATAATGTATCACAAACAAGATCAACGAAATACCCACTGAATTATTATTGCTTATTGAGACTAAAAATGATTGATTGATTATGAATATTATGATCGGTTATGATATTTGAGAGAAAGAGATGGATATTTGAATTTGAAAAGAAGTAAATGAGAAACAACCCGCCCATTTTTCCTTTTATAATTCAAATATGGGTCGCGGGTTTGGGTTGACCTGCGTGTCACTTTTTGGGCAGATCAAGCAATATTGGGCTCAAAAACATTTTGGGCTCTTTCTCTTTTTAGATTTTTCAATTTGGGCTTAAACAAGATTAAAACTAAATTTAAACAAATATGTAAAGTCCCAAACTCGATGGTTAACTCAGAAGTGTAAAATACAACAAGTCTAATAAGCACTAGAATGGACTAGTATTACTTGAATATAAATGCAATAATATAAACAAAGTAATACAAGACTAAAAGCAATAAATTAAAGGTGGAACACAATGTAATTTTTCAAGTGTATTTTATTTATGATGTTAAATAAAATACAAGGTTGTGCGGAATCAAGATAATACAAGTATGTAAGTATCCTAACAACCTATGAATTACAAATGATCTATATTTGCCAAATAAACTCTTTGGATCGAGATACTTAAAGTTGTGAAGTATCCCTGTTTAAGATCGAGAGTATTTAGACAAATTCACCTTTTATGCTAAAAGTAATTTTAACGAAGAATATGACTTTGTATTTATAGGCAAACAAATTCACCAGTGAATTTGTGCCGTACAAATATGGTTGCATGCATTTAATGAACCGACAAGATCATTAAATGCATTGGTTAAGGTACAAGGATAAAGTCACATCAAATGACTTATTATCCTTTTAACCAACCACCTTTACACACGTATAAACTTTAGTAAAGAACAAGTGGAATGTTCTTTGGAAAGTGTGTAAAGGCAAAAAGTCAATTCCTCGATATCAGTGTTCAATCAGTGTTCAGACTTGTAAGGTCTAGAACACTGACAATCCTCCAGTCGTAGATCTGGTAAGACTTCCAGTGGACTCCGCCATTTGTCAGTCTTCTTTCTTCTAACTTCAGTCTTTGACTTCAGTGAGAATGTCTTCAGTAAAATAGATCTGGACTGGGGTGAAGTCCAGTGAGCTAATCTGGAATACTCCAGATTTCCTATACAAGTATTTGCTCACTGGTCTTCCATTATTTCTGAACAAATCTTCAGAGGGACTTCAGTTTCCAAGTCTGGAGTAGGTCCAGTAATTATCATTTCTGGACAGATCTTCAGTAAGGCTCCAGTAGTCGAGTCTGGAGCGAGTCCAGTAAATCTGGACCTAACAAATTCCCCCTATTTGTTTAGAAATAATGCAAGTGTTTTCAAGCTTATATCTATACAACTTTGTATGCTTGAAAGACACTTGATTTTGACTTAGTCTAAAAATTTATTGTTACTGGGAAACACTTTATAGATCATCAGTGTTCCAGTTTCATCTTTTAATTCTAACTTAGACTAAATCTGATCATTTACTTTGTGAATCAAAATATGCAACTATATTTACAGCCATCAACAGAAAATAAGTTACAATTTTGAGAAATTAAATACAAGTACAAGTAAATGATACAAGAGTTAGGCCATTCTCTTCGATGTCTGTCCTGGAGCATCTTCAGAAGCCTTTCTCTTTGGTGATGGAGAGGATGGAACAGAAACTGGTGGTCTCATACCCAGAACAACTTCCATCTGTTGTATTCTTTTCCAAACCTTTTCAATCTTCTTCATAAATGCCTTGACATCAGGAGACAAATCACTTTTTCCTTTGAAAGTTAATCCTATCTCCTTCAGTTCAGTCCATCCAAAAGCTTGGACTGATGCATTCTTCCTTTCATCAGTAAAGTTACCCTCTCTGGTCAACTTTATATTAAACCTGGTCATGCCTTCATGATTTTCAGCGAGTTTAATCTCTGCACCTATGATCCTTCTGGTATCAGCCCTGAATTTCAACATTTCATCATACTTGGCTTTCTGCTTAGCCATCTGGATCATATATTCAGTTTCCTTGGATACTCTCTGCTGTTCCATGGCAGACTGGAGTTGTTCACGATTAATTTTGAGTGAAGTATCCAGAGGAATGAATGTGCTCAGATCTGCATCTTTAATTGCTTTGAGCTGTTTGGCAGTGAGTTTAGGCAAGCCTTTAATCTTCTTCCTGTACTCTATCTCCAGAGCACCAGCATTCTTTCTAATCTTTCTCTGGAGGTTCACCAATTCCTCCGTTCTCTGTCTGATCAGTTCCACTACACTGACACCATACGTAACTGCATCATAAACTTGTTCTTCTTCAGAGTACCTGGAGCGAATGTGTACATCATCCAATGCATTCAGACATTGATGAACTCTGGGGTCTTCCTTCATCTTTTTGATTTTTCTTGAAGATTTCTATCATTATACATTCTTGCTCCAATCTTTTCGAGGTGTCATCATCAGCAGTGGGAAACTCTGATGAACTTCCAGCAATCTCAGTCTCTTCTCCAGATATCACATGTTGCTTTATTTTTACTGACTTTTAAGTAGTTATGATATCTGGGAATGCTTCGAACTGGGGCTCACTGGCATCAGTACCAGTCACTTGTTCTTGTTGCACGATGCTTTCAGTAGCAAAGGCTTTTTCAATAGCACTGGCAACAACCTCTTTCTTTTTCTTAACCAAACCTTCTGGACCAGACTCAGTGGCTACAGACGACTTTTCCCCCTTGGAATGATCACCAGTTCTAGACTTGAGATCATTCCACAACTTCTCCAACATGTGACGGTCAGAAGCACCGAATGTTCTACCAGCCACTGGAGTTGTAATATTCACAGTGTGTCTGAGTGCCTGCACTTCCTTCTTAACAATTTCAATTTCTTGAGGCAAGTGTCTTGGCATTTCATTCTCAATCATATGAACCACTTGAGGCAACAAACTATCTTGAATGGTTCGAAGTACAGACCCAGAAATTTCTTCAGATATTTCTTTCAACATGCTATGTCTGAACTTCTTAGTACATTCATCACTAATATTGCTAACAACAACATTCTGATCAAGTGTTGGCCTACTCTCCAAACTACTAACCCTGGTAACCAACTTCTGAACTTCATTTGTCAGACCTGCCAGTGGTTGAACAAGTTCACCTTTCACTGCAGTCTGAACAGAACTAACCAGTCTTGCTTTGAATCCCTGGACTGCTACTTTGACATTTTCAGAATTGTTATTGGTGGCCAGTACCAGTTCATTTAACTTCTCGACTACCAGCTTCTCATTTTCAGCAAACACATTCATTTCTGATGAAAGATTATTTGACAATAAAGTTTTGAAATCAGAAACAACTTGTGATGAAGACTGGAGTGATCTCTCCAGGTCCGCCACCTTACTTAAAAGGCCTTGGACCTCGGCTGAAGACGAAGTAGAGAGACCACTGGGAGGTGCCAAACCAGAAGTCATTCTGGTCATTAAAGGTACTTGTGCCCAGACCTCTTCAGATGAAGTTTCAGCAGTTACAACTGTTGAGTCTAGCACACGTTGTTCAGATAAGTCGATTGGAGTTTCAAGTGGTGGTGGTTGAGATTGTGAAATTTGAATTGTGGGAGGATTGAAGTATGGAGTTGTTTGTGGAATTGAAGGTGGTGGTGGTGGTGGTGTGGATTCTGGTGGTGGTGGTGGTGGTGGTGGTGGTGGTGGTGGTGGCATAGTGGATTCTGGTGGTGGTGGTGGCATTTTGGATTCTGGTGGTGGAATATTTGATTCTGGAGGTGGTGGCATTTCAGTAAGTGGTTGGGTGACTGAAGCAATAACAGAAGAAACTACATTTTCTACTTCTTCACCCAGAAAGCTCATGTCAGTATCAAAAATATTACCTTCTGACATAGGTGAATCAGCCTCATCCCAGACAAATGTTTCACCAACTGTTTCATCACCAGCCTGATCACCAACCTGTTCACCAACTTCTACATTCAAGTCCAATTGACCAGTCTGCTCAACATTCTGAGCAACATTTACTATCTGTTCATCAGTCACCTGCTCAACAACTTGTACATTTTCTGTCTGCTCAACATTCTGAGCAACATTTACTATCTGTTCATCAGTCACCTGCTCAACAACTTGTACATTTTCTGCCTGCTCAACATCTTGTACAATATTTTCTTCTTCAAAAATAGGAGACCCATCAATATTCATAATATCACCAGGATGGGTTGCATCGGCTCTATCTGGATTCACCTGAACTCCAGCCCTCATAAGGCGTCTATTTGATCTTGGTCGTCTAGGAGGGTCAACATTTTCTGGTTGTTGACCTTCAGGAGCCACCTGGGTCACTGGTTGCACATTTTCAACATCAATGACTCCAGTGGGTCTTACAACAATCTGACCCCTACCTGGAGCCTCTTCTTGCTCTTCAGGTGCATCATTTCCAAATTACTCAACATATTTGCAGGAATTTCAACCTCACCAGCTCTTGATTTTAGGGAACTCAATTCCCTCAGATATTCACACATCGAAAAATGATTTGTTTCATAATCATACTCAGCACCTAGGGCTCTTAAAAATACCAGTGAAATAAAACGAATATAAGGAATATGTGGTTTTCTACCTTTCACCTTCAGACGGTCCACCAGATCATCAATGAAGATCTGGGCGAAATCAACTCTATATCCAAACCAAAGGCAGTAGGAAATCTGGAGCTGCATCTGATTAATCTGATCTAATCCTCCAGAACTACCACCTAAGCACTCAACTAAATGAGTGAAGAAGTATCTCCATGAGTCTGTCAGTTTGCTCATGTATATTGTGCCTTTTCTTAACAACTGGCCATGTTCATCCAATATTTCAGTGTGCCCCATCAATCTGCACACATCCCTGAAATTTATACCAGTAGGGAGAGGAATTGCAATCTCATTCTCAGCCAAATAATTTAATTGAAGAACATCTCTGAGAGAATCGACAATGAGAGTGAACAATCTGGTGCCTTGTTGCAATGTGTAGTTGATGGTTTTAGTGTTTTCAACATACACAGCAGAATACCAAAATTCACACAGGTAATCATGATACATTTTACCTGGATTACGTGAGAGAGCACCATAGAGTGGACAACTGAGGAAAAAAGCGTTCAGTCGTCCGATGAGAGAGGTGGGAGCATGAGTGGTGCTAGTGAGTCTAGCCAACCAATTGTTCATATTGATCCTTATGGCCATAGCCTCAAGAGTAATATGGGGTGCCTTAACAATATTTGGAACAGGAGCATATTCGGCGGCGAGCAGATTTTTAGGAGAACTGGATTGTCTTGTTGCCATAGAATATGATAGATATATGAAGATGAAATTGAAGAATTAGGGTTTTGATGAAGATTTAATGAATTGAAGTAAATATGAGAGATTTATGATTTTGAATTGAATGAAAAAGAAATAAATGAAGGAATTTGAAAGATTTGGGAGTAAATATGTTCGAAGTAAATGCTTATGAAAGTGAAAGTGGGTATTTATATAGGAGAGAGAATGTGGAACTCAAACGGTTAATTTGAAATTATCAAATATAATTTTGACCGGGTTCTGAGATCCGCATTAAATACATCACATCACACATAAATGTGTGACGGTTTACAGCCCACAAACAGTATCAAGTTGCACTTTTTGTCTTCCCAAGGTAAAAATACCATCATTTCTTTGAAAAATTTACATGCCACGTAGGATAATAAGATAAATATCAAGATAAATATCTTTTCAAAAGATTTTGCATACGTGGCACGCACAATGACCAAGTATAAAAAGTATTATGACTAACATATCAATGCATCTGGAGGTTGACTGGACACTCCAGTATCACTGGTGGATTAGTCCAGTGAAGTATGCACTGATGGTACACTGGAGGGATACTCCAGTAAAGTAACAGTGAAGACCATTTGAAAGAGACTGGTAATCTCAAACATGCACGTCAACTAATACAGACAAATGAGAGGGACACATTTACAAGGAGACAAAAGTCACCTCAAACATGCACTTCAACCTATCTAATTACCAGTGAGAGGGACACATTTACAAGGTATCAGTAATATTTTCTGGAAAATTTTGTCCAGTGAGAAAATAAATTGATAAATTCCCCCTGAACTTAAAACATTTTTAAGAACAAAAATATCTTTCAAGTCTTCCCCCTGGAATGTTGATCCAGAAATCTATTAATGCAAAGATAGTACACAATGGCGTTCTATATCTAAGCAGTCATAGATTTATAAATCTTTAAATCAAGGATCCTCAGTAGTACACAATGGGGTTCAATACCAAGGTTCCAGATTTAAGGGTTTAACATATCCAACTCACCAACAAGATATTCAAAAGTTTTGACATCCAGAGGTTTAGTAAAAATGTTAGCGAGTTGTTTGTCAGTGGGAATAAAATGGAGTTCAATGTTGTTTTTCATAATATGATCACGGATAAAATGATACCTGAGATCAATGTGCTTCGTCTTGGAGTGATGACTGGATTGTTCGAGATAGCAATGGCACTGGTATTATCACAAAAGATTGGAGTCTTTGAATACTTAATACCATAATCAAGCAACTGGTTCTTCATCCAGAGTATCTGAGCACAACAACTGGTTGCAGACACGTATTCAGCTTCAGCAGTGGACAATGAAACTGAAGTTTGCTTTTTACTGGTCCAGCTGACCAGTTTGCCACCAAGGAAATGACATCCACCAGTAGTGGATTTTCTGTCTATCTTACAACCTGCATGATCTGAATCTGAATAACCCATTAGATCCATGCCTGAGCCTTTGGGATACCAAAGACCCAAACTGGGGACACCCTTAAGGTACTTCAGTATGCGCTTTACAACAAGCATATGAGATTCTTTTGGATTAGACTGATATCTGGCACATAAACATGTTGAAAACATAATATCTGGTCTACTGGCAGTTAAATACATCAGTGAACCAACCATGCCTCTATAGACAGTGGTGTTCACTGGTTTACCATCTGGATCTGAGTCCAGTGTTAATGGTGCAGAAATTAGAGTGGGTTTAGATGGTGAAGAGTTCATATCATATTTCTTTAAAAGATCTCTAACATATTTTTCCTGATTAATAAAAATACCATCTCTGGTCTGTTTAATCTGGAGTCCAAGAAAATACGTTAATTCACCCATCAAACTCATTTCATATTCAGTTGACATTATTTTCGAAAATTTCTTGCACATTTTATCATCAGTAGAGCCAAAAATAATATCATCAACATAAATTTGTACCATCAACAGATTACCTTTTTCATGAAGAATAAATAAGGTATTGTCAATTACACCTCGTTTGAAACCATTTTTCAATAAATGTTTAGTCAGAGTATCATACCAGGCACGTGGGGCTTGTCTGAGGCCATACCGCGCTTTGTCCAGACGATATACCCAATGTGGATGCTTTTCATCAATGAAACCTGGTGGTTGTCTGACATAAACTTCTTATTCAAGTTTTCCATTCAAAAATGCACTCTTTACGTCTATCTGGTAGACCTTGAACTGATGATGAGCAGCGAATGCTAAGAATATTCTGATCGCTTCAAGTCTAGCCACTGGAGCAAATGATTCATCAAAATCGACATCTGACTGGCAGTAGCCTTGTGCTACCAGTCTGGCATTGTTTCTGATTACGTGGCCATCTTCATCTACCTTGTTCCTGAAGACCCATCTTGTTCCAATTGGTTCTTTCTTTCCAACTGGGAAAGGAACCAGGTACCAAACCTTGTTCCTTTCAAACTGGTGAAGCTCTTCTTGCATAGCAGTCACCCAGCTTGGATCTTCCATAGCCTCGTCAATCTTCTTTGGTTCATTCAGTGATAAGAAACTGACATATAAGCATTGATCACTCGAGGCTCTTCTGGTCTGAACTCCTCTACTGAAGTCACCTATGAACTGATCGATAGGATGAGCGTTTGTCCATCTGGAGTACTGACCAGGATTGTTACTGACAACAATATCAGTGCAAGAGTTCAGTTGAGTTTCAGGATGAGGATCCTGCCAGACTATTTCAACATCTTCATCTGAATCATTTAAATCACGATTTGCATCATGAAATTCATCATTTAAAGGCATTTCTTGAAGTACTGGTTCAGTTTGAAATTCTTCATTTGAACACATTTCTGGTATGCTCTCAACTGATACTGATACTGGGGGAGTAGTACGAACATCTGATCCAATATTAATTTCAGAGGGTAGTTTGAAAATAATAGAAGAATAGAATGGAGTACCACTGGAGAGTTTCTTCTTCTGAACAGGTTCCAGATCAGGATGACTGGAAACTGTGTCTTCTGAATCTTTATTGTAGTTGATAGATCAGATTCACAGAAGATAATTGGAGTTACTGGGGGAGTACCAAGGATTGGCTGTTTATTGATTGCAGCATTTGATTAATCAAATGTGACATGAATTGACTCATGGACCTTCTCCAGTCTCTTGTTGAATACGATACCCTGAGCAATATTGAATAGAACTTGATAGCGATCATCACACAGTTGACTTACACAGATCAGGTTATATTTCAAACCATTCACAAATGCAACTCGTCTGAACTTGACTTGTCCATTGTTCAGAACACCGTATCCCTCAGTTTTTCCACAACCATCATTTCCAAAAGTAATGGAGGGTCCATCAGAAATGGTGAACTCCTCCAGCAGGGTCTTACATCCGGTCATCGTCCTTCCAGCTGCACTGTCAAGATACCAGATATATTTTTTTCGATCGCCCTGCACATCCACCAGATATTATCAGTTAGATTTGGGAACCCATCGACTGATGGGTTTACTGGACCCTCCCTTATAGGTCCCTGGGGCAATCTGGTTTAGTTCACTTTCTTCAACAGTGGTCTTAGTTGAAAAGACCACTGGGGTTGATAGTTTTGAAACTTTTTTCTTTTTCTCAACTGGAGAAATAAATTTATCTTTCTTTGCAAAAGGTTTGGTATTTTGTCTAGGGCCAGATGAAGTACCCTCAATAAAGTTTAATCTTGCATTAAAACTTTGAAATTGACGAGTCAGTAATTGAATCTGGCTCTCTAACCTTGACAAAACATTTTCATCAGATGATACCTGAGCCTTTCCAGTTCTAGGCTTAGGTAGGGGATTGGTCTGAGGCAAAGGTTTATTCAAATAAACCTTTTTAACTGGAGCAGTCATCTGGAATGCTCCAGTCTTAACCTCTGGGGATTGAACTGGGAAAATATTGGCCTTGGGAGTTACAGGCTCATCATAAACAGTAACGGGCCTGAATCCCTCTGGTAAACGGTCAATTACTGGGATTAATGATGCAACATGAGTATTTCCATCTAAATATGCACGTTTTTGTGTGGGAAATTGATTTACTCCAGCATCATATGGCTTTCTGGTTTCAAGCCATGATTTAATCACCAGTTTTTCTTTCTCTAAAATGACTTCAAGATCTTGTTTTTCTTGAA
Source organism: Erigeron breviscapus (assembly GCA_034093135.1). NCBI lineage: Eukaryota > Viridiplantae > Streptophyta > Magnoliopsida > Asterales > Asteraceae > Erigeron > Erigeron breviscapus. The sequence continues at coordinate 97,383,335 of CM067170.1, read as the reverse complement.
TCAATTGTTCAGTTACCAGAACCTGGGCTTGAAATGCCAGTTCAATGTCTTGAAGTTCTTTTAATTTTGATTTTAAAACAGTTATTTCAAAAAAATCTGTTTCTAGACCATTTACACAGTCAGATCTAACAGTTTCAACAAATATTAAATCAGAATTAAGAGCTTCAGCAATGTCCAATTTTAATTCTTGGTCAGTTTCAGTATCATAATCACTAACCTTCTTGATAACAATGTCCACCCATCGTCCAGATGTGACATCTTCCTTCACCAGGTGCTCTTCGTCTGCCAGAGCCATGTAACAGCAATCTCTTTCTTTTTCTTCATCAGCAGATGAATCATCAGAAGGAACCCATTTCTCTTCAGTTGTTGCGATCATGCACTTATTATTATTTCCATTTGTTGTGCCATGAGAGCAATCTGAGCCTTAAGCTTTTTATATTTCAGTTTATAGCTATCATCAGGCTTTTTATTTGAATTAAATGGACCAGGCTGGGATACAGACTGACTGGACCTGCAATCTTTCATGAAATGACCCTTTTTGCCACACTTAAAGCATGTCAAATTGGTCTTATCAGTTGAAGAACTGGATGCAAATTGTCCAGATGGCCTATTTGCTCTTTGTGAGTCCCAAATATAGATGGTTTAATACCCGACTGGCAAGTAATTCTAACTGGAAGATGACCAGTTCAGAATACGATCCAGATATGGATGAACAATACAATAAAGGTACTGAAAGTAAATGCAAGAGACAATAGGGGCTGAAACTATATAAATAATATGTATAGATCAAGTATGTAGCATTGAGACATGATGTATTTTTCAAGGTATTTGATTTATTGATATATAAACAAATACAAAGGTTGTTGCGGAACAAAGATAAACACCCAAGTGTAAATATCTAAACAACCTAGAAATACAAGTGATCTAATGACTTGGAAATACTCGTAAGGATTACTTAGAGTATATCTCACAAGTTGCAATGCAAAGGTTTCAAGCCATTTGCAAGTTGTGAGAAGACTTATATTTATAGACCTAAGTCCATGATGACGTGGACTTGTTCGTACAAATATGGTTGGGAGTATTTAAGGAATTAAAGCTAATTCCTTACATATGTACTTTTAAGGTTTAAGTATATAAGTCAATTGATGTGACTTATCAAACCTTATTCCCAACCTTTACTTTACCTTGTACTTTAATTAATAGTTAAATCTATTAACCGGTAAAGATATGTAAAGTAAAAAGTCTTCCTCGTAATCAGTGTAAAAGTGTGTAAGTACTTTTACACTGAGATGCTTCAGTCTTCGATCAGGTAGAATCAGTTTCTGAGCTCCACATCTGAACTGATTCTCATTCTTCAGACTTCATTCTTTGACTTCATTCTGAGTGGTATTCTGATACGTTGATCTGAACTGAAGTGAAGCTTCAGTGAACTAATTCTGAGAGACCTCAGAATTCTATACAAGTATTCTTCACTGAGCTTTAGCTATTTCTGAATAAATTATACTTGGTCGATTTTCGACCTAACAAATTCCCCCTATTTGTTCTGAAATAGTGCATGTATCTCAGACTTCTATCTATACATGTTTGTAAGTCTGAAATGCAAGTTTTTGTTTAAGTTGTAAAAATTTTCTAAGTACATCTTATAGATCATTGATGTATCAGAATTTTACTTGTGGTTTTTCTAACTTAAACCTATCATCTACTTATAAGCTACAAACTGTAACATATATATACAAACTGAAGTGTTTGTTACATTTGCAAGTATTTATACAAGTACATGATAATCTGAAAAAGAAACTACTTCTTAGCAGGCCTTGAACCAGAAGGTGCTTCAGTAGGTTTCCTCTTCAGTGGAGAATGATCCTTCTTTCCAAACAATCTGCCTTCAATCTCTACCTTGGCCTGCATATTTTGTTGTATTCTTGATAACCATGCACCAATCAAAGCAGATTTCGGCTCCCCCCTCAGTATTTGGATCATCTCCCTATGCTCAGAAATCCTAAATTCGTGCACTGAAACCTGATGATATTCTTCAGCTGCCCTTCCTTCCCTTTTCACAACCAAGTCAAAAAGCTTCAATCCATCAGCTTTTGTTACTTCCATATCAACTATTTTGGCTGAATGAGATCGATGCTTCATATAATGCTCATATTGATCCCTTTCATGTTTTCTTTCAATTTCAATAACATCATCAGACATTGGCTTGAAGGTAGAAAGATCAGCATCACGAACATTCTTTCTTGATGATCTTGGTCCAGTCACTTTGGGCTTAATGGGTGGCCTTGACAATTCTTTTTCAACCTTCAGAACTCCAGCCAGAATTTCTTTCTTTTTAATTGCCATCTCTTTCTCTCTGTTTTTCACCAAGTCCTCAATGGACATCTTGAATGTGAGATGGTCCAGCTTTTGTTCTAAAGGAGAATAATTCACCCCATATTCATACTCGAGCATATCAACAACAGCCTTCTGCACTCTTGGATCATTTTTAATTTTCAGATATCTTTCAAGTGAGAGACCAAGAGCTGCAGCATCAATATGATCAAGGGTTCCCATTTTCTGATGTTGAACCCTTTCTCTTTCCTTATTTTCTCCCCACATAATAAATTTATTAGAAACTTGCTTCTGCAAAGCCTCTAATTTCTTGCTATCAGCATTAGGATCATGAATGGGATAACCTTGTTCATCAACATTTTCACCAACCACCAAACCAGAACCCTTAGAGTCTTTCTTTTTAGGTTCTTCCACCACTGGGGTCTTGCCCTTATCTTTCTTGGTTGGTTCAGAAGTTTGCACTTCAGATCTTTGAACCTGTTCCCCCTGAACTGAGGCACTACCAGATGGTACCTCAACTTGCTTCTTGGTTGCTTCTATCAATTCCTGAGTACTTGAAAGCAGACCAATAGGCACATTTCCCCCTTTGGGGACCTCAGAAGGCATCTCTGCATATACATCAATCGCTGTTTGAATGGACTTCAGAGGTTCCCAACTCTGCTGCAGAAGGAAATCAGAAATGCCTTTTGCCATGGTGGAGAACTGAGCCCTTAACCTGAATGATGAGTTAAGGTTCAGATTCTCTTTTTCAGTTAGTTCTTTCAGCAATTTCCGATCTTCTTCATAGAATGAAGGAGGAGGAGGAGCAGCAACAACATTTTCCTTCTTAAGTAGGGTCAGCATTTCATCGAACTGCTTGGACTGGCCTTTAACAACTTCTTCGAGAGTAGACACAGATTTCTGAACTTCTTCAACAGCTTTGTCTACCTTCTCCGAAGTGTCTTGAGTGAGTTCTAAGACCATCCTTCTGACCCCTTCTTCAACCTTTTCAGCCACAGAAGCTGAATTCTAATCAACAAGAGTCTGAGAAATCTCAGACTTCAGCTTCTCAATCACATTACTACCAACAGCAGACCCAAGTTCTTTCTCATTGACACTTGGCCTTTTTACCAACTCATTCACCTCCTTCCCCACTGCTAGAACTTCTTGTTTTATCAATTCAATACCAGATGTCAAGTTCGCAACAACTGAAGCTTGCACATCTCTTTTGGCCAGTCTGAAGGCTTCCCTGATGGCTATACTTATCTTATTGCATGAATGTACCAGCTCATTTAGCTTCCCACCTACTAGTCCCTCATTTCCAGCAACCTTGGTGAACTCAGTGCCAAGAAACATCTGAGCACCCTTCATTTCAGCAAGGGACGTAGTATTGGCAGTTAGAGATTTAGTTAAGTCCTCCACCTTGATAAGTAGGCTTTGGACTTCGGCATTTTGTTTCTCTAACTGTGCTTCTACACTCAAAGGAGGAGGTGGTTGTGCAGAAACAGAAGCCACAAAGGGAATTCTACCAAGCCCATCCAATGCCTTTTCCAACTGCATTTCAGTTGGACTCTCAGATTCAGTAGCAGAGTCCAACTCCTTCTCAATCTCACTATCATAATTGATGGGCCGTGGCACTTGGTGAATTTGAGGGTGTAAGTGTTGGAGTTGTGGTTGAAAACGTGGTGATGAAGCATAGACAGGTGTAGAGCCGGGTGGAAAATATGGGTGTTGATGTGAAGTTTCTGGTTGGCGATATGGTTGTTCAAGAATTATATTTTGGATTTCTGGGGGAGGTTGGCTCAGAATCAGAAGACTGATTCTCCTCTAGTAAGCCCTCATCAAACTCAAAGTCAACAAAGGAATCGAGATTCCCTTGAGGTGGCTCATCTTCATCCCAGAGGTCAGTTAAAACTGCAGTCTGATCAGATATGCCCTGGTTCAGATCACTGGTACCTGAACCAACTTCTGGTTCAACAACTGCTACTGCAGATGCATCGTCACCAGATTTATTAGTTGGCTCAGCCATAGCTTCATCGCCAGAGACAGTAGACATGGGGATTGCCTTAATGATTCTCGTACCGTCATCGAGAATCACTTCATCGGCCGTAGAGTCTGGAATCTCAGTCTCAGGTGGTGTCACACCAAAGACTTCATCAATTCGTGCTGCAGAAGAGTGTGAGATTTGTGAAGTTTCAGGGGGTGCGCGTGCAGACACGGACTGTATTGTGTGCTGGGCGGACACACTATTATTTTCTTCACCATCTCCTCCTAAAGAAGTTTTGGAGATGACTGCTTGTGGGTTTCCCTTTAGACTCGATTCCTCAGGTTCTTGTTGGGAAGATCCAGAGGGGTTTGATTCGGTACTAGTGTCCTTGGGCTGTGAGGACTGCTTAAATTTACGTCGTTTTAAAACGCCCTTTGGAGATCCTGAGGGATCTTTTGGGAGATCCTCAGGTTGGTCAATGGATGAGGGAGGTGGTGGTTGGGTAGAAGAAGTTGCTGGGGTTTTAAACAACTTCAACATTTGACCACCAGGTGCACCAATGGGTCTCGCATTCTTTTGCGACCCGCTCGGTGACCTTTCTGAGCCAGCCGGTCGTGCTGTTTCAGTTTTATTTATTACCTGAAGCATTGCAGCGGAGAGTTCTGGTTCTGGATCTGAAGTAGATAGCTTTGAAAGATCCCTGCAGAACTCTGTCGCTGAAGATTCAAGCCCCTCAGAGTGATACGCATCTCCAAGCATGCTTATGAAGCAAACGCTCAGAAATCTAGGGAATGAGATATGTGGACTTCTTTTCCCTTTCAATTTTGCTACCAGCTGAGAGAAAAGTATCTCAGCAAAGTCCACCTCAATCCCATGCCACAAGTAATACCCAATTTCTACTTGTGTTAAGGAAATCTGGTCCAAGCCACCATAATTTCCTCCAAGGGACTCGCCAATCTGAGTCCAAAAATATCTCCAACAGTTTCCAAATCCAGACAGAAAGATGTGTCCAGATGTCTTCAGATTGTCGTCTGCATCAACCATGTCATTATGACCAGTGGCCAGCAGAACTTCCCTGAAATTAATCCCTTTAAGCCTTTTAGCATAGGCTGAAGAGGAGGGAAGGTAGTTCAAATGAAGGGCCTCCCGAAACCCATCAAGTGAAAGGATATACTGCTTTGTGCCTTCTTGTAAAGAAAAAGCAATAGATTTTTCATCCTTGCTCAGAGTAGCAGTATACCAGAATTCAAGTAAGTATCGATGATACATTACTTGTGGATCAGCAGTCAAGGCATAATGGAGAGGGGAATGTTCAAGAAATTTGTTTATCCTCCCCATTAGAGTTTTGCCTTTGGCATTTAGTGCGGCCATGAAATTATTCATATTGAATCTAAGGGTCGATGGCTCGAACCCTTTTGGCCATTGTGCACTGCCCTTGACCACCTTAGATGGTTTGTATTCGAAGGCAATTAGAGATTTGATTACTTTAGCCATTATATCTACAAGGGAAAACTGAATGTGAATAGATGAATTTAGGGTTTTGAAGTTATGAAGGAATGAGAAAAGGAGAGAGAATGATGATTGGGAGTAAATGTAAGGAGAAGTAAATGAAGGAATTATTTTGGGAAGGGTATTTATATTTATGATGGAATACAAAGGGTTTTTCCAAAATAAATAAAATAAAATGATTTTGAAATTCAAACCAAAAATGAAATATTATTAAAATGAAATCAGTTTTGATCGGGTTTGAAGTCCGAAAATAATTTTTGGGTACACGTCCGCATTTAATGCAACGACGGCTATGACCCTACATTTTCTCAAAACTTTTCAACACTTTCAAGAAAAGTGATCATTACTTTCCTTTTACGGCGCAACTTGTGTGCCATGTCAGCCAAAAACATCACTATTCAAACGTTAAAATGTAACCTTCACGTGTTCACACAACGACCAAGTATCCAAATTATATTATAAAGGACAGACTCATTTCAGAAATGGTATACAAAATCTGAGCATGATCAGAATCAAGAGATCTGAGCCATCTCAGTTTACACAAGTATTCTAAAATCATTTCAGAAATTCTGAAGCATTTCAGTCAAAATATTTTTCTGAAAGCAAAGTTCCCACTTAGAGAAAAATTCTTTTTAACAAAAAAAATATTTGACACTTCCCCCTGAGGTGATGCTATACAGGATTTAGCATACCCAACTCACTGATGAGATGTTTAAACGTTTTGACATCCAAGGGTTTTGTAAAAACATCAGCGAGTTGTTTATCAGTGGGAATGAAATGAAGCTCTATGTCACCTTTAATAATGTGATCTCTAATAAAATGATACCTGAGGTCGATATGCTTGGTTTTGGAGTGCATGACATGATTGTGAGAGATGGCAATGACACTGGTGTTATCACAAAATATTGGTGTCTTTGTATACTTAACACCATAATCAGTTAGTTGGTTCTTCATCCACAAAATCTGAGCGCAGCAACTGGCTGCAGAAATGTATTCAGCTTCAGATGTGGAGAGTGATACTGCAGTCTGTTTCTTACTTGTCCAACTAACCAATTTGCCACCTAGGAAATGACAACCACCTGTGGTACTTTTCCTATCTATCTTACAACCTGCATGATCAGAATCTGAATAACCCATTAGATCTAGACTTGAGCCTTTGGGATACCAAAGACCAAGTCTGGGGGACACCTTTAAGGTATCTGAAAATCCTCTTCACAGCATTTGCGTGTGCATCTCTGGGATTAGACTGAAATCTTGCACAAAGGCATGTTGCAAACATTATGTCAGGTCTACTAGCAGTTAAGTACATGAGGGATCCCACCATACCACGATATTTTGTGGGATCCACCGGTTTTCCATTAGGATCTGAGTCCAAAGTTAATGGTGCATAAATAGGAGTATCTTTTGATGAGACTGAATCAAATTGATATTTCTTTAACAAGTCTCTGACATATTTTTCTTGATTTATAAAAATACCATCACTGGTTTGTTTCACTTGAAGACCTAGAAAATATGTCAGTTCGCCCATCATACTCATTTCATACTCAGATGACATTATTTTAGAAAACTGTTCACACATTTTGTTATTTGTAGACCCAAACACAATATCATCAACATAAACTTGTACAAGTAAGATATCATTTTTATCATGCAATATGAATAAAGTGTTATCTATTGCATCCCTTTTAAAACCATTTTTCAGAAGATGTTTAGTAAGAGTATTGTAACACCCCAAGCCGAGGCTCGAAATATTACGGAAATCATATAGCACAAGGTGGGATTAATGTAGAACATGAACTATATGCAGACAAGGGATTCAGTGAATCCATACAATACGATAAACCAGTGTTGAATACAAGAGAAGTAAGTTATCATCAAGGATTACAATAGTACATCAAAGACGATTAACAGTTCTAAGTACGATGCAAAAGAGAAGGCAAATGGATCCTTGATCCATGAAGTCCATAGTCCGGGTGTACAACAAGCAAGCAACTAAACTCCATGTTCCGGATTATCCTGATTACCTGAAAAGTGTACTAAGCATAGTCAACACAAGGTTGGTGAGTTCGTAGTAATGGTCCACAAGGAACCATAGACAGAAATCATAAAGTACGAGTGGAGGCTAAACATGACTTACAGTGAGCCTCTAAGAACACAATAATGTCCAACAACAAGATTACACAAGTACAAAAGCGTGTAATAAGAAATGCATAAATGATATGAATATCAATGCAAGTGCAAATGCATGAATAAGCCAACATGCCTATCCTATGCGTGAACGCCGGTCACCAATGCAACGATACCCTTCTGCCATCGCTATGGACAAGGCTGTATCTCAAAAACATCGAGTTATATATGTCTATATACTCGGGGTCAGGAACTACATCCAAAATGGGTGCATACATCTATGCACCAGGATGTCGGCAATCCCCTGCCGAGGGCTCATCAACAATGCATGCAATGCTTACAATCAAATGTAAATGCATGCTCATGAACCAACAATCAATGTACAATGAACCTGTGCCACCAATCAATATGCCTCAAACATAACCCAACAATCCACGTACGACAACCGTAAGCCAACGATCAATAATCAACAAAGTGAACCACTAGTCACAATGTAAACCAACTATACGTACATACACTTCAGAGGATTCTACTTTCTTCAAGTCCCAGATGCTTATATATAGGGTCACCCGCAGCCTTCCCACCACATCTAAAACCCAATGAAGGCATAACCGACTTCCATGTATGTACGTCTATCCTAACAGTAATAATAATAATAACAATAAATAACTATCACAATCCTTTACTAAATCAATCAATAATCAATTGAACAATAAGACAATTCGTGATTTAAGCCTATAAATCAATAAGTACGAGTTATGTTCTCAAGTGTAAAACACTTGGAAGCCTGTATACCAGTCAATAGGTACAAGATCATATCATCAAGTGTAAAGACACTTGGAAGTCTGCCAACAAGTCAAATGAGAACAACACAGTGATTTCAATCACGAGTCTGCCTATTTACACTAAACAACACGTACATACACTTCGGAGGATTTTATTTTCATCAAGTTCTAGATGCTTATGTATAGGGTCGTCCGCAGCCTTCCCACCACATCTAGAACCCTTTGGAAATAGAACCGACCTCCCTGTAAGCACTTCTATCCTAAGGATTACGATGGTACCAATACATTCATGAAACATCACGCGAAACAACAAAACAGTCTACCAATCGGAAATCGAACAGAAATCAACTAGACAGGCAATAAGTCCACCAAACAGCACACAACACGTACAGGGTAAACACGTAAGTCTTACACTTTTCAGCCCGAATCCCGAAGGAGTGGGGATAAACGAAACTCACCTCGATTGGCTAAGAAAATTAAGATTGATATAAGGTCAAGTTATTGCCGTACAATGCCCTCCTCGCGTCCAACACCTAAATATCGATCATATACATACACATTAACACGCATGAACACATATTCGTAACTTATCAATTTCTCGACAAAACCCTAATTAGGTTTCCAAAATGCTTTCCGACGTTAAATGACTTCTACGACTCTTAATCAATGTTATACAAGATAAGAAGTGAATTAGATTAAGACTCGGCGCGTAAAACGGTCTAGAAGGTCAAACTAGGTCAAACCAGGAATAATCAGAATTACAATGGCCGTAAGCTACGGTGCCAACCACCGTAACCTACGGTCGGTCAAATTACAGCAGGCGTAACTTACGGCCCAAAGTGGCGTAAGCTACGGCCCTCTAGAAAAGGGCTTTTTGGCGTAAAAGTTGGCGTAAACAGCAACATTTTGGCGTAAGGTCAAAATTGAAGTTAGGGATAGGCGTAAGCTACGGCCCCTATGGGCGTAACCTACGCCCAAGAAAAATGGCCTGGCGTAACCTACGCTTGGGTGGGGCGTAAGTTACGCCCAACCTGGGCAGCTCCAGATTCAAGCTCCAGATTCAATTTTAAAGATGGGGATAAGCGTAAGCTACGGCCCAAATGGGCGTAGCCTACGCCCAAGGAAAAACAACTAGCGTAACCTACGGCCCCAAGGGGCGTAGGTTACGCCCCATACTGGGCAGCAACTACACCAGCAGCAACCAAGTGCAGAAAAACGAACCCAAAACCCCCAAATTCAACCCAAACCACACCAAAACGATTTGTAACCCATTTTGAAGCATAACTAAACATCAATGACTATAAATACACATAACCCAATCCACCAATTCGACCCAAAACATAAAAATCGATTTTGACCTAAATTAACCCACATAAACCCTAATTTGACCTAAAAACGTTTTTGACCCGATTCGAACAAGGATTCTTATGGTATTAGCTTAGGAACATGTTTTTAAACATAGAATGAAGATATTGAAATGATTTGGACTTACCCAAGTCTTGCTTCAAAGGTCAAACCCGAATTTGACCCAAATAGATGATTCTTGCAACTTGAAACTCCAAATTCTGGATATGATGAAGATATAATGCCGTAGATGATGATTCTTGCACTAATCTAACTTGAAGAACATTAAAAGATAAGGATTTGCTAAGAGAGAGAGAGAGAGAGAGTATGTGTGTGTGTTCTTGAGAGTTTAGAGGGAGGGAGTGAAAAGGGAAATGAATGGATAGGGTGGGGATAAGGGTTGGGTTATGGTAGGTGGGTCATGGGTATGGATACGATCCACGGGTTGACCCGGTCTCTTTTCTAGTTTATTTAATCGTTAACTCGCGTCGTCAAACATTGTATCGTCAACTAAGTGGTCTATTGACCCGTTAAGCATATCCTACGTCATTATGTCTCAAAATGAGCTCAATTAAGTCGCTAATTAGATTCGGTAGTCAAATTAAGCGTAGGGTCAAACGGTCAAAATTCACGGATGTTACAAGTATCATACCAGGCTCTAGGTGCTTGTCTCAGACCATATAAAGCTTTATTCAGTCTATACACCCAATGAGGTCTTTCTTCATTTATGAACCCTGGTGGTTGATGCACATACACAACTTCTTCCAATTCACCATTCAAGAATTAGATTTATCAAAGGTAACATGAATTGACTCATCAACCTTTTCAAGTCTCTTGTTAAAGACTCTAAAGGCCTTGCGATTCGATGAATATCCTAGGAAGTACCCTTCATCAGCTTTTGCATCAAATTTTCCAAGCTGACTGGAATCATTCAGAATGTATACTGGACATCCAAAAACATGGAAATATCCAATATTAGGCTTTCTATTTCTGAGTACTTCATAGGCTGTCTTCTTGTGTCTTTTGACATAGACAAATCTGTTCTGAGTGTAGCAAGCAGTTGCAACAGCTTCAGCCCAGAAATTCTTGGGAAGACCAGATTCATTCAGCATACTTCTAGCAGCTTCAATCAGCGTACGATTCTTTCTTTCTACAACACCATTCTACTCTGGTGTGTGGGCTGAGGAGAAGTTCTGAGATATGCCAGTTTCAGTGCAGAAGGACTCCAGAGTGGCATTTCTGAATTCAGTACCATTGTCACTTCTGAGCTGACAAACTTTTCGCTTATGCTTGAGTTCAATTTGTTTGATGAGAGCAATGATTTCAGCAGCAGCTTCACTCTTAGATCTGAGGAAAATTACCCAGCAATACCTTGAATATTCATCAACAACAACAAGGGTATACTTCTTTCCGGCTCTTGTCTGAACATTCACTGGTCCAAAGAGGTCCATGTGAAGCATGTGAAGAGGTTCAGTTATACTAAAGCTTTGTTTTGTCTTGAATGAAGCTATTTTCTGCTTACCCATTTCACAACCTGGACATGGCTTGTCTTTGTTGAAAGACATTGAGGGTATCCCATCAACAAGTTGTTTTCTTGACAACTTATTAATATTCTTGAAGTTCAGATGGGATAATCTCTTGTGCCACAACAAGTTTGTGTCTTCATCTGCCTTTGAGTAGAAACATTGTTCAGTGGTAGAAGGATTCATATCAATGACATAAATGTTTCCCTTCCTTGGTGCAATCAGTACTACCTTTCCATCTCTGTTGAATATGGTGCCTTGTGAAATATCAAATAAACCTTGAAGCCATCATCACATAGTTGACTGACACTGATCAGGTTATATTTCAAACCGTTCACATATGCAACACGTGTGAATTTGACTTGTCCATTATTCACGACACCATATCCCTCAGTTTTTCCATTTTCATCATTTCCAAATGTTATTGAGGGCCCCTCTTGCACCCTGTATTCCTCCAGCAGGGTCTGATAACCAGTCATGGTTCTGCCAGCAGCGCTGTCAAGATACCATATATTCTTCTTTCGGTCTCCCTGCACAAATACAAAGATTAGTTCTTTTTGGGAACCCATCTGGTGATGGGTTCGCTAGACTCTCCCTTAGCAGTATCAGATTTCTTTGGTTCATAAGGAACTGAAGGATCGAAGGGGATCTCAGTCATAATCTCAGATGACACAAAAACAGTTGGTTTGATGGGGGGCTCAACCTTTTTCTTCTCAGATTTTTGCTTGATTTGTTTGGAAAAAGGTTTTTGCATTTTGTTTAGGTTGAAGAGGAGTGGTTTCAACATTTTTTAAACGTGCATTACAACTCTGCACTTGTCTAGCCAATAACTGAAATTGACTCTCTAACCTTAACAAAATTGATTCTTCATTAGACACCTGAGCCTTACCTGAATCTGAGGTAGAAGGCTCAGTGGGGGAGCTATTTTTCTTCTTCTTTTGGCCTTTAGGAACCTTAGATGAAGTCTGAGGGGATGGCTTTTTGGATTTAGCCTTCCTTTCTGAAACAGTTGTCTGAGCTGTTTCAGATTTACCCTCAGATTGTTCCTGGCCTTATCAGTCACAGTTTTCTGCTTGCCAACTTTAGGAAAAATGATTTCAGGTTTTATTTCCTTTGGAAGTGCATCTAAATCAGTGATTATAGATGCCAAATGAAGATCACCAGATTCATATGCTGTTCTTTGAGTTGCAAAAGTATTTTTAATTGCAGCATCTGGCCTTGGTGCTTTCATCCAAGATTTAATTATAGCTTGTTCTTTTTCAAGGATGGTTTTTAATTCTTCCTTTTCCAATTCTAAAGTGCAACCATAGACTGATAACTTTTTAAAGCCAAATGAACATCTTTCAGTTCTTTTAGTCTGGCTTGACTGGCGTTCAGTTCAGAAGTATTATTTTCAAACATTTTTAGGCTTTCTGAACGCACAGTTTCGACAAAAGAAATGTCTGCCTCTAAAAGAACCAAAAGGTCCAGTTTTTGTTCCTCATCACTTTCAAAACCAAAGTCACTAACCTTTTTTGACAATATCCACCCAACGACCAGATTCAACATCATATTTGACCAGATGACCTTGATCTTCACGTGCCATGAAACACATATCCCTTACTTCTTCTTCATCATCAGATTCCTCCCATTTTTCAGTCTTGGCAATCATACAACTATTATTGCTTGAGTTGTTTTGAGCCATGAGAGCTATTTGGGCTTTCAGCTTCTTGTATTTAGCCTTATAGCTGTCATCAGGTTTCTGAAAAATAGAATGATTAGGGGCAGATGATGATGAAGGCTGACTAGATCTGCATTCCTTCATGAAATGTCCTTTCTTGCCACACTTAAAGCATTCAAGATTAGACTTATCAATAGAAGCGCTGGAAGCAAATGGTTTGCCAGATCGATTAGATTTGGCCTTAAAACGATTGAACGTTTTAGCCAGTATGGCAACCAGATCATCATTGTCATCCTCATCACAACTATGAGTTACATTATCAAAAATACCAGTTTTTAACATTTCAGAGACCATCTTCTTCATCGAGTCAGAATGATCACTCTCAGAAGATAGTAGAGCAGTCCCATGTGGTTCAGAATTGTGAACCATGACTGAACTGGTAGAAGCATGATTTTTGGCATCTTGCTCAGCCACAGCTCTCTCAGCCTTGTTCTCTTCAGTGTACCTGAAGGCTCCATACAGGGAGGCTAGAGTGTGACTGTGCAAGGTTTTTCCTTGTCTCAAAACCAAGATCAAGTTTTCCTATTTAGAAGGTAAGATGTCACAAAACTTTTCCAACAAAATTTCTTTGTCTTAAGTTACACCCAGGGCTTTCAATTGATTTACCAGATTAGTGAATCTGATGTAAGTTTGTGTTAAAGTTTCACCAGGGATAGCAAAAAAAGACTCATATCTTTTATTCAAAGCAACTTTTCTTGTGACAATTGTCTCATTGGTGCCTTCAAATTGTGTCATGAGTTCCTCCCACATTAATTTTGAATTTTCAAGTAAAACAAGGGTGGGCATAAGAGTTTCAGGAACAACATACAAGATCATATTTTGCAGCTTGGTATCAACGTCTACCAGCCTATGATCTTCTTCATACCAATGATCCTTCTCCTTGGGTGAAACCCGAGGAGTCCCATCGGCATTTCTGACAATAGTGGAGGCATTCAAGGGGACAAAGGGTCCTTCTTTGAGAATATTGGTCAAGTGTCTTTCAACACCAGGAATATATTTTAGCATGCATGCTTTCCATGTTTGAAAGTTTTCACTGTTCCCATCAAACTTGGGAACATGATTATTTGGAAAGTGTACATGCACATTATGTGATGATATATTGTTGTTGATGATAGGGGGTGGAGTAGTGTTAGCATTTACATTGGGGTCAGGGCCTGTATTGAACATTTGGTCAACCATCTTTGCAGATCAAAGGTTAATGAATTGATATAATTCAACCTTGCTGCTCTGATACCAATTGTGAGTCCCAAATATAGATGGTTTAATACCCGACTGGCAAGTATTCTAACTGGAAGATGACCAGTTCAGAATACGATCCAGATATGGATGAACAATACAATAAAGGTACTGAAAGTAAATGCAAGAGACAATAGGGGCTGAAACTATATAAATAATATGTATATATCAAGTATGTAGCATTGAGACACGATGTATTTTTCAAGGTATTTGATTTATTGATATATAAACAAATACAAAGGTTGTTGCGGAACAAAGATAAACACCCAAGTGTAAATATCTAAACAACCTAGAAATACAAGTGATCTAATGACTTGGAAATACTCGTAAGGATTACTTAGAGTATATCTCACAAGTTGCAATGCAAAGGTTTCAAGCCATTTGCAAGTTGTGAGAAGACTTATATTTATAGACCTAAGTCCATGATGACGTGGACTTGTTCGTACAAATATGGTTGGGAGTATTTAAGGAATTAAAGCTAATTCCTTACATATGTACTTTTAAGGTTTAAGTATATAAGTCAATTGATGTGACTTATCAAACCTTATTCCCAACCTTTACTTTACCTTGTACTTTAATTAATAGTTAAATCTATTAACCGGGTAAAGATATGTAAAGTAAAAAGTCTTCCTCGTAATCAGTGTAAAAGTGTGTAAGTACTTTTACACTGAGATGCTTCAGTCTTCGATCAGGTAGAATCAGTTTCTGAGCTCCACATCTGAACTGATTCTCATTATTCAGACTTTATTCTTTGACTTCATTCTGAATGGTATTCTGATACGTTGATCTGAACTGAAGTGAAGCTTCAGTGAACTAATTCTGAGAGACCTCAGAATTTTATACAAGTATTCTTCACTGAGCTTCAGCTATTTCTGAATAAATTATACTTGGTCGATTTTCGACCTAACATCTTGCTTTGAAATGGTTAATAAAAAGGAATTTCCATGGATCCTTCAAAGGAGGTCAGATAGATCGAGTTGGAAGCATTGGAGAAAGGAAGATGGATGCAAATTGTCCAGATATCCAGATGGATTTAAAGGTTAAACGGTTAAACGTTTTAGCAATCATAGCAACCAGGTCATCATCTTCAGCTTCATCACAGTCTGGAGAGATTTGACTGGCTTCTCCAGAATCCATGAGTTCAGACACCATCTTCTTCATAGAAAATACATTCTCAGAAGATATCAGTGCTGTACCTTGTGGTTCAGTATGACTAACCACAATAGGACTACTGGAGGCATGGTTTTAAGCATCTTGTTCTGCCACAACTCTCTGAGGTTGATTTTCTTCAGTGTACCTGAAAGCTCCATATAAAGTTGAAAGAGTATGTGTGTGCAGAGTTTTACCTTGTCGTAAGACCAGGATCATGTGAGACAATTTGGTGGGTAAAATATCACAAAATTTCTCCAGAAGTATATCCTTGTCTTTTTCAACCCCAAGACCTCTCAACTGGTTTATGATACTCATAAATCTGGTGTAAGTACCAGTGAGAGACTCATTAGGCTGAGCAAAAATGACTCATACCTCTTGTTTAAGGAGACTTTTCTGGTGACAATGGTGTCATCTCCTCCTTCAAACTGGTTCATTAGTTCATCCCACATGGTTTTAGCACTGGAAAAAGAACTAATGTGGGAATTAGGGTTTCTGGAACAGCCCCGAGGATCATGTTTTTGAGAAGGGTATCTAGATTTACCAATCTCATCTCCTATTCAGACCAATGTTCCTCCCTTTTTTCCCGACCTCTTCTAGAACCAGTAGGATCAAGAAGAGCATTAAGAGGTGATGTGGGAACATAAGGTCCTTCATTTAAAATTTTCATCATGTTTCTCTCAATACCAGTGATATGTAATATCATCCTAGCCTTCCACGTACCAAATTCATCGCTATTCCCACTGAATTTAGGAACAGGATTATTTGAATAGTGCACATGCACATGTGGAGAAGCAGGAGTAGGAGGAGGAGGTGGTGGATTAGTGTTAACAGTTGGTTCATTATTTTGATTATTTTGATCATTAGCATTAGCATTAGGATCAGGACCAAAATTAAAATTTCCTTGAGTATTTTCTGAGTTGGCCATCAAAGAAACAGATCTAGGCAATGTTTAGCCTTCTGCTCTGATACCAATTGTAAAGTCCCAAACTCGATGGTTAACTCAAAAGTGTAAAATACAACAAGTCTAATAAGCACTAGAATGGACTAGTATTACTTGAATATAAATGCAAGAATATAAACAAAGTAATACAAGACTAAAAGCAATAAATTAAAGGTGGAACACAATGTAATTTTTCAAGTGTATTTTATTTATGATGTTAATAAAATACAAGGTTGTGCGGAATCAAGATAATACAAGTATGTAAGTATCCTAACAACCTATGAATTACAAATGATCTATATTTGCCAAATAAACTCTTTGGATCGAGATACTTAAAGTTGTGAAGTATCCCTGTTTAAGATCGAGAGTATTTAGACAAATTCACCTTTTATGCTAAAAGTAATTTTAACGAAGAATATGACTTTGTATTTATAGGCAAACAAATTCACCAGTGAATTTGTGCCGTACAAATATGGTTGCATGCATTTAATGAACCGACAAGATCATTAAATGCATTGGTTAAGGTACAAGGATAAAGTCGCATCAACTGACTTATTATACTTTTAACCAACCACCTTTACACACGTATAAACTTTAGTAAAGAACAAGTGGAATGTTCTTTGGAAAGTGTGTAAAGGCAAAAAGTCAATTCCTCGATATCAGTGTTCAGACTTGTAAGGTCTAGAACACTGACAATCCTCCAGTCGTAGATCTGGTAAGACTTCCAGTGGACTCCGCCATTTGTCAGTCTTCTTTCTTCTAACTTCAGTCTTTGACTTCAGTGAGAATGTCTTCAGTAAAATAGATCTGGACTGGGGTGAAGTCCAGTGAGCTAATCTGGAATACTCCAGATTTCCTATACAAGTATTTGCTCACTGGTCTTCCATTATTTCTGAACAAATCTTCAGAGGGACTCCAGTTTCCAAGTCTGGAGTAGGTCCAGTAATTATTCATTTCTGGACAGATCTTCAGTAAGGCTCCAGTAGTCGAGTCTGGAGCGAGTCCAGTAAATCTAGACCTAACAAAATAAAAACTAAAATCAAAAGTAAAAATAAAAATAAAAATAAAACCATGCAATAAAACACATAAAAAAATACGAACAAGATATAAAATCACACAAATATTTACAAGTATTTACAAGCTCCCCCTCAACATAAGCATACAAGCATCAAGGAAATTTACAAACTCCCCCTAAAATAATGCATTCTACCCTTTTTCTCCCCCTCAAACATTGCATGCAATAACAAGTAAAACACATCAATGTTTGAAGAAGAAAATGAACATAGAATATATGTTAAGTAAGCAATTAAGTTTGTAAATCAAGCATACCCAACTTGGTTTTCAGAAAGTTAAACCTCTATTCATCCAAAGGTTTCGTGAAAAGATCGGCAAGTTGGTAGTCAGTCGGGACAAAATAGAGTTCGATGTTACCTTTCTCGACATGATCCTTAAGAAAATGGTACCGAACATCTATATGTTTGGTCTTGGTGTGCTGAACCGGATTACAAGAGATACTAATAACACTCTTAGAATCACAGTAAATGGGAATTCTGTTAAACTGAAATCCATAATCAGTCAACTGAGTCTTCATCCAAAGAACTTGCGAACAACAACTAGCTGCAGCAACATATTTTGCTTCTGCAGTAGATGTACTTTTTCGATTAAGCTTACAACCTGCATGGTCAGCATCCGAATATGTAATAAGCTAAAACCCGGTATCCCTTGGATACCAGAGACCAAGGTTCACAGTGCCTTTCAGGTAACAGAAAATCGGTTTGACGGCCTGGAAATGACTTTCCTTAGGATTGGCCTGGTACCTAGCACACATGCATGTAGCAAACATAATATCCGGGAGACTAGCAGTCAAATACATGAGAGATCCTATCATACTGCGATATTGTTTTTGATTGTAAGGTTTACCATTAAGATCAACATTAATTTTTGTTCGAGCTTCCATGGGTGTACCAATAGGTTGACAATTAATCATATCAAACTTTTTCAACATGTCAAGAATGTACTTATTTTGGTAAATAAAGATACCATTCGACAACTGTTTGACTTGTAAACCAAGAAAAAGTTTAATTCACCCATCATGCTCATTTCAAAATCCTTAACCATCAAAGCAGAAAAGTTTTTGCAGTACTTAGGATTAGTGGACCCGAAAATTATGTCATCTACATAAATCTTGATTAAAATGATGTCACTACCTTGTCGTTTGATAAACAAAGTAGTGTCAATGGAACCCTTACTGAATCCAGATTGCAAAAGATAGGAGGTGAGAGCATCATAATGTTTCGGACAAAAATTACCTAAGATAATTTTGTAAAAGGATTCAAGATAATTTTCTGACCAAAGATTTGTAAGTGAGGTCAGGTGTTTAGGATCTTCAAATAAAGTAAAATTTTTGCTATAGATTACGATGCAAAATAAGACTTTTGAATAAAAAGAGTTTATGAAAATCTTTGAGATAGAAATACAGCAATAAACCAAGAAATTAGTTGAAGATAAGGATAACAATACTAAAGATCAGCGCTGTGATCCTGAACTGAAAATAAGAGCAAAGATAATAACGACACCAGAATTTTGTTGACGGGGAAAAACCCTTGATTCAATTAAGAAATCTTAGGTAAAAAACCCCGGGAGGATTCAATCGATCCTACCTATGTTATTTTATTATTATTTGTTTAGGATTACAATACAATGATCGAAAGAGAAAAGTGAATGATTAACAAGTAATGAGCGTAGTAAGTAAAGTTACTGTGTGTTGATTGTTGTTTCTCTTTTATTCTGTTGAAGGTGCCTTGGTATTTATAGAACTGGTCGTTGAACTGAATTATCCGAAATATCTGGGATCTTCCTTGAACTTGCTCGCTACGCTGAAGAATTGGTGAAGATGACCGTTTGAGAGATTCTCCACACATGGTAAAACTGTTATCAATCCCGATTCTTGTGGTTGAAGTGGTAAACTATCCGTTGAGGCTTTATTATTCACGTTGTAAATGTTCTTTAATCATAATTGTTCCTGCATACAATATCTTTTCGTACTAGATATACATTCATTAGTGATTACATTGATCTTGACGATCTCAAGATCCATGTTATAAGATAATACAGTTAAGATCCTTAATTAAAATAGCGATAGGGATCCTTTAAATAGTAATAGATTATTAAACAATACTTTTACAAGCCCAAAGTGTAAATAATATTAGGATCCTAGTTGTGAAAATTCTACCCCAAACAATTGTCCCCAAAACTTATATTTCATTGAAAATAAATATAAGTTTTATTAGTTACGGTTATTAATAGCAGTTAAAGTAAAGTCAAAGGGTAGAAATTGTATTGACATGACTTCTACAACTACCCACATTTACACCACATCCTCCGGATATATCGACAACACCCTTTCATTTTATTTTATTATCTCGAACGAATATCTCTCCAAACCCTAAAGGTTAGTCTCCTTGTTTTTCTTTAATCTTTCAGATTTTTTCTTGTTTTGTTTTGATTATTGAATTATGCCTCGATTATCTTCTTCCCGTTCCTTAATCAAACTGAGTGAGGACTTTACTCCTACCCATATTGCTAAAAACCCTAGTAAATGTTCGTTTGTTGACAGCGATATTAATAGGATCAAAAAATATTTTCCTGAGGGTACTGAATTTAGGGCTTTTGATTCTACTCTTACTTCTGACATGAAATCTGATATTTGGATTTGTTTCCCCGGATTCCCTTTTGAAAACCTAAAATTATCATTCCCTTTTCCTGAGTTTTATGAACAGTTTTTTAGACTTTCAAAACTAGCATATCCTCAAGCTATGCCTATGCTATGGAGAACCCTATATGTTTTAGATAATTTAGTTGAGGAGAAAAAGATTAAATTTAAGTTATCAGATCTTCCCCTAGCATACAATTTGCAAACCTTTGGTCCTGGTTACTATATGCTTAAGGCTCCTAAGAAGAATGAGAAGTTGGCTTTTGGTGTTACTCAAAATGATCCATCATGGAAAAGTAGATTTTTCTATGTCTCAAAAAAGTCTCTTCCTAAGGGATCCTATCTTCCCACTGCCTGGACAAAAAAGGGTAGGAATCTGTTTTCTATATGTCATATCTACTTGATCCTGCTATTCTTTGTTCCTAACTAATATTTATACAGCCAATCTAGAAGGATTTCCTCAGAGTGAAGACTCAGGAATAAACAGAATCAAAAACATCTTGTCACTTCCTGTAGGGATTAGGACTTTTCAAGCTTTTCCAGAATCTCCCAGTACTTCTAGTTCTAACCAACTTGTTGTCATGACAAGTAAGTCTTCTATTTTAGATATGTTATCTATCATTTTACCAAATTACTTAGTTATTGCTAAATTTTATAGAGTCATGTCGTTTTAGCAGCAATGAGATTGAGAAGTATATTGATGGCCTTAAGTCAGAGTCAAGTGGCAAAGACAAGGTCATTCTTGGAAATACTAGTACGAGGTCAACTAAGCATCCTAAAACTACTCATGCAGATCTGGCCCATGAATTTGATGCTTCAGTGGAAGCCTTGAACCCTACTCCTATCAGTCAAGTTGCTCCTAAACCTATCCTTAACTGCTAGCCTAAATCAAGCTATGATGGTATGTAATTTTCTACTTCCAGCTTCTTTATGATTTCTAGAATTTTTAGCTAATTGTGGTCCTTTTACTAGTTGTTAAAAGTGGTGCAAGAAAAAGCAAGTGAAGAGAATCAAAAAATGACAACTCTGTCAGAAGAGAAAAAGTTGAAAGAATCTGAAATCAATACTCTGAAAGCTGAATTGGAAAATCTAAAGGAGGTGAATGCCGGTCTAGTTAAGAAAAGCAAGTACTACAGGAATAGAGCAGAAAAGGCTGAAAAGGGTAATCAAGAAGAACTGAAAAAAGAATTGGATGACCAGCTGAGGAAATGCCTGTTAAATGCGAGACGTAGTACCCTTGAGGTTAAGATTAAGATGGCTACTGAAGTAAAGAAAGGAGGTTTTGAACTAGCTGAATGGAATTTGGAAGATTGGGAAAACAAATTGGCTATGCTTCCTCAAGATGATGATGTGGCCCCTGGATCCAAAGATGAAGAGTATGGAAAAGAGGAATCCCCAAGTGAAGATGATGACAAGTCCAAACTGTAAGTCCCAACCCAATAGATGGTACTAACTGAAGACACCTCTATGTCAATGGTGAGATACTTTGCAATACACACACTGATCTGGAGACGACCAGTTGCAGTGTGTAGTATACCAGGTTTAACTGGAGGATTACTTATAAGGGGACAATATTCAATAAGTAAAGACAATGCAATATATAAAGTACTTGTAAGTAAATCTGGGGAGACGAGTTGTAACTTTCAAGTGTAATTTATTTATTAATGTTAAATAAATTACAAGGTTGTTGCGGAACCAAGATAATACAAAATGTAAATATCCTAACAACCTATGAAATACAATCGATCTAATACTTGGAAATTCTCTAAACAATCGAAACACTTAAAGTTGTGAAATGTTCATTTTTGCGATTGGGAGAATATTGCACAAGTTCACCAAGAATATACAAATGTCAAATATGCAAAGTTGTTTCTTGGTTGTGCAAAGACCTCCATTTATAGGCAAAGGTTGACATTGGGATGTCAACCTTGCCGTACAAATATGGTTGAGAGCATTTAAGGAATAACATTTAATTCCTTGAACATGCTTGATAAAGTATGACATAAAGTCACTTTATCAACCTGCTTTATGTACTTTTGTACTTTATACATAGATAAATGCTATTATCCGGATAAAAGTACATAAATCAAAAAGGTCTTCCTCGTAATCAGTGTAAAGCTTTGTAAGTACTTTACACTGATGGTTCTCCAGTCTTGATCTGGGTAAAACATTCACTGGGCTTCGCTGCCATGAATGTTTTCTATCTTTCACTTGTTGTCTTCGACTTCAATTGGAATGTCTTCAGGTTTGATCAGATCTCAACTGGAGGAAGTCTTTAGTTGCATTAACTGTACACTTGCAACTGGACTTCTAATATTTCTGGACAAATCATCTGGTCTCCAGATACAACTGGAGACGCTCAGTTTATCAGTAAACTGGACCTAACAAATTCCCCCTATTTGTCCTGAAATATTGCCAAGTCTTTTCAAGTTCTTGTATCTATACAAGTATGAACTTGAAGGACTTGTTGACTAAATCTATCTAATTTTCCAAGGCATTTTTATAGATCATTAAATGCCTTGGGTTTTTCTTTTGAGTTTGTTAGATTTAATCTGTCATCTATCTTGTGGTTACAATCTGGCAAATTGTATATACATGAAATTGAAATTTACATAAGTCACTAGACTGAAAAACAAAAATACAAGTAGATAGACAAGAAGCAGAACTAATCAGATGGCCCTTCGCCAGTTCTTCTTCTCTTGGCAGCTGAAGAGATTGGAAGGGTATCTTCAGCATCAATGCCCAGTCTTGATTCCACATTCTCTTTAAATTTTATGAGATTCTGAAGAATGTGAATCCAACCCCTTTCAATTTTACTCTTCTCCCGCCTGGCCTCCAACAAATTCAGCACCTCAACATGCTCATCATGGCCATACCTATGTATATCTGGATCTTCAGTATAACACATTGGTCCATTAAGATACTTAACCCCAACATTGAAGAACTTGGTCCCTAGCTTAATAGTTACTTTGACATCAATGATTTTGCCAGGGTTGTATCTACGCTGCAATAGATCACTTAAGAATACTCTGGCTTCAGATTCATTTGCCAGTTTGATCTGGCCAGTGCTCAGTCTTTGCACAATAGCTCGAATATCTTCAGTAGTTGGGTCAGTTGGTTGCACCCAAGTCCTTAGGTCTGCATCTCTTGGCAGTGGTTTTGCTTTACCTTTGAACTTGGGTGGATTAAGCACCCTTTTGACAATCTTCTGGACATTGTGCACTCTTCTTTCAATACCAGATGCCCTCAATTCTCTAGCCTTCTCCACTGATACATTTATTGTCCTGGCATCGAATTCGACCTCATCATCTGGATAATATCGGTCAAGATGAATGTCAACATTTCCATTACAGCCCCCATTATCCTTTGATCATTTTTTACATTTACATACTGCTCCAGTGTGATGCCCAATAAAGCAGCATCACTAGCATCTAAGGCACCCAAATATGAAATTTAAGCCCTGGCAACCCTTTGTTGTTCTTTTCTTTGTTTTCTTTTCTCTTTAAAGGAGTCGCCAATAGCTGCCAGTCTTCTACTTTCACTTTCAGACACTGGAGGAAGTCTATCAATGTTGCCAGTTTCTAGCACACTGGCATCAGTACCAGTTGCTTTTGTTTATGCACCAGTGGCCAGCTCAAGATTCCCCCTATCGACCACACCGTCAAATTTTTCAATAACATGCTGGCTAGCATCAGTACCAGCACTAGCAACAACCACTTGCCTTTCAACCAATTGCCTTGCACTTGAACTGGGGGGAAGGACTGCACCAGCTCCAGATCCTTCCCCCTTGGCAGCATCTAGACCTTCCCTAATTGCTTCCCAGTCAGCATGACTATGGGGCAAACGGTCAAGAGGTTGCCACGACTGCATGTCCTTGCACTCTTTGAAGACAGTACACATCATTCTGAATGATCTCCAAAGATGGTTGGTCTCTCTGGACTGAGTCAAGACATTACCAGCAACTTGTGCTTGACCAGTCTTTAATTCTTCTATCACTTCTGGAAAGAGACCAGCCTGTGCAGCTTCTTTTTCCTGCTCATTCTTTTTCAAATTACCCACTTCAGTGACCAGTTTATCAATGGATGTTGTATGGGAGGATAACTGGGTGTTCAGAGCATTGACATCACCCCTCAACTGGCTGATCTCAAGAGAAAGTGGGGCCAGATTAACCTGAGGAGGGGGTATCTTGGCGATCTCAGACATCACCTTTTTAACTAACTCTTCTTCTCTGGCAACCAAGGTATCCTCAATTTTCTGGCCAACTGAAGTGGCCATTTGTTGCCCAAGCTCAACCATATTAAGGCCAGGTTTATTCAAAATTTCCTTAACCTGCCTCTGTATCTCCTTCAGATCTACCTCTGATGATCGAACAGTTGTGCCAAGTAGGGTAGAGATAGATGTGGAGACCTTAGTCTGACTGAGGTCAAAAGCTTCCTTTAAAGATGTTGAAAGAGTGTTACAGCTTTTGACCAACTCATTGAGCTTCCTGAACACCAAGTCTTCATTAGTTGCAAATTTGTTTATCCCCAGATCAACAACCTTTTGATTTGTGAGATTGTCCTTGTTGTATCTGGAGATGGACTTGGCATTCCTATCAATTGTTTTTTGAATATCCTCCACCCTTGTAAGAAGGTTTCAGATATCGGCTTGAAAGGTGACAAATTGACTATCCAGTGACGGAAGTGAAGGTGTCACTGGACCGGCAACAAAGCCTACTGGAGCAACTGGAGGAGGCACATTAAGGGAAGCCTCACCAGTTGACTGTCCAACAACAAATGAAATAGAACCTGTAATTGGGAAAGAAGAAGGACGTATAGTGAGATCAATGTTTTGATCATGCTGAGAATGCTCAGGTGTAATCAACGGAGGCGGTGGTGGCATATGTTTATTGCTAGACATAAATAGTTGAGATATTTGAGATGGTGGTGGTGGTATATCTGAGAATGGGAGTACATATGATGAAACTGAAATTAATGGTTCTGGGAGCAAACCAGAAGATGAAGGGTATTAAACTTGTACAGAAATACCAACAATCTCCTGGTCAGAAGCAGTTCCTTCAGAGTCCGAAGACTCTATCTGGAATTCATCAACATCCATGCCCAGATTCATGAATGAGTCAGATGGCTGAACCTGGGGTCCAGTCTCCTGATGAACTTCCCCAGTTTCCTGGATGGTTGCATCAGTTGTTGGCTCAGTCATGGTGACATCATCGCCAGGAATAGAGGTCATTGGAGTTGCCTCAGTCATAACTTCATTGGCTGAAGAGTTTGGAACTTCAGTCTCCAGTTGTGACTGGCCAGAGACATCATCAGTTCGTACTAGAGTAGTGTCAGAAGTTTGGCCAGACTCATGTTGTGCAGACACGGACTCTAATCTGGGTTGGGGTAGCCCAGTATTCTCTTCACCACCCTCTTCTAAAGAAGTTTCGAGGGTGGTTGCTTGCGGTTCTCCCATTTGACTATCTCCAGCATCCTGTTGGGAGGAAACTGGAGGGCTGGTTGGGTTACTACTGTCAGTGGCAAGATCTGACTGTTTCCTAAGACGACGGGATCTTTTTGCCTTTGGAGCACCCTTGAGACCTGTTTGGAGGTCTCCAGTGACAGTTGGGGGAACTGACAAGCTGGAGCAGGAAGGGTTAGACTGTTGTTCGGGCTCAACAACTGTCTCTTGTCCAACAGACGAACCGGTGGGTCCCTCATTGTTTTAAGGCCCGCCCAGTTGTCTTTTTGACTCACCTTGGATTGGTGCATCAGTTTTTGCGAATGCCTGCCGCATTCTTTCTGGAATCTCAACCTCCCCATCTACAGATGTAAGGGAGTGATGAGCGTCCATTTTGTGATAAAAATCCCTATCGAAAGGCTTCATTTCATTGTCTAAATGAGTTAATATTCCGGAACTATCGGTACTTAATGGAGTCGTATGTTTACACAGGTTCACGGAAGATGCGGGAGAGGGTATATGACATCAAGTGACTCAAGAAGGAAGCCTATAAAGTTACAAGACACAAGGAGGTGATTCGGGAGCCGAACGAAGAAGTACGAACTCCAGCAGGAGCTACCAGCGACGCTGGCAGCCAAGCCAGCGCCGCTGGCAAGTCAATAGGGCCGCTCCCTCACATCCAGTGCCGCTGGCCCAGTCCCTGCGCCGCTGGAAAGTCCAGCCAGCGCCGCTGGGCGGCCCAGATCAGCAACCGACTTAAGTCACTATTTAAGTCGAACTAACCCTCAAAACCCTAAGAGAGAGCCGATTCAGCAGTCCTAGCCGCCCAGATCAATCCCTAGGTCGTAGTTGCAGATTTCCAGAAGGCTTTGGAGCTTCTAACACCTTCCGATCTTCATCCTTGGTCTAGATCTACTTTTCTATTTTACTTTCTTTTGGTAAACAATGTCTTTCATCTTTTCAGACTTTGTTATTCCTTTAATAATGTCTGGCTAGTAGGTTGAATACTTGTTTGGATCAATGTGATCATGTAGACGTTTATTGTTTTACTTTATTTGTTAGAATCTGTTGGAGTGTGTTTTACTGTTTATCGTAGATCCATGTTTTACTAGTTCTTCATATTATTATTGGTTCTATATCTGAATATATTAGTTTAATTCTGATGGTTATCTATGATCATATACTAGAACTAATATGCTAGGATGGAAAACACTAGTTGGTCTATAACTAGTTGTAAAAGGTGATTCACTTGTAACCGAGGGATCCAGAACCGTAGTAATTATGACAAATTGAACATGATGCTTAACAATGTTAGACGCGATCCTTTGACTTGGAAACGAGCACTGTGGTCACCGGAGATAATTACTATCTGGTCATGGCTTAAGAGCCGGGTAACTAAAAGATGAATTAGTAACACAAACTTTAGGTCAATAATGCTTAAACAATGAATCTAACGAGAATTTGTTTATAGGTTAGTGTGAGTCTAGCGACAACACTAGTAATTAGGTAAAGTGAATCTAACGAGAATCTGAGCCGTGATTAAGTTTCCAACAGTCTAGCAAACTAGTAGAATAGTATTTGGTCGTACCATGAGATCGGAGATGCCAAACAAGTATTTTAATTTAATTACTGTTATTTGCTTTTTCAAACTATTTTCAGACTAAGCCTCTCGCTTAATAAGCGGTTGCGGCTTCTATTTACTTTTATTTGCATTAGTTTAATAGGAAATCGTGACAACCCCACAACCGCTAGAATTACACATATTACTAGATTAGGTAAAGCAACGCGTCCCTGCGAACGATCCTGTTCTTATCACTAAACTTTACTACATCTGATCGGGTCCCCTGTCCGTTAAGGTGTGTGTGTGTTTTTGAGATAATAACTTGTACAACATTTTTATAAATTTAAACACTCAAACAAGCGGTGTTGGATTAAGTACAGGTGATAAACGAGGTGGTGTTAGAGTTGGTGGATTTGGTGAAACAACGGATGGTATTGGTGTAGATTGTGAAGGTGAAGATTGTGAAAATTGAACGGGTGGTGGAGATTGTGTTGTTTGAATGGATGGTGTAGATTGAGAAACAGGTGAAGAAATAGGTTCAGGTGTAGCAACTTCTTGCTCAAACATAACTCTTTTGGATTTCCTTTTCTTCTGCCCAGAAGTCCCCTCATCACTAACCCCTCTTTTTCTTTTAATAGACCCAGGACCCTCACTTGGCGACCTATTCACAGCTTGGGTAGGAATCTGTCGGTTTTCAGATCCCATCGCTGTGGCTAACCACTCTCTATAGGACTTAAGGTGAGGACTCTGAGCAGGAACCAGGTTAAGTAGAAATGGTGGTATCGGAAAAGGTCTTGCAATTTCACTTCATGTGCCTCTTATTCTCATGTTTGACTTATACATTGCAATGACACATTTGAAACTGTCTTCCAACTTTGGAATCTCTTCAACATTATCAAGTACGTCTTCGGTTATCAAAGTGAAGAATCGAATATAAGGAATGTACTTCCGTTCTTGAACATCCTTTCCTTTTACTACTTGTCTCATTTTATCCCACACGATCTTTGCCAAGTCACATTTAACATTATGCGTGACATCATAGTATATAGACAGAGAGTGCTTTGTCATTGTATCAATCCCCTTCTGAGATGGCATCAGACAGGTGCTTAAGACATTGTACATTGTATGCCATAATGTAGCCACATTCATCCTTTTAAAATCCCTCATGGATGTCAACTCCCCTTCATATCCCAAAGCATGAATTGCAGATAACATTTCATCAACTAAAGGCAATTCTTCATACTCTTCTTGTTCTGGAAAACCAATGATCGATCTGAATTCATCTAGTGTGAATTGGCAGTTAAACACATTATCATCTGATTGAAGAGAATATCTAAAGTATTCTTCTTGATGATGTCTTTTATTGGCTTTCACAAATTCAATTGATTTCCATAACTCAAATATGTACTTTTCGGGAACAATTCCTCTAGCAGGGTCTGATAACCAGTCATGGTTCGGCCAGCAGCACTGTCCAGAAACCATATATTCTTCTTTCGGTCTCCCTGCACACAAACAAAGATTAGTTCTTTTTGGGAACCCATCTTTGGGAT
>CM067170.1:97295797-97353440 GCA_034093135.1 Erigeron breviscapus | reverse complement strand
GATACATAATCACAACAACATATTCAACCTCCGAATAAACCCTAAACTATTCTATAAACCTTAAAGTCGCACGAAACGACTTAGGATCACTAATAACCAACATTCTCGACCTCCGCGGAGAAACCCTCAGCCTCCTTAAACGGCTGAGAGTAAACAATAGGCGTAAAGCGGTCTTCGACCCTCTGACCGGAAGGGAATCGCCAACGAAACACCCCCAAATCCACTCACACCTCCGGTTGAGTCATAGTGTGATTATTTGATCAAACAGAAATACAACAATAAACCAAGAACTTAGTTGAAGATAACGATAACAATACTAAAGATCAGCAATGTGATCCTGAACTGAAAATAAGAGCAAAGATAATAACGACACCAGAATTTTGTTGACGGGGAAAAACCCTTGATTCAATTAAGAAATATTAGGTAAAAAACCCCGGGAGGATTCAATCGATCCTACCTATGTTCTTTTATTATTATTTGTTTAGGATTACAATACAATGATCGAAAGAGAAAAGTGAATGATTAACAAGTAATGAGCGTACTAAGTAAAGTTGTTGTGTGTTGATTGTTGTCTCTCTTTTATTCTGTTGAAGGTGCCTTGGTATTTATAGAACTGATCGTTGAACTGAATTATCCGAAATATCTGGGATCTTCCCTGAACTTGCTCGCTACGCTGAAGAATTGGTGAAGATGACCGTTTGAGAGATTCTCCACACATGGTAAAACTGTTATCAATCCCGATTCTTGTGGTTGAAGTGGTAAACTATCCGTTGAGGCTTATTTCTTCACGTTGTAAATGTTTTTTAATCATAATTGTTCCTGCATACAATATCTTTTCGTACTAGATATACATTCATTAGTGATTACATTGATCTTGACGATCTCAAGATCCTGTTATAAGATAATACAATTAAGATCCTTAATTAAAATAGCGATAGAGATCCTTTAAATAGTAACGGATTATTAAACAATACTTTTACAAGCCCAAAGTATAAATAATATTAGGATCCTAGTTGTGAAATTTCTACCCCAAACACATACCATGCACGAGGAGCTTGCTTTAGACCATATAATGCCTTGTCTAACCTGTAAACATAATCCGGGCGTTTAGGATCTACAAAGCCCCCGGGTTGATCAACATACACCTCTTCTTTGAGAACATCATTCAAAAATGTTGTCTTCACATCCATCTGATAAACAGTGAAGTTCTTGTAGGCAGCATAAGCAAGAAACATACGAATGGCCTCAATGCGAGCAACAGGTGCAAATGTCTCATCATAATCAATGCCATCTTGTTGACAATATCCCTTAGCAACCAAACGTGTTTTGTTGCGAACAACAACTCCATTTTCATCCTTCTTATTCTTGAAAATCCACTTAGTTCCAATTGGTTCTTTGTTCTTGTAAGGATTAGGAACTAATTTCCACACTTTGAGACGCTCAAATTAGTTCAACTCCTCTTGCATTGCTTTTACCCAATCAGGATCACAAAGAGCATAACTGATTGTTTTAGGTTCAACAATGCTTAAGAAATTAGCAAACAAGCATTCATTCACTGAAGCAGAGCGTGTCTGAACTCCAACATTCGGATCACCAATAATTTGAGAAGTAGGATGATCACGAGTCCATTTGGTAGAATGTGGAAGTGGATCAACTGGATCATTAGATTCTTTAGGATCAATAAAACCAGGAGAGTGTTGTGCAGCTACTTGTTCAAAAGTAGGTTCAATGGGCTCAACAAAGTTATCAGCTTCATACAATTCAGGATTGGTGCTCGGGTTTGTCACTTGACTAATATGTTGAGGTAGAACTTGCGGAGCAGAATTATTAGTAGGAGGAGGAGAATCAGACGAAGACGAGGAAGCGTCTGATGATTGTGATGGAGAAGTATCATCGGGAGAGGAAGAAGAACTATGTTGTACTGTTGAAATCTCTGGTTCAGTGACATTGGAATTGGTAGCTTCAGGTTCATTCAATCCAGGTTCAGAAACTTTGGAATGATTATGATAGAATTCTTCAAACAACATATCTAAAACTGCAGTTATTGGAGTAGGAAATGAAGGTTTGATGACAGCATTGGTCTTTGATGCGGAAGCTTGTGGACTTTGAAGTTTGGGTCTTGAACTATGTTGTTCAAGAACCATTCCTGAAAGTTCATCAAATCTAACATTCATACTCTCTTCTATCTTCTTGGTTCTTCGGTTATAAACTCGATATGCAATCGATTCTCTTGAATAACCGATGAAATATGCCTCATCGCCCTTTGGTTCAAACTTGCCCAGATTATCACGATCATTAAGAACATAACAAACACATCCAAATATGTGTAAGAAGTTCATATTGGGCTTTCTTTTGTTAATAACCTCATATGGATTTTTATCGAACCTCTTGTTGATGATAGATCTATTCTGAGTAAAGCAAGCAGTTGCTACAGCTTCAGCCCATAGAAATGGAGGCAACTTAGAATAGGCAAGCATAGTTCGAGCTGCTTCTACAAGAGTACGATTTCTCCTTTCAACAACTCCATTTTGTTGAGGTGTTCGGGCAAATTGATGAGTAATACCCAATTTGATAAACAAATTTGCTACCTTTAATAAAATAAAAAAAAGTTGACACATTATAATCAAAATGATATTATCGGTGTTATTTTTTATGCTTGTTTTCCTTTTTTGGTGTTCTGGGCCTGTCCAGTCACTTAATTGATTCATTTCCTGCATCACGGGTCCCCTTTATTATTTTCGGGGGGTCCGTGAGGGCATTTACTATGTAAATGTTCAAGTCAACTGGCATTCAGCCATGTTGCCTGTTCTTTTTGTGATTTATAAAATTTCTAACCAGGGGTGACGGCCTTTTACCGAACATACAACGCAAGTGAGTAACCTAATTATAAATAAAAAATAAAGTTACGAGTAATATTTTAGAGATAGTTTGATGTATAATATTAAAAGGGGATAACTTTGTCAATGGGTTGTTGGCCCATTGATAAGGTTTTAGACATTGGAGAAATCCATCAGGGTTCAAATCTCACTTCCTACATTTGTAGGAGTGGATTATTAGGGGGGGTGAGAGTCCTGGGTTTCATCTCAGATATGTCTGGTTCGAGCTCTGCATACTGTCCTATTGGATATCATTGTGGAGTCTTCGAATGCTAATTGCTAGCTACTAATTACTAACTCGATGTTTAAAAAAAGGTATAACTTATATGATTAACATTATATAGTTATATACAGTTCCCCACATAAACTTTAAATTCAGGAGGATGTTTAATATGTATGAAAATTGGTGTGAATGCATCTGTTAACATCATATAACATTTTCCCATATTAAAATATTAATAGTATAAATTTAAAAGGGAGGGCGATAATAATAATAGTATTTATTAACGTTGTCCAAAACCATAACATATCAACTTGAATATCTTTGTGATTGAGATTCTCTAAAGTTCAAATTAGTTTTATAGGTAAAGTTAGAGAATTTTAACCATTGGATTAAAATCAATGACCAATATTAAAAAATTATCTTTAAATTTTAAACCTTGATTTTAATTTAAAGGTTAAGATTTCCTTAAGTTTACCTATAAAGTTACTTAGAGGATCTTTATCCATATTTTTGACAAAAAAAAAGTACCATCTAATTTACAGAACACATACATAAATAATAATTAGATTAAACTCGTCCGTTGGACGGTAACAGTATAATAATTGTAATATTATAATTAAATAATAATATGTTATTTTTAATACTTGTAGACCATTAAAACTAAAATTATAAACTTTCAGAAAATATTATAAACTGATTACTAAATACTTTTTAATTTCATATTATACGTATGACCGTATATATAACTTAAAAGAAGAATTCACTAATCTAATACTATATTAAAAAAAAACACCCCCTTGTTGAAAAATTATATGAGATAATTGTCTAAAATGTTCTTAATGATTAAATTACACTATGAGTCATTTATCTTTTAAGATATCTCCATTAACCATTTATATCAATTACTTTTACATCAATTATCTACACTATTTGACGCTGACACCGTCACCGCCATAACCATCGTCGCATTGCACGAATACCATTTTAGTTAATTTATAAAAAAAAGTTTTACACAAATCTTTTTGGATGACTTTCTTTTTGTTTTTTTTTTTTTTTTTTTTTTTTTTTTTTTTTTTTTTTTTTTTTTTTTTTTTTTTTTTTTTTTTACACAAATCTTTTTGGATGACTTTCCAAAATAACCAGCTCTTCAAATTGAAAAGAAATCTAGGAATTCAAGGTGGCATTCAATAATAAATTGGTCTTGGATGGCAACAATAATTGCCCCGTTGGTGGTTACAATTTTTTATGGAATTAATAGAATAAAGAATTACTATTACATAGGATGTTAAAAAAGTTTACGATAATATGTTATAGTGACTTTCGACAGACTATTAGGGGTTTTTCCTTTTATTAGGTATAATGTGAGGGGACTCTCTAGAATGAACTCAATTAAGACAACATAGTCTAGACTCCCCGTTGTGATATTCGATCCGCACCTTTTTAAAAAAAAATAGACAACTTAAAACGAGAAAACTCATTTTTTGACGAAAGATTATTTTTAGCAAAATTTTAATTTTGTTTATGGTGGAGTAACCCATTATTGATGAAGTTAATTCCTTCAAATATTTTTACTGTTTCTTTGGTATATAAATCTTTTGCAAAATTTATAAATGGGCAAATAGGTGCACAATGGGTTATACTGTAGCAGGTTGTAAAATGAAAAGGTTGTTCATACATGAACCACACACAATTAAATGATGATTAAAATGGGTTGTGTTCAAAATTAAATGGTGATTACAATGGATTGGGTTCGACTCGTCGACATAAACCAACTTTGTTTTAGTTTGATTTAAGAATTAAAAAGTTTCATAGTTTACAAAAAGTTATAGCAGAAACAAATATTTAAAACACATCAAATAATTAAATGCATTCATCAAATATATATATATATATATATATATATATATATATATATATATATATATATATATATATATATATATATATATATATATATATATATATATATATATATATATATATATATATATATATATATATATATATATATATATATATATATATATATATATATATATATATATATATATATATATATATATATATATATATATATATATATATATATATATATATATATATATATATATATATATATATATATATATATATATATATATATATATATATATATATATATATATATATATATATATATATATATATATATATATATATATATATATATATATATATATATATATATATATATATATATATATATATATATATATATATATATATATATATATATATATATATATATATATATATATATATATATATATATATATATATATATATATATATATATATATATATATATATATATATATATATATATATATATATATATATATATATATATATATATATATATATATATATATATATATATATATATATATATATATATATATATATATATATATATATATATATATATATATATATATATATATATATATATATATATATATATATATATATATATATATATATATATATATATATATATATATATATATATATATATATATATATATATATATATATATATATATATATATATATATATATATATATATATATATATATATATATTTTTTTAGATTTATATAAAAATGTGTTTATATATAGATATAATTTTTTTAGATTTATATAAAAATAATTTTTTAGATTTATACAAAATAATTTTTTTAGATTTATACAAAATAATTTTTTTTAGATTTATACAAAATATTTTTTTAGATTTATACAAAATAATTTTTTTAGATTTATACAAAATAATTTTTTTAGATTTATACAAAATAATTTTTTTAGATTTATACAAAATAATTTTTTTAGATTTATAAAAATAATTTTTTAGATTTATACAAAATAATTTTTTTAGATTTATAAAAATAATTTTTTAGATTTATACAAAATAATTTTTTTAGATTTGTATAAAAATAATTTTTAGATTTATACAAAATAATTTTTTTAGATTTGTATAAAAATAATTTTTTAGATTTATACAAAATAATTTTTTTAGATTTATATAAAAATAATTTTTTAGATTTATACAAAATAATTTTTTTAGATTTATAAAAATAATTTTTTAGATTTATACAAAATAATTTTTTTAGATTTGTATAAAAATAATTTTTAGATTTATACAAAATAATTTTTTTAGATTTATATAAAAATAATTTTTTAGATTTATACAAAATAATTTTTTTAGATTTATACAAAATAATTTTTTAGATTTATACAAAATAATTTTTTTAGATTTATACAAAATAATTTTTTAGATTTATACAAAATAATTTTTTTAGATTTATACAAAATAATTTTTTAGATTTATACAAAATAATTTTTTTAGATTTATAAAAATAATTTTTTAGATTTATACAAAATAATTTTTTTAGATTTATACAAAATAATTTTTTTTAGATTTATACAAAATATTTTTTTTAGATTTATACAAAATAATTTTTTTAGATTTATACAAAATAATTTTTTTAGATTTATACAAAATAATTTTTTTAGATTTATACAAAATAATTTTTTTAGATTTATACAAAATAATTTTTTTAGATTTATACAAAATAATTTTTTTAGATTTATACAAAATAATTTTTTTAGATTTATACAAAATAATTTTTTTAGATTTATACAAAATAATTTTTTTAGATTTATACAAAATAATTTTTTTAGATTTATACAAAATAATTTTTTTAGATTTATACAAAATAATTTTTTTAGATTTATACAAAATAATTTTTTTAGATTTATACAAAATAATTTTTTTAGATTTATACAAAATAATTTTTTTAGATTTATACAAAATAATTTTTTTAGATTTATACAAAATAATTTTTTTAGATTTATACAAAATAATTTTTTTAGATTTATACAAAATAATTTTTTTAGATTTATATAAAAATAATATTTTAGATTTATACAAAATAATTTTTTTAGATTTACATAAAAATAATTTTTTAGATTTATACAAAATAATTTTTTTAGATTTATACAAAATAATTTTTTTTAGATTTATACAAAATATTTTTTTTAGATTTATACAAAATAATTTTTTTAGATTTATATAAAAATAATTTTTTAGATTTATACAAAATAATTTTTTTAGATTTATATAAAAATACTTTTTTCACTTTCTCGTAATAACTCTCCGGTACCTCCACTCCTTCGCCGGCGGCTGATATCACTGCCACCGCCGCTATCACCGACGGCCGGAACCCCAGAAAGTCAATTACTGTCCACATTCATATTCATAAAAATAATCAAAAAGTAAAAAAAAAACGAAAATTAAAATCGGGTCGGGTATGGAATTACCTCGGGTGGTTTTGATGATAAGATCCGAGCATATTGATTGGAAATGAATATGGTTGGGACAAAACGACGTCGGAAGGATGGAAATGAAGTAATGAAGGAAATCAACAGGAGTGATGGATCGGATGGTCCAGTTGAGTTCGGACATGACACAAAGCTCCATTCTCTGAATGGTTTTGGATTCGAATACGAATCGGGGCTCCGAAACTTGGAGATCCGAAATGAAAGGTACTTCAACTTCTTCTAGTTTAGCAGCTATTGATAAACAAGCGACTGATAGTAACTGATATTCCCATCCATTTTTCCACTGTTTTCATTACAAAAAAAGTTGAAAAAACATTTATTTTTCTATAGGTCTTAAAAAAAATATTAAAAAAAAAAAAAAGTATGTTTGTAAAAAAATGATTTATGTTTGTTTTATAATAGACAGAAAATGCAATTTAAATGTACCTCAAGTGAAGCTGGTGAGGCCGACAGAAACCGGTCAAAATAGTTGACGGAAAGTAAAGCGGTTATTGGTTGAAACACATAATGTGAGTGAGCCTGTACATTATAATAACGGTTTTATGCATATATATATATGTTGATATAGATAAATGGATAAATAGAGATACATACATTGAGAATCCAGTTGATGGAATCTTGACGGTGGGTGAGATGGTGGGGGCATCGGGTGAGGTAGTCATGAGGTGGAGAGTGACGGAGTTCGGCGGCAATGAGTGAGTCGATGATCGACAGCGAGTGGTGGTTGACGGCGGCGGAGGAGGAGAAGGGGACATCAGAAGTTGAGTTGTCGGACATTTTGAGACAAGCTAGAAGGTGGAAGAAAGGATAGGTTGTTGCATATATAGGTGGTGGTGAGAGTTGGAAGAGATAAGAGAGACAACATTTGTGGTGGTGGTGATGGTGAGTGGTGGTTGTAGGGTTATGTTGTTGGTTGTGGTGGTGGAACACATGTTTTTAGGAAACTGACATGTTTTTTTTTTTTTTTTGTGTCTGGTGTTTGTGTGTGTGTATATAAAGATGATGATGTTGAGAGTGAAAAAGTGGGAGATGGATCAAAGGGTGGGTGTGAATTTAGAGTATCGTAAGAAGGCTGTGGTGCGACGTAGGGGATGGACATTGGACTTTTAAAATTGTGAAAGTGGGTAAACCGGTACTCCCAGTACCGGTTTCGTTTTTTTGGTCCGAACCCGGTATTCCCAAAACCGGGTTCAAAAAAGGCACATTGAAACCGGTAGTAGCAAGCCCGGGTTCAGAGCTAGTACGCCACTTTTCAGTCAACAGTAAACATGCAGAGCCTTGAATGATTGATGTCACTAAAGCCTGCGAACCCGGTATTGGGAAAACCGGGTTCAAAAAAGGCACATTGAAACCGGTAGTAGCAAGCCCGGGTTCAGAGCTAGTACGCCACTTTTCAGTCAACAGTAAACATGCAGAGCCTTGAATGATTGATGTCACTAAAGCCTGCGAACCCGGTATTGGGAAAACCGGGTTCAAAAAAGGCACATTGAAACCGGTAGTAGCAAGCCCGGGTTCAGAGCTAGTACGCCACTTTTCAGTCAACAGTAAACATGCAGAGCCTTGAATGATTGATGTCACTAAAGCCTGCGAACCCGGTATTGGGAAAACCGGGTTCAAAAAAGGCACATTGAAACCGGTAGTAGCAAGCCCGGGTTCAGAGCTAGTACGCCACTTTTCAGTCAACAGTAAACATGCAGAGCCTTGAATGATTGATGTCACTAAAGCCTGCGAACCCGGTATTGGGAAAACCGGGTTCAAAAAAGGCACATTGAAACCGGTAGTAGCAAGCCCGGGTTCAGAGCTAGTACGCCACTTTTCAGTCAACAGTAAACATGCAGAGCCTTGAATGATTGATGTCACTAAAGCCTGCGAACCCGGTATTGGGAAAACCGGGTTCAAAAAAGGCACATTGAAACCGGTAGTAGCAAGCCCGGGTTCAGAGCTAGTACGCCACTTTTCAGTCAACAGTAAACATGCAGAGCCTTGAATGATTGATGTCACTAAAGCCTGCGAACCCGGTATTGGGAAAACCGGGTTCGAATGTCACGACAAAAAAAAACATTCGGCCATGCATCCAATTCTCAGTTTACAATCAGTATATACATGCATATTTTTTAGAGCATTTCACGCAAACATATTTTCATAAGCAATATATATTTTCATAAGCAATAAGCAATTTCTCACTCATTTATCATCAACTATACCCGTGTTTTCAAAATCGAAATGGCCTCTCTTAATGTTACCTGTGTACCAAGGAACCCAGATTTGTTGTGGTTACAAGCTGCAGATATGCATCGCTCATACAACATTTTCCATGAACGTGCTGTAAGCGAGCCAAGATGTAGAAAAGGTGATGGAGGGCTGTCTGAAGCAATGAAGAATAAGGTGCCCGGCAAAGTCACTCAGCATCTCAAGGATGCTGGGTTTTTCCAAATATTCAAGGCAGTGGTTCACAAACTTGATCATCCTTTGATTATCGCATTGGTGGAAAGATGGCGTCCAGAGACCAACACGTTTCATTTTCCCATTGGTGAAGCAACTGTCACCTTGCAAGATGTGCAGGTGATATGGGGTTTACCCATAGATGGACCAGCCGTGACTGGTGAGTGGGTTACAGAAACCCGAAATGTTGATTACTGGAACAATCTGTGTTTAGAATATCTGGGCTTTTTTCCTACAGATGAACTAGATTTTGATAATTTGAAAAACGGTAGGATCAAATTTGCAACCTTAACAAGGCACATTATTATGTCGCATAGTCGATCTTTTTGTCAATCAACTTTAACAGTTTCTCAAGTTCAGAAGTTATTTCATCGATGCTTGGTAATGTAGACTCAATATATTCGCTATGCATTTCTTCACTTATAATGATTCCGCTGCCAATTTTCCTTATTTCTTTTATTTTCTTCTTATGTTCGAGCTTCCTTTGTTCCATAAGAAGCTTACAATCATTAATTTTGTGGTAAAGTTCATACCCGTCGTCTATATCCTCTTTACATTGCGCTTTCAATGCATGAAATGTTACTGTAAGAGGTGATGATGGTTCAGATGATGATGAAGAAGCCATAAGTTTTGTTTTAAAAAATATATACTGATAATGTTTTATAAGTTATTTGATAAGTTATTTGTTACAAATGCTTAAAGGAAAACCGAATTATATATATACACGATTCGAAAACCGGTTTTGGCAATACCGGTTTCGAGTATTGTGCAAGCGGCCACTGTAGCTAGTCAATGAGTCACATCGTATTGTCACTTCGTCTGCAAAAAGGCTGGATTTTCACTGTTGCATGCGAAACCGGTGATGAGAGTACCGGTTTCAAACACCTTTATTTGAACCCGGTTTTGAGAATACCGGGTTCGGGCCAAAAAAAGGAAACCGGTACTGGGAGTACCGGTTTACCCACTTTCACACAAAAAAATTACGAAAACTTGTTTGACAAAACACCCTTGAAAAACGTCCGTTTCAAAAAAAAAATTCGTATTTCTCTTCCTTCTCCATACACTATGGAAATCAATATTGAGATCAATACTACTCAATGTTATGAGTTATACCTTATTTTACTACTTTAAACATGTCTAGCAGACTATGTTTTTGGACTGTTCACATATCAATTGGTGATTCAATTACAACAACTCTTCTGACTTATTGCAATTTCATCATATGGAGTAGCTAATAGTCGTATTAATTTAAATAATATATTATATTAAACATGGCCATTGGAGGGATTTTTGTTAATAAGAGGTCTAGTTTATTAGAGCTAATTCAATGTTATATTCCACCATGAACCTATTACTAGGAAGCATAAATGCATAATGACGATGAGATGGTTAATATAGGAACAATTAACCTTCTTGTATGTGAAAATAATCTATTTTAAAGACAAAGAGTTAATAAATATTTATATTAATTATCTCAACCTACAACTTTTTATCTATATATCCAACATAATACTGTCAGGCTAAAGTCCCATTGGTTTTAGAATTTGAAAATTATAAACATTATTCAAATTTCTTTATGTTTGGTTAAGGACCTTTTTGGGGTATGCAAGTGAGACCATAAGTTCCCATTATTTAAATTTCTTTATGTTTGGTTAATACTATCATCTTGTGCAGATTGTAAAAAACTTTGTTTGTGACTTATTCGGCTATCTAGATAGACATTCCACATGGTTTATGATATTTGGGATAAAGGTCCTAACTTTTAAACCCAATATTGTAGAGTTGGGTGACATGCATTAAAATAAAAACATATTATATTGCTAGATAGCTTAGGCCTTAAGTCTTAACTCTTAAACCTTAAAGTATTTATCTAATTCAAAACAACAAAATACATGCAAATATCCATCCTCGAAACTAGTCTTAAAGACTGGCTTAGACTTATAATAGGGTTAATACAAACTATATATGATGGGCAAGCAAGCGAGCTAACTAGAAAGCCTTCGATGCATATAGATATAAATGGCCCACTGGGAGCAATAATTTCCAAGAACATTTGTAACATTTCGTTTCCGAGCAGAAGAGTCGTTTTCAAGTATCAAAGAATGACTCTAGTTATCAAATGATTGAGCACCCGGGAGAAATTTACTTACTTAGTTGACACGAGTGTTTTAGGGCGTCCTCAAGATATGTTTTCAGATAAATTACAACGCGTCTTTGCTCAATGGATATAAAGAAACCAGTTATTTTAGAAAATTAAGCCAAAGTTGAGTACAATCTTCGAAAAATAAGCAAAGTTACTCCATTATACATAGAAATACGAATAGATAACATTCTTCATATAATGACAGTACAATCGCATATACAAGAATACAAATCTACAATCTGCTAAATGATTTTGTTAAATGAACAAAAATCCATTAAACAGAAGGAAAGTATTTAGAAAGACCATAAGGAAGTGAATAGAATTCTGCACTTCTTGCATCTCTTTCAAAGTACTTAAATTTTGCCCACCAATGTCGTCCACCGTCTTTTCTAACATCCTTGTGATCATAAGCAAGAGTTCTATCAAGAAACATACCAACTATGGCTGCTACTGTTGGCGGGGACGTGAATAACACCAGTATTAACTCGTTGAACTGCATACATCAGCATATCATACACAAGTTTAATTCTTTGAAGTAAACATCTCATACAATATTTTTCGAAAAATACATTTTTGGAGAGAATAAAAATGTACCCATGTGGATCTACTGCGAACTGGGCCTTCCCCGGTGGTTACCACGTAGTTATTGAAGTATTGTGGCACAGAAAGACCCATGAAGAGTGAGAAACCGAGTATGAACTTTGTTCTGTAACTGTTAAGGTTGCAGTATTGAAGTAGTCCTAAACCAGCAGAAGCTGCTCAAACCACAACAAAATATAGATATTTGTCAATTTTCATCACTTAGGGTCAGAAAGATTCATGTTTTCAATTTTTAATGCGTAACGTATTAGGTATGTGACATATAGTCAGATATTTAAATCAAAAATGTGTCACTTCATGAATTTCGGTTTTCATTGGATAAAGGGAGTACTTCAGATGAAGAATTATGCTTACACATGTAGGCAAACAGGACACAATATAGAGCTCCAATGATTGGCAAAGGTATAGATGCTACAATCGCCCCAAATTTCCCTGATTTAAATCAATGAAAGGTTACGATAATATGCTAAAACTAGAGGATTCCGTTTCATAAACAGATACAAGTCATTTGCTGATTAGATACGAGAGCGAAACATACCTAAGATGGAAAAAAAGAACATGAACCCTGCAGACATTTGAACTACTCGTCTGCTTCCCACTTTAGTCACGGCTAAAAGACCCACATTTTCACTAGCAAAAATGCCACAAAAGACATTGTTAAAGTCTTATATAAGAAGATGATCTTGTTATAGGGCATATGCAAGCATTTAAGTTTTTCTTTTTATTACACTGATGCAGTTGAGCCGGTCCCTGTACCCCATAATCCGTCCATCAAAATACCAATTCCCTGTTAAAAAGTTCCAGAGAGAATAATTACATTTCAAACATAACAACATTTAGAAACGTTATCAGTCACTACTGATGCAATCATTCATTTCTCACCAGCCAAGCAGCTCCTCGGCTTAAAACAGATGATGGTACATGAGTGGCACTCCCATATCTTGCTGCTGCAATAAACGTGCCTGTCGACTGAAACCAGATTTTTATCTTAAAATCTATCAAATGGGATTAATGATAAGGCGTGTGCATATTAGTTGATTTAGAATGAAATGTAAACAAAATAATCAAGATTATTTTGAAGTATGACCTCTATGAGAGACACAAAAACAGCCGCTAGCATTACAACCGTATCCCCGGCATGAAGAGTGGGTTGACCCCATTGTAATGGATAAGGGAACTTTATCCTGAAACAAAAATTTGGGTGAAGGAATAGATGAATTTAGTCCATGATGAATAGTGTCATTCTTCAAAAAGTCAACAAAGTGGCTCACCATGAAGCACCGCTTACAAGGCCAGAACGATCCACCCTGCAGCTGAACTGAGTGTTAGGAGGTCTATTTTTATATGCACCAGCTGCTGTTAGAAGGGCTGCATATGCCCAAACAAGTGCTACAGAGATAAGGACAGCAAACCGATCAACCCACTTCGATTTATACCAGTAAGGCACATACTGCAAAAATAAGGGCATGTCAATTCTACAAGTTTCACTGCAACTAACCATTATATTCAATCTCCATAAGGTCATATACTCTTTTTTCTATGAAAGTCAGAATATATCTGATATAATTTATAGTAGCTATTTCTGTATATATATATATATATATAGTGCTATTCTGAAGAAAAGTTCATCACAGAGTCGATAGCAAACAAGACAATAATTAAAGATAATCAACTGGCCATGAAATCAATACCAAATCAAGACTTTGAACTCACTTGAGAAAACAGAACTAGTAGAATCAATTCGGGAAGCCCGATCTCAACGCATTGTGCCAACTGCAAAAGCATCAAGAAATTAATCTACTAACAAATGGCTTATAACCGTAGTAAAACAGCATGGCTCGATAGGAAACAAGCTTAATCCATATATACTGTCCGACCCATATATATATTTCAAGAATTTTACTTACTAGTGGGAATCCTTGTGCATAGAGTCCAAGTCCGACTAAGGTTACTAGAGGAACTGCAGATAGAGGACTTAGAAACCTGCACGAACCATATCAGTTGTTAAACGTGTTTCTGTGTGATGTACGGAGGTGTATATACTTACATTATCATACGTTTATAAAAATAAAATAATAAAAATAACCTGACAACAATTCTCCAAATACCAAGGAATC
Organism: Erigeron breviscapus; assembly: GCA_034093135.1. Taxonomy (NCBI): domain Eukaryota; kingdom Viridiplantae; phylum Streptophyta; class Magnoliopsida; order Asterales; family Asteraceae; genus Erigeron; species Erigeron breviscapus. The sequence goes on along the minus strand of CM067170.1, from coordinate 97,338,659 downwards.
CAAATAAGATAGGAAGTATTGAAGACATCATAAGTGCTCCCTGCGTTGCCCTCATTGTATGATGAAATCTCTACAAAAGCAACAACTTTTATTATATCATATAATTGCACATTATTCATAATGTGTGATATTTGAACATTACTTATTACACATATAATACAAAATTCACTAGTTTAGAACATACGGTGACAGGATCAACGTAGAAGCTATAACGATTTTGTAAAGCGATGTAGAGTACAGGAATGGTGAATCTAAACGATCCTCCAATCACCACTGGAAGACGTGTACCGAATAATGTTTGTAACAATGTGTTCACCCCAGCAACAAATAACATTGTTTGTATCATATAAGCTTTCTCTACCTGCATATATATTATTGTAAGATATTAGAATCTACATACTTATTTCGAGCTAGTTAACTAGATTTAGCAATTTCTTTACATGGCCCCCGCCCATAGGAGGAACTATAATGGACGATATAAGAACTATGGTCCCGAGCATCACTAGATAATGTTGAAATGCAAGAATAATCGCTTCGGCTGCACAAATGCAAGAATACGTTCATAACACGTTCATAATAGAAATATCCTGGATTTTTAAAAAGATGAAGAAAAAAATGTACCCCATGGAGGGTTACTATTGACACAAAACTCGACTACAGGAAACTGATCTTTCACTGGATGTGGAGCGAACTTATCATCTTTTGGTGCAGTCATTTTGTAGACACGTTTGTATTTTAACTCAAATTTTAACGAATGACGTTATGCACCCTTAGTTGGTCAGGGCACACACGTACGTGTTACACTGATGTATCGACGAGTTTATGACATATATGAAATAAAGAACTTGAGAATAAGATTGAGTGAAAGCATAAAGATGAAAATGGTGAAGTTTGATGAGCAAATAAAATGGGAAATGTTATGGTAACTTTTGAATTTAAATCAGGTGTGATGTAGTTGAAGTTAGGATGGATTTTTGTGTTTAGATAACAACCTAATCTCACCAACAATATATGACCTTAATCTCATAGTAAAACATTAGGTTATCAAACAGATATTATAATTATTGTTGTTAAGACTATGGAAATCTTGTTCTTACTGAAATTCAGAAACTTCAAGATATAGAACTTTTTACTGTATTTTGGAGCTATGTATATTAGTTATTTATTTACCAGTCAATTAACATGATATACTTAAAAAAAAAAATTCATAGGGGATCAAACTTATATAGTTATATTAAACCAAGATACATATATAAATCCAATGAGTGAATGTAACGAAGTTTAGTATAAAAATATACACTTTAAATTCGTTAAAACCACTTTAAATTCGTTAAAACCACAAGGACGATCCGTTAAATTAACTCTCGACCCAAACAAGACCAAAGTAGAAACCAAACTCATCACTGGTCTCTAAATTTCATCATTAATCCAATCCAATCCAATACATAAAAATATTAGTCTAAATCAATTTGAGCATATTCATTTCGTTGTAGTATGATGTTATGTATACACAATTTTGTGATGCGTAAAAACCGATTTAAAACTTGAAAACCAAGCCCCAAAATCGGCATGATGTTCCAAAAATACCCACAATAAGAAAACACCAACCAATTTTTGAAAAATTCATCATCCATTCATTATCATCATGAGTCACACCAGCCAAAACCAACCTCTTGTTGCTGCTCCACCACTACAAGGTTCCTTTGTTCATTGTTGTTCTTTTTTTTTTTTTTTTTTTTTTTTTGTATATGTATCTAGTTTTGTTACATTTAGATCCGATTTTCAAAGAGTTAGAATCATTTTTGTAATTCGTCTAAGATTAATGAGGTAATTATCATTGATTGTTTATAGGTTATCCGGTCGAAAAAGAGACTAAAGAAGTCTACCCGCCACAAGGGTACGTGCCACCAGCATATCCACCGCAAGGATATCCTCCCGTAGGATACCCACCACAAGGGTATCCCCAAGGGTATCCTCCACAAGGGTACCCTCCTCAAGGGTATCCACCACAAGGTTACCCGCAACAAGGATATGCGCCTCATTATAACCTACACTACGTGCCTCCTCCTCAACATCATAAACAAAACACCGGTTTCTTGGAAGGCTGGTAATTTTATTATTGATTGCTCATCCATTTCTCTCTTAGATTTATTTAGCAGTTTTTTTAAAATAAAATAAAATATAGGAATAGGAATGCATCAAAATCCAATGCGAATCATACAAACCTTTTACATTTAATCTTGTGATGCATAAAGTCTAATTTTGAATAATCATTTTGTGTTATTCGGTAAATATTACTCCAATTCACGCAAACATTATATATATCTCTACCATAACTTTTTCTCTATATATCAAATGAATGTATTATTGACATGTACAATTTGTTACAGAAGTTGTATATTGTGGTAGGTGTATCTCTTTCTTTATAGAATGTTAGAATACTCGTTTAACATTATTGTAGTCCAACGATGTACACGGTAAACATTGAACTTACGTAATATTTGTTAGTTGCGTCATATCCATATGTCTCATCATTCTTTCATGAAAAGGTTGTACATTTTTTTTGCTTATTAAGAATACAAAAGCATATTGCCCTATTCAAGTGATAATTCAAAAACACATCAATAATCACATTATTAACTTCACACTAAAAACTTTCTAATAGCATTTTTTTTGCTTATTAGGAATGCATCAAAATCCAATGCGAATCATATATCGTATCGTAATGAATGTTTGCCAGTGCAATATTTTTGCTGACAATATCGCGATATCTATGTAGTTGTGCTGCCTTGTGTTGCTGCTGTCTCTTGGATGCTTGCTTCTGAATTAGCAAGAAAATCTTTAGCTCAGAGATCATATTGTTTTCCGATTGGGGTTACATAAGCAAATATCTCTAATTCTTGTCATAGAAAGTTAATAACTTGGAGTTAGAAATAAATAAGTCAGCTTGATTCTCTTTTTATGTTCAATTCAGGATTGTAATATAGACACATTGCTCATCTTCTGATTTATATGGGCACTAAATCGGTTGAATTCTTTGTACTCATAATTGTTAGTATTAGATTGTACTTTTTCTTTTTATATAAATGTGTTGCAACTAATTTGTTTGAGGCTAGTTTGTGATATGTGGGTTGTAAACCAACTTAACAAACAAAACGGGATTTCTTCATGTTCTTTTGCTTAAGCTTAACCAAATAAATCAATGAAGTTGGTGACTCATTTATAAGGTCTTTTAACCTTAGAGTATTTTTATCAGAGTTTGAATCTCACTTCTTATATTTGTATAATGGATTATTGGGGGTGAGTTAAGTTAACCTGAATAAAAACATTTACCCAAACACGAGCATATAAAAACACTCAAACGAATGACTTTTTTTTTTCTTTTTATGTTAAAGTCCATTTGTTTAGGTTTAAGCAAATGAACACAACCCTTTAATGAAAAAAATTATATGTTAAGGAAACAACTCTTTCAAGTTAGTTACAAACATAGAAGAACACAAACAAGCGAACATAAATAACATGTATAAATAAATATATAAAATATTTAAAAGAGTAATAATAGATTCATTTAATTGATCAACCTAATAATCTTTCTAATCATAAAATCAAAAAAGGTGATGAAAAAATATAATAAGTAGATTACACATGTCAAAGTTTGATGTTATTGGGGGATTATTAGGCTCAAATTATAAAAGGATCAATTATTTTTCGTTTTATGTTATGGGGGGATTATTAGGCTCAAATTATAAAAGGATCAATTATTTTTCTATTTAAAATCTAATTAGAAATAATGTATGCTTGTATATTAAATAAACTATTTTTTTTCATTAATCGATGTGGTTTTGTTGTTTTAGCCTTATCAATAGAGTAGAATTGACAATAAAGGTTAGATTAACTGGTTGAAGTCATCTCTAGTTTTACCTCATGTCATGGGTTCGACTCTCTAGAGTGACATGTCCGCGGGGGGGTTTCCTTTGAATCACATGTAACGGCTTAAGGTCTACATCTCGTAGTCTAGAGTACGTGCAGGGTTTCACCATTATACGGTGAGGTGTCCCTTGATGTCGAATACCGACTGACTGTTCAAAAGAAATAGAGTAGAATTAATTTTATAGTAATGATATCTAGACATTTTATTGATGTGGTTTTGTGTTGATGAAGTCGACTGGTGGTGATGGTATTAACATCGTTGATTGATGGTAATTGATTTAAAAGGGTGATCTAATTAGATAAGATATATATATATATATTATATATATATATATATATATATATATATATATATATATATATATATATATATATATATGATACAAAAGATAGAATAAAATAAAAAAAGTATTTCGAATATTTAGTTTATCTATACAGTTTATAAAACAATAAAGTTATTACTGTTTAACACCGTTACCTCTGGAAACATAGGTTAAATATCTATCCTCATGTATTGTAAGGTTTGTGTTCTTTTTCTATCTTGGATAAAACTTGAAAACAACTTTTTTATACCATCATGATAAATATAAGAGTATTTACATCTTAACCTCCCAAAATATCGTCGAGATATTGAAACCTAAACCCCTTAAAAGACGACATTGGATACTTAGTTACTTACTTTTACCTAGTTTATCTTACTCCTAAACATGGAGAATTTTTTATGAAGAATTATAGAATTACTAGGTTAGTCCCGTGCGTTGCACGTTTATATTTTATTTCTCATTAATTTCTAACAGCTCTAAAAGTTGAACTTAATGATTATATATCATAAAAAGTTATAAAAGCAAAAGAATTAAATACAAAGTATATAGAAATATAAAATCAATTAAATTAAGACAATATATTTCTTGGTTATTCGTTACGTAATAAAAACAACTAAAAATCAGAGTGATTAACAATTCACGTGCCAAAAGAGGATACAATATAAATTACATGTTTCGTATCCATTCATAAATGATTTTAACCATCGTACTCTTTTAAAACAAAGATGTTTTACATCTATACTATATTTTTTTTATAAAAAGTTTCTTATTTTGAAAATGTTGAAACTTGTGTAATATTTACACATAACACCTCTTAAAATATTTTTATATACACTACCCATTAACATTAATAATTAAATTACACTATCAATCATTGATCTTTCAAAATATCTCCATTAACTCTTTACATCAATTACTTTTACATCAATAATTTACACCATTAGACACCGCCTCCGCCACCAACAGTCGCCCTCACCATCACACTGTCGCCACGACGATCACCGCCGCGGCGCCACATTGCATGGTACTGTGCTAGTACACTCTAGTAATGTTTTTTTAGATAATCAAACTTTTTTTATAACATGTACCTTGGACTTAACAATAACGAAAATGACAACTACATAAAATACAATAAGAAGAGCACCAACATTTATCATCATGATTATATACACATAATAACATGTTTTGCTAAATGTAATGGTAACATAATATACTCTTACACACACACAAGCATCATCTCTGACGACTGTAACAGCCTCCATCTCTGACGACCACCACCACCATCATCTCCGACCACCACGTGTGTTCTCTCCCTCTCCTCTTTTGGCGACAGCGCCTGCGGTAACGAGGCGAGGTCGGAGCGCGTACCATATCCAACAACCACCATCTATTGGATCGCCGCGCATCAAATCCATATCATTTGTATATGCGTCGGGTGACAACCTCTTTAGATCGGATAAGGACAACGCCCGTACTCGATGTCGCCTCCACCAAATCGTCGTCTATTGTCTCTACCGCATTGTGCGGGTATCGTGCTAGTAATAAATAATTATTAACGAATAAAATGATGAATGCCTCGTATATATTTTGGCTTCTTTATTTGCTATTTAAAATTGATATAAGCATAAGCTCATGTGAGTCGTGACTGACTGGATGCTAATTTGTCAAGTTTTAGTAGATTATTAACGTACAAATGCCTCATAGAAAAATAAGGGTGTGTTGAGCAAAGAGGTATGTCATATAGGCTCTAAGATAAAGATTTGTGTATGTATGTATATATATATAGAGAAGGATACAAAGTAAATAAATAAACAAATAAAATATTTGATCGAAAAAACAACATTGCAATCAATTTCAGTATTATACTTTCAATAAATAATAATAATAATAACAATAATAGGGGTTTTATTAAAAAGATAATTAATAATAATAATAATAATAATAATATCGCGGCTCCCCACTAATTTCTTGTAACTTTTATGGAAATTTAATAAAAATGTTGTTTTTATAATAATAATAATAATGTGGTACGTGACACCCTTGTTGACATCTGTTCTCGATCTGGGGTTTCAGCTCGTAAAGAAGTTGATATCGGACTTGACGGAGGAAGAGACAACCATTTGCGTCCGGCTGATATACTGCTTTACTCTTGGGACGGGGGGCTTGACGTATGTGTCGACTTGACAGGGTCATCGCCCTTGACACAGACTGGGTTGGTTGATTTTGTGCCTGGTCGTGCGGTGATTGAGGCTGCACAACGTAAACGTGTCAAATATGAGGCTAAGTGTACGGATATTGGATATGGGTTTCTCCCTTTCTCATTCTCTTCATTTGGGGAACTTGAGAAGGATGCAGTAACCTTACTAAAGCGAATCCAAAGGTTCTCTGTGGCTCAAGACATTGGTGCACGTGCTTCAACTCATATATTTAGTAGGATTAGTTTTGCTATTTCTAGAGGGGTGGGGGCCCAGATAGTATCTCGCTTCCCACTAATATCTTGTAAACCCACAAATTTCTAATAAAAGTTTTTTAAAAATAATAATAATAGGGTTTTTGAGAGACTTGGATTTTATCCCATGCTAAGTAAGAGTAGGATAAATGTTGTTGTAAAATAATTATAATAATAATGTTAATGTTAATATCAATGGGATTGGTGGCTTATTGGTAGGGGTCATTGACTTTGGGAAGATCCATATAAGTTCGATTCTCACTTCCAACATTTATGTGAGTGGATTAATAGAAGTTTTTCGATAGACATGGGTTCATCTCAAATATTTGTGTAATGTAAAAGTAGCAGTCGAATAATATGTTGATTTCGAAAAACTACTTGTTGTGTGTACGTAGTAGAAGAGTATCATAGTTTCATTAAATATTATAACCCAAGATATGACATTGATATAATAGATATTAGTTTAAATTATAAAATTTTATTGCATAATAAATTAATGAAAGAAAATTTATGAACTTGATTAAAATTGTTAACTTTTAGTAGAAAAAAATTAATATAGCTTTATGAAAGTTATTAAGATACGACCGAAATCAATATTTTATTAGATTTGGGATCTAAAATAGTTAACAAAATTCAACTTAGATCAATTGGCATAACTAACTTGTTTGTATAAGTAATGGTTATGGGTTCGAGTCTTGGTTTATAATTTTTTAATTAATAAAAATATATTTAAAGATACAACATGTATAGGTGGCAGCTTATGTGTCAAGAGAAAAACAGAGAATTATATATAGATAGATAGATAAGGGGGTGCCCAATGGGCTCGTCCCTCTGCTCGTCCGCCCTCCAGGGACGAGTCCACACCGTTGGGTGGGACTCGTCCCTTGTTCGTCCGCCTTGCTCGTCCGATGGACTAGTCCCTGCAGGGACGAGTCTTTGGGTATTTTTTTTTTTTTAATCCTATATACAAAGAAGAAGACAAAAAAATTAGTGGGTCCAAGACTAGTCCTTGAGGGATGAGTGCATTGAGTGCATTTTGGGGGGATTAGTCCTTGGAGTGTTTTTTGCTGATGTGGCGCTGACAGGACTAGTCTTTGGTGGATTAATGCATACCATTGGGGAGCCCCTAAGAAACATGTCTAGAAGACTACAATCTTCCAAAAAAAAACCCTAAAGTAGGGCGATTTGAAAAAATTAATAATTCAAGAATAACAAACCCGACCGATTATCCTAATACGGGTTCGGGTAGGTCACATGGGAGACATTTTATTGATGAATCCTACGAGTACTTCTTTTACATTCCAAACCCTAATTTTCTCACACATCTTTTTAACCCTAAAAAAACATCCTTTTCTTCACACGAATCTAAAAAATCAAAACTTAAATCAAGATCCAAAATCCCATTAAAATCTTTTCAATTTTGTTAAACCAGCATGAGCCCTTTTTTCCAAATTTAACAAAGGTATAAAAAAATCCCTAATTTTTATCAAATTCTTCAATCCTTTTCCTTATTGTGATTTTTATGTTAGTATACATGAATTTATATGTTATCCATACGAAATTTTGTTAATTTATCTATTGATTCGTAATTTAGCTTTGAATTTTGTAATTGATTTAGGATTTATGTGAATTTAGCAAATTAGCCTTTTTTTTCTTTCCTTTTTATGGTGTTTTGATGCATTTTCTTGGTGGGTTTTTGAGCTTCGTTTGGATTTGAATTTGAAGTTTGGGGATGAAAAAATTATTTTGTTAGTGCATTTTGCTTAAACATTTAGACCATTTATTCCCCCCATCCAATTATGGGTTTAGTTTACAAAAAGGTGATTGATTTTTTAAATTTTTTTTCGAAATCTGCTTACGAATAACTGCTGTTAAGTTTAGTGACTGGGGGTTTGAGATAAATAGGTTGATATGTAGGATTGTTTGTTTGTATGTTTAACCATGATATACAATGCTATATTTTTTTCAGCTAACTAACTATATTTAGGATGCATTTCATGAAATGTGCTATCTGTAGTTGATTGTGTAATGTGAAGGACATGGATTGGTGTCGTGTTAAAGCAAGATGTACATGTAAAATCGACAATTTGTGGTGGTAAAGTTAATCCCTTGATTTTTCATTCATCGGTGTACGCATTGTAGATTCGTAGTAAAAGTCGTTTAGGCAGATCATATTTTCCGTTCTTGTAGTGTTTCTTATATGGAAGTTATTTAACTTGTTTATGTCATACTCCTGTCAGATCTAATTATTTGGTGCAAGTTCATTTTCTTTTCTTTTAAATCGTTTTTATTGATTCAGTTTCTTGTTGTTATTTGGATTTAGACGTATGCTTATTGAACTGATGAATATGCTCTGCAGGTTGACAATTGCTACTTTGAGTTCATCTGATGGGTGCTCCTAAGCAGAAATGGACAAGTGAAGAAGAAGCAGCTCTGAAAGCTGGAGTCGTTAAGCACGGAGCAGGAAAATGGCGTACCATTCTTAAAGATCCTGAATTTAGCGATGTGTTGTACCTGCGCTCTAATGTAGATCTTAAGGTTTGCAAATTTTTTTGTTGCATACCAAATTTTTTAGTGTTTGTATGTTTAGTAACTAAGGGGCTGGATACAACGTACAGTATCTCGGTGAGACTCTGGGCTACATGGAGAAGTGGGGTTAAGGGAATATATTGTATTTAGCTTTCTTATGGCATTTTCTGCCGGGCAGTATTCTATAAATTTCTATTAATGGTTAGATTTTACTTGGGACCAGGACAAATGGAGGAACATGAGCGTAATGGCTAATGGATGGGGATCCCGGGAGAAGGCTAGGTTAGCTCTAAAAAGAGTGCAACATGGCACTAAGGATGACAACCCTATGGCACACGCAAACACAGATGACACTGATGAAGACTCAGGTGATACCAGGCCTCTACCGTCTTCTAGTAGCTCTCCACAGCTTGGTCGTTCGAAAGGGTCTATGATAAGGTTAGACAACTACGAGTATTTTGTAACTTTTGTACAGTATTGAATTAATAGGCATGATGCTTTTTGGACACCTGAAAATTTGTTGGGTATCAGTTTTATTCCACTATCGGTAACTTTTGGACCGGGATGACAAAAAGCGAGACATATATTGTAAAGAACACACATAATAACAAGTTTAGTGAAATCTTGCTCATTAGATAAATCAGGGATGTACCTGTTTTAGTCACAGTTGAGTCAAAATCAACATTATCAAGTGAATGGTGGTGATATCATTCGTTGTTCTTTTTTAACTTGTCTTATATGACGTAGGTGAGTGCATGTCATATAAGCAGAACTGGTTTGAAACTGGATATGTTTTAGATAGGACTATATGAGGCAGTTCTTTGTGTCAAATCTGTTTCTACTCTCTAGTGCTTTTTTTTTGCTGTACATTGGTTTACTGTATAGACCGTATTTTTTTGTTTGTTGAAGAAGACTGTATCAATGACTATGCATGTGTTTCTTTTCATTTCTTACAGGTTGGACAACCTTATATTGGAGGCCATCAGCAACTTGAAGGAGCCTGGTGGCTCTAACAAGACTACAATAGGCACATACATAGAGGTATGCTAGTTATTGGCTTGTGATGAATATGAAAGTAAAACTATAGTTGGTGTACATGGCACGAATCTATGTTGGTCTCTCTTTTTTTTTCCTGGTTGTGCTTTTCTAGTTGATTATTACTAAATATCATAAGGAATAATATGCATCATATGACATTTGGCAACCTGGTATTGTGTTGGATAATCAGGAATGGAAAAGCAGTTTTATAAAATCTATCTTTGTTTATTCAAATTAGCAAATAACTAATCCCATGATGAGGTTTTTTGTCTTAAATTTATAAAAAGCTTAGTTGCATGTATGTATTTTATCTACCTACTTGTCAAACATGCCTTTTTGATGCAAGACTGTAAGTGCTGGTTTTTTAACCATTAGGTCTTACAAAATATCATTTCTATATTCCACTTTTTCGGTAACGTTGTTCCTTCCCTATTTGCAGGATCAATATTGGGCACCTCCAAATTTTAAGAGACTTCTGTCAATGAAATTGAAATATCTGACTCAAACTGGTAAACTCTTCAAGGTATAGTTTGTATTATCAAATGCTATGCGTCATCTCTTCACATTTTAGTTAGAATCATTTATATTGGTTCAAATGTTTCTCTATTGCAGGCAAAACGCAAATACAGAATTCCGTTAGCAAAGGTAGTACCGGAGAAGAAAAATATTCCAACCATGTTACGTATTGAAGGAAGGCAGGCCGGTTCATCTCCTATGAGGGTAGATAAGAAAGATGAATTGAGCGTGCCTACAAAAGGTAAAATTGATTTAGAATTACAGAAAATGAAGAGTATGACTCCACAGGAAGCGGCTGCAGCTGCGGCGCAAGCGGTTGCAGAGGCAGAAGCTGCCATTGCAGAAGCAGAAGAGGCAGCAAGGGAGGCAGAGGCAGCCGAGGCTGATGCAGAAGCGGCTCAGGCATTTGCAGATGCTGCAATGAAGACACTCAAAGGGAGAACTGCACAAAGGCTGGTAAATCCTAATCAATTTATAACTGTTTTCTTCTCTGCTCAACTGCAGAATGCACGCGAGTTACAGGACATTGTTTCAAACCTTTTTAAGACAACTTTGTAGTTTCACAACCAGCTAGTCCAGTTGTGTGAGGTCCTGGTGACTAGTGGCAATTTTAACCCTTAAATTATGAACGGGTCGATTTTGGTGATCTTTAATTCTTAAGGAGTCACATGGGTTAATCCTTATAATAATATGAAAGAGAATGGGTAAATTGAACCACAAGGGTGGTGCCCAAGTGGTAAAGACTTGGTCTCTTAGGGAGAAAATTTTGTGATCCCAAGTTCGAATCCTAGGAGCTAAAAGATATACCCCATTGTGGCCACGGAGGATCACCAGCGACGACTCCGGGCTACCCGCTAAGCGGGTAGTTGCTCTGAGATTAGTTGACTCGCAAAGCGGGTCGGAAATCTAGGTTGACCAAAACAAGTTTTTAGTATCTAAAAGTTGTGGATGTTTATTGAATTGGTGTAACTTTATTATCATATATGAGCATGCAAAAATGTGTTACAAGTCAACCTGAACTTTCGCATTTCGACCGATACTAGAGTTACCCATCTAAGCCATCACTCTTTTTACCACCTTCACTGTTCAGATATTTTAGAGTGTCTGATTATATATTTCTGCTACTGATTGTGCATACCTTTATTAAGTTAATTAAGCTTATTTATGTTTAGAAGTAACTGAACATGCAGTTTAATTTTATACATACTGGTAAAATTTGTAGCATGACTTTTAGTAAGCTTTTCGGTTTTAAAAATGCCCTACAAAGATAAAAAGGATTCATGATGCTACATAAAATCATTTATTCTTCTTGTGAAGTGAATACGAAGAGCAGAATGTTCTTAACTCTTTGAAGTTTTGTGTTTGCCTTTTTAACTCTCTTTCTAATAGTGTGACAATCTTCATCTTGTTGCAGATGATTCGTGCTTGATGTTAATGGGCATTTAGAAGAGTTTCTGCTATACATATTGTTGGATGAACTTTGCAGCTGTAAATATCGTTTGGTCATAGTTTGTTAAACCAGAATTCTTCAACTGGTAAATTAACATTTGGTTGATAGTTTATTTTTGGTAGAGTAAGATAAAATAAAAACTACTTAAAGCTGCTTGTTGCCAACATTATTTTGATTTTATGCTATTGTACTGTGAATTTTTATATTTTTTGGTCTGTGCAAGTCTGTTTATTTTGTATTGAAGTTCAGAGCTGTCGCAGATTATAAGCGACAGAACTCGGAAAATAATATATTGCTTTTGGAAAACAAATGATTACAACTATAGTTACCGACATTTTGAGATCAGTTGGTGAAGTAAATTGGGTACTTGCAGTCTAATTGCTGTTGGTTTAGAGCATGTTACTAATATTGTAAGTGCAAGGTTTGTTTGTTTCAAGTATGTGTGGTGGTAGACTTGAGTACTTGACTGTAATTGCATTACGAGTTTTTTGAACCAAGAGGATTTAGCTAAAGAAGCTGTATTAAACGGACTTCATGCCAATTTCATATCTTTTTCAAGATGTATATTGTGTATCATCTTTATTTCCAGATTAGAACAAAAGTACGGCTGCAAGCAAGTTAATCCGTTGTGTTTGACTAGAAGTAGGCCAAGTGTTGGTAAAATCATCGAACAAACTCAACTTCCAACTTTATATTCCCAAGAGAGTTGAACTAGAAGTAGGCCAAGTGTTGGTCACCTGTTGTGTTGGTACGCTAATTAGGGATGGCAAAAATACTCGTACCCGATGGGGAATCCGATACACGAGCCCGATTTGACTGGGGAATCCCCGAGTTGACCGGGGATGGGGACGGGATGGGATTGGAAACCATAATCCCCGATCCCCATACCCGAACCCGAAAACACTATATATATTTATTAGTATTACTTTAAGTTTTATCTATATATATTGAAATCATTTTAAGTTTTGTTTAATACTTTTTATGTACTATACTTATCAATTATTTAACATAGATGTTAGTTTATACATAGAAAGAAAATGTTGAAATACACATTCTCATACTTATCTTTTGCGAGTATGAGTTATGTTTATTCAAAAAAGATATCCCCGATACCCGACGGGGATCCCGATGGTGACAGGTATGGGGATATAATTTAATTCCTGGATGGGGATGGAGACGGGGATGAGGATTACAATTGGAAACCGGGTATGGGGATGGGGATTGAGATCCCCAACACTACCCGACCCATTGTCATACTTGACGCTAACGATCATCGTAAACTGTGAATTTTCTTTTACCATCCTAAACCTATACTAATATTGTATACTGCTTTAGCTTAGCGGTTTTAGATGGAAACATCTATGGTGTTTTTTGGGTTCAAAACTCAATTTCCACAATGTGTATGTTGGGTAATGTCTGTTTTCCATTCACAAAAGCTATCAGTTTAGTCGGTTTTCTTGAACAGTTGAAGTATTTGTGGGAAACGTTTGATACAATACAACTAACACGCGAAAGCCAGCTCTTGGGTAAATCAATTGGACCTTTACCAACTGTGAACTATTTATCCACTGCTTTATTTGTTAATTAACTAAATCTCTCTTGGATTTTTTTCGGTTATAGTTGTCATTTGCAAGATTCGTTAATGATTTTTGTTATCAAACACTACCATCAACACAGAAGGACACTTTGGAACATATTCATAAGTATGAATAGTCCTATTTTACAACACAATCTAGCGTTGGACGAAATCCCCAATCAACAACTTTTAAACACCATGGTCAACATATTGAAGCAATGAAGCTAAATCAAGGGATTGAAACGATTAATCCTGGAATTTTATGATTCGGGAGGTGCAGCTGATTCTTCAACCTCAAGCTGGCTGTAGTTTCCTTTCTGCTTAAAGAGTTGGATATGGTGGTGCTTGCAGTAAAGCCTGCCCTCATGAGCAATGTAATTTGATGGGCTTATTGTGCATCCTCCATGGCAACATTTAAAGCAGCTTCTGTGGTATGCAGACCCATCCACCTTAACCTACATTTTATTTATATACATTAAGGTTAGCATCTTTTTTTTAGCTACTTTTTCAGGTTATGTTTAGAAAAGGGCCTTTGGCCTAGCGGTATTAGAGATGACACAGCAACCGCGGTCGTGAGTTCAGTCTCATTGCTAACAAATTATGAATATATGTGGACGTGTGTGAATATTTGTCAATATGGTAAACGTTTTACCCGTTCAATTGGATAAACTGTCTTGGCACATCCAACACATTTATCTCTGGTCCCCTCAAAGTAACCTGAAAGTTTGCTTGAACTCTGTATCATAAAAAAGACGTTCACCGCATTAGATAAAAAAAATGCAGAACACGAGACAGGACACATATGTTACAAAAACATACGTCGCTACTAACAGTCCTTTCTAACTTGAACTTTGGTGTCCCGTCAAAACTTTTTTCCAAGCTGCCAGTTCTTTTGAAGAGCTGATCAAAGTGAGGCCTGCAATAAACTACTCCGTCGAAGGAATTGAAGTTGCTAAGCTGCAAAAGTTGTGGTTACATTTATATGGGACCAAAAATGAAAAATGTGACTAGTAAGTTAGAAGAATGAAACATATAGTCATACCTTGAGGGTTCCTTTGCAATGATGGCATCGGAAGCAGGATTTGTGATAAATTCGGTGATTAGCGACTAATTTATCAACCAAATAAACGGTTTTATCACAAACATCACATTTTTGTGTTGTACCTGCGAATCCAACCATTTTTCTTTCTTTTTCTAGATAGAGTTCCTTTTCTCCTGTTATTCCGGAAAATAACACGAGAAAAAGAACTCCTAAGAAAACTCCCTTCAATTGAAACTTAATTTTTTCATGTCCCTTATAAAGAGATACAAAAAATGTTGATTTATGGTTTGCATTTTATTACGGGAAAAGAGAGTTATTAATTGTTTATGACCCTGATTTTTAATCCACTATTTATGGACTTTCATTCATCTATTGCATTTTATGGACTTTGTGTTGTTTTGCGTTTTACATTTTCTGTACGTTTATGTTTTATTCATCCAGTCAACCCAAGCTCCAAACTATCAATTAATGCTAATAATTGAGCCTTGTGCGTAATAGCTGAACGGTTTAAGCCAAGCTGAATAGTATTGAATAATTCGTCATGCTTGATTCAAGTTCAAACCCGAATTAAAGATTTTTAAGATTTAGATCTTACATTAAGTCTTGAGTCATTATTCTCTTATCGGGAACACAAGATCCAATAAGTCATAGTCTCTCATCACCACACATTCGTTATAATATTGTATAGACCAACACTCTAAAACACGTTTAGTGGTGTACGGTATAAAAATATGATATACAAATCAGATACTTATCATCACCACACATTCTTTATAGTATTGTATAGACCAACACTTTGAAACACGTTTGGTGGTGTACGGTATAAAAATATCATATATAAATTAGATACTTAGCCATTTCGTACATAAGTCCCTTGTATACTTATTTTCTAATAACATATTTAACCAATACGCATGATAATATACAAGATCCTTAACTAGTAGAATCAAAAGAGAAACATTTCTGCCCGACTAAATCATAAAATAGAGGTCCAGATCGTAAGTTGGGCATACTATGGATTTATAGTTAGTAAAGTAACAAGATTTACAATTGGGCGTTTGGTCTAGTGGTATGATTCTCGCTTCGGGTGCGAGAGGTCCCGAGTTCGATTCCCGGAACGCCCCTTTCTTTTTCTTTTTTTATTTGTTCAGGTTTAAGTTACAATCCTATTATTATTGAAAGCAAGAAACATAAACAAAATCGGGCATTTGGTCTAGTGGTATGATTCTCGCTTTGGGTGCGAGAGGTCCCGAGTTCGATTCTCGGAATGCCCCTTTTTTTATGAAGCTTTTATACATATTACTAGGTGCTTTTTTAAATTCCAAGACAGTGGCGGCCTTCAGAGTTCTAACACCCCGACCGAATTCAAATATATAAACATTTTTTTTTATAAATGATAACTAACATTATAACAAAAAATTATATATGCATAATAAGATCATAATTTTAGAATTACATACTATAGTAGTTACTTATTTACATTTTAGACATTAACTAAAATTGAGTCAAATATATACTTATATTATAACACATCTGTTTAGCATATTATACATTACATATATAATATATATAAAAAAGGGTTTTGCTAAACGAAGCCCTAAGGGCTTTCGTTAAGGTGCATTAAATAGTTGTACACTTACCATAAAATTCAGGGGGTGGACTTTTGATATGGAAAGGTATAATCTTTTTATGCACGTTAAGTGAAGCTCTTAGAGCTTCATTTAGCATTTTCCATAAAAAAAATTCAAAATTTTATGTCCCCTTTAAATTTATGCCCTGACCGGGAATCGGGTTTGCACACCCTCTAGGCCTCCCCTGTTCCAAGACATTAGGTAGAGATAATACAATCAACTGTTTGATTGTTTTCGAGTCATTTGGTAGATATACAAATTCAGGGATACATTTACTTTTTGGTTGTATCTTGATTTTATTTTTATTTTTGTGCAACTTTTAATTATAAACTTTTAACAGTGAAGACGAATTTATGATCTTTAATCTCAACAAATTGTTGTACACTTTTGGTTTACTTACCATTCATTTAATTATGGTCCCAGTGCTACTCTCACATTAGTTATGGATTCAAACAGTTTTCTCATATGAAATTGGTTGAGTAGGTACACCAAACAAAAGCAAGTATTGTGTTTCCAGGACTACCTTAGAAAGCCGAGTCATTCTTTCCAAGCCTACCATTTTTTATTTTTATTTTAATTTTCCGAATTTCATATTTAACACTTTGTTCTCAAATTTAGTTTATAAGAAAAGAGAAAAAATCGGAAGTTAATATTTCTTCCTTTCAAATCATCCCAAGGAAAAAAAATTTTATACAAAATCAATTAGATTATCCTTTCAAATCCTTCCATTTCATTTCTTTTTTATCATTAAAATAAACTCAAGAACACAATTTATTTTAGGCCAAAGTACTTTTTTCGTCCCTGTGGTTTTTCGAATAAGCACTTTTCATCCTCGCCGTTAACTTTTGGCTAAAATCATCCATGTGGTTTACATTTCGTCCTTGGATCCGTTAACCCCCTCACGTGACTTGCATGTGAGGGGGTTAACGGCAAAGTTATAACGGCAGGGACGAAATGTAAACCACAGGGATGATTTTAGCCAAAAGTTAACGGCGAGGATGAAAAGTGTTTATTCAAAAAACCACAGGGACGAAAAAAGTACTTTGGCCTTTATTTTATAATCCTTCATATTTTTTTCTTTTCCTTCTTTAAAAAAACTCAATAACATAGTAATGTTTCTGCTTCTAAAGAGGCATATAAAAGTTGATCAACAAAACTGAAATCAAACACAAACTAAGGTATATTGAGAAACTGATTTCTTAAATGTTACTTAGACAAAATCTCGACTCATTTAGATGTTACCTTAATCATGTATGCCACACATGCATATATGAAAAACACTGTCAAGGATGTTCAACATGTGTGATTATTACATGTTACAAGGTGGTGGTTCATGGACCATGCATGGCATGGACGGAGCCCAGCTGCCCCCACTCCAATTTTGGTATAATGTAATTTTTAAATTTAAATGGTATATTTGTAATTTTTTTTTATAAAAATAATGTTTAAAAAAATTCAAAAAATAAAAAATGAGAATACCAGAACGGTAATACCGAAAAATACCGGAAATAGTTGCACCGGAGTACCCTCTGATACCGGTATTACGAGTAATACTACATGTATTTAAAACATTGTATGTACGTTTTTGCATTTGAAAGTGATTGACCAGATCCTCAAATGTAGGTATATAGGTTTTTGTTTTGTTTGAATTAAATTGTTATCTGTAACTTTTGTTTGTTTTGTTTTGTTTGAAAAGTTTTTCTGGATTTGTTAACGACGAGGATGAAAAATGCAAAAACGACAAACCACAGGGACGATTTTTGCACTTAACTCTATAAAAAGACGAAAATGCCCCTCACGTGACTTGCATGTGAGGGGGTTAACGGCAAAGTTATAACGGCAGGGACGAAATGTAAACCACAGGGATGATTTTAGCCAAAAGTTAACGGCGAGGATGAAAAGTGTTTATTCAAAAAACCACAGGGACGAAAAAAGTACTTTGGCCTTTATTTTATAATCCTTCATATTTTTTTCTTTTCCTTCTTTAAAAAAACTCAATAACATAGTAATGTTTCTGCTTCTAAAGAGGCATATAAAAGTTGATCAACAAAACTGAAATCAAACACAAACTAAGGTATATTGAGAAACTGATTTCTTAAATGTTACTTAGACAAAATCTCGACTCATTTAGATGTTACCTTAATCATGTATGCCACACATGCATATATGAAAAACACTGTCAAGGATGTTCAACATGTGTGATTATTACATGTTACAAGGTGGTGGTTCATGGACCATGCATGGCATGGACGGAGCCCAGCTGCCCCCACTCCAATTTTGGTATAATGTAATTTTTCAAATTTTAAATGGTATATTTTTAATTTTTTTCTAAAATTAAGAAAAAATAAATAGAAAATACATACAAATGTTACATCCGTTGTAATAAGCTTATTCTTTGAAAGTCATTAGTCATCGAAGTATTAACTTTGAGATAGATCTCTCTATAGGCAGAATAAAAAACTTGAGTTGTTTTGATTTTTAATAAAAGAATGAAGAAAAGTTAAAGAAAAAGCTTTTCTTTGTTTGGGTATATAAATGTGTAGTACATCACTAATGTAGTCGTTTGTGGAAAGATGATTTTCTTTCAACTTATTATATATATTTATCACAAACAATTAATGATAATAATCATAATAGTTATGTAAGAAAGATATATATACAAGATAATTTTTAAATAATAAATATATTTTTCGGGTTTCTTGCATTATGATTGAATACATTTTCATTCAATAAGACCTTGTCTGACACGTGCAGTCTTTATTTTTTCAAAATAAACTGGTATTTTTAAATATGAGTGTTACACCCGGTGTGGGGGACGAAATTCTTTTGAGGGTCCATTTTGTATTCTCGAGCTAGGGTCCAATTTTTTTACATTTTCAGATACGACTCTTATAAGTATGACAAACACCTTTTAAAATTGTCCCCTCACAAATATTCATGGCTCCGTCTCTGATGCATGGTCTTCGGTTGTAGCTGTTTAACTATGATTACAAGAGTCTATAATGTGCAAATGTCACATGTAAGCAAATAAGGTTAAACCTGACTATTTGTACAAGTTTCTACACAATATGCACTATTTCACTAAAACAAAGTAGATGACTGCAAATGTGCTTTGCAAAGGTCATACAAGCAAACTTTAGACACCGAGAACCAGGGACTTCTTCCTTCTCATATCATAGCCTTAGATACGGCTATTCTATAGGAGCAGTAAAGACAACAAAAATGTATACATATACGCATATATACATCAAATTTACTCTTACATGCTGCAAACAACTGTACAGAGTTCATGAAGGATGATAATAAATGAATTATGCACTCACTAAACCCATGATATTCTTATGGTAAACATAAGAAATATGAACAGTAAGATAAGCAAGTGGGCATTTGGTCTAGTGGTATGATTCTCGCTTTGGGTGCGAGAGGTCCCGAGTTCGATTCTCGGAATGCCCCCTTCTTTTAACAAAACATAATCTTCTCATTTTTGTATATAGTTTTTAGGTGCCACTCTTTTGTCTGATTTCGATATTCTACAACTGATATTAACTCTTTACAAATAGATCTACCCACAAACATGTGCTTGTAGATCTGAAAAGATTCCGTCAATAATTCAGCTCAGGTATTTGATATATATGCCAGATTTTGTTAAGAAAATGCAACTACATGAAAAGAATATATAACCAAAATGAACCATTACTATTTTTTTATGAAGATTTTTAGGATCCAAGTTGGTGAAAAATCCAACTGCATTACCAAAATAACCAATTGCTAACCAACACATCAGAATGATCTTATAAACAAACCTGCAATAGAGATCAAAGGCAGAAGACAATAATTCTTTTATAGAATGCATTATTTCTGCATCACAAGTTACACACCATCACTTAAAGTCTTAAACTGCTGTTCATGCATGCATATATACATTCATAAATCGGCGTTCAATATACTCAATCCTCTATAAATGTTGCCTCATCACAATCTTCTCCTGATGTTTTGAAAGGTTGGTGAAATGTAATCTAATCTTGAAATTCAGGCAAAAAATCAAACAGAAAATCAAAGCTAACATAATTTAACAGAATGCTAAGTATGAGCTATAAATCTACTAACCATGGTATAACTTTTAATCAGGCTAGAAGTATTGGCAACAACTACAAAAATACACATAATATTGGTACCACGTTACAAATGCAACGAACACAGTGAGTAGGAAGAAACTTTTGAGTCCTTGTGTGAACTATAATATCAACATCACAGATGACAGCTATCACAATACCAAAAAATGTACAGCTGAAAAGTGTGACACACTAGCCAACAATCATGTTTAAACAACAAAACATAACTAGTAAACATTTGTAGGTAATAGCAATTGCCAACTGGGCATTTGGTCTAGTGGTATGATTCTCGCTTTGGGTGCGAGAGGTCCCGAGTTCGATTCTCGGAATGCCCCAATCGTTTTTTCCTTTTCGACTTTTAATGTTGTTAGATTTCCTTTCTAATAAATCATTAAATGGTTGGGGAATAAAAGTCTAACAAAGTATTACATGTTTTGACAGCTTGGATACATCCACAGTCATTACTAGGATTCTTATTGTTCTGCAGGCTCATTATCTAACAGTCATTTAGACCCACCCAGATTCATATATGATATATCACACTCTAACTCACCCAGCCACGATGCATGAAATGTAAACACTACCAAAGTCATTGAGCTAGTTACACACCACAAATCTCAGATTAAAATCGTAGTACTTTTGACTGTTTTGTGTAGTATGCTAACATATCCGAAGGTCCCAAGGATCTTCACATTTTCATTCATAATTTGTGTAGGATCCCGTGAACAAGCATGTATGCGTACCAAGGATTGTAATGAGGTTGTTCCACCAACTTATTTACAAAGTTATGTCTGTTTCTGAATGAAGTGTACTTAATACTTATGGACAAGATAGCCTAGTCAGGTGTCTATCGGGTCATTGGGTGAACCTACTCAGTCTTTTGTGCGGGATAGATCTTTTGGGAGCATTGCTGAGATTCCATGGACTAGTGTTTGTGTATCATTGACATTTAGAGGTTGTTTCTAATTCTATAAACAAAACAACCAAGTTGATTTAAGCACACTAATATTCTTGACAGATACGTATGCACATAGTATGCAATAGTTACTATCAGAAATATATATGCTTGTTTATAAGCATTGCAAAGTTACATACAGAAACTTGAGACAACAAGCACCAAATCCTTCTAGGTTCAAACATTGTAAGGTCAACTTACTGCAACTTAAAGTGATTAAAAAAAAAATTATAAACCATAAAAGTCTAATTTACTATTCTCTGGTCAAACATACTTCAGACTATGCACTGTCATAAACCTAATGTTCCAACCATAGTAATATAGAATAACAACAGAGTCATAAAGCAAGTGGGCATTTGGTCTAGTGGTATGATTCTCGCTTTGGGTGCGAGAGGTCCCGAGTTCGATTCTCGGAATGCCCCATTCTTTTTAGTAGAAACTGATTTTACTCATTTTACATAAGGCTTTTTAAGTACTACTATTTTTGTTTTATCTGATATTTCCCTATGATGTTAACTAAAGTCAACTCAAGACTTTGGAAACAGATCTACTCATCTACCTGCTACAATGTTATTCACAAACATGTGCATGTAAATGTGTAAATCTGATAAAAGTGCCAATAAATGCATCTCATGGACAGAAATCTTAAATGATGCAACTTCATGAAAAGCATATGTAACTTCATTACCGGATTAAGAACATGTGACCTCACTTTTCCTTGCCAATATCCTTAAGCACCAAAATGGTGAAAAGTTGTACCTGCATTGCCAAAATAAGCAATCATAACCCAACACGTATAGGTAATTCTGTTACAAACGTGCAGAACACATTTAAAACACGGGATGGTATGATTCCTGCCAAGAATGCACGATTATTGGACTACAGATTGCGCATTATCATTTAAAGTACCATCTTCTCTATTTCTAGTGTTTTCAGAAGTTGGTCAAGCGCATTCTCAAAATTAATAAATGAGAGAATAAACATCAAACAAAATTTATGTTTTGTTATGAAAAAGCCAGCATTTACTTCAAAGCAATTACACATCTTAACTTGTAAATCTACCATCACCAAGTTATGGACTTTTTTTAAAATCAGAACTAGCGGGAGGTTACATGTAACATTATAAGAGTAATCCTTTTGTATCAAGGCTCCAAATCAGTTAAAACAGTTTATTTGTACAAAATCTGCCTTAGCTACGAACATGTGCATGCTAGGAGATGTCTATACATTTTGCATTAGGATAATCTTGAGTATAGATTACTTTTATTTGTTCGAGGCAAATTTGGGGGATGTCCTCGGAATATTTGAATTTTCTATTTACAATCTGTTTGCTTATCACTAAAGAGAAAAACTTGAAACAGAAGCCAAACATATGATAACACATTGGTTTGCTATAACTTGAAGAGTGCACTTAATGTTAGTAGCAATGCTATGAACACAGTGACTAGGGAGTAACATTTTAGTCCTCATACAACTAACATGCCAACATCACAGATGACAACTATCACAATACTTAAATATGTAAACCTGAAACGTGTAAAGCACCATAAAAAGTCAATGCTTAAGCAACAGAAACATAACTAAAATAAAATATGTAGGTAATAACAACAGGGCATTTGGTCTAGTGGTATGATTCTCGCTTTGGGTGCGAGAGGTCCCGAGTTCGATTCTCGGAATGCCCCAATCTTTTTGCATTTCAACTTTTAATGTTATTAGATTTATTTTCTGATAAATCATTACTCAATTCGGGTAACAAGGAACTTTATGTGTTTTAACAACTTGCTAACATCCACAGTATTTACGAGGATTCTTATTGTTTCTGCAGGCTCCATATCAAACACTAATTCAGACCCAGATTCAATATCTCACACTTAAAACACCCAGCAACGGCACAAAAAATACAAACACAATTTACACACACCAACTACCCCTTGTTAATGTCAGTGGACCTAAGTGATGTACTTCCACGAAACTCAGATTTTAATCAGAGTGTTTTTGTATGTTTTCTATTTTAAGCAGGGCATCTCCTGACGGTCCCAAGGCTATTCACATATACATTCATAAGCAGTTGTGAAGGATTCCACAAACAAGCATGATCGTGTACTGAGGCTTGTAATTAGGATGTTCAGGTCTTCATACGCTTAAACTTATACCAAAGGAGCATATAGATAGTTCCACCAACTTATTTACAAGGTTATGTCTCTTAATGGAGAACTCGTGGATGAGACATCCTAATCGGGAGTCTATTTGCCTATTTGGTAAACCTAATGAGCCTTTTGTGCGAGATAGAGCTTTCAAGAGCACTGTGGAAGTTTTCCCAAGGGATTAGTATATATTTGCATTATTAGCAAATACAGGCTGTCTATATTAACCAAAAAACCATGTTGATTTAAGCACCCTAGTATAATTGGTATGCAAATAGTATACGCTATTTACTATCAGAAATCGATTATGCTTGTTATGAGCATTAGAAAGTTCACATAAGCAAACTTGACACAGCAAGTGCAAAGCACTTCTAGGTTTGAACATTATAGGACATATTACTGCAATTTAAATACAGTGGTTCCACACAGATTAGAAAACATAAAATTCATATTTATAGGTAGAGGCACCTTATTATTCTCTGGTCTTGCATACTTCAGACAATGCACTGTCAGTAAACTAATGTTTCAATCATAGATTCTTAGTGATATAGAATAAAACAGAGACATAAAGCAAGTGGGCATTTGGTCTAGTGGTATGATTCTCGCTTTGGGTGCGAGAGGTCCCGAGTTCGATTCTCGGAATGCCCCAATCTTTATCCTTTTACTCATTTCTCATGTTGGTTTTTCTCCCAACAAAATATTGCACAATTTTATCAATTTTCCTACATCCATAGTCATTACATTGTACCTTTAGGTTCCATATGCAGCACTCTATCATTATCTTAAACTCTAACACACTGAGATATGATGGATAAGATATAATCCAGGGTCACTGACCTAACTAGTGACACTGACAGTAACTTCGTCTTAATGCTATGGAGACCGAAGGTGATTTGCTTCCATGGATCTAAGACTTCAATCAGAGTGTTTTTTACTCTATGCACCGAGAAAGGATATAAATTGACATTAGTCGGGAACAAGTTTGTATACCTGAAAACGGGGTTTGAGACTTGAAGATGACTCTAGTGGTTTATTCTCTTCAGGCTAAATCAACGTTATCAAGGATGATGCAAGGCACTTGCTCATGGTGGTTTGTGTGTACATATTAACAGATTTTTCTGCTTATCTTAGTTCAGGTGCCAATAATCAAGAAAAGCCAGACACAATTATTCCGGACCTACACTTTGTTATCAAACACACTGAGATGAGTCTATAGATTGCTCCTCACAGTAAGGTTTTGTCTCTAGATTAACTGCTGTGTAGAGGCAGGATATCTAGATTCTAGAGGGCACCTATTGAGTAAACTAACCTACTGGATCTTTAGTGTGAATTTCGCCAAGAACTGTGAGGATTCTACAAATCAGTGTGTATGACTGCATGTATATCATTTATACACCACAGAAATTTGATATTAACCGTATAAGAATGATGTATAAGAAGATTGGGCTAGTCTGATTATTTATACAAGTATCTGCCAAGACTATGTGCCAACATTATGCAAATCTTCACTAGTCACTGTGTCCATTGCATTGTTACTAACATTAAGCTTAAAAAATAGGTGTCATGTGTGTTTCATAATCATAACAAACAGTGGTTCAAAGTTTTTTTTTAACTCAAGCTTTAATAAAGTAGCCTCAAACTGTTTTAGTAACTCAAATGCAATGGTTCTCCACTAGAAGTATAAAACAGAAAACTGAAAAACTAAGTCAGAAGCACATCGAAATCAATGGTATCGCCATCCTTCAACAATTGTGTGCTCCAAAATAATTATTAAATGGCATGCTGTAAGTAAACTCATGTTTCAGCCATGGTGATAATGAATAAAAGCAGACACATGAAGCAAGCGGGCATTTGGTCTAGTGGTATGATTCTCGCTTTGGGTGCGAGAGGTCCCGAGTTCGATTCTCGGAATGCCCCTTTTTTTATGAAGCTTTTATACATATTACTAGGTGCCACTTTTTTGTTTAACTTGATACCTCAAATGAAATAAGGTCAACTTTATTGGAAACAAATCTACCTACTTAAATGATATTATATGCCACAAACATGTGCGTGTAGATCTTAAAGGATTCTCATTAAACTAAGCACATGGGAGATCATTTTTACAGATATGCACTATGCAGAAATCTTAGAAGATGAAACTACATGAAAAACATATGTAACTTCATTACCAGATTAGATAAAATATGACTTCACTTTCCTTTCCCAAGATCCTTAAGCACCCAACTTGGTGAAAGTTGCAACTGCATTACCAAAATAAGCAATCCATCTAGGAAATCTATTACAAACCTGCAGAACATTTTCAAAATGGATGATAGTATGATGACTGCTGAAACTGCATGACTAATGAACCAAAAGTTACACAATGTCATTTAAACTGCGATATATGAATTTTCATATACATCCCTAAACACATATGCTCAACATATTCAATCATTTATTCGTTACTACTTGGCTATCTCAATATCTCCCCAATAGTATTTCCAGAAATTGGTCAAATTTGAACTCAAAATTCTAAAAATGATAACAAATATTTAATACGTGTATCGTTGTTATTATAAGGTTAACATACAAGCATGGAATGCATATCTGAATCGATTAATCTACCATCACTGATATATGACCTTTTGATATTAGATGTTACATGTAACAACAGTATGAGATTGATCCCTTTAAACCAAGACTCCATATTACTTACAATCAAAGCCAAGGATACGTTGATATTTTTTAGGTTATTTTTAGAAACACGCTTAACATTGATAACAACACTTAATGTTCACATAATTATCATGATACCTGAAACTGGACAAATGTAATCGTGCAAAACACGAGAAGTCTTTCATGTTTAAACACCATAAATATTTATAGTAATAACATGAAGGTGGTACCAAGTTGGGCATTTGGTCTAGTGGTATGATTCTCGCTTTGGGTGCGAGAGGTCCCGAGTTCGATTCTCGGAATGCCCCCTTTTTTGACAAACTGAACTCACTTTATATTAAAAACTTAAGTGCCACTCTTTTAAAATGATATCTTGCCACTATATAACAAAAGTCAGTTCAATACTTTTGAAACTAATCTACCTATTAAACAAGATTCTGTGTGCAACGAATGTTAACATTCAGGCACCAATTGAAAAGATGCATCTTTATTAACAGAACAAGTGATCATGAACTAAGACATCAAGGTAATCCTATTTTCAAGCCTGCCGAACAAGCAGAAGACAGTACGATTCTTGTTGACAATGCACATTTCTTTATTACGACTTACTATCAGTTGAAGTACTATACATGTGAATACATATACAATCATAGAACAAACTAGTTTGTACAATACATTCAATCCTCTGTTAGAGAATTGCCACTTCACTATTTTCTCTTTACTATTTTCATGAGTTAGGTATATATAGGCAATCTTGAAGCTCAGAATAAAGAATACTGAAGAAAAATTTACATATGTGTCAATTTAATTGCAACACAAAGTTTAGCAAAGAATGGAATGCAGCCATGCAGGTCTGAGCCCAAAGATCTACATCTACCATCACCAATTAGTTTTCGACCAGCACTGAATGTACTTACAAAAAGACAGCAGACTGGTTTCTTTTAATTATGGCTTCTCAAGAGTCAAGTCCTAGTAATGCAAAGCCGTACCTCTGGCTTAATACTAGCTTGCAAGTTACACAACAAAAACAATGCTCTTATGATTTTACTGCCAATACAACAAACTTATTAAAAAACAGCCCGCTACAAGTATGTATACCCACATATAAATAGCGATCATTAGCTAAATATATGTACAAGAAAAACAAACAAGGGACCAGAAGTACTTCATGTTAATACACCAAACAGCAATATATTGTACAGGTAGTAACAGCAGTTGTTATAAGGAAAAAAACAGATACATGAAGCAAGTGGGCATTTGGTCTAGTGGTATGATTCTCGCTTTGGGTGCGAGAGGTCCCGAGTTCGATTCTCGGAATGCCCCCTTTTTTGACAAACTGAACTCACTTTATATTAAAAACTTAAGTGCCACTCTTTTAAAATGATATCTTGCCACTATATAACAAAAGTCAGTTCAATACTTTTGAAACTAATCTACCTATTAAACAAGATTCTGTGTGCAACGAATGTTAACATTCAGGCACCAATTGAAAAGATGCATCTTTATTAACAGAACAAGTGATCATGAACTAAGACATCAAGGTAATCCTATTTTCAAGCCTGCCGAACAAGCAGAAGACAGTACGATTCTTGTTGACAATGCACATTTCTTTATTACGACTTACTATCAGTTGAAGTACTATACATGTGAATACATATACAATCATAGAACAAACTAGTTTGTACAATACATTCAATCCTCTGTTAGAGAATTGCCACTTCACTATTTTCTCTTTACTATTTTCATGAGTTAGGTATATATAGGCAATCTTGAAGCTCAGAATAAAGAATACTGAAGAAAAATTTACATATGTGTCAATTTAATTGCAACACAAAGTTTAGCAAAGAATGGAATGCAGCCATGCAGGTCTGAGCCCAAAGATCTACATCTACCATCACCAATTAGTTTTCGACCAGCACTGAATGTACTTACAAAAAGACAGCAGACTGGTTTCTTTTAATTATGGCTTCTCAAGAGTCAAGTCCTAGTAATGCAAAGCCGTACCTCTGGCTTAATACTAGCTTGCAAGTTACACAACAAAAACAATGCTCTTATGATTTTACTGCCAATACAACAAACTTATTAAAAAACAGCCCGCTACAAGTATGTATACCCACATATAAATAGCGATCATTAGCTAAATATATGTACAAGAAAAACAAACAAGGGACCAGAAGTACTTCATGTTAATACACCAAACAGCAATATATTGTACAGGTAGTAACAGCAGTTGTTATAAGGAAAAAAACAGATACATGAAGCAAGTTGGGCATTTGGTCTAGTGGTATGATTCTCGCTTTGGGTGCGAGAGGTCCCGAGTTCGATTCTCGGAATGCCCCATATTTTTAAAAGATCAACTCATTTCAAATAACATTTTTAGTTCCATTATTTTATTTTAAATTGATATACTACTACTGCAATAAAGAAAAGTCAACTCAAGACTTTTCAAACAAATCTACCTGCTAAAGTCATACCAATTAGCATATGCTTACATATCTACCTGCCTAAAATTTCTCCATAATACAAAACAATGAAATACTTAATCAATCGCATTAAATAAGTGATCTGAAAAATGGCATGATAAAATCATGAAATGGACATTGGTCCACTGGTATGATGGTATCACTAACTTGAAAGAGACTAATTTAACATTAGATATGGATCAACTACTTCTGCTATGCACTTTAAGGCTAGATGTGAGGCAAATGAATTCACTACTCAATCATAGTTACTTAAAACATTTTTGTGGCAGCAGTTATTGTGTACAGGAAAGCTTTACAAAAGTAACTAATTGTCCTTGCACCAAACAAATTACTACATATACAATAATAAATGATGATATAAACACATGGGCATTTGGTCTAGTGGTATGATTCTCGCTTAGGGTGCGAGAGGTCCCGAGTTCAATTCTCGGAATGCCCCCAAGTTAACTTTTATTTTATATTATTTATATGACTCCTATATCTTCTATAGCCCCCCGCCCCACCCCCTCTTTTTCTCTCCCTCTCCCCCCTCCCTCTCTCTCTCCCCCATAATGGAAGCCTAGGGGGTCAGGTGCAGTCCGGAAAAATGATCACTGTAGTACTACTACACTATATACTCAGCATCCTGAACTGCTAACTTTTATATAATATCACTGGATTTCTGATATACATTGTTGTTCATATAACTGAGCTTCTACTGTATGGAGATGATTTCTAATGCTGTAGTCCTTTACATACAATGAAGTTTTTTACTGTTCAAAAGTAACAGAAGGATTTGCACAGAAACTTACACAATGCACATATTAGTCCAAGTGTACAACAACAATACCCGATCCCGTCAAAGGTGGGGAGGTGGGATGTAGACAGTCATACTTCTACCTGAGGGTAAAGAGACCTTCGAACCGAAAGCCCCAACTAGAGATGGAATTCCAGAACCTAAACCACTCCGTTGAGAGCTCCGTGACTCATTGCTTCCTAAACAACGCACACATTAGTGTAACTGAAATAATCCATTACTAATCACCTTTTGAAATTACAAAAACAAGCTTAAACTGTCAATTACATTAAATGGCATTTTCCATCATGCAAATGATGTGTCATGAAGTCGTGAACTACAATAAGATCACAACTAGGCATTGGATAGTGGTAAAAATTTCGCTCATGGTGCAGAGATCCTGATTCAATTTTCGGAAATCCGAATCTCAAGCTACTGATATTGAAGTATCTGAAGTGGCAGTTCATTACTGTAATTTGTTTAACAGAGAAAGAAACTAATTAACCAAAGTAAACCTAAAATGTCCATAAACTTATAACTACGACAAAATAAGTTATCACTCTGGCGAGACATATATCTAAGATATACCAGACAGCAATAATCAATGCACAAATAAAATATAAAAAGTAACTGTATCTTTGCAGTAGTTGACATTATGGCTAAAATAACAATAAAGATGATTATAGGATAGCAGAATGATACATAATCACTTGAAAACTGTGTAGATATTTTCAACTAGAATACTCGATAACTGCAACAAAGTACAAACTCTAAAATTTGCCAAAGAACTCACATGGGCATTTGGTCTAGTGGTATGATTCTCGCTTCGGGTGCGAGAGGTCCCGAGTTCGATTCTCGGAATGCCCCAATCTCAAGCATCTGCATTGATTATAAATGAGGTTGTCAGTGCTTTATGTGTCATTTGTCTTATTTTAGAATATATTTTTCCTCCCAAGTCAATTTAAAAATTAATGGCAGCATTTAGTTGTAATCTGACAAGATTTCAATCCCTAAGTTCTACAGGATTTCGGCATCATCATCTTAAAGTATGCAAACAAACCTAAAAAAGTACTTGCATTACAATAATTATGCATAAACTAATATGGTCATAGAACTCATAAGTCATCCAAAGTCAACTGAAATCTGTCAGTAATGTTACTGAGGACGTGTTATAAGTATTGACCATCTGATTAACATCTTTGAAGTGGCAGTCAACTTCAGATTGCACAAACAAAATTTATTGCCAACTAAAAATCAACGGATTTAGCAGAACAGAAAATAGAAATCGGGTGGCCATTTGTGATGAACTTATGTATTCATCAATGTACACATTTTATTCTAGGAGTCCATGTGAAGTGATGTTCACTTCTATTACCGACAAGACCCAGGATATGTCTAGCCAAAGGTCATCCATTCTGACAAAAATATTGTGCATAGAACGCCCATTCCTTCTCCTACGTGATGAAAGACTAAGGTTTAGGTGCTATCCTGCCGCACAATGAACTACATTGCTGCTAAAAGTGGTTTAGGTCTCCCCTTACTAAAATATATCTTTCTAAAACGTCGAGCTAGACCAAATAAAATACAGTTAGAGGATATATAGAAATGTCAAAAAGGAAACGGAAGTCACCTTTGAATATAATGAACTTTGATTCCATTACCATTTTAGTATAAATGACAAAAGTACCTGGTAGCTACAGCTGAAAACCGGAGATTATAAATTTAAAGTCGGAAGTTGGAGCTTTTATATGCATAAACATGTTAGAATAAGTATTTCAAGCTTGAGCTTAGGATTCAAAAGTCCGCATCAATGAAAACTCAAATAGAAACTAAAAGTTATTCAAATTTATTATGTCATTATAGCATATTAACCTCAAACCTAGTTTTAGAATATAATAATAATTGAATTAGGCAATTAGGTTAGCCAAACAAAACTTTTAGCTTGAGCTATGAAAATATACAACTTCAAACTCTCGTACACCGTACAGCTCCAATAACCCTTAACCATATTACATGTCACTATTCACTATATTCTCAACATTGGCAAATACTACAAAATCATATATCCAAAAAATGTGTATACGATTATTACTTACTTTGTATTCAGATAATACAAGTATTTAGCAGGAAATCCAAACATAAAGAAAGAATAACTGATTCTAACCTTTTATATCGACGAGAATTCCGTTGCCAGAAAAAAAGGAACAAAATTGAATTGAAATACTTTTTTTCAAATAGAAACTATTAATGGAGTGAATGATTACTATCGCGGCAAACGAAAAGGTTCAACTTGTAATTTCATCTGTGCAACTTTTACCGCTATTAATTAATGAATCCATATATTTATTAACCAAACTGTTTTTTCTCCGAAATCCGAATGACCTAAAACATTACTATTGTTCATTACCCCTTTCTTAAATATTTTAAAAAGATAAAGATGCGTTTGCCGGGAGTCGAACCCGGGTCTATTGCTTGGAAGGCAATTATCCTAACCGTTGGACTACAAACGCCTTCTTGTTCTTTTGGAACTTTTAATAAATAATATAAAATATGTATCTGTTCAACATTTTATTGCTTATTTGTGGCCTTCTTTTCATTCATCATCATCATCATATTAATCAAAAATAATTATATTATCCTTGCAGCAGCAGCTAGCTTCAATCATGAACTTACCTCCAATTATCAAAACCCACATAACAACAAATTCATCAAAAACAAATGATACTAATATCAAAAAACCAACAATGTCTGATATACTAAAATCATCAAAATCTCAAAACCTTGAACTACAACTACAAACAATGGGACCATTTTTCAGTGTAACTGCAAAGAGTTTGGAAACAAATAAAGTGTTGGGAAAAGCACAAGGCATGATAAGGATATGGTTTAAAAACAACAACAAAGGAGGAGGAGGAAAAATACTTCACTTGGATTCGATTAAGTTGACCCGAGATAGTTTGGGTATGGATAAATCCATATTTGGAACCGGGTTGTTTATTGGTGCAGTTTTGATTAGATATGGTTATGATTGTGGCTGTCAAACTGCTGAGTTGCTTGCCATTAATGACACCGATCTTTACCATGCCAAGGTTTTCTTTCACTTTCTGCCCCCTTTTTCTTTCTTATATTTCTTTCACTTTCCTCTCACAAACCTAAATTCAGGGAGGACCGTTTAACATGTGTGAAAATTGGTATGAGTGCAGCACCATGATGTAAATAATTATCAGAGATCAAATTTGAAAAATTACCTTAAATACATAATTTTTGCGGTCATGTTTCAAAAATACTTAGAAATACCCCCTTTTTTATACAAAAAATGGGACAAATTCGAGGGGTCAACGCCTTTGACCACCCCAACTTCGCCCATGGATGTTATTATATGTATCTTGTAGGACTTTTTGTCAATGTGTCGACTTATATGTATACATGTCATGTTAGTGAAAGTTTTACGAGTACACATAATTAATAGCGTTATTTAAAAGTTGGATAAGCACAATACACGCGTTTATCAAGTTGAATGTTATGTTTTGACTGATGATAGTATAATTTTGCAGCTTGTGAAGTTTTATAAACGACTAGGGTTCGAAGTAGTTCATGAGGTGACCGGGTCGTCGATGGGAGACCTTGCCCACATGTTGGTATGGGGTGGTGTTGGCACAAGAATGGATGCCAATGTTGAAAGTCTTCTTGTGAAATGGTGTACAAGATTCTCTAGTAATAAACCCTCAAATTCCTAGTCTGTACTCCAATCCGATTTTGATGTTGTCATTCATGTGAATATTAGTATCATTTTAAGTGGTTAAAGGTATTCAAACATATGACCAAACTTGGCATGTTTTCAAGGATTTGTAGCATGATCAACACATTTCTCTCACAGTTTGTTGCTTTAAGTTACTATAATTAAAGTATAGAGATGTTGCAATCTGCAAAAGAGTAAACTAACTTGTTAAACTTCAATGTATTGCAACAAAGATAAAAACAGTTTGATTTTCTAACTTGTGTTATGAGAATGCATATATAAAGAATAAGATATGATCATAAAAACAATTCAACGATTTGATATCTTTACTGATACAATTAGTTTTGAATTGATTTGCATCCGAATAAATGTAATGGTTGTCTTTTCCAGATTATTGGTTCAAAAGGCATTTTAGAATGTGGCTGTTGCATTATTTATACTTGCAGGGTGCTTAAATAATGTCAAGGATACTATACATTTTCATATGATTTTTAGTGCTTTTTGACGGTTGTCATTGGTGGTGATATAACAGATGAATAAAAAGTTGATACTCGTTATATGGTTGCATATTGAGTTAGATACTTAGATAAGAAAGATAGTGTCATGTCAGGTCAAGACAAGCTTGGTTAGAGAGAGGAGGAGTCATAGATGGGGTGTGCAATATAGTATGATATGTAAGACATGCTGCTTATCTCATGGTTTTGTATTATCTTTATCATGCACTCTTTGCCATTATCCAATATCAACCATTAACCAATCATATCTTTACCAAACTATTTTTGAGATACTATATTTGAATGAGTAAAATATACGGTTATAATTATAAGAATACCTAACACGTACAATTATATATTTGATCTAATATAACAATAATGAAAGGAAAAACCTAATGGATTGGATTCAGTCAGCCTCACTCCTTCCTTTTTATGTTGTCGTGATGGTTACCGGCGAACGCTCCCAAAGGCGACCCTCTCGAGTTTCCGGCTGTTTTCTAGATTGAAGTAGCCTTTCGTCGCCCCGAAAGAAGTCACTATCAAAGAGCTCGCCCTACTGAAGTACCAAAGGTGCGCTCAGCCCGGTGACTAAGAAATGGGTTTGCGCTTGAATTGAAGTGATGAGGTTTTTCGAGGGAAGTAGGGCTCTTATTGACTAAAAGTGGGTTCTTCGCTTTCCTTTAGAATGAAAGTTGCTATGAAGCCCCTACTACTTACTTTGTTTGATTCAAAAGGCGAACGGCCCCCCAACAAGTCGTATGGGGTGGGGTGCTTGTGATAAGCTGCCTTGGATATGAGGAATTCTAAAAAAAATAAAAAAAGGAAAAGTCCGGTATTTGACGAAGATCTTTCTATCAATAGATAGGAATGAGTGTTCGATATAGGGGATAGAATCCATCTGCTCTTTCTCTCTCCATTTTTCTTCCCCTCTAACGCGGGCCGGACGGCGGCGGGCGCGGGAGGAAGAAAGCTAAGAGAAGACGCTCTTAGGTCCTTTTTTTTCAGTGCAGGAAAGCGCTCTCTTTTTGTCATCCCTGCAGCTTTCCAGATTTTTTATTGAACGCATGGCGTAGCTAGGACCCTTCAAATAATGTTTGAGCCTATGTTCAAACCAAACAAACCCACCTCCTATTTGAGTCAGGCTGGAAAGAATGCCCGCCAAGTTCAGATAAGGGAATGCTTCCCCCAACCATTAAAGGAAAGGCTCGACGAAGGGAGGGAGATGCGGCGGGGGAAGGAAAAGGCTTTCGGAGATCGAGATTTTCTTTCTTTTTCATCGAAAACGAAGAAGGCCGAGGATGGCCTACGGTGCGTCTTATCTGAAGGGAACACGCTTTTTCGACCGCGGGGTGGTATGATTGTCGGGCCCTCTCCTCGTTCCGCCCGCTGGCCTATTGGGATAGCTGCCTTCGGGCTTTGCCTGCCCTTTCTAATAAAGAATTATGGCTCGGCCCGGGAAAGCGCTGGCAACAACAGAAAGGAAGGGGTCCATGTAGCTGCTGCGCCCGCCCCCCTCTTAGTCAATGGGGCAGCAGGTTCGGCATCTACTACAAAAGAGAGAATCCACTTCAGATAACCACGCCTCTGCTAGGCAGCGTGTGGAATGGCCGAGAGCGGACCTTATTGGATATATAATCCAAGTCGAGAGTAGAGTTACGGGAACAGCCGTCTGATGGAAAACGACTTTCACGTTCGGTTCAGAGAGCACTTTTTTCGTTGAGAATTCCTCGTTCCCTCTCGATAGACCAGCGGCGAATTCAAAACTTGTGGGGCCCTATCTATTGCATCTCTCGAGCCCCGAAGAAAACCCCCCTCCCCTTCGGATTCCATATCTCTTTTGACTCTATATATGTGGGCACCTGATATCTATGAGGGTTCACCCACCCCGGTTACAGCATTCCTTTCTATTGCGCCTAAAATCTCTATTTTTGCTAATATTTTACGTCTTTTTATTTATGGTTCTTATGGAGCTACATTGCAACAAATCTTCTTTTTCTGCAGCATTGCTTCTATGATCTTAGGAGCGCTGGCCGCCATGGCCCAAACGAAAGTCAAAAGACTTCTAGCTTATAGTTCAATTGGACATGTAGGTTATATTTGTATTGGTTTCTCATGTGGAACCATAGAAGGAATTCAATCACTACTAATTGGTATCTTTATTTATGCATTAATGACGATAGATGCATTCGCCATAGTTTTAGCATTACGGCAAAGCCGTGTCAAATATATAGCGGATTTGGGCGCTCTAGCCAAAACGAATCCTATTTTGGCTATTACCTTCTCCATTACTATGTTCTCATACGCAGGAATACCCCCGTTAGCCGGCTTTTGTAGCAAATTCTATTTGTTCTTCGCCGCTTTGGGTTGTGGGGCTTACTTCCTAGCCTCAGTGGGAGTAGTGACTAGCGTTATAGGTTGTTGGGCGGCCGGAAGGTTGCCACGAGTAAGTCAGTTTGGGGGACCGAAGGCAGTTCTCCGTGGACCGGACACGTAGCTTACCGAATCAGTTGCGACACGGATGGGAATGCATGCTACGAAAGATAGGGTCGAGTCTGATACATCAACCGTCTACTCAATATCCTTGTACGAGTCCACAATCACTACACGAGATGAACCTTGGTTTGGTGAATTGAAGTTGGCCTTAGGTGTAATAGGACTCCCAGTTACTGTACGCGATCGTATACTGAGGTGCTCCCCGCCGGTTGTTGGAACGACGCGAGCCGGGCCGGGTCTCGATTCAGAAAGATGAAGGGCCCAAAAGTCTAAATAGGGAGTTATAAATTCCCCATCTCGTTGGGGGCGGAAAACGAATCGACATCTCGATGTGATACAGCCTTTTCTATTTTAGTTGGAAATTTCTAGAAAGATATTTGTTATCCTTGGAAACAATTACATTGTGTTATAAAACTTTTGAAAGTTAAATGACAAATTTGTGAATAAAGTTTATTGATTGCACAAAAGTTCCTTTTAAAAGAAGATAAGATAATTTTTTTAGAACGTGTTAGATCGATGTTAATGATTCGAACCTAACATTTTAGGTAGGCAATATGTTGGAAGTCGGAACCCGCGCACGCCTGTAGAACAAGAGTGATAACACGTATGCTCACACGCTCAAGAGGTAAATGTCCGAACAGAGGCGGATCCAGAATTTTTAAATATGGGGGGTACGATGACTAAAGTGGTAACACGATCGAATACCGTGAGTTATGGGTAGGCCGGTGATTAGATTTTTGATGTCCGAAAGAAACGGTTTGAAAATGCCCTTGTTAGATTTTGTAAACAAACAACATACTTATTTTTAAAGGTTTAGAACCATGTTAAGCTAGAGGTTTAATGTACAGATAACTTAGAATGATAAGTTTAATACTCGTATAAATTACATATAATGATGTTTTTATTAGTTTTTATAGGTACGTATCTTGTCATAATCTAATACTTTTTTAATATTGTAAATTACGGTAAGTTTTTTATTTAGATTAACATTTTTTGCATATACATATTATACTAGGTCTTTTACCCGCACGATGTGCGGCTAGTTAGAATATCTTTAATGGAATATATATAAGAAAAATAATCTAGATGTGAACTCGGCTACATAGATTATATAGAACTCAGTGGGAGTAGTGACTAGCGTTATAGGTTGTTGGGCGGCCGGAAGGTTGCCACGAGTAAGTCAGTTTGGGGGACCGAAGGCAGTTCTCCGTGGACCGGACACGTAGCTTACCGAATCAGTTGCGACACGGATGGGAATGCATGCTACGAAAGATAGGGTCGAGTCTGATACATCAACCGTCTACTCAATATCCTTGTACGAGTCCACAATCACTACACGAGATGAACCTTGGTTTGGTGAATTGAAGTTGGCCTTAGGTGTAATAGGACTCCCAGTTACTGTACGCGATCGTATACTGAGGTGCTCCCCGCCGGTTGTTGGAACGACGCGAGCCGGGCCGGGTCTCGATTCAGAAAGATGAAGGGCCCAAAAGTCTAAATAGGGAGTTATAAATTCCCCATCTCGTTGGGGGCGGAAAACGAATCGACATCTCGATGTGATACAGCCTTTTCTATTTTAGTTGGGAAAGAACGGCGAAGTCCATCCGAACCGTCCAATGAAGAATAAGAGGAGAGCAAAGCGCCAATGGCGCGCGAAGCGCATGCGGAACGGGCACGGAGAAAAGGAAGTTTGGAGGAGAAGCAGCCGAGCTCATTCCCTTCGCTTCCTGGGCCCAAAGCAGTGCAGTCTTTCCTGGCCAAATCAAGGATTTGGGGCTTCTTGCTACGCTACTTCACTATAAAAATCCTTTTTTTTTAGTCATATATATAAATAGAAAGATAGATCCATCTATCCTATCCGATTTCTATTTTGATATCGAAAAAAGAATCTATTTCATTCAACGTTTGATTCAAAGAACTGTGCTTAGCCCTCCCCCGCTCATGAAAGGGCTCTGCTGCAATGGATGGCAGAGGGTCCGTAGTACTCGAAGCACTGGAGTGATCCAGTAGCCGGGAAGGGGCCTAGAAGTGCCTACTACTACACCACATTACACTTGGCTCTACACATTTACAGAGCTAACCCCTGTCCAGTGCCTGGCAGAGCTAAGGGGGCTTCAATCCTTACTCTTTATCCTCATCTTCCCCCAGGCTAGCGGGGCCTTACTTATTCAGGGGGGAGAGTGGAGCCTCGAGAAGCACTGTTGAGAGGAAGATCTTAGGCCCCTCTTCATTCTCTACAGGGTTCCAAACCTTTCTTCAACATAGGTGACAAGGAGCGAGGCCGCGATGGAAGAGATCAAACACGGGAATAAGAAGTAATTCCATTACCTTTTTTTTCATTTTTCTAGAGGGGGACGGAGAAAGTGGACAAAACAGACTCGCATTTCTCATCGAACAAATACAGGAAAAGAATCATATTGAAAACGCTCCTAAGCCAAGCCCTTCCTTCGTAGAGCCATGTATTGTAAGTGATCCGAACCTGCCCGGAGCGAGCCCCCCATAGAGGCAAGTGAAGTTGGTGAGCCGTATGATGGGCAACTATCTCCTGCGGTTCGGAGAGGACTCAGCTGTTAGTTAGTACTCCCTTGGTTTCGGGGTGGACCCTTTCACTCTATTTTATTATATACGCTTAGTGAAAAGAATGTTTTTTGATACACCTAGGACATGGATTCTATATGAACCAATGGATCGTGACAAGTCGTTACTACTAGCAATGACTTCCTCTTTCATTACTTCATTCTTTCCATATCCCTCTCCTTTGTTCTCAGTTACTCATCAAATGGCACTCAGTTCATATCTTTAATTTAAGTTCGATCATTGACAAGGTTCAAAGAAAGGGTGGGCTATTGATAAAGAATCGATTCCAAACCACAATGCTAGCAGATGGCGGGCCTCCGCTTTTATTTTCATTCATTTTTCCCGCCAGTTATTAAGATTCAAAAGAAAAAAAGAAAGAACAAATTCGAACCGGCCTTTCCTTTGATAGTCGACAAGCTTGACTTATAGCGAATTCCATAGAATTGGGCCGGCCGCCTGGAATCAAAAGACTTTCGAACCCGTTGAAGATCCTTGTGGCTCCGGATTCCTCCAATCCAGCCGATTCCGAATCAACCAATTCCGGGATCTTTTGCAGCGAAGGCCTGTCATCGAATTCTTCAAACCTGGGGCATGTCGATCCTGAATGAAACTAAACATCATTGATCCTACTATCAATCAATCCGTCATACAAAGGCCTAACTCCGGCTCTCTCTACGGGTGGAAGGAGGGGCAACAGCCTTGTCAAGGCGCGGGCCAAGCCCACTCAAAGTGAAGCGATTTATACCGAGGAAGAACCTGCACTAGAATAGGAAAAGCCGGACATTCCTTCTTTTCAGAATTCCAGTCCTGCGGGCCTGCCCGAACTGTCAGTGATTCAAACAAAGACGCGGGTGCGAGTCTTCCTCGGTTGAAGTAAAAAAAGTCCTCCTCCTTTATCTTATTCCTACCATCCGGGGCGAAAGGATGAGACGGAATAGCGTGTCATTTCGGAACCGTTTGATTCAAAGAACTGTGCTTAGCCCTCCCCCGCTCATGAAAGGGCTCTGCTGCAATGGATGGCAGAGGGTCCGTAGTACTCGAAGCACTGGAGTGATCCAGTAGCCGGGAAGGGGCCTAGAAGTGCCTACTACTACACCACATTACACTTGGCTCTACACATTTACAGAGCTAACCCCTGTCCAGTGCCTGGCAGAGCTAAGGGGGCTTCAATCCTTACTCTTTATCCTCATCTTCCCCCAGGCTAGCGGGGCCTTACTTATTCAGGGGGGAGAGTGGAGCCTCGAGAAGCACTGTTGAGAGGAAGATCTTAGGCCCCTCTT
Source organism: Erigeron breviscapus (assembly GCA_034093135.1). Taxonomy (NCBI): domain Eukaryota; kingdom Viridiplantae; phylum Streptophyta; class Magnoliopsida; order Asterales; family Asteraceae; genus Erigeron; species Erigeron breviscapus. The sequence continues at coordinate 97,298,465 of CM067170.1, read as the reverse complement.
CATTCTCTACAGGGTTCCAAACCTTTCTTCAACATAGGTGACAAGGAGCGAGGCCGCGATGGAAGAGATCAAACACGGGAATAAGAAGTAATTCCATTACCTTTTTTTTCATTTTTCTAGAGGGGGACGGAGAAAGTGGACAAAACAGACTCGCATTTCTCATCGAACAAATACAGGAAAAGAATCATATTGAAAACGCTCCTAAGCCAAGCCCTTCCTTCGTAGAGCCATGTATTGTAAGTGATCCGAACCTGCCCGGAGCGAGCCCCCCATAGAGGCAAGTGAAGTTGGTGAGCCGTATGATGGGCAACTATCTCCTGCGGTTCGGAGAGGACTCAGCTGTTAGTTAGTACTCCCTTGGTTTCGGGGTGGACCCTTTCACTCTATTTTATTATATACGCTTAGTGAAAAGAATGTTTTTTGATACACCTAGGACATGGATTCTATATGAACCAATGGATCGTGACAAGTCGTTACTACTAGCAATGACTTCCTCTTTCATTACTTCATTCTTTCCATATCCCTCTCCTTTGTTCTCAGTTACTCATCAAATGGCACTCAGTTCATATCTTTAATTTAAGTTCGATCATTGACAAGGTTCAAAGAAAGGGTGGGCTATTGATAAAGAATCGATTCCAAACCACAATGCTAGCAGATGGCGGGCCTCCGCTTTTATTTTCATTCATTTTTCCCGCCAGTTATTAAGATTCAAAAGAAAAAAAGAAAGAACAAATTCGAACCGGCCTTTCCTTTGATAGTCGACAAGCTTGACTTATAGCGAATTCCATAGAATTGGGCCGGCCGCCTGGAATCAAAAGACTTTCGAACCCGTTGAAGATCCTTGTGGCTCCGGATTCCTCCAATCCAGCCGATTCCGAATCAACCAATTCCGGGATCTTTTGCAGCGAAGGCCTGTCATCGAATTCTTCAAACCTGGGGCATGTCGATCCTGAATGAAACTAAACATCATTGATCCTACTATCAATCAATCCGTCATACAAAGGCCTAACTCCGGCTCTCTCTACGGGTGGAAGGAGGGGCAACAGCCTTGTCAAGGCGCGGGCCAAGCCCACTCAAAGTGAAGCGATTTATACCGAGGAAGAACCTGCACTAGAATAGGAAAAGCCGGACATTCCTTCTTTTCAGAATTCCAGTCCTGCGGGCCTGCCCGAACTGTCAGTGATTCAAACAAAGACGCGGGTGCGAGTCTTCCTCGGTTGAAGTAAAAAAAGTCCTCCTCCTTTATCTTATTCCTACCATCCGGGGCGAAAGGATGAGACGGAATAGCGTGTCATTTCGGAACCGTTCATAAGCTTTCCCTTGACTAATATAAAAGTAAAGGCAGCTATCTGGAGAATTTTGGGCCGAAGGCATCACAAGATCGAGAGGAGCCATCTTGATTCGGACTAGAGGAGGAAGGAACCTGAGCCCATAGGTTAGGAAGGAATCAATCCAAAGTCTCGTTGCCAATTAGAGTAGAGCCAAAGGCAGCTATCTGGAGAATTTTGGGCCGAAGGCATCACAAGATCGAGAGGAGCCATCTTGATTCGGACTAGAGGAGGAAGGAACCTGAGCCCATAGGTTAGGAAGGAATCAATCCAAAGTCTCGTTGCCAATTAGAGTAGAGCCAAAGGCAGCTATCTGGAGAATTTTGGGCCGAAGGCATCACAAGATCGAGAGGAGCCATCTTGATTCGGACTAGAGGAGGAAGGAACCTGAGCCCATAGGTTAGGAAGGAATCAATCCAAAGTCTCGTTGCCAATTAGAGTAGAGCCAAAGGCAGCTATCTGGAGAATTTTGGGCCGAAGGCATCACAAGATCGAGAGGAGCCATCTTGATTCGGACTAGAGGAGGAAGGAACCTGAGCCCATAGGTTAGGAAGGAATCAATCCAAAGTCTCGTTGCCAATTAGAGTAGAGCCAAAGGCAGCTATCTGGAGAATTTTGGGCCGAAGGCATCACAAGATCGAGAGGAGCCATCTTGATTCGGACTAGAGGAGGAAGGAACCTGAGCCCATAGGTTAGGAAGGAATCAATCCAAAGTCTCGTTGCCAATTAGAGTAGAGCCAAAGGCAGCTATCTGGAGAATTTTGGGCCGAAGGCATCACAAGATCGAGAGGAGCCATCTTGATTCGGACTAGAGGAGGAAGGAACCTGAGCCCATAGGTTAGGAAGGAATCAATCCAAAGTCTCGTTGCCAATTAGAGTAGAGCCAAAGGCAGCTATCTGGAGAATTTTGGGCCGAAGGCATCACAAGATCGAGAGGAGCCATCTTGATTCGGACTAGAGGAGGAAGGAACCTGAGCCCATAGGTTAGGAAGGAATCAATCCAAAGTCTCGTTGCCAATTAGAGTAGAGCCAAAGGCAGCTATCGCGATGAATTTTCAAGAGGCGCACATCAACAAAGCCCGTAATTTATTTCATTGCCTTTATCAGTATTTTATTGTTGGGAATTGCTATATAATGCCCCAGGAGCATCCGATAATTTACAATTAATAACCCATAATAATTTCTATAAATATTAAGGCTTTACATTAAATGTAATTAATTTACTTCTTTATGTCCAATTTCCCCTTTCCTTTGTGATTCAATACCACATATTTTAATTAGTATATGCATCCATTTATGTGTGGACCCTTTTTATATCGATACTATACTAATTTTTAATT
>CM067170.1:97162521-97292297 GCA_034093135.1 Erigeron breviscapus | reverse complement strand
GGAAAAGAAAGAACAGAAAAAAGAAAATGGGAAAGTAACTAGGTAAGAGAGAAAGAATAATTAAAAAGGTACAAAATTAGTGTTATGTGAAGGTAACCGGTGCCACGTAAGCTAGGATCCCAATTACTTGTTACTATAACCAGCTTTTCAAGTTTCTGAATACAATAAAGCTGACCTAGAGTTCGTGCACACAATAATTTTTGGTAATTAGTTGACTGCATTCCGACGCACTTAGCCCTAAATAAAACTATCTATCTTATTTTAATCAATACCCTTTGGGTAGTAACTTTTATGTTAATGTTGTATGTATAAATAAGGGTGGAAATCGTGTTGATGGTTTGACATGTTTATATATCTATACTTCTATACTACTATATAAAAATTATACCCTTATGTTGAAAGTTTACAAAAATGGGACATGCAAAATGACCAAATTACCCTTAATGAATTAAATCAACACCACCCTTAATTTTAAATTACACCATTAGTCCTTTATATTATAAAGTATCTCTACTACTCCCTTTAAATCAAACACTTTTACATCAATTATCTACACCATTTGACGCCGCCACCACCATCATCTTCCGTCGCCGCCATCATCGCCGCCGCATTGCGCGGGTACCATGCTCGTCTTAATACAAATTTAAACCTTCTAACAATGGTTCGGAAAGTTCAACTCAAACTCAACCTATCTAATAAGCATGTCAGTCGTATTGATCATCCGAACCCATGTTAAACCAAAACTTACATGATTAAATTTACAACTTGAAATTTTTGATATTTTGAATTCACACACTACATAACTCAAACCTTATATTTACCTTTTCCAAGAAAATACCGCGTCTTTAAGACTAGCGTCAACGGCTTTTCACTTTGCATGCTAGTCTCTTCACTTTGGAGACACAGTTAACATGACTTCTTCACCTAACCTCTTCGGTTTGTTTTGTTTTCTGGTAATGCGTGTCCTACTTGTTAATCTCAATAGTTTGCGAGTCTAGAATCAGAACAAGTGACTCTTTATGGTCACTTTTCGTATTATTTCCAAAATAAAAATACGGAGTATGATCAAAATAATATCGGGGAAGCTACAAATTGTTTTTCCAATAATCATCCTTTCCTCTCAAAAATAACAAAAATCATCCCGTATATTGTTTCAAAACCACTTAGGCCGATGGCAATGGTCTAGGCATGAAGCTAGGCATGGCCATGCCTAGCGGCAAACACCGCCGCCACGCTTTAGGCATGGAGGTTTTAGGCAAATTTTGCCGCTCATGCATGGGAGAGAGAGAGGGATAATGATAATTGATTTAAGGAGGGATAAGAGAGAGTGTGAGTATGATTGGAGGAAAATAGTGAGGGATGGTGAGACATGGTTGTCATAGGTTAGGCATGGAATGATGTGGCAATATATTATTGGTAGATGACTAGGCATGGTCATTGCCATCGTCCTTATGGTACATTTTTGAGTTAGTTTATGGTCACTTTTCGTATTATTTCCAAAATAAAAATACGGAGTATGATCAAAATAATATCGGGGAAGCTACAAATTGTTTTTCCAATAATCATCCTTTCCTCTCAAAAATAACAAAAATCATCCCGTATATTGTTTCAAAACCACTTAGGCCGATGGCAATGGTCTAGGCATGAAGCTAGGCATGGCCATGCCTAGCGGCAAACACCGCCGCCACGCTTTAGGCATGGAGGTTTTAGGCAAATTTTGCCGCTCATGCATGGGAGAGAGAGAGGGATAATGATAATTGATTTAAGGAGGGATAAGAGAGAGTGTGAGTATGATTGGAGGAAAATAGTGAGGGATGGTGAGACATGGTTGTCATAGGTTAGGCATGGCTAGCATGAGTTAGGCATGGAATGATGTGGCAATATATTATTGGTAGATGGCTAGGCATGAGGCATGTGCCATCGTCCTTATGGTACATTTTTGAGTTAGTTTTGTCACTTTAGTTGATAGATAAAAAAAAAAAGATAAAAAAAAAAGAAGCGCAGCTGAAGCTGATATAGGCAGCCGAACCCTATTTCTTTTCAATTTGAAGACCTACCAACAATAATAATAAGAAGCAGTAATAAGATGTCTCGTCGTGATTCCGATTCCAAATACCATCGCTCTCGCTTCGATCATCGAGAAGCACCACCCTCTAGGTACCCATCATTCTTCTTCTTCTTCTTTTTTATATCTATCTATATCTATATATACATATATTCAAGTTTTATTCTCGTATTTGACTGTATAGCTACCTGATGCTTTTAATTTTTAATTTTTCCTTTAGTTTATATATATGCTGAAGTTTAATATCTGTTGATCAATTTGTGAGTTTATTTAAATCTGGGTGCTTATTACTTAATGTGCTTTACAAATTCATCTTTCATTCGCATTCAAGTTTTCCACCAAATCTGCTCCATTTATTATTAAAAAATGTGTAACAAAGATTTTGATGCTGCAATGTACCCTTTTTACCATCAAGGTGTGCATCAGACACGCGTCACCACTGAAATCTGTCATTTATTTCTTCACTTTCTGCCATAAGGAGACACATTTGTTTAAAAAAACCTCAATGATTGAATCACACATTATTCCGTCATCCTCATCGTTCTGCAGTCCATGTCTTTTCACTTTTGTATATTGCAAGATGTGATGAAATTTTGTCATCAGAAAGATTGCATCTTTAGGTTACAAAGTGTCCCTGGAGATTAAGAAATTATGCATTTTACGACTATTTGATTTGCGTGTAGCATATACTTAAGAAATGATGCATCATGCCTCTTACAAAATGCTGTCTTTGTTAGTTTTGAAATAACTTTGCGGCACCGGCAGGGTGGAGTGTTGTTTTCCGTCTTAATTTTTGTCAAAAAAAGTCGATTATTCAAGCATTGATCTAGATTCGTCGTTCATATGGTTCACTATTTGTCATAAATGAAACAAGTGCGTGCTTAATCTGCGATTTTGCTCTACATTATTGTGTCAATTTATTCTCATCTTAATGCAACCTTGTTTGTGTGTTGGTGATGTTTAATGTCAGTCCTAAGCGAGCTAGAAGGGATGGAAAAACAGAAACAGAACGAACTGCCAGCATGCTTAATCTGGATAGTGTCGACCATAATGGCCGAGATCAGAAACACCATCGTAGGTTGCAGGATTCTGTTCCTGTGGATACCACGGTAGCAACCGCGACAAAGATAGAACCGGAGTCCTTGAGCAAAGCATCTGACAAAAAAAATAATGGATATCGTGAGGCAACAAAGAATTCTTCTGGCAATATTGAAGGCACTCTGTCCCGATCTCACTATCAGGTTTATTTGAACATTAATTGTTGAACTTCTTTTTTTTGCATAATCTCTTTTTAGATATGCCCAGCTAATAAATGGTGAGTTGACTCAGGTTTTCTTTTACAATTCATTGGCTGCAAATTGGAAGTAGATTTTCTATGCGTTAAAATTACCTTTTCTGCCTTGTATATAAGGGTATTTGGTCACTTGATTTGGTAGTCGAAATATGTTGTCTCACAGAAAAAGAAGAAAATGTTTCTGTGCCAAGATCTTTGTCAGTGATGGTTATTACTTTGTAGAAACACAAACTCTAATGATATAATCATGGTTGCTTTCGAATTACTGTGAAATATTTTCTCTGCGCTGATGTAGAGTTTTGTTCCTTCCAACGTCTTCAGTTGCTCCTGTATATATAACTATGTTGGGCTTGCCTGTGCTTGTCTTATAACAGCATGATGAGCGTGCTGGGCAAAGTCGTAGCTACAGACACAGGGAAGCTACAGGTGAGTTTACAGTTTCGTGTTTATGTGGTTAATATATGGTTTTCATAAACCCTTTCTTCATTTGGAGGGGGCATCCGAAATATTCTTTCTGAATCCACTTTGTCCCGTTTTCAGAGCGTGAGAGGTGGAAAGATTCAAGGGATCGTCAGAGTGGAAGGGCTACAAACAGAAGTTCGGCTAATGATGATACGAAGGTGAGAGACGTGACAACCAGATTTGACAGCTCATACAAAGTAGCATCAGATTTGAAACAAACTTCAAAGAAAAGACCCTCATTTCGGGAAACAAAATTATCAGTTGATGCTGGAACCGGTGACAAACCAGCAACCCAGGTTAATGATGATGGAATTGAAAGGAAGGAAGAAAGGGGAAATCCACAAGAGAAGTCACTGGTGAACCGACACAGGACTGAAATGCAGAGGCCGAGGTTTCAATCTAGTGACAGGAACGGTGGTGGCTTTGGAGGTTCGTTTAGGGAAAGGGATAGGTTTAACGGGCGGCAAGGGCAGAGTGGTGGGCATGGTGAGAAGTGGAAGCATGACCTTTATGATGAAGCCAATAAGAGCCCAAATACAAAGAATGAAGAGGATCAGATTGCAAAGGTCGAAGCTCTGCTTGCTTCATAGCCATCTTTAGCAGTTAAGTGTTTAGTTGAATGTTCATATTATTTGTTTCTGCTGAACTTTTGTGCTACATCTTAGGTGACGTTTGATTATATTGTCATTAAGCAAGGATTTAAGAACAATATCAAGTGGTTTGTGATTGAAGTCATAATAAATGCTTTATTCAGAATGTACTTTTTAGTACACAAGCATACAAGACAATAAGACAGCCATATAATACAATTACAGAACAATCAAAGAATTTTTTGCTTTCACTTGCATTAGTTACTCTTGTTCTTTGAGGTATGCAATGTGTTTGGAGTTGAAGTTGAATCTCTGTTGAACTCCATTGATTGGGAGGCATAACCGAAACCTGATTTGTGCTGCAAGTATTCAGCCGTGGATGGCTGAAATTCAGTCCTGGCTCTGCGGTGTGACGAACCCTCTGCTGACACAGACCCCTCCAGAAGATGGTAACTTGCAGAGAGGGAGCGATAGCTGCTGTGAAGCCTATGTTTCTTCATAGCATGCATTACAAATGGTATCAATCCTTCCATTTTATATTTTGCTAGTTTGATGTGGATGACAAAGGAATATTTGATATTTGTGACTATGAATTTGATATATGTTTTTGGAGGGATACATATGGCCTTTATATAGGTTTGAGTATCGAGGTTTACAACTGTGAAAATGTAAAGTTTGACATTGTATGATGTTGACTTTTGTTGATAGGAGGTTGTTTTTGAATAGAACAAGTTGTTGACATGTATGCATTTTTGTGTAGGGATAAACCTGAACATTGTAGGGGTGGCGGCTATGGCTGTCAATCTTTAGCCTAATTTAGCTAAGGATGATTATTAATTTATTATTTTACTCGTTGAATTTGCTGAAACATTGTATCCCAAACACGGTTTAAACGTGGCACCCTTGAGTGGTGGTATACTGGTGTGCAAAATTAACCACAAAAAAGAGGTATTCAACAACCAAAATTTCCAGTGTGCAAAGTGGTTATTTTGATACTTTGACAAATTATGGTCAACGAGAGAACGTACCCGCGCGTTGCGGCAGTGAGATGGTGGGTATAGGTCATAGAGTGTGATAGATCATAGGAGGTGATAGGTCATAGAGTGTGATAGCCAAATACCTTAGTCGTACGGGTTCCGCCCTCGGATTTAAAAATTCGTCGAAAGTATATCGAATGACATCTATAATGAAAGAGTATGAAATTTAAGAACACCCATATAATTTGTATAATTTATCGATGTACGGTTTTTGAGATAAAAGATTTTGAATTAATTAGAGGAATAAAATGATTTATGGAGGAGAGAAAAAAATGAGTGGTTGAGATTTGAGAAGAGAGATGAAAATGAAAGTTGAAAGTTGAAAGTTGTGGGCATTGATGTATGGTACATTATGCATTATCATGTGTACATTGTTGAAATTGAAAGTTGAAAGTTGAAACCTTATTTGCTTTATCTCTACTACATTATAAAACATTTGTTTTTTTTCAAATTTTTCTAACTTTTCAACAATTTACACCTACTAATGCATAAGGTATAATACATCTATATACATCTCAACCACTTATTTTTCTCTCTCCTCAAATCTCAACCATTCATTTTTCTCTCTCCTTCATAAATCATTTTATTCCTCTAATTCATTCAAAATCTTTTATCTTAAAAACCGTACATCGATAAATTATAAAAGTTATATGAGTGTTCTTAAAATTTCATGCTCTTTCATTAGAGATGTCATTCGATATACTTTCGACGAATTTTTAAATCCGATGGCGGAGCCCATACGGATAAGGCATTTGGCTATCACACTCTATGACATATCACCTCCTATGACCTATCACACTCTATGACTATCACCCCACCTTCTTACCGCCGCAACGCGCGGGTACTTACTCTCGTAATATAGTATAGATATAGATATAGATAGTTGCTATCAAAATATTAGTAATATCTATTCTATCTTAATTTTTGTAATAAAAAGACTTCGTTTTTACTACCAATCGACTATCTATATCTATATTATACTACCTTTTTTTATCAATTGTAAATTATTTTGGTCAATAGTGATTTTCCCTCAATGTCTAATGCATTTGCATTTATTTAGAAAATGAAATTAATTTTACATCCGTTGAAAGAAATGTGGTAGTTTCGTTTAAATTTAAAATAATCTAAAAAAGATTATAAGTGAGATATTTTTTAGTGAGTTAAAATAAATACATGTTTTCTATGGGTTCACGAGCCCACTAAGAATAACCTTAACGAAGGTTTGGTTTGACCGTGAGTCCGTGACATAAAACAACACAAGAAAATATACGGGCCTTGGTGGCAAAAACAGAGTTTTTTTTTTTTTTAATCTAAAAATTAAGATAAAGATATGATTTAGGCATTTAGCAACTATTGACCATTATTTGTCAAAGTATCAAATAACCAATCTGCACACTGGAAATTTTGGTTGTTGAATACCTTTTTATGTTGTTGATACCACCATTCAAGGGTGACACGTTTAAAACGTGTTCAAATTGTATTCAATTTTTCATTTTCATCTTTAGCAAATTCAACAAGTTTAATACGAGTAATAAATTAACCATCTTTAGTTTAGTTTAAGATTTTATGTTAGAAAGGTTTAAAATAATATTATACCATATGTATGAAAATCATATTCACACGGACACTTCACCTAAGAATGACAATACAACCTGAACCCAATGTAAAAATAAAACCCAAAAATTTAAAGACACGTAGGGAGATGACTTATCAAATATGAACTAGGGGAGTTTCATAAGTAAAACGCGAAATTTTATTCGGTACGTGACAGGATGGTGGGACATGTCTTTCGAGATTTTCCATTTGTATGATCTTGAGAATGGTTTTTGAGAACCACATTCGAGTTCTTGACCCACCAACACCTACGGGGTTGTGACAGTTCACGAGCACCGTCGACAATTGGCCACCACCTCTAACAACGGCAGATCTTATGCGGCCCCCATCGTTTTTTCGCTTTGCAATGCTATATAATCCGTATTTTGCTTGAAAAAATATTTTTATTAGTATTATTTTTTTTGTTCTCGTGATTTTTGGCCCCCTTCGTGACTTCCCTCATGATCCGCCGTTGAACTCTAATGAACCAAAATCGAAACAAGGTTGAGGTGCATCGACCAACAGAAAAAAAAGGTGACGTGCTGAATTAGAATAAAGATTGACAAGCCACCCATACAATGTTCAGGTTTATCCTCTCACACAAATATGCATACATGTCAACAACTTGTTCTATTCAAAAACAATCTCCTTAACAAAAGTCAACAATACAAAGGTCAAACTTTATATTTTGACAGTTGTAAGCTTGTAAACCTGGACACCCAATCCTATATTAAGGCCATATGCATCCCTCCAAAAAAAACATATAGAGTATCAAATTCATATTCACAAATATCAAACATTCCTAAATTGTCATCCACATCAACTAGCAAAATATAAAATGGAAGGATTGATACCATTTGTAATGCATGCAATAAAGAAACACAGGCTTCACAGCAGCTGCCGCTCCCTCTCCGCAAGTTACCATCTTCTGGAGGGGTCTGTGTCAGCAGAGGGCTCGTCACACCGCAGGACCAGGTCTGAGTATCGACCATCCACAGCTGAATACTTGCAGCACAGATCAGGTTTCGGTTATGCCTCCCAATCAATGGAGTTCAACAGAGATTCAACTTCAACTCCAAACACATTGCATACCTCACAAGACCAAGAGTAACTAATGCAAGTGAAAGCAAAAATTCTTTGATTGTTCTGTAATTGTTTAATATGGCTGTTCTAATTGTAAATGTATTATATAGCTGTTTAATTATATTGTATTGTTATGTACTAAAAAGTACATTCTGAATAAAACATTTCTTATGACTTCAATCGGAAACAACTCCAAATTGTTTTTAAATCCTTGCTTAATAGATGAGTATTATGTTACTGGTAATGTAACGAAATTTCAACCTAGGAATGGTTTAAAAAACATGAGATTAAATGGATTGAAAGACTTAATTAAGGATTTTGCATGATATGTATACAAGATATATAGATTCACTGACCTAAAGGCTCCACCAATATTACCATAACTTATCATGATTCCCAATCATTATAAAGTTGTTAATGCATTATCTTGTGACTCATCTGTTCTGCTGAATGATGAGAGTGTAATGATGGGGCTACCAACATAAACTTCTTACATTCAGAAGATCCCATGTCAAAAAAAAAAAAAAAAAACTTGGTTAGCATTACCAAGTCGAAACAATTTTGTATAACTTTGTATCAAGGTTTTCATATCCCAAGGCTAGATGGAACTACAACCGGTTGATTACGCATTTTATCCCCTAAACACATGTAGTTAAGTGTTCAACTTATATTAGTTGTTCCCAATGCTCTATACCGTCGAAGAGCTAAGCTAGAGCCCACCACTAGCTCCTCCCAGGCTTCGGCCCTGGAAGAGATCGATTACTTATAGATTTGAAAAAAGTGAGTCATGAATCATGTCATTTGTATATATTGAAGGTAATGTATTATTTACATATGAATAATTAATGTGCAATCCCTCTGATTGAAAAAAAGAAGCGTTCTCTCTCTCTCCCTCTCTTTATGCCGAGTTACAAGCATAGAAACATCTTTGATGAATTTATTCTCTTGTTTTTCTGCACTAAAAAAATTTAAAATTATTCTTCAATCAAGAGAAATGCGGAAACTTAAGTAGTCGATCAAATGTTCATCATCTTGGTGATGGGATTGTTTTGTCAAGCCCAAGGTCCATTCCGTTGTATGCGATGGGAGCATACATCCACATATCATCAGAGCTCAATAGCTGCAAATATATATCACGTACATCATTACGACACAGTAGATCAATAACTTTTACTACTTTTTAACTGAGAACTAAATCAAAGTTAACACTTTGACCGTTTATATATTAATTTCATGATCAATTAATGTACTAAATCAGTTCATCTTAGTAGATTTTTGTTTGTTATCTCACCTTGATTTGAAGCTGCAAAAACTTAACATACTGAACAGCCTCTTCAAGCATTGTGCTTATATCAACCTTTCAGTTACAAAAAAAAATATTTAAAGTTAGTTGTGGGGATACTATTAAGTATGTAGAACAATGGTCTAAAACAAGATATAATATCTCACCTTTGTACCATTTGGAACAAGTTTTTGTAAGATTCTTAACCGTTCATTAATACGTTCTCTTCTTTTCTGCAAATGCCATAGAAGCAGTTCCTATGATTACTTCTATTATCATTCATATGAAATATGAGTTTTATGAATACAAAGGAAATTAAATTTAAATTATTATACCCGTGCGTAGACACTTTGTGGATCAGTCGCTGACCCCCTATTGACTTTTGTCTTGCCATTTGAGTCCGGAATTGCAGACCCTTTTGGTCTAGGACTAATACTTTTCTGCTGTGGTCTTGGACTAATACTTGACTCCTGAGACCAACTTGATTCACTGTCAGATCTACAAATTTTCATAACTTGGCCAAAAACGGCATCATGGTCAGCTTCATGTTCGTTGCTCTTAGAAACAACAATCTGACTTTTTCTACACTTTATCCTTTCCCTATTCTCAGGAACCTACGTATTGGAATCATAGTAATGAAAATTTAGCCAAAGATTACAATAAAGACCATGTTTTAAAAATAGACACGTATTAACAGCATGTTTAACTTACATCTGCCACGCTACTAGAACGTTTCCTAGAAAATGCAGACAAATTGTTATCGGTTGTAGGTTGTGCCACCACTATTTCACTAACATCAGAGGAATTATAGTCTTGTGACAGACAATGTGGGTTACTACTATAAGTGTTATCTGAAAAGAAAACTGCAGTATCGTCAAGCTCATTAGGGCGTGTGGTAAGTTCATGGTCTGGCCAAAATGTGGGGGGAATTTCAAAAAGGGAAGAATTCAGTGAATCATTTGGAATAGGAAAATTTTCGAGCAACTGTGACATAAAAAAGGCTTCTTCCGAGACGTTATCACCACTACTGAAGGAGTTCCATTCTCCTAAGAGGGCGGTCACGGATTCCATCTTTCTTGATTCAAGTGGAAACTTTAGGGACGGAAGGTGCTATATATTTACCGATGAATCTTTGGAAAAATCTCTTTGAAAAGACATATTTATAGGTAAGGAGACTTGTGGCTGGTTAGATATGATATACAATACTTGCAATTAACTAGATAAAAATCAGATTAAAATAGATTCAAAAGCCTGTCAACGATTGATACAGCTGTGCAGACTATATATCTTTTGCCCTTAATGCAACCTTTCAGGAGTTTTTAATCAGATTAGAAACCTAATTAAAATTGTCAAAGAGGTAATCATTGAGAAGGGTTTGACTATAACTTGTATGACCAGAAATATGCAGGTGTTCTAATGCTGGGAGACATATATATATTCTACCTACACATATTTTTTTATATGCACACAAAAGGAAATGAAAAATTTTCACTGAAACCTCAAAACCAGAAAACGATCTACAGCAGAACATATACGGCATTATAACATTCAAATGTGTATGGTTTCCTACTGAATTGTGCCTAACTTGGAAATTGATCCCAGGAAAAATTGTTCAAGTATTGATCAAATATCTAAATGCAGTACACCTATCAGGAACTGTATGATAATTGACTGGTTGCAAACTACTAATAAACAGTTCTGGATGATATGCTTCTTTGACTTTAAGAATGAATGTGATGCGGAAATGACCCCGAACCATTTCCACAAAAAAGGTTGGTTCGTATATTTGCTAATTGAAGTTCAGCAAACAACCAATCACCCTTGGTTATCCTTTGTTAGCATTACACTACTGGTGTATATTGATCTTAATGCTAAATCGAGCACTGAAGTTATGCAACCAAATCAAGTGTTGCTGGTCTTAAAGTTCATCAGTGACAAAACAAGTCCTGATCAGCAACAAGTCTCGCTGAAACAACTTCAACTGATCACGACCAGTGAACTGGTCAGCACCAGATGCAACCAGCAAGTGTCCAGAACAGCAGGTAACACTTCAGTACATCAGCAAGTCTTTCCTCAGCAAGTATTCATCAGTAACACTGGCCAGAGATGGGTGTTCACTACTTTACTTAAGTTATACTTCAGTGAGCGTTCACCAGTGATGAAGTTTACCAGACCCATCTCAGTTACACTTCAGTGGCCCGTTTCAACTAGTTCTCAGTCCACCAGTGAAGTTAACTACTGGACAGCTTCAGTGAATAACGCCAGTAAGTTGCTTTCAGTCGAAATGCTCCAGATGGAATACTCCAGTGAAGGTTCTCCAGGTCCAGACTCCAGTGAAGCAATTCCAGATCCATGCTCCAGTGAAGATCCTCCAGATCACTTCTCCAGTAAAGATCCTCCAGATCACTTCTCCAGTAAAGATCCTCCAGATCACTTCTCCAGTAAAGATCCTCCAGATCACTTCTCCAGTAAAGATCCTCCAGATCACTTCTCCAGTAAAGATCCTCCAGATCACTTCTCCAGTAAAGATCCTCCAGATCACTTCTCCAGTAAAGATCCTCCAGATCACTTCTCCAGTAAAGATCCTCCAGATCACTTCTCCAGTAAAGATCCTCCAGATCACTTCTCCAGTAAAGATTCTCCAGATTACTTCTCCAGTAAAGATTCTCCAGATCACTTCTCCAGTGAAAATCCAGATTTTTGTGTCCAGTTTCCAATTAATAAAGTCCCCACTGAAAGCTTATATCTGTGGGTCCAATAAAGAAGGAATGACAACTGTCAAGGAAGGAGCGTGTGACTAACGGTATTGTGGGACCACGTGCAGGGGGGAATGTTTCTAGAAGCTTTACGTGTCCATTTTCCATTGGATAATTAATTAGTGGTGGTCCGTAGCACATGACAGCTTTTTTGAATATTTTATTGTATTTCGTTAATGCCTAGGTAGAGCATGTGGCTATAAATAGAGGTTTATTTTCCTTGTAAAAAGGGAGTTAGTTGATGTTGAATGAAAATTAATAGAGCAGCCTCTATTTCTTACAAATCTTCTTTTACCTTTATAGATCTTTGATCTTGGTGGTTAGGAGTGACCCCTTTATCAATATTTGTGGTGGTTCGTCCTTTATCAATATTTGTGGTGGTTCGTCCTTTATCAAATATTGTGGTGAGGTCTTTTAAATCTTCGGTTTCCTTTATCTATAATCGTGGTGGCTAGACCTTTATCGGTTGTAGTGGTGGGGCGGAGTGTTTCCTTTATCCTTGATTCCGGTGGCTTAGCCTTTACGAGTCTTGGTGGTGGAGTCTTTATCTATCAATTTAATTTTTATTGTCTTGTTTGTTGTTTGTTTCATATAAAATCCAGAAAATACCAAAAATAGTCTTCCGCTGTCGCTTGTCGCGTGATTTACGCATCAAATTTGGTATCAGAGCCAGGTTCAAAAAAGTTTTCATGACTTTTTGTCCAGGTTTCCAAAAAGGTTTCTTAATCTTTTTATCCGTGGATTTTTGTTGTTTGATTGTTGGATCAAGTTTCTTTTAAAGGGTTTCTTAATCTTTTAATCCTTGGGTTTTGTTGTTTGATTGTTGGATCAAGTTTCTTTTAAAGGGTTTCTTAATCTTTTAAATCTTCGGTTTCCTTTATCTATAATCGTGGTGGCTAGACCTTTATCGGTTGTAGTGGTGGGGCGGAGTGTTTCCTTTATCTTTATTCCTGGTGGCTAGACCTTTATCGGTTGTAGTGGTGGGGCGGAGTGTTTCCTTTATCCTATATTCGTGGTGGCTAGACCTTTATCGGTTGTAGTGGTGGGGCGGAGTGTTTCCTTTATCCTTGATTCCGGTGGCTTAGCCTTTACGAGTCTTGGTGGTGGAGTCTTTATCTATCAATTTAATTTTTATTGTCTTGTTTGTTGTTTGTTTCATATAAAATCCAGAAAATACCAAAAATAGTCTTCCGCTGTCGCTTGTCGCGTGATTTACGCATCAAATTTGGTATCAGAGCCAGGTTCAAAAAAGTTTTCATGACTTTTTGTCCAGGTTTCCAAAAAGGTTTCTTAATCTTTTTATCCGTGGATTTTTGTTGTTTGATTGTTGGATCAAGTTTCTTTTAAAGGGTTTCTTAATCTTTTAATCCTTGGGTTTTGTTAGTTTGTTGTCCTTTGTTTAGCTCTGAATGTATTTATTCTTGAAAATCTGATTTCAAATCTCAGATCTGATATCTCTTGTTTAGATCTATTTTTGATTATCTTTTCATTTAGATAATAGAAATGGGTTATAATAGAAATATTGCTTTAGAGAATTTTCGAAGAGATAGACAACTTAAATCTCTTGAAAAACAAATGGGGATAATCTTAGATGTGTTAGAAAATCATGTGAGAGAAACAAAAAAGAAAAATTCTCGTAAGAAACTCACTGATTGCAATTTAAATTTCATGGAGATTAGATCAGCCCCTAATTCTTTCAAAAAGATAAAAGTTGAAGTCGATGTTGAACAAGAGCCTATTTATGATGAAGAAGAAATGTGTGATGTTGCTGATGACTTTTTGCTCTTCAAGAGAACTGATCATTCACTTGATATGGATGAAATTCAGCGAGAAGATGATGTTTTTCAACCATGTGTTTATGATGACGACGGTGAAGAAGTAATTGAAGCTGACCTTGATGATTTCTTGCTGAATCGGAATGCTAATCATTCTCGTGAAGTTAGTGTTGATGAATCCCAGCAAGGAAGTATTAGCCAGACTCGTTTTTGTTATGTTACTAGCGAAAAAGAGTCCATAAGAGCTGCTGGTGATAAATCATCGCTGATCCAAGAAGCCCAGCAAGCAGTACATTCGACTAGAACTCTCACTGATGAAGTCCAGCGAAAAGTGTACTCCAGTGAAGCTTTCACTGATGAAGATCCAACTGAAGATCAAACTGAAGATCCAACTGACGATCCAACTGAAGATCCAACTGGAGATCAATCAGTTGAAGTTCAACAAGAAATGTCCATATGCCTGATGAAGAACTCTATACCTAATCAGTCACTTCCAGTCACAACTCAATGGCTTAAGGAAGGCATAGGAGTAACAACTACTAACCGAGCACTTGTGTTTAATTTCAGATTCAATTATCATGGTATGGGTTTTTGTGTTATTCCTATAAATGCTCGAATTTTGATGTTTGATAATGATTGTCATAATGGCCACTTGAACACTAGTTCATTGTGTGTTCGAAAGAGGCAAGTAACTCTTAATCGTTTATGTCCTGATGAAATGATTAAGGCTAAATCTGATTCGTTGGCTGATCCTAAAATCAATCAGCAACACTTATTATTTGATCTTAGTACTGATCGGGAAGTTAAGTGCAAGGTGGAAATTAAGTTATATGTGCCTGATATTATGAGAGATAATGAGCAGCAAGTCGAGAAAGAGTATAGACTTCATTGTAACATCAATTGTATGATGAAATACAATCTGGTCGATATATGTGTTGAAACATATGTGGACTTTGTAATTCTGGTCCTTCTTGAGTTGAAAGAACGTGATTTGTATGTGTGGTTTGAGAAATATAATCTCATGATACATGAGCTTATAGTTCTTGGAAGTACTGAAGCAAATATTATGGTCCATGCTGATTTATATCTGGTCTCTGCTGATGTTTCGAAGATTGAAAGTGTCATTGTGTTGTTGCAATCTGAAGATTCAAGTGTCACCACCAGATGGGTGTTGACAAAAGGCGTTCATGTGCTGGAAATGTTTAAGGAAGAAAACTTAAGGCCTTACTTTAAGGACTTGAGGGCAAGTCCCAAAAAAGAGGGAGAGAATGATGCGGAAATGACCCCGAACCATTTCCACAAAAAAAGTTGGTTCGTATATTTGCTAATTGAAGTTCAGCAAGCAACCAATTACCCTTGGTTATCCTTTGTTAGCATTACACTACTGGTGTATATTGATCTTAATGCTAAATCGAGCACTGAAGTTATGCAACCAAATCAAGTGTTGCTGGTCTTAAAGTTCATCAGTGACAAAACAAGTCCTGATCAGCAACAAGTCTCGCTGAAACAACTTCAACTGATCACGACCAGTGAACTGGTCAGCACCAGATGCAACCAGCAAGTGTCCAGAACAGCAGGTAACACTTCAGTACATCAGCAAGTATTCATCAGTAACACTGGCCAGAGATGGGTGTTCAGTACTTTACTTAAGTTATACTTCAGTGAGCGTTCACCAGTGATGAAGTTTACCAGACCCATCTCAGTTACACTTCAGTGGCCCGTTTCAACTAGTTCTCAGTCCACCAGTGAAGTTAACTACTGGACAACTTCAGTGAATAACGCCAGTAAGTTGCTTCAGTCGAAATGCTCCAGATGGAATACTCCAGTGAAGGTTCTCCAGGTCCAGACTCCAGTGAAGCAATTCCAGATCCATGCTCCAGTTGAAGATCCTCCAGATCCATGCTCCAATGAAGATCCTCCAGATCACTTCTCCAGTGAAGATCCTCCAGATCACTTCTCCAGTGAAGATCCTCCAGATCACTTCTCCAGTGAAGATCCTCCAGATCACTTCTCCAGTGAAGATCCTCCAGATCACTTCTCCAGTGAAGATCCTCCAGATCACTTCTCCAGTGAAGATCCTCCAGATCCTTCTCCAGTGAAGATCCTCCAGATCACTTCTCCAATGAAGATCCTCCAGATCACTTCTCCAGTGAAGATCCTCCAGATCACTTCTCCAGTGAAGATCCTCCAGATCACTTCTCCAGTGAAGATCCTCCAGATCACTTCTCCAGTGAAGATCCTCCAGATCACTTCTCCAGTGAAGATCCTCCAGATCACTTCTCCAGTGAAGATCCTCCAGATCACTTCTCCAGTGAAGATCCTCCAGATCACTTCTCCAGTGAAGATCCTCCAGATCACTTCTCCAGTGAAGATCCTCCAGATCACTTCTCCAGTGAAGATCCTCCAGATCACTTCTCCAGTGAAGATCCTCCAGATCACTTCTCCAGTGAAGATCCTCCAGATCACTTCTCCAGTGAAGATCCTCCAGATCACTTCTCCAGTGAAGATCCTCCAGATCACTTCTCCAGTGAAGATCCTCCAGATCCTTCTCCAGTGAAGATCCTCCAGATCATTCTCCAATGAAGATCCTCCAGATCACTTCTCCAGTGAAGATCCTCCAGATCACTTCTCCAGTGAAGATCCTCCAGATCCAGGCTCCAGTGAAGATCCTCCAGATCCATGCTCCAATGAAGATCCTCCAGATCCATGCTCCAGTGAAGATCCTCCAGATCACTTCTCCAGTGAAGATCCTCCAGATCACTTCTCCAGTGAAGATCCTCCAGATCACTTCTCCAGTGAAGATCCTCCAGATCACTTCTCCAGTGAAGATCCTCCAGATCACTTCTCCAGTGAAGATCCTCCAGATCACTTCTCCAGTGAAGATCCTCCAGATCACTTCTCCAGTGAAGATCCTCCAGATCACTTCTCCAGTGAAGATCCTCCAGATCACTTCTCCAGTGAAGATCCTCCAGATCACTTCTCCAGTGAAGATCCTCCAGATCACTTCTCCAGTGAAGATCCTCCAGATCACTTCTCCAGTGAAGATCCTCCAGATCACTTCTCCAGTGAAGATCCTCCAGATCACTTCTCCAGTGAAGATCCTCCAGATCCTTCTCCAGTGAAGATCCTCCAGATCACTTCTCCAGTGAAGATCCTCCAGATCCATTCTCCAGTGAAGATCCTCCAGATCACTTCTCCAGTGAAGATCCTCCAGATCACTTCTCCAGTGAAGATCCTCCAGATCACTTCTCCAGTGAAGATCCTCCAGATCACTTCTCCAGTGAAGATCCTCCAGATCACTTCTCCAGTGAAGATCCTCCAGATCACTTCTCCAGTGAAGATCCTCCAGATCACTTCTCCAGTGAAGATCCTCCAGATCCTTCTCCAGTGAAGATCCTCCAGATCACTTCTCCAGTGAAGATCCTCCAGATCACTTCTCCAATGAAGATCCTCCAGATCACTTCTCCAGTGAAGATCCTCCAGATCACTTCTCCAGTGAAGATCCTCCAGATCACTTCTCCAGTGAAGATCCTCCAGATCCTTCTCCAGTGAAGATCCTCCAGATCACTTCTCCAGTGAAGATCCTCCAGATCACTTCTCCAGTGAAGATCCTCCAGATCACTTCTCCAGTGAAGATCCTCCAGATCACTTCTCCAGTGAAGATCCTCCAGATCACTTCTCCAGTGAAGATCCTCCAGATCACTTCTCCAGTGAAGATCCTCCAGATCACTTCTCCAGTGAAGATCCTCCAGATCACTTCTCCAGTGAAGATCCTCCAGATCCTTCTCCAGTGAAGATCCTCCAGATCACTTCTCCAGTGAAGATCCTCCAGATCACTTCTCCAGTGAAGATCCTCCAGATCACTTCTCCAGTGAAGATCCTCCAGATCACTTCTCCAGTGAAGATCCTCCAGATCACTTCTCCAGTGAAGATCCTCCAGATCCTTCTCCAGTGAAGATCCTCCAGATCACTTCTCCAGTGAAGATCCTCCAGATCACTTCTCCAATGAAGATCCTCCAAATCACTTCTCCAGTGAAGATCCTCCAGATCACTTCTCCAGTGAAGATTCTCCAGATCTATTTCCATTGGATAATTAATTAGTGGTGGTCCGTAGCACATGACAACTTTTTTGAATATTTTATTGTATTTCGTTAATTCCTAGGTAGAGCATGTGGCTATAAATAGAGGTTTATTTTCCTTGTAAAAAGGGAGTTAGTTGATGTTGAATGAAAATTAATAGAGCAGCCTCTATTTCTTACAAATCTTCTTTTACCTTTATAGATCTTTGATCTTGGTGGTTAGGAGTGACCCATTTATCAATATTTGTGGTGGTTCGTCCTTTATCAAATATTGTGGTGAGGTCTTTTAAATCTTCGGTTTCCTTTATCTATAATCGTGGTGGCTAGACCTTTATCGGTTGTAGTGGTGGGGCGGAGTGTTTCCTTTATCCTTGATTCCGGTGGCTTAGCCTTTACGAGTCTTGGTGGTGGAGTCTTTATCTATCAATTTAATTTTTATTGTCTTGTTTGTTGTTTGTTTCATATAAAATCCAGAAAATACCAAAAATAGTCTTCCGCTGTCGCTTGTCGCGTGATTTACGCATCAGAATGTGTAACCCTCCGTCCCATTTTAAGTGTCTTAGTTTGACTTTTAAAGTTTTTTTCATTGAATTTTGACCGTAATTATTTCAAAAAAGGAGACAGGGAGTATATGATTTACATGCTAATTAATTAATCAATTATTGATCAGTTATTAAACTAGCTCGCATAGCACCAAGCCACCTACTAAATCTCAGTTCTTAGATCTCTTATCCTTTTAATAATCACAACCTAGAATTAATAATCAAAATCTTATACTACTATACACGGTTTTGTCTTCAACTAATTAAGAAACACCCATGACATCTCCAAACAACAAATTAAGAGGAAGTTAAAAACGTAAGCATCTGAATCTGATCTACAAACTCATAGCACTACAAAAACTCGTCAAAATCTGTACACAACAAGTCATTTATATTAAAAGAGCAAACTCGTCAAAATCTATACCAAACAGTCGAAAAAAGTCATTTATATTAAAAGAGCAAACTCGTCAAAATCTATACCAAAAGTCAAAAGTACATTTATATTAAAAGAGCAAACTCGTCAAAATCTATACCAAAAGTCAAAAGTCATTTATATTAAAAGAGCAAACTCGTCAAAATCTATACCAAACAGTCGAAAAAAAGTACATTTATATTAAAAGAGCAAGCAAGTAAATTTTTTGAAGAAGTTAAAGATGTTATAGCTTATTGTTTTGTTTTTTTTTATTACTTATTTGATGAAGTAAAACATATAAAACACTTGCATTTGTTACCATGCATTAGTTTTTTCTTGTTGAACATATATACTAAGGTTTCAGTATTTCGTAAGAGGCAAGGGTGCAGTCAGCAAATTCAATCGGCTCTTTCTATTGGCAAACATTGGCTCTTTGACTTCATTGTACCACATCTATTGGCAAGCATCGGCACTTTGTTGTGGCTTCTTCAATTGGCTATATTTGGCCGATTGTGGCTTCTCTTTGGCTTCTTTTTTGTTCACAAAACCAAGTACAAGGACCCACCATATTTTTTGTTTTTTCGCGTTTTAATAACTTTTGGCATTTTGGCAAGACTTTGGCACTACACCTTCCATATTGGCAAGGTTTTGGCAAAAATTGGTAAGCAATTGGCAAAGACACGTGGCAACGTATAATTGGTTAAAAACAAGCCAAAGAGCCAAAGTGTGCCAACTGCACCCTTGCCCCTAATATAGCTAGGCAAGCGAGTTTATGACATCAAGAGCCGAAAGGACGTGACCCACAACTTCAAATTGTTTGCCGGAACACTCTGAAAGACGACGGCCACATACGAATTTGTGGGCCTAGGAGATTATACGTGTTTGTTTAAAATACGAGTAATTATAAACCATCTCCAAATGGTCTGGTGTCAAGGAGGGTTTTTTTTCTCACAAGAAGTCAGGAGTTTAGAGTCCTACCTTAGACATATTTAGGGTGGTCATAGATATTTAATTTCCATCTATGGTGGGTCGGGGTGAGTTTTTTCCTCCAGATCTCTAGGTAATAGGGGTTTCTCATCGAGGAATTTAAATTGAGGATTTATTCAGCGAGAGGCTCTCTAGCGGGCCGAATTAAGACAACTTAAGCTAAATTTCTCGATATTCATGAGTAATTCACGTATTTATTTTTAAAAAATGTTACTATATATCCCAATTCCCAAGCATTATATTGTACGTCCATAATTTTTCATCGACAGTCTCATCTTCGGTAATTTTCAAAAAATAATACTTCAATAGACATACCATTATACCAAACTAATTAATATTAATTAATAGCTGATAACCAATTACAAATAAGTCTACTGTTCACCTATCTATAATTATATTATAATTTTAATTTTATTTTTAATTTTAATGACAATCCAATAATAAGTACTCGGTATTATATTATAATTATAATACAATAATTGATTTGCCAATGATGGTGAGCTCAACTGGTCAGAGGCATTTATGGTTTTGATGTCGTATCCCGACTGAATGTTCAAAAAAAATTTAATAATTTATTTAAATATTCTTTAATCCCATAAAAATTATTCTATATGGAATTGTCACATAATTTTTAGAATAATCATTGTCAACTAATAGGACTTAATCCTTACTTTTCAAAAGGTAGTGTTTCGTACACCGTCAGTTTTTAGTCGTACACATGTTTTAATTAGTTCTACTGTACAATATCTGAAGTCATGTTTAGTAACCTAAAATTAGTGAGATATGAATCATCACCCTCTTCAAAAGTATTTTCATTTGATAAAACTTGAAAGTTAAATGTACAAATTGTAATGTATTCAGAACGGAACTAGAATAATTAAAATAAACTGATATGTATCAACAACAAAATTTAACACCTCCAAAAAATATCAATTATAAGTCTAACCAACCATAGTTACTAAAATTTAACTAATTATTTTCTTAATCCATATGATATTTTAAATTATCTAATGAGTAATAATTCAATTATGTTCCTAATTTCTTGTATAGGATTATATATCTATATACTCGTCTCCTACTAATTAACAAAAACAAGATTCATAATTTTAAAATAGGGATAAGTATCCTGGAATGTAACAAACTTTGGACGAATGTCTATAGTGTGAAATAACTAAAGTTGTGTTCATTGTATGTAATCATCTTTAAATTATGTCTATTGTATGTAAGAAAATGTATCGACCAATCAAAAACTAACAAGTGGCAGCTATATATGGTTGTCACGTATGCCTTTTTACATACAATAGACATAATTTAAAGATGATTACATACAATGAACAAAACTTTAGTTATTTCACACTATAGACATTCGTCCAAATTTTGTTACATTCCATGATACTTATCCCTTTTAAAATAATATACTATCATCACTTTAGGATTTTATCATTACTAGCTTAGTAATTTTAGATATTGATCAACATTTTTATAATTTTCCTCTTGTGTTCCAATTCATTACCATAACCATAGCATGCATGCCTAGTGTAGTGATCATTATCATTTCTTTTAGTTGGATACTATACGTGGAAATTTTTTTTGTTTTAGTTTCAATACTTTAGAATCATATCATTATCGGGTCATGTTGAGCTGAATACGCTCCATTTCTTTTGTGCGTTAGGGATGTTCTATTTAATCATATTTGATGTTACGTTTTGTTTTTTTCTTTTCCGATTCTTGGCGTAAAAAGCATGGATTGACAATGGACCAATCGTGGGCTCATTTTTAAAACCATAAATCGCACGATCGCTGACCAATACATTTTAATATTATTACTATTATAATTACTAACTAGATATTAGTATACTAATTTTCAACATTAATATTATTAAACATCATCATATATATATCATAATAAAATATAATCATAATCATAGTCATCTCCTGGTGTAGGTTGAGGAATTTACGAATATTTACGAATATCCACATCTGATCAGTTGTTTCTAGTTTGGTGTGCACGTATCTCGTTTCTCATTTGGGTTCAAGAGTTTTTATATTCATTATTACTATTATTATATCCCCTAAATTAACCTATTGGATCTTTAGATTTCCAATTTCTAATTTTGGACAATTTTGACTTTTGCTCATGCGGTTTTTGTGCGTTTGATATTCATTTCTTCTGATACCAATTAGTATTAATTTAATGTAGTACTATACATTATACAAAGTGTAGTACTAATGTACTATACATAATATACCATCTTTGTTTTTGGACAATTTTCCAATCAAATCTCATATCATGAACAATGTTACATATATGTTTAAGTGATTTAATATATGTAAGTTGATATAAAAATTGTATAATGATTGTTATTTTAATATGCATTGACGGATATTATTCGTAGATATTGATTGTAAGAATATTCGTCGAACAAATTAGTTTAATTAACTCTAAATTAAGTTTAATCTAGTTGACTGATCTATGTGAGAGGTTGATGTATTGAGGTTTAAACACAAATCTGAATATGATGGGTGTGACAACTCGTAATTTATTAACATCGGGTTAGCCAAAATCTCAATTAGATAGTCATTAGACGTGGAAATTATTAGACTTTTGGACTTTTGACTTAGTCAAATTAGACGTATCTTGATGACGTAGACTATTAGCTATTTAGACGAATGTCGAGTCTTAAAAATAACTTTAAATAAATATTTAAAGGTTATGTCTTGTACAAAATAATTAGACGGTCTAGACTTAATGTTTCAAAGTTGACTTTGACGAAATATTATTGACTTGTCTTAATTTAAATAACACGAGTGAAAATACCTTTACTTTAAATTATAACCTTTTGGTCAAACGGTATTTAATCGTAAGCATTTTACCGAATAAAGGGTACAAAAATATCTCAAAGAGGGCCACATAGGCCGGTCCTTGATTTTGTGGCAGGAAATGAACCACCAAAATCCTTTTTCCCCCTTTCTTTCTTTGCTTGGTCGATCTACACACCCAAAACACACACACCAAAACAATTTATCTTCTAAATAGTTTGGCAAGTAGAAATCAAAGGCAAAATCAAAAGGGAAATTTAAAGGGATTAAATCTTTTAGTGGATAATCATTTGGGTATTATTATCATCATCACCATCTTCATCTTCTTTATCAAATTCTTCAAGAACTTCATTTTGGTAAGTGATTCTCTTTTAAACTAAACTTTGATTTGAATTTATTCAATCTTAGTATTATTTCAGTTTTGGTAATTAGATTTATAGTCCTTGAATATGAAATGGGTTTTGGTTTTGTTGGATAAATGAAATTGATTAGAATTAGGTCTTTGAAATCAAAATGGTTGAATTTGTGAAATGGTTAGCGAAATGGTATTGTTTCCAGGTTATTGAACCTGTTGGTACTTGTTGAAATGAAAAGATTTGAAATGGAAACGATTTGGTTTGGCGAAAATGGTCAAAAACTGCACTTTCACTCGTGCAGGTCTGCATTCGCGCCGCGATCTAGTTGAATTTGGCCTTCGCGCCGCGAATAGTTCACCTCGCGCCGCGAGTTTTTAGGCTGTTTGACATTTTTAGTTTATTGGTCTGCATTCGCGTCGCGACCTTCAGGTCTCGCGCCGCGATCTAGTTGAATTTGGCCTTCGCGCCGCGAATGGTTCACCTCGCGCCGCGAGTTTTTAGTCTGTTTGACATTTTTAGTTTTTGACAACTTGGACGTTTGAACTTGGTAAATATCGAATGGTACTTTAGACTACCTTATAATGACAATGTCATTGATATTACCAACTAAAGTTAAATAAAATGAAAGTTTAAATCACATTCTCGGTTATGGCATTCTAGGGTCTATAGCTAAGTAGTTCTACATAGGATACTTGTCGTTGTGAGCTTGGATCCTCACTATTGGTAATCATATCCTAGGTTTTGGATAGACGTGGAGACTAGACTTGCTCATTCTCAAGTTTGCTCGCCCTTTTAGCTCATTGATCGCTAAGGTGAGTTTATGGCGCCCTTTTTCCTTTTACTTTGGGCCTGAAAAGCATGTACTGTATACACGACTACTTTATAAATGATTTGTCTTTGTCTATGACATGAGATTTGATAAATTAAATCATTTGTCTTTGTCTATGACATGAGATTTGATAAATTAAATCATTTGTCTTATGTCTTGCCATGTTGACGGCTGTCTGAAAATGTGTATACATGTGTTATGGAATATTGAACTAAATGACTTTGACTTGCCATGTTGTCGGCTGACTAAATTGTTCTTTGTGTTTGACGAACTAAAATGTTGCCCCTATGTAGTTATTGCCATTATGAGATCCTAATGGTTGTCTTGTCAGTTTTTGTGCCTGACTGTCTTGGTTCTGGTCCGCACCCCATTATAGACGGGAGACCTGTGCGAGGTATACTGGTCCCATTATAGACGGGAGACCTGTGCGAGGGAAATTAGTCTTATTGTCGGACCTTGCTCCCGACTGTCTTGTCTTAATAACTACATGTCATTGTGTGCTCCCAATGACGACTAGTCTTTTAGTCAAACACATTGTAACTCACCAACTATTTCGATAGTTGATCCTCTCAAATTTCATGCTTTTCAGGTGACCAATAGTAAGTCTTGGAATCGTATTTGGCATTATAGGGCCATTCTTTCGACATTGGACGTACAATTAGCATCAGACATTTGAGGACTCTCATGTTATTAGCTTTAATTGTATTAGACTGTCCAATTTATTGAACTCGTATTCAGTGGGCCCAGTTCCAAATGAGGATGACTTGTATCCGTATTTTTGGGTCCACATTTGAACGATTGTACTTGTATTGAACATGTAGTGGCATTAATGGATGTAATCTCTATTTACCTTCTGATTAGTACGCAATTATTTGTTAACCCTGTATTTCCGCTATAACGGGGTGTGACAAAAATTGGTATCAGAGACAAGGTTATAGTTAATACAGAGTTTTTCCGCTGGAAAAACTCAATCTATAGCCATTTTCGTTTCAAAAGGAAATCTAAGTCTACTAAGGTTTAGGATACTTATTTCAAGAGTTATATTATTTGTCTATAATTAGACCTAGCCTGATCAACTACGTCCCGATTATGTAAAATAATATAAGGCTCGAAATAAATATCTTAGACTTTGTATATACGTTATAGTTTGGATTATATTAACAATATACTGTAAATGTGGTGGGAAGGCTGCGGGTGACCCTATATATAAGCATTGAAGGTATATTGTTAATAGAAACCCAAATCGTATGTGTATACATGGGACTTATATACGTGATAGTTTGGATTATATTAACAATATACTGTAAATGTGGTGGGAAGGCTGCGGGTGACCCTATATATAAGCATTGAAGGTATATTGTTAATAGAAACCCAAATCGTATGTGTATAGTCTAGACAAAGATTTCTTTAAAAATTCGTATGTTGCGTACTGTCACATCCATTTGACTTGTACTGTCTCATCCATTAGACTTATATGGATTCTTTGACTATCCTTTCAGACTTGTCATGTCGGACGGAGCTAGCTCTTATGTTGTTGTTCCTGGTACTCCTCAAGTTCCAGTTGTAGCAAACTCCATTCCTCGTGTTCCCCACTCTTCTGAAGAGGAACAATTTGAGGCTTCGGGCAATGAGTCTCGCCCCATCAATCTGGTGTCAACATCCAGTGAATCTGGAAATGAACATGTATCTATTCATGTTCAACCATCTCTGTCACCGGTAGCTCCATATCAGAGGAGGACTACCGAGGGAGCTCGTCTACCCTATGCTCCTCGAGATCCTAATGCTCCTGGTCCTTCTGCACCGGTTCAGGACAACCGTGTGTTTGGTCCTTCATTTCTTCTGGGCGATCCGTATGCTGCGGGTCCCTCCAGAGTGCCTGTTTATAATCCCGATGCTGCTAATGGGATGCCAGTGGCTGATGCAGCTGATAGGTCGGAATATGCTCTCCGACAAATGTCAAGGATGAACAATTCTCTCATCCGTACTAGGGAGGCTATAGAGAATCAAGCTCAAGCGTTGACTGGAGCTTATCTTCATGCTTCTGAGGCGATGACTGTTGCTAAGGAGGGGAAGGAGACTGTTAGAACGTTGGTCTGCATGTTGTTGGTTTTGGTGACCTTGGTCGTGGCTTTGCTAGTTGTTGTTCTTTTCAAGATGTAATCTTGTAGTAGTTATGTATTGTAAGCCTAGAACTTATAACAACTCATACTCTTGTACTGTGAGTTGTAGTCTATCTGTTGTGGATGTAGTTCCCACATGTCTTTGGATCGTATCACTCTAACTATGTAGTCTATCGTTGTGGATGTAGTTCCCACATGTTTTGAATCGTACCTGTTAGACTATGTAAATTTTGGACATCAATGAAATACGATCGTCTTTTTGGCTTACATACTTGTTCAAAACTATGTCAATTGCTTATTCTTAACTCTAGAAAATATGATGTTCCATATTTCTTGTCTTGTCTAGTACCTGAATTCATACAATTTTATAATTTATGACTTGCATGGTACTGTCATCTGTCTTGCAAAGCTACTTTCCGATTTACCTTTTAGGGAAATCTCTAAATGACATTTTTGTTCATGTCATAGACTTATGGCTCCCAAGACGCGAAGCAAAATCCATAAAAAGGCTCCAAGTAAGAAAACTGCTCAAAAGAGAGTTACTCGATCAACTCCTAAACCCAATGAAGCTGAACAGGAAGAACCTGTGATCCAGCAAGAACCAGAGACTGTTGCTGCAAATGTGAACACTGGTCCTGGATCTACCCCAATTGTCGGCGGGGAAAATAATATGGCGGCATTTGTGACACAACAGTTATTGGCAGCTATGCCTACTTTAGTCGCTCAGATCACGGCAAGTATGAACGCCAATAATAATCATCATGCTGACAATAGTAACAACGTTGAACCTACTGCTGAACAAGTTATTCCTCGAGTTCATTTTCGAGGGAGTGACTTTAAGACCTTCACGTATTGCAAGCCAAAGGAATTCCATGGCACCGAAGGTCCTGTCGGTCTAATCAATTGGCTAGAGAGCATAGAGGCGGTGCTTCATATCAGCCGTTGTGCCGAAGAGCACAAAGTGGAATATGCAGCCACTCAATTTCAAAAGCACGCTCTGTCATGGTGGAACGAGCAGATAAGGACTCGTGGTCGAGAGCCAGCTAATAGCATACCTTGGTTGAACTTTAAAAGGATGTTGATGGAAAAGTACTGTCCTCGTGAGGAAGTACAGAAAATGGAAGGTGAATTCTGGAATCATAGTATGATTGGACTAGACAACGAGAAATACACAACTCGTTTTCATGAGTTGGCAAGACTAGTCCCTCGTATGGTAGATACGGAGGAGAAATTGATCGAAAGATACTGTTATGGCTTGTCACCTGATGTCCGAAGGTTGGTAGCCGCTTTTAATCCTTTGACTCTTCAAGCGGCAGTTAGTGCAACCAACCGGATGGTGATAGACTTGAAAAGAACCATTGGTTCTTCTGTTGGAAATGAGGTTGTCAAGAGAAGGAATGATTATGCCTCTAGTAGTGGATTTGGCGACGGTGGAAATGGCAAGAGGTTTAGGACTGCCAGAAACTTTGCTGTGGTTGCTCAAGACGTCAAGAAGTACACTGACATAGACCCCAAGTGTAATAGGTGTAACCTCCATCACAGGGGAAATTGTCCTACTTGTCACCGTTGTAAAAAGACGGGACATTTGATAAAATACTGTAAGGAGAAGGCACCCAATCAATGCTACGAGTGTGGGAGCGAAACCCATATGCGACCCGCTTGTCCACGACTCAATCTAAACCCGAACAACAATGCTCTAGTTCCCATGAGGAACAATGCGGGGAACAATCAAGCTAGAAATCAAGGAGGACAAGGCAGAGGTCGAGTTTTTGCTTTGGATGCTGCTGATGCACGACGTGATCCCAACGTTGTGATAGGTACATTCATACTCAATAATCATTATGTCTTTGTGTTATTCGACTCTGGTGCTGATAAAAGCTTTATATCCTTAGAATTTAAGTCTCGATTTAATATAGTAGCTATCCCCATGAAAGAAACTTATATCGTCGAATATGCAAACGGTCAAAAGTATGTTGCAAGAGATCATTTAGTAGATTGCAATTTGACATTGTCTGGTAAAACCTTTAAAATTGATCTAATTCCCATAGAGCTAGGAAGTTTTGATGTGATCGTTGGTATGGACTGGTTGTCTAGAGTTCGCGCCGATATTGGTTGTTACGAGAAGGTTGTAAGAATACCCCTTCTAGATGACGAAACGTTGATAGTGCAAGGAGACAAGTCAGGGAAGGAATTGATTTTGGTGTCGGCGATAAAAGCGAATAGATACTTACAAAAAGAATACCCTGCTTTCTTGGCACTAGTGGTTGAAAGGAAACCAGAGGTAAAGGCATTCAAGATATTCCAGTAGTTAAAGATTTTCCGGAGGTATTTCCCGAAGATTTGACGGGACTTCCACCTCACAGACCAGTCGAGTTTGGAATAGACTTAGTCCCTGGAGCTGCACCCGTGGCCAAGGCACCCTATCGCCTTGCGCCGTCAGAAATACAAGAATTGTCCGAACAACTTCAAGAGTTGTTAGCAAAAGGACTAATTCGTCCAAGTTCATCACCCTGGGGAGCTCCGATCTTATTTGTTAAGAAGAAAGATGGCTCTATGCGCATGTGTATTGACTATAGAGAATTGAACAAGTTGACCGTCAAGAACAGGTACCCTTTACCTCGTATTGATGACTTGTTTGACCAACTGGAAGGTGCATCACACTTTTCCAAGATTGATCTCAGATCTGGGTATCATCAACTCAGAGTCAGAGAGACGGACATTCCTAAAACAGCCTTTAGAACTCGATATGGACATTATGAGTTTTTGGTTATGCCGTTTGGTTTAACCAATGCACCTGCTGTGTTTATGGACTTAATGAATCGAGTATGTCGACCGTATCTCGACAAGTTTGTCATTGTATTCATTGATGACATACTGATTTACTCGAGAACTAAAGACGAACATGAAGGTCATCTGAGAACCATTTTACAACTGCTCAAGGATCAAGAACTGTACGCAAAGTTCTCAAAATGTGAATTATGGATTAGGGAAGTACACTTCTTGGGTCATGTAGTGAATGCGGATGGAATCCATGTAGATCCATCTAAGGTCGAGGCAATAAAGAAGTGGGAAGCCCCTAAGACTCCGACAGAAATCCATCAATTTCTTGGACTGGCTGGCTATTACAGGAGATTCATTGAGAATTTCTCTAAGGTTGCTCAACCTTTGACTTTGTTAACTCAGAAGACTAAGGAATTTATTTGGCAGGATGCCCAAGAAAAGGCATTTCATACGTTAAAAGACAGACTATGTAATGCTCCTATTCTAGCATTACCAAATGGCATTGAAAATTTCGTGGTATACTGTGACGCCTCACATCAGGGAATGGGATGTGTACTTATGCAAGAAGGTAAGGTCATTGCTTACGCTTCCAGACAACTCAAAATCCACAAAAAGAATTATACAACCCACGATCTCGAACTCGGAGCGGTTGTTTTTGCCTTAAAGATTTGGAGGCACTACTTGTATGGTACCAAGTGTACGGTATTCACAGATCACAAAAGTCTTCAGCATATCTTCGATCAGAAAATGCTGAATATGAGACAAAGACGATGGGTAGAATTACTCAGTGATTATGATTGTGAACTCAAATATCATCCTGGTAAAGCAAATGTTGTTGCTGACGCGCTAAGTCGAAAAGATAGAATTTCCCTATCTGTCATAAAAAGAGCAAGTTCTTATATTGGCTCATCATTAAGGGATAGAGTTCTGGACGATCAAAACGATGCCCTACAGCCAGGGCGTATCGAGAAAGAAGCATTGTGGAATGCTGAACGTTTATTTGAATTGGATGGCGATGGGATCCGACATGTCAAGGGCAAAGTGTGGATTCCCAAGTACAATGGACTTAGAGAACTCTTAATGAACGAGAGTCATCGATCTAAGTATTCAATCCATCTTGGTGCTGACAAAATGTACCATGGACTAAAGGACTTTTATTGGTGGCCTGGTATGAAAAGAGATATTGCCACTTATGTCTCAAAGTGTCTAAATTGTTCAATGGTCAAGGCGGAGCACCAAAAGCCTTCTGGGCTGCTCCAACAACCCCAAATTCCTGACTGGAAATGGGAACAGATTACTATGGACTTTATTACTAAACTGCCTCGAACCCTGAAAGGATACGATACTATTTGGGTCATTGTCGATCGATTAACGAAGTCTGCTCATTTCATTCCAATACGGGAGAATTGGAAGATAAGGAAATTGTCTCAGTTATATATTGAAAAGATCGTATCACTTCATGGCGTTCCTTTGTCTATTATCTCTGATCGAGATGGTCGTTTCACTTCACAGTCATGGAGACATTTTCAGGAAGCCCTAGGCACTCAATTGAATCTGAGTACGGCTTACCATCCACAGACTGACGGACAAAGTGAATGTACCATCCAGACTTTAGAAGACATGCTTCGGGCATGTGTCATTGACTTCAAGGGTAGTTGGGATACCTTTTTGCCGTTAGCTGAATTTTCATATAATAACAGCTATCACACTAGCATCAAATGTGCTCCTTATGAGGCTTTGTATGGACGGAAATGTAGATCTCCTGTCTGTTGGCTTGATGCTGGCGAACGTCGTTTGTACAAATATGGACTAGTTCAGAAGACTACTGACCAAATTGTTGAAATTAGGGCACGGCTGAAGGCGGCTCAAGATCGCCAAAAGAGCTATGCCGACCGTAGAAGGAAACCACTTGAGTTTCAAGTGGGAGACAAAGTCATGTTGAAAGTGTCACCTTGGAAAGGCACTGCACGTTTTGGCGTGCGAGGCAAACTTAGTCCTCGTTATATCGGACCATTCGAGATTGTTCAAAGAATTGGTTCCGTGGTTTATAAGCTCGATTTGCTCCAAGAGCTAGAACACGTTCATCACATGTTTCATGTGTCAAATCTTAAGAAATGTCTGACTGATGAAACATTAGTAGTACCTATCGAAGAGCTGCAAGTGAACGACTCTCTTCAATTTGTCGAAGAACCTGTTGAAATTCTAGACCAACAGCTCAAACAACTTAGACGTAGTCGTATCAAGTTGGTCAAAGTTCGTTGGAACTCAAAACACGGACCCGACTCGACTTGGGAACGTGAAGACTACATGATGGAGACTTATCCTCATCTTTTTACCGAGCAACAATTAACTTCGGGACGAAATCCTAAGAAGTCGGGGATGCTGTGACAACTCGTAATTTATTAACATCGGGTTAGTCTAAATCTCAATTAGACAGTCATTAGACGTGGAAATTATTAGACTTTTGGACTTTTGATTTAGTCAAATTAGACGTATCTTGATGACGTAGACTATTAGCTATTTAGACGAATGCCGAGTCTTAAAAATAACTTTAAATGAATATTTAAAGGTTATGTCTTGTACAAAATAATTAGACAGTCTAGACTTAATGTTTCAAAGTTGACTTTGACGAAATATTATTGACTCGTCTTAATTTAAATAACACGAGGGAAAATACCTTTACTTTAAATTATAACCTTTTGGTCAAACGGTATTTAATCGTAAGCATTTTACCGAATAAAGGGTACAAAAATATCTCAAAGAGGGCCACATAGGCCGGTCCTTGATTTTGTGGCAGGAAATGAACCACCAAAATCCTTTTTCCCCCTTTCTTTCTTTGCTTGGTCGATCTACACACCCAAAACACACACACCAAAACAATTTATCTTCTAAATAGTTTGGCAAGTAGAAATCAAAGGCAAAATCAAAAGGGAAATTTAAAGGGATTAAATCTTTTAGTGGATAATCATTTGGGTATTATCATCATCATCACCATCTTCATCTTCTTTATCAAATTCTTCAAGAACTTCATTTTGGTAAGTGATTCTCTTTTAAACTAAACTTTGATTTGAATTTATTCAATCTTAGTATTATTTCAGTTTTGGTAATTAGATTTATAGTCCTTGAATATGATACAATTAGCATCAGACATTTGAGGACTCTCATGTTATTAGCTTTAATTGTATTATTTGAGGACTGTCCAATTTATTGAACTCGTATTCAGTGGGCCCAGTTCCAAATGAGGATGACCTGTATCCGTATTTTGGGGTCCACATTTGAACGATTGTACTTGTATTGAACATGTATTGGCATTAATGGATGTAATCTCTATTTACCTTCTGATTAGTACGCAATTATTTGTTAACCCTGTATTTCCGCTACACGGGGTGTGACAATGGGGGTTAATGAGTTACGTAGCTAGGAATGAATTTCATTTCTATCAAAAATGTTTGGTATATATCGATGTTGAGATTTGAAACTTGGGTATTGAAATTTGAAACCATTAACCCATTGTGATTCCAGGTTTGATTAAAACCAAAAACTCTTAAGGGTGTGTTTGGTAGAATGGAATGGAAAGGGTGAAAAAAGAATGAGAATAACTTCTTTTGTTTGGTTGCATCAAGGAATGAAATTAATGAGGTAGAAGTGGGAAACAATTTCATTCTCATCATTCCTTCCAAAATGGCGAGTAATGAAATTAGGTTACATTTTTTTTTCTTTTTTTTTTCTCATGGATTTTTATTCTATTTTATTTTAGTTATTTATATTATGATGGAATAATTATATTTTGTTAAATTATTTTTTTCATATCAATTTGTTTATTTTCTGTATTTTTCTTATATTTATTCTCTGTTTGTACCAAACAATGAAATCTTTCTTTTCTAAATACTAATTCTCTTTCCTACCATTTCTATTCTTCAGTGTATTTTCATTCTCTATGATTCTCTTCTACTAAGCACCCCCTAGTCTTAGCTCTAGAAAATAATTCAAGGATTGACCAAACTTCATCATAATTTCTGACACTTAATGTTTACCGAATGAAGTATATATATGTCATATATATTGTTGATGTATAAATCTAGTAATTCTAAAAATGGAAAAGGGAAAAAAAAGAAAGAAAGAAAAAAGAAAGAAAAGGTTGTGGAATCTTAAATTAGAATCCAAGGAAGTGGAAGAAGTGGTATAAGTGATTTCTAGTAATATATAGAGTTAATTTCACAAATCGTCCTTGTGGTTTTACCAAAAAAATCACGTTTCATCCTTTAAACTTCAAAATGACACTGGTAGTCCTTTATACGCGGATAATGGTCATGTTTCGTCCTTTAATCTAACGGATGATGGTCACGTTTCGTCCTTTAATCTAACGGATGATGGTCACGTTTCGTCCTTTAATCTAACGGATGATGGACACGTTTCGTCCTTTATACGGTCGACTAAAGGACGAAACGTGACCATTATCTGCGTATAAAGGACTACCAGTGTCATTTTGAAATTTAAAGGATGAAACGTGATTTTTTGGTAAAACCACAAGGACGATTTTTGAAATTAACTCTAATATATATCAATTTGGTTTTATAAAATCAAAGGATATTGTTTTAAGTCATCTTTGTCTAAAGTCATCTAACATATAGTCTTGTGGATTAGTGTAGTTAGCTTATATATATATCAGATCGATTGTCAGGAAATTTTGATTCTCTATATGCTTCTAACTAGTTTTCCTAATCACCTACCTCTTGGCCTTTAACAATTAGCCATTATGTCTCATAAGATCTTTAATAATTTATTTTAATGTCATCAATAATCATATTAAGTAATTGAGATTACATTAGACTAGAAGAAATGGATCGATAACAAGTTCTACTATCAGTAATGGCCGGGCAAGGCCATCCCATGGATTTTGTTTACCAAATAGCTAGGCCTCAACATTATTTTTCTGATTAAAAATACAGATACTAATCAAATATCTTGAATACCATCTAAAAATACAATTGTATAAGTAGTCTTACATAATTCAAAGTGTATTCAACTTTTCAAGTACCTGTTTATATAAGATTATAACAAGTGATTGAAAAATATACAGTAAAATGTAAATGCCTAGCTAAATATGAAAAACCAAACTGGATATCTGATGTGAATTTAAATGTTAATGCTAATAATAACATATAGAAAGTTTATAATATGCATTTACGGAAATGTGAAAATTAAATGATGCTCATCAAGGGTATAAAACTCCAATGATCTCTTCCATGCTGTCACTTAGTTTTAGTAATTAGCATTAACATCTACTTATATGGCAGTGAAGCCTAGACCCACATGTGAAGTTTAAATATGCGGGTTCGATCCTTCGGGGTGCCCAGATCATGTGGGGATTAGGATGGAGGTATTGTACCAGCATCATATGACTCATACGGGGTGAGTCGATGGGTATCAAATTGTGGTACCGGGGCTAGGGTTCCCTCCATTACCCTTTTTTTTTTATATGGCAGTGAAAAAAAAGGCGAAGAATTTGAAATAACTCAAATTAAATCGATCTATTATTAGAAACACAGGTTTGAGACTTCGAGTGTACGACAGATATTGACAATGTGAATATGTGAGATGATGGATTACAATTAGAGTTGAAACTAAAAATTAGAAACAATTTTAATCTTAAACGGGCCTAAGGCAATTTTAGGATTAGAAAATGGGCCCTAGCAACTTGTGCACACTTTGCAGTTTGCACACCCACTTCATCGGCCTATGGGTAGAAATGGCAAGAAAACCAAGTCCTTTTTTAAATTTGTTGGAGCAGGTCGAGTGATGGCATATACGGTATGGGGTGGTTCTCAGTCTTCGACGTGCCAAACAGGAATTAGAGCATGAGATTTCCGAATTCCGACCCACTTTGAAAAAGTATTTGGTATACTTGATTATTCATCTATACATAAAATTATTGACGTACAATACGATATGTTGACTTCTTATATTATAATATTTAAATTATCTTGAGCCATTTATATACATACAGGTTATTTTATGAGACCATAATTAAACCACAAATTTACACAGATGTTAAAACTTACAACATCCTAAAACTACCAGCTTAGATTTTAAAACGTTATGAAAAGTCTGTTAATTTAAAACTGCGAGGTCCGCGACCATCCAAAGGTTGAACGCCTTTCATTTGGGTTACAACTTCCATATGCTCAGTAGAACAAAACATGAAGCTTTTATCAATTGTTATATGTATTTAAAACCTTTGTATTTGCCAAATTCATAAAATACCAAAATGCCATTAACTTCTCGGTTTTAAGATGAGTTAACAAATTAGAAATTTAGACAAATGTGTGTCAATATTTACCCTCGAAAAGAAGTAGTTCGATCGACAGATTGTCTACAATGTTTCTGTTTGCATATACATAAAAAGACAAGTTATAACTTATAGAATCATGATCCGCGGACAAGGACATAGTGTAAGTCCTATATATGGTGGTGGGGTTGTAATAAAAAGGGTGAGGATTCCCTCAAGCTATAAGTAACTTGAGGGGTAAAGTTAGAAGGTTAATGACCATTGGATTAAAATCAATGGTCAAGATTCAATTATCATTTTTGAATCTTGACCATTGATTTTAAATCAATGGTCGAGATCATCCAACTTTGTTGAGAAGTGGTTGATTTTCTCCAATCTTAGCTCTTGTTCTTAAAGGTATTCAAATTGGGGATAGTATGTTATTTGAAGGACTGAAGTGTATTATCCTTGAAGATAAGGGGTTAAAGTTGTGCGACTCTTAACTGCATTTTATCAGCTACAAATTGTACCTGCTGGCTGCTGTAACGGTAATATCAAATTATAGATATATATTCTCACAATGCAGAACAGGTGGATAGAGAACAGATTATACTTTTGATCAAAATTAAGATCGTCAAGATGTAGACCAATTCTGTAGTTTGTCCCTTCATGGGTTATATTTCTGTTCTTGTTTTCTGTAATCAAACTTAAGTTATTTATAATAATAAATCTTTACGTTTTCATGTTAAATCTCTCTTATTTCCATTATTCAACTATTTGAATCATAAAACTTTTCATGGTATCAAAGCCAGGTTCCTTTTTTCGATTAAACATCTATGAATCAAAACCCCTCTTTCAATTTATTAGGGTTCTTGTTTATTTCTTCTTACTAATTTTTATTTTAAAAAAAAAAATCAAAAATATTGTTCTTGTTTATTATCTGGTTCTTGTTATTTTCAACATATCTTATCAAAATTCTAGTTTATTTTTCTGTTCGTCTTTATTGATTCATCCCGTTGCTCTTGATCGGAACTTAATATTTTCTTACTTACTCTCGATTGAGACTCAATCCTTATTAGGATTAGGGTTTCCTTCGATTGAGTTGTTTTTCAGTTATATGCTCGCATCATTAGCGCCTTGATTGATTGAGTCTTATAGTTCATGCTCGTGTTTGAGTCTAAATCCGTTTCCGGTTATTGATTTTATATATTAGACTTGACCTTCTTGATTTTTTTTTGTTGATTATAAAAGAATCACTATATATACTTCTTAATTGTTGCTGAGTTATGAAATTCTCAGAGAAGGTTACAAGGACTTGGGATTGCTACTCAGGTTTTTTCTTTATCAGATTTTGTAACCCTTGAAGGTTACGAGACTGTACTGCTTGGATCTCCCTCTTTAGGGTAACCCCACTGTGAGTTTATCTTTAATTTTTTACTTCTTTCCGCATTAGGCATTGTTTGGCTGGGTTAGGAGTACCAGCATTTGTTGAGTGTGAGATAGGGAGAAATACAGGGAGAGACATACCCTGTTTGCTTGTTTAAATGTTGCATTTAGGCATCTAGGTTTTTCTTTAGCGTATGCTGGTTCTGTTTTGGTTCTTACTCGTGGTGTTACTGTTGGGTTTCTTGTTCTCATTGCTCTGACTGCATGATTAGATTCTTTCGTTGTTTCTCTGATTGTTAATGTTCTTTTGGTTTTATTCTTGCTTATTTCTTTGTGTTGATATTTGTTTAGTGGATTTCGTTGCTGATATATTCATGCTACTTATGCTTATATTTGCTTCTTTGTCCTTTGTACTTTTTTGACAGTTCTTGGATAAGCCTTCATAAAGGATACTTCATTGTGCCATTTTGCTTTGTCATTGATCTAGTTGCTCTTCATGATCATTGGTTATCGATTATCTGTGTTTGTTGCAGAATTGTATCCAAGTATGACTCGTTAGTATAATAGTTATTGTATTTGAGCTTATTGTTAGTTAATAAGATCCGATTAGCATCAAGTACTATGGGATTCTCTGCTTAAATGTGTTCTTGATGAAATCTTGGTTTGAAACTGATGTTATTATTTGCCAGTCCTTAGATTGACATGTTTAAATGTTTCACAAATTGTCCCTTAATTTTGTCAGAGTGAAAGGAAAAGAGGAGAATCTTATTCAGTTGTTTGAACATGCTCTTTGTTAAAGTTAAGGATTATCTATTTGCAATGTGTAATTAAAGTTTGTCTTGTTGGTTTAGCTTTGTACGGCAAGTTGCTCATTGTTGGTTATGAAGTTGAATGTACGAGGAACTCATCTTTGTGGTTCTTGATCTGGTTGATTAATTACTATGTGCTTCTATTATTTACTATGATTGAACAAATGTCATTTTCCTCTTGTTGAATATTCGTATGTATGTTTGGTAGAAATAACTTCATTTTTTGGTCACGTGGATTCTCTTGTTCTTGTTTCTTACACATGTTAAAGCCAGAAGGAAAACTGAAGTATATGATCACATTTTATCTTGTTGTTAATGACGTGGTTGTGTTTGATTGAGCTTAATATGCTCTTGTTTGATTTGATGCGGCTATTTGCAAAGCTGTGTTCTTCGTATGGTGTTTTTTTTATTCTGAGTTGATGTGTTTTGATTTCTCTGAAGTGTTGTAGCCTTGTAGTATTGCTTGGTTGTATGTATGCGGCATGCTTGTTATGATTATCTGATTATTTGTGATGCCTTATATGACCAATTTGTTATATGTGGATTTTAGACCTTTCGGAACCGTTCACCCTTCTTTTTTTTTCTTTTAACACTTCACCTTTAAATTTAATTCCTCATTATACCCTTTAACCCTTAACCTCTTTTCCACCCTCTTATCACCATTAACCTTTAACCTTTACGATATTCCTTTTCACCTTCCCTTTACAAACAGTCTTATGATCCCTATGTGGTCTTGGCAATTGGTAATCGGTCTTGGCAATTGGTAATCAGGTGTGCATGGACTCTGTTTTTTTTTTAATTGCTGATAGCTGTTGAAGATGCTTATTGCCGTTGGCTAATGTGTTTCTTGATAAAGTTGCTGGTTGTAGATTTTTTTTCTTTATATGTTGCTTGCTTGTGGTTTTTTTTGTTGATTGGTTATTTTTGGGCATTCTTAGCCGTTTATTGCAGCCCTTTTATCTATTATTGGGCATTCTTAGCCTTTCATGGCAGCCCCTCTTTCTGTATTGGGCATTCATTGCCTTTCATGGCAGTCTCTCTTTGTGTGTTGTGGGCACTCTTAGCCTATTATGGCAGCCTCTTTTATCTGTTTTGGGCATTCTTAGTCTTTGTGAGGGCCCTTCTTATTTGTCGTAGGCATCCTCAATCCTTTATGATAACTTTTTTCTGTGACTCTTGTTGTTTGGATTGTGGTTGTATGATGGTTGTTTAGGATTATTTACCTTGTATTGGTTGGAGAATGCTATATGTTTGCTCGGTTGATTTGTGTGACCATGAGACTGTAGTCCAGATTGGTGCAGACAATGATTGGGGTTTTTTTCTTATTTGGGTGTGGATACAAAGTTCACATTCAGTAAGGTGGTTTTTTACTTATAAGAAAACCGTTGGTTGTTTTTTCTTTTATCTTTACATTATGTTTGCAAGGTGTTGGTTGTTT
The DNA here is from genome assembly GCA_034093135.1 of Erigeron breviscapus. NCBI lineage: Eukaryota > Viridiplantae > Streptophyta > Magnoliopsida > Asterales > Asteraceae > Erigeron > Erigeron breviscapus. The sequence goes on along the minus strand of CM067170.1, from coordinate 97,253,533 downwards.
ATTTTGGGTTAAAATTGCCCCTTTTTGTGATGAGGTCATAAAAGTTTCCCTTCAAATTAGTCTTTATGTTCTTTGCATGTTTAGTTGTTTGCTTTACTTGTGAAGTTGTAAAAGTTTTTGGTTAAGTTGGATTAGTCTTTATATTCCTCTCACTTCTGATTGTTTGATATATGTCTGATGTTGTTCCAGACATTTCTGTTGATTATGATTGGCTGATACATATCTAGGTGTATCATTTGCTATTATTGTTGTCTTTCTAAAGGTTTTCTCCCCCTGGTCATTGGTTGAAAGGTTTTCTATTCTAATGGTGTTTTGATACTGTTCTGATGATGTTTTGATATGATTGGATTATTTCTACATGTGATGCTTCTTTATCTGGTATGATGGTGCTAAGGTAAGTTCTCTATATTCTTTAACTTATCTTTTTATGGTTTCTCTTCAATCTTGTTGTTAGATACGGTACTTGTTATATTTTTGGTATCTAACTACAAGATTGAGGGGGGGAATATGAGTATATTGGTTTATAAAGTCTTGTATGCCTTTTTTGAAGTATATTGAGTTCGTTATTTTAAATATTAAAATCCTTCAAATCTTAAAACTAGTTTTATAAATTATAACTTCTGGTCCTAAATTGTTTTCTAAGCTTAAACGTTTGTTTTTAAAATTTTAAGATCTTAAACCTTGTTTTATCTTAATTTCGCTTTCACTCTTATGTTCCACTTATATTGGTTGCTAATATTTTCCGCTGTAAGGAGCTACTGGTGTTGTGGTTGGAGTATACTTCTAAGTAATGCAGGTGGTTGTTTAAAGTGGACACTGAACTTCTTGAGCAGTATGTTGTTTTACCATCAGGTGAGATGTCATGTTCCCTTGGTATTTGGTGCTGTATTATAGAGCGAAAGCTAGGAAAAGCATGACGAGCACCATGGAAATTGGGAATGCAAGTACTTGTCTATTCTAGACATTGGTGAAGGAAAAAGGCTGGTCAGTTTTTAGCACTTATAAGATGGGTCATGATGTAATGATTAGAGCAACATGGTTACAATTTTTTGGTGTGATGTGGCTGGTCTTCATTACTGGCCGTTTTTGGAATATAAGTTGGTATAATCATATGTGTACACTTCAAGCATAAGAGTTGGTAATGGTAGCTGCAGGTTCCTCCTCATTATTTGAGATCATTATTGTTATTTGGTTTAGCCCATGTTAGTGCACTTGGGGTGAAAGTCTTTCGGTGTGACTAACATTCCGGCTGCCTACATTCAGTGCACTTGGGGTGAAAGACTCTCGGTGTGACTGAGTGTTCCGGCGTTGTAAACCATTTATTTGTGGAGATCTTGCTTCTTGGTTGCTCCCTTGCTGTTCAATTATGACCCATTATCCTTGTTCTATTGAGTAAAAGGTTGTTTGTGTGGTATTGTGCATTTGATGAGAACCTTTTTTTTGGTTAAACTCTTTTATCCTGAAGCACCCGCCGCTAAGATTGTGGTGGGGGTGTTGAGAAGTGGCTGATTTTCTCCAATCTTAGCTCTTGTTCTTAAAGGTATTCAAATTGGGGATAGTATGTTATTTGAAGGACTGAAGTGTATTATCCTTGAAGATAAGGGGTTAAAGTTGTGCGACTCTTAACTGCATTTTATCAGCTACAAATTGTACCTGCTGGCTGCTGCAACGGTAATATCAAATTATAGATATATATTCTCACAATGCAGAACAGGTGGATAGAGAACAGATTATACTTTTGATCAAAATTAAGATCGTCAAGATGTAGACCAATTATGTAGTTTGTCCATTCATGAGTTATATTTCTGTTCTTGTTTTCTGTAATCAAACTTAAGTTATTTATAATAATAAATCTTTACGTTTTCATGTTAAATCTCTCTTATTTCCATTATTCAACTGTTTGAATCATAAAACTTTTCACTTTACCCTTCAAGTTACTTGTAACTTGAGGGGATCTCAACCCGTAATAAAAGGTGTATTACATTTGTATAGCTTTTGTCTCATTGGCTTGGGGAGGGGTCTCTTAAACCCTCTCATTTATGGGCCAGCCTAAACTACCCCAAAAGTTTTTTCATGCCATTTAATATTGTTCCACTTTAGGGACCAATTGGTTTGGGTTTGGTTCATACAGAATTATTTTGTATATATATCAGACTGTGATCATAATGACTTTCAGTTTTTAACTTATGTGTTTTAAGGCTATATACTGGCATGGATAAGTAATCTTGTATAGACAATTTCTAACAAATATAGTTAAAAGATGTCAAGTTTAAGTCAGTGTCTTCGTTATAACAAAAGTTCATGTAACTCTACCCGACAACGATCAGGTTGCTTGATTGGGCCTGGTTATTTAACGTTGATATCCGACGTTTATTTCAAAGGTTATACGAGGTAACCGCGTTATATGTTTTAAAAATAAACACGTTTAAATACTTGACGTTTGTTTAGCTTTTTCAATATAACTTGAATTTTAAAAACATTGATCATTATATAAAGTTGTTACCAAATGAGCAGATAACCACTCGGTTGATAGCCCAGTGGCCAGCCGTACCCTTAGAAGCCGGGCCCACACACCCTTTCCTTGACACATGTGATAGGCGCAGGTTCGATCCTGCAATGGGTGTTGTGGATTCCTTGGTGGAGGGGATTTTCTGGGATATATGCTGAGCGGCCGGCATATATGATACCAATGCGGTACACGGGATTAAGGTGTTCCCGCCCAAATACACATTTTTTTTTGACACACTTGACACATGTTTGTTCTCTCCAAATAAAGGAATTGCATAAACAAGAAAATGTCATTATCGCCTACCTCTTTTTATGTGGGTGATGGAGTTATTATTAGGGAATAAAACCTTGGTGGCGAAATCCTAACTTTTTAAAAGGGGTGAGTGCTTATTACATGGAAATATGATCATTACTGTATAATTTATATGGCATGCATATGGCATATGGTAGCCAATATTAGCCATGTGGTTTGGTTTGTACCATTGATGATATTACCGTTCTTTTTTTACACACACCAATCTCTTCGTACGTGTTCTTTATTTACCTTTTAATTTTTGGCTAAATGCAAAGTTATGGGAAAATAAAGCCTAATTTGGTATCTCTAGTCAAATGTAAAAGTCGATTTTATTGTTTTGTGGTAATATTCTAGCTTTAGCCCCCGCCACTCATTGTACATATACAAGTACTCTCTGATTATATAATCTTAATCTTACCGAATATACTGATTTTGTAAGATTATATTAGTTGGCCAAAAGCATCAAATATAAAGTGTCCATATGATATATTATTGAAAGATTTCGACTTACTTTCTCCCGTATAGATTAAAAAAAAACATACTAGTTATATTAGTTATTCAAACAAGTTTACTTTTAAGATGTAAAAAGGCTCATTTTTAAAAGCCAATGAAATGTAGGTTATTAAGAATGGCTATAGATTTTTAACATCGATTTTAAGCTAATTCAAACTCTATATTTTGCTCTGTATTGATAAAACTAAAATTAATAAAAGTTTTCATTAAAAAGTATAAATTGTAAAGATCCAAAATTACCAAACAGGCCCTAAATATACATGTTCGGCACAGTTGAAATGAGATGACAACAATCCATTGACCATCAATGAATTCGGAGAGTCTTTTCTGTCTAATTATTCCTTCCCAGACCTAAATCAACTTCCAGTAGCAAAAAGAAGAAGGTCAAATATGGGGTCCCCAGTGCAGACTTCTCCTAGCAGCCCCAGAAGATTGCGGTCAAAGAAGAAATTTAAACCAAGACGGGCAAACTCTTGCAGTCCCACCGCCTCAACATGCTCCAATACGGAAAATCTAGAGAAAAATCAAACGAGGGAGAAGGAGGTTGATACTACAATTCATATGGCAGATAATTTGGGTTTTCAAGGTGTTACAGAAGAGATTGTGGAAGAGGCAATTGGTGAATAGGGTGAAATTATTGGTTCCCAATGAATATTTTGAGCTGGAATATTAGGGGAATCGGGGATCCTCTGAAGGTTGATCGGGTCAGAGCCCTGAAAAATGAACTAAAACTTTCGTTTATTGCTATTCAAGAATCAAAAGCGGAAGATCACTCGAAGATTTCATGGGATAGATTTTGGGGCAACTCTTCTTATGCTACTAAATTTGTTGATTCTCAAGGAAGGTCTGGTGGTTTATTCTCGATATGGGATCCAAATGTTTTTCATATGAATTCGGTGGAAAAAGGTATGAATTTTCTTCTTACCTCAGGTAATATTAAGGGTTGTCTGTATGAGTTACATCTATTAAATGTTTATGCACCGCAAGGATTGGGAGAAAAAAGAATTTTGTGGGAGGAGATAAAAAATATAAAAAATGAACGCTCGGGGCTGTGGGTTATTTTCGGTGATTTTAATGTCGTTAGAGCTCCTGATGAGCGGATTAACTCTCTTTTTTGTACCCAAAGTGCAAATGATTTCAACAGTTTCATATATGATCTGGGGTTGAAGGAATATAATTTGTCGGGGAGGAAATTCACTTATATTTCTTCCGCCGATAGCACAAAGAGGAGTAAACTGGATCGTTTTTTGATTTGTGATGATTTTATGAACATATGGCCACTGGCCTCGGTTTCAGTTTTTGACCAGCATCGTTCAGACCACTGCCCCATTGTGCTTTCTACGGATACAAGAGACTTTGGTCCAAAACCTTTTCGCCTTTTTGTCTCATGGTTTAAAGTCGGGGACTTTGATGAAGTTGTACACAAAGCGGTTACTGAGTATGTACGAAAGGGTCCACCAGACAGAAACCTTCTCTGCAAATTGAAATTCATAAAAAAGAGAATTAAGCTTTGGAGAAACGAGAACCTGAAAAGGGATAGAAAAAATAAACAGGAGTGGACTTTGGAATTGGAAGATATTGAAAAACTTGCTGATCAAAGAACTCTATCTGATGGGGAAATGGAACGAAGAGTAGAGCTAAGGAGATCGCTTCAATCCTTAGAATCTAGGGATAAACAAGACATGGTGCAAAGATCAAGGATCAAATGGGTTGTGGAAGGAGATGAAAACACGGGGTATTTTCATCGAATTGTTTCACATCATGCCACCGTAAATAGAATTAATGGTATTGTTGTCAATGATGATTGGATTACTGATGCTGCTCAGTTGAAAGCCGAGGCATTAGAGTTTTTTACAAACAAATTTAAAGAAAAACACCACAACCGACCCGTACTTGGAGACATTGGCTTCATGAAACTTTCAGAGGCCGATTTGGAAAAGCTAATGGCGGACTTTACCAAAGAAGAAATAAAAGGGGCAGTGTGGGAATGTGGTGGGGAAAAAGCTCCTGGACCGGATGGATTCCCATTTGCATTTTTTAAACGTTTTTGGAGGTTTTTAGAGGATGATGTTGTCTCTATGATGAGTCACTTTCATAAAACTGGTACAATCACTAGGGGATGTAATGCATCGTTTGTTTCCCTTATCCCTAAGGTGAAAGATCCTGTCAATTTTTCTGATTTCCGACCAATCAATCTAATTGGGGCAATCACGAAAATCATTACAAAAGTACTTGCGGGTCGTTTGAAGGTTGTGATTGGCTCAGTCATTTCCCCAACTCAATCAGCATATATTGCAGGTCGTAGCATTTTAGACGGTCCTTTGATTCTTAATGAAATAATTACATGGTCGAAACGGTCAAATAAATCCGCCTTAATACTCAAGGTGGATTTTGACAAGGCTTTTGATTCGTTAAACTGGAACTTTCTGTTTGTGATTATGAAACATATGGGGTTCTCGAATAAGTGGGTATCATGGATTCGTGCACTGCTCGAATCTGCTACCACGTCGGTTCTTCTAAATGGGGCTCCAACAACATAATTCCGAGCTGAAAGGGGCGTGAGACAGGGTGACCCACTATCACCCTTCTTGTATATTATTGCTATGGAGGCCCTACACTGTCTCATGGTAAGAGCTAGGGAATTGGGAATCTTTCAAGGAATCCAAACGTCGTTCGATGGTCCATGCTTATCACATTTCTTATATGCTGATGATGCCATGTTTGTTGGCTCGTGGTCACATGACAACGCCCTAAATCTCCGAAGAATTCTTAGATGCTTTTATGTTGCATCAGGTCTCAAAGTAAACTACAAAAAAAGCTCCATCTTTGGTGTTGGGGTTACACAAAACGAAACGAATGGTCTTGCGAGGGTGATGAATTGTAGACCAAACGTTTTCCCTATCATGTACTTGGGGTTACCCCTGGGTGCAAATATGAATAGGATTGCAAGCTGGAAACCAATTGTCGATATCTTTCAGTCGCGGCTGGCTCTCTGGAAGGCAAAATCCCTAACTTTTGGCGGTAAACTGAATCTTCTCGAATCAGTTCTTGGAAGTCTTCCAACATATTACTTCTCTCTTTATAAAGCACCAGTGCACATTATCGATACATTGGAAAAAATAAGAAGAAAATTCTTTTGGTCGGGATCAGAAGATAAAGACAAAATATCGTGGGTAAGTTGGGGTAGATTGACAGCGCCTAAAGATATGGGTGGATTGGGGATTGGCTCCTTGAAGACTTTAAACTTGGCTATGCTTTGTAAATGGTGGTGGCGTGCAAAATCACAACCCGACTCCCTCTGGTTCAAGACTATTCACTCGATTCATTACAACCCACGGGTATTGTCTTTTCTCCCAATTAAACTTACATATGGCGGTACTTGGAAAGTGATTTGTGGAGTTGATAACGAGTTACATAAGCTTTCTATCTCTTTACCTAACCTTTTTGTTGAAAAATTTGTCAACGGATTCTTAAAATGGGTGTGGGTGGGGGATCCTTCAGGAGTTTTTAGCATCAAAAGTGTAAGGAAACTGATTGATAACAAATCATGTGAAAATTTTGGTGTATCTTTGGTGTGGAACTCATGGGTGCAGATTAACTTTTGCATTTGGAGAATGTCCATTAATCGACTAGCAACGGTTGACAACTTGCTTAAACGGAATATTGGGATTCCTTCTATCACATGTTGTTTGTGCTCAAAGTTTGATGAAAATGTCGATCACATTGCGGTTAGATGCGAGTATTCTAGACAAGTATGGAGTATTATCGCATTGTGGTGTAAGTTCCCAATAGCCAGATTTGACAATGTTAGTTGTCTTCTCAACTTCCCGCGTTGTTGTCCATGGAACGATAGGAGGAAGAAGCTTATGGAGGCTATCATCTTCATAACTCTTGCTATGATTTGGAGGTCCAGAAATGATCGAATTTTTGCTAACAAAATCCCAAAAGTTGAAGAAACTGTGGAGAACATTAAGACTCTATCTTTCTTATGGGTGACTAATAGGGGCAAGTTTAAAGAGATTAGTTGGAATAGTTGGTGTAGAATGAACTTATTCCTGTAATTTCTTTCTTTTTTAAATGGTGATGTAAATGTACTTGGGGGTTCTGGTTATAGCTTCTTGCTATGTCAGGCTTTCTTTTATTATGAAATAAAATTGCTGTTCAAAAAAAAAAAAAATCCATTGACCATCATACAGTATGTGTCAACATCCAATACATATCACACCTTTTACAAAAAGTTGAATCAAAAGTCCCAATGAGGCAATGATACCAAACTTCACTAATATTTAACTACATATCTTTCCGAAAGGTATATTTGTATTTTTTTTATTTTTTATTTTTTATTTTTTTTTAATAATAAAAAAAGGTATATTTGTATTACTTCATAAACAAAACAGCTATAGTCTTGCTAGAGGTCCATATTTCTAGAGAAAATTTCATTACATCACCATGTGGTTTGTCATTTTATCAATATTCGCCCCTGTATTTTTTTTTTATTATTACATCACCCTGTGGTGACTTTTTGTATCATTAGAAACCCCTCACTCTAACAACCGTTTGTTGCCTTCCGTTAACCTCCTCATGTGCATACCATGTGAGGGTATTTCTGTCATTTCTCACCTAACTTTATCCTTATAACATGTTTTACCCATCCATTTCAAAATTAAAATATCAAAACCCTTTTCTCCCCGATTCCCTTTCTTCCTCACCACATAAAATTAGGGTTTTACCAATAAAACAACAAAAAATCTTTATCCTCTTCCATATTAAGATCTCATTATTATCCTTTTTTTAAAAAAATTCACAACATATATATACAAAAACAATAATATTTCATCCAAAGACCATTTCCTCCATTAAACACACAAACTATTAATCTGATATATTATACAAAAAATAAAACAAAAAAAAAAGCAAACAAATGTCGATCACTTTAAACATCAAACATCAAATCCAAAAATGCAAAATTGGGTGTATGGCATACAAAATCCACATGATATTTTATAAATTTTTTTGTATGTTAAGTTTTGTATTATGGATGTGGGTTTTTCATTAAACAACAAGATGAAAAAGATGAAAATTTGAGAGAAAAAGGTTTTGATCTTTTAATTTTGAAATGGATGGGTAAAACATGTTATAAGGATAAAGTTAGGTGAGAAATGACAGAAATACCCTCACATGGTATGCACATGAGGAGGTTAACGGAAGGCAACAAACGGCTGTTAGAGTGAGGGGTTTCTAATGATACAAAAAGTCACCACAGGATGATGTAATAATAAAAAAAAGTAAAAGAGTGAAAATTGATAAAATGACAAACCACAGGGTGATGTAATGAAATTTTCTCATATTTCTAATATAGTACCTTGTCGTTCAAAAAAAACAAAACAAAACAACTACGGGGTATATGATATGTTGTTATTAATGAGCGGTTATAAATTCTTCTTTTTAATTGTAATGATTTTTTTTTTGGTAAACTTGTATGAATTTATATACATAGTTGTTTTTAAGGTTGATCCATATCGAAGGATGGTGATAATCATACCGTAAAAATTGATAAATATACCAAAACGGGGTATTAAACACTTATAGAGTATATTATATAACTTGTACTAATATCATCATTTTTTTATTTTATTTTTTTTAACAGCAAGAAAAGATATATTATATAAATAAAACAGGGGACTTTTAGCAAATAACTAAACGCCCACGAGTACAAGCCATACAACTACAAGTACAAGCACGATATCTAGGAACGAAACAAGTAACATGGACCTAGATACATCTCAAGACTTGAACTGCGAAGGATGCAAAAAGGATTAAAAAAAAACTCGCGCCGATTACGGTAGACAAGACACGAGAAAAATTCTCACCGATACAGAGGCCGCGCCACCGGTTTTCACTCTGCGGTGTTTTTGATGCATTCTCATATGAGCCTCAAGGAACGATCGCCTAGACAAACAGCAGTGGATTCAAAAGCCAATCCACCCACGAAATAAATTTCTTGTTCGACCGTTTAACAAACCACAAGTGCGATTGAGCTATGATACTATCAACGAGATAGTCTTTACGATTATTAGAACCATTGAATACCTTCTCGTTTTGATAATTCCAAATGGACCACCAAGTGCAAAACACAACCGCCTCAATGATACCTTTTTTTTCCAACGTAACTTTAAGATTATTGACCAATTCCATCAAGACTGATGGTTGAAACGACGAAGGGAAGTCCAGTTGTAACCACCTGGAGATTGAGTGCCAAACACGACTGGCCTTGGAACATGAACCAAGAACATGGGAGGTATCTTCCGCAACGTCGTCACACAATGGGCAGAGCGTTGAAGGAATATCAATGCCTTTATTCACCAAGTTGCACCTAGTTGGTAATCTATCCAATTTAACACGCCACGCAATTATGTTTACTTTACGGGGCACGAGTCTATTCCATCTGGTTGCAGTAATGTTATTAGGGAGAACCTTGTTATCAATCAAGCATCGAACCCCTTTGACTGTAAATTCCTTCAAGAAAGGAGTAGCAAAACTCCACCGATCCTGTCCAGATCCAAAAGTAGCAGACTTCAAGAGGTTAACCATATTGTTAAATTCACACTCTTCAACGCCACCTCTAAGATTACGTCTCCAAGAAGACCAGAAACGGCCCATCCTCCATTTGTCACGAACTGTAGCTAACTTCTGAACTTCGAGATTAAAGAGACCATGGAAACGACCAGCTAGAGGGGCGACCCCCAACCAAACATCATGCCAAAAGCTGGTACATGACCCGTCTTCAATGATAATAGCAAAGGAAGAGAAGGGTATGATACCAGAAGAGTCGAGTTGGGACGCCACTTTCGTAATATTATGCCAAATTCCAGCTTTGGTAAGTCCATGGGTATTCCAGTCATTGAAACATTTCGGTTTATAAATATTGTTGATGACCGAAACCCACAAAGCATTGGGGTTGCACAGATATTCCCATCTCCATTTAAGAAGCATAGCACGATTAAGGGCATCAAGAGACCCCAACCCGAGGCCACCATGATCCTTGGAAGCCAAAACCGAATCCCATTTCACCCAATGCATTTTTTTTTGAAGTCTCGGAGCCACCCCAAAAGAATTTGGCTCGAGTCATCTCCAACTTCTTATTAACAACAGCCGGCATCCTAAACAATGACATATAATAATTACCCACAGCTCCTAGGACGGAGGAAGCAAGAACAGACCGTCCACCGATAGACAACATATTGACTTTCCATTTAGAAGGCCTCTTATTGAATTTATCAATAATCCGTTTCCAAGCCTCCAATCTAGACATGTTAGCTCCAATGGGAACACCGAGATAAATAAAGGGAAAAGATACCACATCCCATAATCCTAGCATAATTATCTATTTCAGCACCAGTAACGCCGATCCCGTATAGCTTCGATTTGAGCAAGTTTATCCGGAGACCAAAAGCAAGAAAAAAACAGTTGAAAGTAGCTTTGATATTAAGGAGATTTTCTTCCGAACAATCTGCCAAAACTAAAACATCGTCAGCATAAATAAGGTGAGACAGGGAAATATTACCAACCTTGAGATCACATATCAATCCTTCATCTTTAATAGCAAATTCTTTGATGAAAAGGGGTTCGATGAAAAGGAAAGGGGCCATCGGATCACCCTGTCTAAGACCTTTCTCAATAGCAAATTCTTTAGTAGGACTTCCGTTGACAAGAATAGAGGCGCGAGCCAAGGAAAGACACCCCGAAATCCAGCTTATCCATCTTCTACCAAACCCCATGTAATGCATCACGGTACAAAGAAAATCCCAATTGAGAGAGTCGTAAGCTTTAGCTATATCTAGCTTCAGAAATAAACCTTTTTTCTTTTTTCCTTATAGTAATCGACAATCTCACTGAGGATTAAAGGGCCATCAAGAATATTATGACCTTTAATAAAAGCCGATTGAGTAGGACTTACCACCGCATCCAACACCCCAGCAAGTCTCGTAGCTAAAATTTTAGCTATAATTTTGTATTGCATACCGATAAGACTAATTGGCCGAAAATCATCCACCACAATAGGATTTGCAACTTTAGGAATAAGTGTGATGAACGAAGAATTGCATCCAGAAGGAATAAATCCAGTTTGGAAGAACCGATTCACAAAACAAAAGACATCACCTTTCAGAACGTCCCAATGTTCCTTAAGAAAACCAAAAGTAAAACCATCCGGACCCGGAGATTTGTCACTGCCACAATCCCAAATGGCATTCTTAATTTCGACTTCAGTAACAGGCCTTTCAAGGTTAACATTCTGCTCAATCGATAAAGAATTATACCGGTGACTTCGAGTTGACAACTTGACATAAGACCTTCTTTTGAATTTTCTAGAAAAAAAATCAAAGAATGTCTCTTTAACAGCCTCAAGCTCGTTTATCCAAACCCCATCAACTTTGATGCCTTGAATTGTCAAATTACGCCTAGACTTGTTAATGTACGCGTGAAAAAACTTGGAGTTTTCATCTCCCTCGATACACCATTTGATCTTAGACTTTTGGTGAGATTTCATCGCCTCCATTTTTTCAGCTTCGAGAACTTTATGCATAAGATCAACTCGAGTTGAGCCACCAACATTTAAGCCACTGTCAATTTGCTTATCTAAAGAAATCAATTGCTCTTTAAGAAGTAAAACTTCAGAAGACCCTTTAAAACCGATTCTCCAATCTTTGATGTCAGATTTTAACTCTTTAAGTCTATTACGAAACTTATAGATCGAACAACCATGCAAAGAACTAGATTTCGACCAACTTTCAATAACCAAATCTCTAAAACTCGACAGCCGCCCCCACGAGTTAAAACTTTAAATGGGACCGGACCAAAATCTTTAACATGTTGGTGAAAAAGAATAGCATGATGATCGGACACGTTCTTGTCCAAAACAATTGCTCTAGCATTTGCCACATTACTTATAATCGACTGGGAAACAAGAAATCTATCCAATTTAGCCCCACAAGAATGCCCCGAGTCCCAACGAGTAAACTTATAATTCCAAGTCAATGATAAAATCATTAAAGTAACTTGCAATATTAGAATTAAAAGTCGACCCAACTCTTTCCTGTGCACTCCGGACCGCATTAAAGTCTCCAAATATGAAGACGTTATCACCATGATTATTAACGAAGGATTTAATGAAATCCCAAAGCTGTCTTTTAGCCAAGTCATCCTGTGGAGCATAAACATTAAGCATAAAACAATGAATATCCAAGGAAAGCCAAATACCTTCCACGATGAGAACATTAGAGTAACTATGGACTCGAATACATCGAAACATGGATGGATTCCAAATAGAAAGAATACCACCAGAATGGCCCCTAGCAGAAGAGGAAGCGAACTCAAATTGACCATTGCCCCAAAGCTTGCGAATTTTAAAGAGATCAACCGATGTCATAAACGTTTCTTGAATACCACAGAAATTCACACAATGCTTTGCCAACATAGAGGAGACCTTAGAAAGTTTATTAGGGTCTCTCCCCCCAAAACCCTGAATATTTAATGAAAGGATATTCATTAAGAATAACCAGCACACGTATCATTGATAATCCTACTCACTGAATTGACCTCATTAGGTAGATCAAGGCCAAAAGTATCACCCACCCTCTGAATCCTTAATAAGCTAGCTGATGGAGATTCAAGAATACTCCTACCACGATTACTACCATCTCCAACTTGAGAGCCAACATCAGACAGGCTTACATTAGATCGAGACTTATCAACCCCAACGTTGTTAATCTTTGGTGCCCCTTTAAAGCCAGGGGGAGTAGAAACTTTAGAAGAAGCATTCTCCTCAGCAGCCAATTCAATATCTTGATTAACAATTCCATTAAAACTGTCGTGTGTACCATCCACTTGATTATCTTGCTGATCGTTAATGATAATATTTGGCTCACCATCCACTTGATTATCCTGCTGATCGTTAATGATAATATTTGGCTCACCATCCTCCAAGTCATCGTCTAAGGATGCGTTTGGTGCTTGATTTTTCTGAACTTCAGTCTCCTTGTTAGGAGTAGCCATGTCACTATCTATCCCACCCGTATCAATGCCATCCATTAACCGAACGGTCGAGGAAGTATCAGAGTCCAACTTATCCCATTCCCCTTCTTCTTTAGAAGACTCCTCATGACCCGAATCATACTCATCAAAACCGAAAACGTTGTCACTATGAGCACTAGAGGAGTTATCAGACTCTAATCCCATGATCTCAGGAGTCCAGTGTAACATCCCAAACTTTTCTTTACTAGTTGACTAATGCCGTTAAGTCAATATCGTGTGTGTCGTTAAGCCTATTTTAGATTTTATGCATATGTGTAGTTAATGTGTGAGGCTTGAAAGCCTAAATGTTAATGTAGTATAAATGTGTGTAATATGAAGATTAATGTCTATGTAGTGACATTTAATGAAGGATTAATGATGTATATGGTCAATAAAGTAGTTTGTGACCAATAATGAAGCATTAGGAAGCTTAGGGGCTAGTTTTGACATGGAGGCAAAGTCAAAAACGGGATTAAGGAATTAGGGGTTGTCATTAGATCATTTTTTTGCAGCCATAACACTCTCTAAACAAGCCCTAAGCCTTCCCATAGCATTCCTCCATCAAATTGCAAGCCGAAAAGCCTTCCAACGTGTGATTCGAGTGTGTTTTGTCAAGTGTTTTGCATCTCTAGTGTGATCTTTGTGTATAGAAGGTAGACGAGCATAGTTGCTTTACACAGTGACTAGTTGTTGATTGTTGTGAACTACGCCGAGGTAAGATACACTACTTTGACACGCTGGGGGATTCAACGAAAAGCTGGTTTCAAATCATAAATATTTCCATTTGGTATCTTTATATTGCATGTGGGCATATGGGGTTATACGGGAGGTATTGGGTTATGTAGTTGACCATGAGACCTGAAATGCAGTCCCTAATGTAGTGAAATGAAGTATTGCTTAATGTAGTGTATTGTTATGCAGTTTATGCAGTATTACGAAGTACCTCTTTATGCATGAAATGTGGAAATGAAGTTGATGTGTGACATATGTATGCTTACATGGCTTGTACACCTAGCTTACTAGACTTAGTAGGTTGCCATGTCACTTGCACGTTTAAGGATCCAAACGTAATGAAGATAAAGTGTGTGAATGTCTAGGAATGTGTGTTACCTAGACTATATGTGTGTGGCGGTTTAGGAATGTGTGTTACCTAAACCATATGTGTGAAACTGAGCTCGTAAATATAATGCAGGGAAAGTGTTAAGCTTAACCCGTACTAGTCTTAGCCGGACGAGTGCGTTGACGTAGTTGTTGCTTAGGTGGCTCCTTGCAACATGGTCTTTATAATGCAGGGCGAGTAATACGAGGGGTTTGACCAACCTCCACATACGGATTACTCTTGGATTGGCCATTCCTTAACGATGAAGTATGACTAGCCTTTTGGTGAAGCATCTAGTCGGGTGTGACTTATGTTACACTTATATGCAGTTAACGAAGATATGTGTGATAATGTGTGGATAAAATGAAGGATAGGCACATTTAGGGGATTCACCCTAATTGATATGAAGTTGATATGCAGTTATGTGTGAACATGTGATTTGTGTTGTGCCTGAATAAACTTGTCTAATAATGAAGATTGTTTTAATTGGACAAATGCTTTAATAACATAGTGTTATCTTACTTAGCTAATTCGTTAGCTAACACTTGTTTCTTAAATGTGGTTGTTCCCTAAGGTTTAGCTTGAAGGACTAGTTGATGCAGGAATAAGAGTGAGAATGGGGTAGATGCATGGAGGAGGACTTAGCTACCCATAGACGATTGTCTCTTTAGACATTTATTTACATTTCGTACTTGATGTCGAATTTATGTAGTATTGTTGAACGGTTGTTTTGTGTTGGGAAACCGTTGGGTTTTCATTTTAAACTATTTGATGGTATTGCATGTAACACCAACTAAACGTAGAAACCGAACAGTTTTCATCGGTTTTGACTTTTAAAGTCTTTTCTTCCGCAATTTGACACCGTTAGGTGAAAGTTTTTGAAAATCCATATTTTTAAATGTCGGGTGTTACAAGTTGGTATCAGAGAATTGGTTTAAGTGAACCAAGATTCGACTTTGACCGTAGGATTTTGGACTTAAACCGATGTAGGATAAGTTAGGCTTATGCAGGTGTGCCTAGCTTTGAGATGAAGTACTATAGGACGGGTTGGGGAGTGAGTGAGAGTGTAAATTTAAGGCTTGAATATTGTGTGTGATAATGTAGCTAAATGAAGTTTGGCCTTGATAAATGTAGTCTCACTTTAACTCTTGCTAACCGTCGTCGTTGCCTTGTAGAGATAATGGCAAACACTAGAGCTAGTAACCAGAGAGGAGGAGGAAATGGTGGTGGTGTTCCTCCAAATGGTAACGGGGCTGGAAATGAAGTGGAGCAAAGGCCACCCCGTGCACAAAATCGACGTCTTGGTGATCCACCAACCGCCTCTGAAGTAGATAGGGCAAACCCGGTAATTGAGCAGGTTCCCAACCAAGCAGAACTACATGAAGAATTGAGAGCTATTCGAGCTCTTTTGATGAGAAACGAAGAAGAGCTAGCACAAATGAGGGCAGAAAGAGATGCGGAAAGGAATAGGAGTGAACGAAGGGGTGAGCATTCGGATGGGAATTACTCTAATCCCTCCCAAAGTGCCGAGCCATCAAGGGCGAGGTCACAACATGCTCATGAGAATGTTGTTGCAGCAGTAGGGGTTAATGAAGTGAATGGTGGTCAACCTGGAGTTGTGAATGCACCTCGCATTAGCAACTTTAAATATGAAAGCTTTCAGAAATGTGGTGCCAAGGAGTTTGATGGCACCCAAAATGCAGTGAGTGCTATGGAGTGGATTGAAGATATTGAGGTAGTATTTGCATCTTGTTACTGTCCGGATGATATGAAGGTTTTGTGTGCTAGTAGGATGTTGAAGAAGAATGCCCGTAATTGGTGGAGGGCTACTACAGTTTCCATGGCCCCTGAGGTACTTGCTGTGATGCCTTGGGGTACATTTAAGGAGAAGTTTCTAGAGGAGTATGTGGGGACTCGTGAGTTAAGGTTGATTGAAAAGGAATTTAGATCATTGGTTGCGAAACCCGGTGCAATTTCTGAATATGCACATTCATTTATGGAGAAGTTGAAGTTTGTTGGACACTTGGTTCGAAGGCAGGAGGACCAAATTGAGGCTTATTGTGATGGCCTTCCCGCTAGTTATCGTGGATTATGTAGACAACATGTGACTTTGTCGGCGGCAATTAAGGAGTCAAAGAGGTTGGATGATGACTTCAAAAGCGAGAAAGTTGTGGAGAAAGTTGATGACAAGAAAGCAGGGTTCAAAAGAAGTCAAATTGGTCATCTAACAACAATAATAATAATAAGAAGTTCCGTGGGAATTCTAGCTCAAGTGGTGACAAAGATAAAAAGAAAAATGGGTCTTGGTGTGCTTTTTGCAAGAATGTTCATGAAGGTCAATGTTCTGACAAGACAAGAAGGTGTCATAAGTGTGGGAAGTCGGGACATCTTGCAACTGAATGTAGGGACAAGACTCGTTGCTACAAGTGTCAAGAAACGGGTCATCTTATTGCCGATTGCCCATAAATGAAGAATGACGGGAAGAAAGCAGCCACTTCAGCAACAAAAGTGAGAGCCTTGCAGATGACTGTTGATGATGCTAAGAACAACGACGAGGTGGTAAGTGGTACTTTCCTTGTTAATTCAAAACTTGCCTCTGTTTTATTTGATTCGGGTGCAAATAGGTCGTTTGTGTCTACGTTATTTGCTCCTAAGCTAGAAAGAGTCACTACCCCTTTAGATTGCTCGATAGAGGTAGAGATTGCTAATGGTTCGGTTAGTGATATACGTGTGGGATATGATGATTGTGACATTGAGATTGAAGGTCGTTTGTTTCCGGTCCAGTTATTGCCTACTACCTTAGCCGGTTTTGATGTAGTGATAGGTATGGATTGGTTGTCTCAGAATGAAGCTAGTATTTTGTGTTCACAAAAGATTATTCAGTTTTCTACACCCGATGGTAATGTGGTAACGGTTTATGGAGATAAGAAGAGAGGGGGAATAAAGATCATTAGTATGATGAAGGCTATTAAGTGTATAAGGAAGAATAAGAGTCATTTCTTGGCCTATGTTATTGATGTAAGAAAGGAGAAGCCTTCAATTGCTAGTGTTGATGTAGTATCCGATTTTCCCGATGTGTTTCCCGATGATCTTCCCGGTATTCCTCCCGATCGTGAAGTTACTTTTCAGATAGATCTTACTCCCGGTGCTACACCTGTTGCTAAAGCACCTTACCGATTAGCTCCTACAGAAATGAAAGAGTTAATGTCCCAACTTCAGGAATTACTTGACAAAGGGTTCATACAACCTAGTTCCTCGCCTTGGGGAGCTCCGGTTCTCTTTGTTAAAAAGAAGGATGGATCTATGCGCATGTGCATAGACTACCGTGAGTTGAATAAGCGAACGGTTAAGAATAAATATCCCCTCCTACGAATTGATGATCTCTTTGATCAACTACATGGTGCTTCATATTTTTCAAAGATAGATTTGCGGTCCGGTTATCATCAATTGAAGGTTAAGAAGGAGGATGTAGCAAACACAGCTTTCCGGACTAGATATGGGCATTATGAGTTCTTGGTCATGCCATTTGGGTTGACTAATGCTCCAGCCGCGTTTATGGATTTAATGAATCGGGTATGCCGTCCCTTTTCTAGATCATTTTGTTATTGTGTTTATTGATGATATTTTGATCTATTCTAAGTCAGAAGATGAGCACCGTGAGCACTTGAAAGCAGTTTTGGAGGTGTTGAGGGAGAAGAAGTTGTATGCCAAGTTTTCTAAATGCGAGTTTTGGCTTTGAGAAGTGCAGTTTCTTGGTCATGTTATTTCATCAGAAGGTATTAAAGTAGATCCTTCAAAGATTGAAGTTGTTTCAAAGTGGGAGCAGCCAAAGACTCCTACTGAGATTAAAAGTTTTCTTGGTTTGGCTGGATATTATAGAAGATTCATTCAGGATTTCTCCCAAATAGCCAAGCCTATGACTGAACTAACGAAGAAAGGAGTAAAGTTTGAGTGGACCGATAAGTAGGAGAATGCCTTTCAAACATTGAAAAAGAAGTTGTGTGAAGCTCCTATACTTGCCTTGCCTGAAGGTACCGATGATTTGGTTGTGTATAGTGATGCATCTATCACGGGTTTGGGTTGTGTCCTGATGCAGAGGGACAAGGTGATCGCCTATGCTTCACGCCAGTTGAAGCCACATGAGAAGAATTACCCTACCCATGATCTTAAGTTGGCAGCAGTTGTATTTGCATTGAAATTGTGAAGACATTACCTTTATGGTACAAAATGCACCTTGTTTACCGATCATAAAAGTTTGCAGTATGTCTTTAATCAAAAGGAGATGAACGTGAGACAAAGGAGGTGGATGGAATTACTAAAGGATTACGATTGTGAAATCAAATACCATCCGGGTAAAGCCAATGTAGTGGTGGATGCACTAAGTAGGAAGGTGCAAAGTTCTTCTTGTAAGTTGATGAGCATGCAAGTTCAAGCCAAGTCGGGGCTACTTGATCGAATTAAAGAAGCACAAGCGAGGGCATTAATGAAGGATAACATTGACAAAGAAAGCATTGGAAAGAAGAAACGTCTTGTGATGGAGACTAATAGCCGTGGGTTCAAAACATACAAGGGTCGAATTTGGGTGCCATTGCTTGATGGTAACCGAGAATTGATCCTTGAGGAAGCCCATAGAAGTAGATATTCGGTTCATCCCGGTGTCACCAAAATGTATGCAGATTTGAAGCCGATTTATTGGTGGCCGGATATAAAAGGAGAAGTGGCTCATTTTGTAGCAAAATGTTTGACGTGTGCACGTGTGAAAACGGACCATCAAAAGCCGTATGGTTTGTTGCATCAATTAGACATTCCCGAGTGGAAATGGGATCATATTACCATGGACTTTGTAACGAAGCAAAAGAAGTTACGCCGAAAATTGATTGACCTTGTGTTGATAAAGTGGAAGCATAACCATGGAGAAAGTTTAACGTGGGAAACTGAAGCAGTAATGAAGGAGAAGTATCCGGAGTTGTTCCTTACTGATGAGATTTCGGGGACGGAATCCTCTTAAGGGGGAGGTAATTGTAACATCCCAAACTTTTCTTTACTAGTTGACTAATGCCGTTAAGTCAATATCGTGTGTGTCGTTAAGTCTATTTTAGATTTTATGCATATGTGTAGTTAATGTGTGTTATGTGTGAGGCTTGAAAGCCTAAATGTTAATGTAGTATAAATGTGTGTAATATGAAGATTAATGTCTATGTAGTGACATTTAATGAAGGATTAATGATGTATATGGTCAATAAAGTAGTTTGTGACCAATAATGAAGCATTAGGAAGCTTAGGGGCTAGTTTTGACATGGAGGCAAAGTCAAAAACGGGATTAAGGAATTAGGGGTTGTCATTAGATCATTTTTTTGCAGCCATAACACTCTCTAAACAAGCCCTAAGCCTTCCCATAGCATTCCTCCATCAAATTGCAAGCCGAAAAGCCTTCCAACGTGTGATTCGAGTGTGTTTTGTCAAGTGTTTTGCATCTCTAGTGTGATCTTGTGTATAGAAGGTAGACGAGCATAGTTGCTTTACACAGTGACTAGTTGTTGATTGTTGTGAACTACGCCGAGGTAAGATACACTACTTTGACACGCTGGGGGATTCAACGAAAAGCTGGTTTCAAATCATAAATACTTCCATTTGGTATCTTTATATTGCATGTGGGCATATGGGGTTACACGGGAGGTATTGTGGGTTATGTAGTTGACCATGAGACCTGAAATGCAGTCCCTAATGTAGTGAAATGAAGTATTGCTTAATGTAGTGTATTGTTATGCAGTTTATGCAGTATTACGAAGTACCTCTTTATGCATGAAATGTGGAAATGAAGTTGATGTGTGACATATGTATGCTTACATGGCTTGTACACCTAGCTCACTAGACTTAGTAGGTTGCCATGTCACTTGCACGTTTAAGGATCCAAACGTAATGAAGATAAAGTGTGTGAATGTCTAGGAATGTGTGTTACCTAGACTATATGTGTGTGGCGGTTTAGGAATGTGTGTTACCTAAACCATATGTGTGAAACTGAGCTCGTAAATATAATGCAGGGAAAGTGTTAAGCTTAACCCGTACTAGTCTTAGCCGGACGAGTGCGTTGACGTAGTTGTTGCTTGGGTGGCTCCTTGCAACATGGTCTTTATAATGCAGGGCGAGTAATACGAGGGGTTTGACCAACCTCCACATACGGATTACTCTTGGATTGGCATTCCTTAACGATGAAGTATGACTAGCCTTTTGGTGAAGCATCTAGTCGGTGTGACTTATGTTACACTTATATGCAGTTAACGAAGATATGTGTGATAATGTGTGGATAAAATGAAGGATAGGCACATTTAGGGGATTCACCCTAATTGATATGAAGTTGATATGCAGTTATGTGTGAACATGTGATTTGTGTTGTGCCTGAATAAACTTGTCTAATAATGAAGATTGTTTTAATTGGACAAATGCTTTAATAACATAGTGTTATCTTACTTAGCTAATTCGTTAGCTAACAACTGTTTTGGACAGCATTATAATCCATACCAAGCTCATCCGATAACACCATGATGTCCTCCACACCATCTTTTTCACCCAAATCTTTATCAACTCTACTGGACTTTTCTACATTCGCACCTGCAAGAACTTCCACATACGATCTGTTTTTGGGTTTCTCAACATGATTATTTTTCGATGTTGTTTTTATTTAATTTTTATTTTTCGATGTTGGTTTTTGGGTTTAATTTTTATTTTTCGATGTTGTTTTTGGGTTTAATTTTTATTTTTCGATGTTGTTTTTGGGTTTAATTTTTATTTTTCGATGTTGTTTTTGGGTTTAATTTTTATTTTTCGATGTTGTTTTTGGGTTTAATTTTTATTTTTCGATGTTGTTTTTGGGTTTAATTTTTATTTTTCGATGTTGTTTTTGGGTTTAATTTTTATTTTTCGATGTTGTTTTTGGGTTTAATTTTTATTTTTCGATGTTGTTTTTGGGTTTAATTTTTATTTTTCGATGTTGTTTTTGGGTTTAATTTTTATTTTTCGATGTTGTTTTTGGGTTTAATTTTTATTTTTCGATGTTGTTTTTGGGTTTAATTTTTATTTTTCGATGTTGTTTTTGGGTTTAATTTTTATTTTTCGATGTTGTTTTTGGGTTTAATTTTTATTTTTCGATGTTGTTTTTGGGTTTAATTTTTATTTTTCGATGTTGTTTTTGGGTTTAATTTTTATTTTTCGATGTTGTTTTTGGGTTTAATTTTTATTTTTCGATGTTGTTTTTGGGTTTAATTTTTATTTTTCGATGTTGTTTTTGGGTTTAATTTTTATTTTTCGATGTTGTTTTTGGGTTTAATTTTTATTTTTCGATGTTGTTTTTGGGTTTAATTTTTATTTTTCGATGTTGGTTTTTGGGTTTAACTTTTCTACATTCGCACCTGCAAGAACTTCCACATACGATCTGTTTTTGGGTTTCTCAACATGAACCTGTTCCGACCCAGCCGCCCCATCGTGACTAGATTTCCTTCCATTCATGTTGTAGGTTGGCCTATATTGTCCCGATTTAGCAGACCCACAGTTATGTTTCTCAGATCTTCCATAGCGAGCCACATCCGCAAACAAGTGAAACTTCCCAATCCAAATAGTACGCAGATTACTCACGAGTTTATGAATATCCAAGACCTTTTTGAAACGAACGAATCCAAATCGTTGACCCGACTTTGATTTTTTTGACGCTATGAAAACATCAAACACCTCACCCCAAGGTTTACACGAATCCCATACCCCCCGAACAGTAGCGTTCCAAGGAATGTTCGAAATAAAAATCGAAGACGATATCTTTTCGAGGTCGCTATGAAAATGTTTTTTAGGGTTTTTAGATTTACCGCTGATATGGAAGAACCCATGTTGAGAATCGTTCCCAGATGACGATTTGCCTCCATTGTTAGCGTTCGATTGACGTTGATTATCCTCCTCTCCCGTGATCCATTGCCATCGTCCATCCTTTTTGATTAAACGGCCCTTTTTTTTTCCAGTGTTCCTGATCGCCCATAGATAATTTATATGTTAACTATGGTAAAGCCAAAGAAATGTTTATTCTAGGTGACCCTCAAACCAAGTGATCCATATAAAATGAATTTGGTCGAGAAAAACATGTCTGTGATTTGATGATCCATGTCAAATATATTAAGCCAACGAAATAAAAGCAAACTGCTACAATTCAGTTTAGATTTAGACCCTAATCCACGTAAAGCCATTATTAGGAGCAATAAAATTACAATTAACATTTGGGAACCTAGTTGGTTTGCGTGAGCCAACTGGACTAGCTTTAAGGTCGAATGAACAGTAAAAGCTTTCAAAATGACAGGTTGTTTTTATTTAATTTTTATTTTTCAATGTTGGTTTTTGGGTTTAATTTTTGTTTATCATTTTTAACATATTTGGGCAACCTTATTCTCAAATATTTTTTTTAGCTTCTCATTTTGAGTTATGTCTTTAAATATAAGTTTAAATACATTTTTAATTTTATTAAAGCTTTTGGCTTTTTGTTAGTTTTTGTGTTTGGTTATGTTTGTCAGTTAATTTACTACTTCATTCAAATGATTGTACTTGATATTTTACGTAGATGCGTGTGTGTGTGACAGTATAAACGGAAAAGTTAACATACGGGTTATACAAGTTATTGCCATGTTATTTTTTCATACGATTATTGATTAAATTATGTCTGCAGCTCCACTTAGGTGGGTTGTCCAGGGGTATCTTCTAAATTCACTATGTGGGCCCCGGAATGTGAGTTTTAAGGTCTCGGGTTCGAGTCTTGGGTTTCTCATCTCAAGGTATTTTCCATGAGGAGGGGTTGGAGGTCCAGCAAATCGCTGGTTAAAATTGCCTCCAGCACGTCTGAATCGAAACTAACTTTACAAAAAAAAAAATGTCTGCAGATTTAAAATAACGGCTATGCTTATATGCATTTAATTATTATTTACTTTTTGATATAAGTATAACTAAACAACATATAAAAGCTATCTCTTTTTTTTTTTGTAAGTATATAACGTTAACAAATGACCATTTGATTTAAAGTTGTATACAATATTTTAAAAAGAAACTGTAAAACATTTGCGACAACATGAGAGCTTTTCCCACTTCTTGATGATTGTCTACAACTACAAGTTACAAATAAAAGTCCGATTTTTAATTGTTTACCGTTCTATTCATATAATTTATGACTACATGATAAATAATGAAAAACATTAGAAAGAGTTGGATTATACAACAAGCCAGCCAAGGTACATTTCACATTTACTCCATGTGACATGGATGCAGACTCCCGAAAATTAGAAGAGATGCAGGAAGGACATTTCTCTACACCACTCATATCACCTTGGAAATGCAATATACATATTATTTACCTCGTCAAGCAATGTTCTGATTCCGGATTTTTTTATTTCTTTTCAAAAGTTTAGTCAATTTGATAATCGACAACAACTGAACTAGTTGAATTAGTTAAATAAGCTAGTTCAGCCAAGTTCACTCTTAAAGAATATCATTTAATTTATATTAATACTTGTTATATTCAGTTAATAAACAATAATAACATTCAATTTTTACAAAACTAGACGGATACCCGCACAGACGCACTGTGCGGTGGCAATAATGGTAAAACCGGCGGCAACGACTAGTGGTGGTGACGACAGTGACAAGTAATGTAGGTTATAATTGTTGTAAAAAAGGATAGCCTAGTTTTTCTAGAAGTTGAGATATAGATATAGTAATTATTTCATTGAGGGTAATTTTGATAGACAGTGTATCTTAGATGTTAGATATGTTGAATGGTGATGAGTATTTTAGATATAAAGGTTCATTATTTGGGACTATTAGGAGGAAGGTTGTTTTGCTTGATATATATAGAAGTAAAGATAAACAATATAATGAACAAATTAAGTTAAAATTATAATTAATGACTTGACGTTATACAATTGGGTTTCGATGTAAACCACTTGAGATGTATTCAACGTGAAAGGTCAGTGTGAAAGCTAACGTGCCAATTTTGAAACCAAATTCAATGTAAATGGTTGAAGAAAAGTAACAGTTTTTAGGAGAATTAATATTTATTTAAAAATTGTCAAGGGGTTGGTGGCCCATTGGTAAAGTCTTTAACCTTGAGTAAATTCACTTGGTTCGAGTCTCATTTTAGAAAGAAACTAAATAAATAACGTGGATGGTTATTTTAAGACGAATTGTCATGAAAAGTAAGCATAATTAATACTTTGATCACTTGACCGTTAACTGAAGTCAAACAAAGAAGTCGATGAAAAAGATATCAAAGCAAGTTGAGTGGAATTAACTTTGAATCTAATAGATATATTGAAGATGAAATCGAAGTTTCATCGGCAGAACTCAGAAGTTTTAAAGATACTTGCTCATGAACTCATTGTCTCATTCGCAAAAAAAAAGGTTTAGAATAATTTAGAAATCACAAAAGTATAATTTTAGTAAAAATAAGTGGTGTAAATTAAAATTACAGTTTACATATATACATACATTCACATTTAAGACCAAAAGAGAGCGACTACAACCACATTAAAAGAGGGGGAACATAAAAGCAGATTGTCAGCATTGGCGTGCATATCATAGCAGATTGGCTGGCCGGCTGGGAGTCTTCATTTTAATCACTACTCCTACAAACCCTTTTCTTTACATCTATCTCTGCAGCAAAAACATTAAAACTCAAATATTTTTTTACTTTCACCCAACTACCCAAACAATTTTAACTTTGACAGCATTATTTCATTCTTTTTATTTTCTTCTCTTTCATAAAAAAAAAACTAACCCCTTATTAGACTTTCAAGATTAAAGAAAAAAAAAAGAGAAAGAAAAAGGTCAAGATTCTGAAGAAAGATAGGAGCAGCAGCAGTAGTAGTGGCTGTGTGGGATTCTTTACAAAACTGTGTAAGCACTGAAATTGGATTTTAGTGTAAAATGGTTACTGCTTTTGAGAGGACACAGAATATGGAAAACAGCTTGTCTTCTTCTTATGTGTGTTTTTCTGTCTGTTTTAAGTGGTGGTGGTGGGGATACTCTTGTTTTTCCTCTTTTTTGCATGCTTTGTTATTTCTAACTTCATATTTCCATTTTTGTTTGTAACATGAAAAAAAAATTGTTCATTTTTGAATGTGTGCTCTATATTTTAGCACACCAATTGTTTAAAAATTGTTTGGAATTGCTTATTTAGCTGCTTATCTCCTTGTTTTTTTTTATAAGGAATAAACACTGTCTAAATAAGCAGGTTGGTATAGTGCTTATATATATAAGCAATGTTGTATGTGTTAAATCTTGTATCTATATAAAATGTAAAGATGCTGTTTTGGTATACCATTTTGAGTTAAAGTTTGCTAATTTGATGCTAATCAAAAAATAGTTTTTAAGAAAATGGGGTTTTGAAGTGGATTCAAGGAGAGTGGCTTTTGGGTTCTTGTCTCTTGATTCTTTAGAAAAAAATAAAATCAAGTGACTATTTTTTTGTATATTTAATTCTGATTACTAAAGCATCATTACATATGGGATCTCCATTAAGTTTGTTAAATTAACTGATTTTGTGATCTACTTAATTTTATTTTTGACCATTATTATAATACTTTCACTTGTACAAAAACAGAGTAGTAGATGCTTATTGTCTGCTGTTTCCATGCCTTATTTCAACTGATTCTAAGATGCTGTTTTCTCAATCTACAATTACCAATTTCATAAATTTCACTTCTTTAGACTTTTTTTTTTATAACTAATTTCAAGATTTCATAAAGAAAATATAGACAAGAAAAAACAGAGTGTTAGTTTTGAGATACAAAAGTATGAAAGAAAGTAAGTGGGTTGAGTCAGATTTGTGCTTGTGGGGGGTGGTGTTTTTTTTTTTTAATTAATTAAATTATTTTTCTTTTACTTGAGAAAGAGTATAGTTTAGTGTGAAGAGTGTGTGTTACTGTTGTGTTTGTCTCCTGGGTTATCCGGGTCAGCCCGGAGCCCATGGGTTATGCCCCTAAACCAGGACACACTTTCTTTATCCCCTTCATCTTCAAGTCATCAATATATACATATTTTTTCTCTCACTAAAGATTCTTTATAAGAAATATATATATGCACATGATATATATACACACACTCTTCACTCAGATCTTATATTTTCTTGCTTATTTTCAAATGCCCATTAATTATTTTTATCAAATGTGTAATCTTGGAAATAGGCCACAAAATTTCATTAAAAAATATTGAAAAAAATCTCAACTTTAGGTAATTAATTATTATTATTTTTTTGCAATTTATAGGGTTCTATGGTGTTGAGATTTGGGGATGTGGATGATTTTCACTTGCTTTGAGCTGAAAGCTAGATAATTAGTTTTTTATAAGGAGGTAGATTGGATTTTGGAAGTTTGGGCAAGATGAAGTTCATGAAACTTGGATCGAAACCTGATTCGTTTCAGACTGATGACAACAATGTTTGGTGAGTATCCATTTTAAATGCATCTTGTTTTATAGTGTTCAATGTTTATTTATTTATTTATTTGTGAACATTTAGATGAAGCTTGATTGGTAGTATTTGGTTATTGTCATTAGACGATTCTGATTATAATCTAATGTAGCTCGTTTTGCTTTTACAATGCTTATCAGTAGATGCTATAACTTGATTTCTTGCTAGAATAATCTGTAGAGTATTGTTTATGATGAGTTTGATGCCCTAAATCTAAGCATAATAAAAGCGGAGTACTTGTTAAATCTAAATCCGTTTTTCCGTTTGCTATGTAGGTATGTGGCCTCAGAGTTGGCAACAGATATCATAATCAATGTAGGAGATGCTAAGTTCTATCTTCACAAGGTGAAACCAACCTTACATTCCTCTATACTATGATAAATCATTACACTTGTACTATACTGTTACAGTTTATATACTCAAACTTTCAAATGATAACTGTTTTTGCAGTTTCCATTGTTGTCAAAGAGTGCTCGCTTACAAAAATTAGTAGCAAGCACAAATGAAGGGACCGGTAACGGGGATGAAATTGACATTCATGACATTCCTGGTGGTCCTACAGCTTTCGAGATATGTGCCAAGTTTTGTTATGGTATGACCGTAACCTTGAACGCTTACAATGTTGTTAATGCTCGATGTGCAGCCGATTACCTCGAGATGCATGAAACAATGGAGAAAGGAAATCTGATTTACAAAATAGATGTGTTTCTAAACTCCAGCATTTTCAGAAGCTGGAAAGATTCAATCATAGTACTCCAAACCACCAAAACGGCAATGATGTTGTCTGAGGAGTCGAAGTTAATGAGTCATTGCATTGACTCGATAGCTTCAAAGGTAGCGGTTGATGTTTCAAAGGTTGACTGGTCTTATACTTATAATCGTAAGAAGCTTCCGGAAGAAAACAATAACCACATGTTAAACGGGGGTCTTAGAAGCATAACTGTGCCATCAGATTGGTGGGTTGAGGACCTGGCTGAATTTGAGTTAGATTTATACAAACGGGTTCTTGTGAATATCAAAAACAAAGGTTTAGTGCACGATGAAGTGATTGGAGAAGCTTTAAAAGCTTTTGCTAATAGAAGATTACCTGGGTTTAACAAAGGTGTGGTAGCGAATGGCGATATGCTGAAAACTAGATCGATAGTTGACACAATCATATGGCTTTTGCCATCCGAGAAAGGTAGTGTTTCTTGTAGTTTCTTGCTAAAATTGTTAAAGATGGCAATTTTGGTTGACTCGGGAGAAATGGGGAAGATAGAATTAGTCAAAAAGATAGGTCAACAACTTGAAGAGGCTTCGGTTCATGATCTTTTAATTAGAGCTAAAGAAGGTGAACCAACCATTTATGATGTGAAAATGGTTCAAAAAGTAGTTGAAGCGTTTATGGTTCGTGATCAAGATCGAAATGGTGAGTTTGAAGGGGAGGGAAAGGAGATTCAAGAAGTGAGGAGGTCAACTGGTGGGATTTTATCAGAAGCCTCAAAATTGATGGTAGCGAAACTTGTTGATTCGTATCTTGCTGAGATTGCGAAGGACCCGAATCTACCTCTATCAATGTTCTTTGATCTTGCCGAGAAGGTTTCTGGTTTTTCAAGGCCGGCCCACGATGGGATATATCGGGCCATCGATATGTACCTCAAGGTATTGCTTATGATTATCTGGTTTAGAGGCTGCAACAGAAATGAAAATCCTTTTTTAAGTGTTAGATAAAATCATCTTACTGACAGACCTTTTTCTTTTCCATTTCACCGACTGTCTAAATTTTCCTCCGCAAATGCCCATTCTTTTAGTTTATTTATTCATGTGTTAAATAAGGAGAGTTTCCGTATGTTCAAACACTGTTTGCTGATCCTATTCTTATTTGTATAAATTTTTTGCGTGCGCCAGGCACACCCTGGGATTAGCAAAAGCGAGAGGAAGAAAATATGCAGGCTGATGGACTGCAAGAAGCTTTCAGTTGAGGCTTGCATGCACGCAGTTCAAAATGAGAGACTCCCGTTGCGTGTAGTGGTTCAAGTCCTCTTCTTTGAACAGGTTCGAGCCGCAGCTACATCAGGCAGTAGCACACCTGACCTGCCTAAAGCAATCAAGGACCTCAATAGTGCCTCCCATGGCAGCTCAAGGTCTACCACAACCAACACAGAAGAAGATTGGGATGCAGTCGCCTCAGCTGAAGAACTCAGGGCTTTAAGGGGTGAATTAGCGTCCTTGAGACTGGAACGCAATGGTGGTCATGCAAAGAGTCCACTAGCTGACAGGGGTCCAGTTCATAAAGTCAAAGGTCTACTAGCCACAAAGAGAATCTTTACAAAAATATGGTCAAGCAAAGGCGGGAATGGGGATAACAGTGGTTCAGATTCATCAGGGAGTCTTGGTTCTGGTAACTGTGATGATGTGAAAATGGCAGCATCAACCCCTTCAAGAAAAGGGCGACATTCAGTATCATAAAGACTTAAAGGTCTGATTTTTACTATCTTTTTGTTAATTGGATTATGTTAGCAATGATAAAAAAAAACCTAGATGGTATGTGTCCTTAGCTTAGGTTATGATCATAAGTGTAGTATTATTTTCTGAAAATTATGGATCTCTTTATATTAGGGTCAAGTTTAGAAATATCGGGGAAGAAGAAAGAACCCTAGAAGTTGATGAAATCTAACAGAAAGTCAAGTTTAATATTGTAATGTATCAACTTATAAGTGCTCTTTATGATCATTAATTTGTGCTTAAATATAACATAGTAGCCCGTATTGGTGCGTATGTTTGTTGATAATAGACCAATTTGTAATGTTTTGATCCCAGTCAGGGGAATCATCTGTATGTCTCCATATCTTTGCAACAGTTTGTACAAAATTGTTTGTTACTCTAATGATTTGAAAATGGTTAACGCCTGCTTGTTTCCAAGCTTCCATGTTCCATCAGTGCCAACCAGTGTTCAATTCGATCGTGTCTTAGAATGTGAAACGAATTGTCATACAAGTTTGATTTTAAGTTTATTCAAAGGCCAACCTTTCTCGTGGTGATCGCTAATGCTAAAGTAATTGATGTGTGCTTAGTCTTGATATCACATGCCGTTCTTCTGTTATCTCGTGCTTGTCATTAGCGATAGTCATGTTATGTTAGCACGGTGTCCCGAAGGTTATCTCAGTTAGCAATTCTTTTATGGCAAGTCATCCCCTCTTTCAATGAATGTGGACTTATGCCATGATTTGTGCCAAATCTGATCCCTAGACCTCATTGGGTGCATGAATCCTGTTGCACACTCTCCATTTTATTTTAATCATCTACCTTACTGTTATATTTATCATAAAATAATTGGTACTAGTTTTAAGTTTTAACTATTGACAATATTATTGCAAATCAAACTATCTTTAAATATGAGTAGATGACTATATGAGTGAACTTGCTAGCCAGCTTGTTTGGGATTGCATCAAAAACATCACAAGGTGAAAACCGGTGGCTCGGCCCTTGTCGATGAGGTTTTTTCTTGTGTCTCAGGTAACTGTAATCGGCACAAGTTTTTTCAACCTTTTTGCAATCTTAGCAGTTAAAGCTCCGAGATGGATCTAGATTATGTTATTACTGTTGTTTTTCTAGATCATTGTAAATGTATTTGTAATGTAGACTTCTAGTATTTTACTAGTTGGTCTTTGTTAGATATATATAATCATACTTTTGCCGTTCAAAAAAAAATACACCTATTAAATCTTATATTTATTAGTTTTGTAGATAATTTTTTTTGAGACGGATGGATATATAAACCTTCCTATAAAAAATTATCGGTCATAGAATCCGTATAAATAATTTACGCATAAAAGAACTCTTGTAAGTTGTAATAAAATATTAAGTTATTGGGCTAAGGTTGGGCTTATTGGGTTATAGTTGGCCTCATCAGGTCCAGGACTCATGCTTAAAAATTCATAATTCATATAACCTCATCACTGCACTTGCTCTTTAGATGATTCACATACTCGTACATTAATTTTCGTCTCAAAATTATTGATCAGGGGTGGCCAGGATCTATAGGCCTAAGGTGAGGCGGAAAAATGGCATAGGCAAAACGCGAAGAATTAAACTATATAAAAAAAAATTCTAAAACAACCATAAATGTTATATCAATGAACATAAAATTTTTTTTATCGTTTAAAGGAATATATGAAACATTGCAATATCACTCTAGCTTTGTTTCTTTTCATTCATTCGTGTTCATGAAAGAACACAAACGAACGCAAATTAACTAACATATAACTAGAAAAACAGTGTAAATTAAACATTACAAAACATACAAAATCCGGAATTTAGCTGTAAAAAGTTCCAAAAGAGTGTAAGTGTCACAAAACGGATGAACATAAAGCAAAAATATGCAAATGAAGTATACAAATAAATTACCAAACATTTACGAACATAGATGAAATAGAGTGATGTTCATGTTTATTAGTCTAATTAAACAAATGAATTTTTTGATTTTTTTCATCATGTCAGTTCACTTTATGACGAAACCTGAAAGACTAACTGAATGTTTAGTCCATTTATATCCCTTTAATGAAGTGAAAATACGATATCAAACAAAATTGTGCATCGCTCTACAATGGGATGCTATTGCTAAAGGGTCCTCTACAATTTCTTTCTTTCTTTCTTTCCTTTTTTTTTTGACATTGTAGCACTTCTATTTTTAGTTGTCTTTGAACTCTTTATCTGCAGTAATTTTGTGTTTTAAAATTGAAGTTTAGAAATTACACTACTAGATCCATGTTATAAAAATTAATCAATTAATTGATAAAGATTGATTTGTTAAATCTACTAGGAGTTTAAGGAGCCAATTAAAATTAGAGGTATATCCCGCAATTTTGCAGCGGCTATTGATAGTGGTGATGGCGGCGCACCACCACCACACCGCCATCGTCGTGTTGCGTGGGTACCTTTCTAGTATATTAAAACTGTTATATTAATAAGTTGCTTTTTAAAGATAACTATAAACTAACAAATCGTATATAATCTTAAACCAAATTAAGAACGAAATGATAACTGAATATGTGATATCAAAATATATATATATATAGGGAAAATATAAAATGAGTCCACCTTATTTTGAGTCCAATTTGAGTCCATTGATTTTCTTCCATCTCCTTAAATTCCAACCACCTCCTACCACCACCACCATCATCTCCGACCACCACCATGATTTTTCGGCGACGGCGACCACCGCCACCACGACTTACACATGTGTAAGTTACATGGACCTTTTTGGACTCAAATTAAGCTGGACTCAATTTATCTCACATATATATATATCTCTCTATCTAATATATATATATATATATAGTGATATATATATATATATATTATATATATATATATTATATATATATATATATTATATATATATATATATTATATATATATATATATAATATATATATATATATATATATTTCTGGGACAGCCTGAAATAAATAAACTTAGATTATTGAAAAACAGAGAAAATATTACTCAAAAAAAAGGGAAAGAGTTAATTAAGAAACGGCTAAATCTGAAAATCGATTTGCCACGTATTCTAAGTCAAAAACGACAACCTCATTGAATCTTTCTTGACCATATCGCCAAACTCATTTTTACAAACTACTAAATACATAAAAACAAACAAAACTTATCTTAATAACTGTTATTATTATTATATTAATCAGCTGTAATAATCGTCTTTGGGAAAACCAATCAATAATTATCCGATACGTGTCCTGTACAAAACAAGAATTTTAACTTTTGTTTCAATTTAACTAAGTAAAAACAATTTCAAATTTGGCTTTGTAAAGTACCATGTAGTTAAAGAAATAGAATAAAATCTTTTAATATAAAACTTTACGCTTAAAACAAACGAAGTTGGATTATTCTATCATTTAATAACAAAAGTATTATATGTGTATCAATTATGTTTGTTTTTGCTTATCATCGAGCGATGCATCCAATTATCAGTCATTGCATATTAATAAAGATAAATGGGTGGGAATTTTCTGTTGTCATGTACCATCTTGGTACTCAGAGCGCAAAACGCATAAAAATCATGTCCGATTTAACACCATTTTTACACATGAAGCACAAGATATACCCAAAGCGTATACCGCATAATACTCATGTCCGGTTCAGCACCATTCTCACACATGAAGCACAAGATATCTTTTTTCATTTGTCTTTGACAAGATTTGAACCTGTGATCTCAGTCTTCATCTTGTGGGTTCATCTGGTTACATGGTAACGGTACCATTCACTCATTGCATAGTGCATATGTTAATATGTATATAGAATATAACAAATTGAGTTAAAATAAATAAAAATACACAAGTAGATGATTGGATAAAATTTGTAAAATAATAACAAAGGGAAATGTGAGTGGATGAAGGATTATTTAATAAGGTGAAGGTGAAAGTGAAATAATGAGTCATGGCAGGCAAAGAAGGTTGTAAAGATGGAATCTTTGTCTAGAAAATAACATATCTTTACATGTCTTCCAAGGGACAATGTTTTTGACATCATTATATGTATTCTTAATTAATTTCTTATATAAATGGTGTATCTTTTTACCCCCTTCTAAATATTAATATTACAAGATGGTAAGACTTTGTGAAGTATTACACTTATAATTTGATATTACATTGCACCAACGTACCTTGATGGCTTGATCCATGACTAAAACTTTGCTACGAATTGAGAAAAACTAGAGTGATTCCGAGTATACCAAATTTAACTCGTAAAATATCCATTTGTCCAACTATTTCGTCATAAAATGATACATAGATTAGTAAAATGGTAATCATGTTATTTCTAGACAGATCTTGCTAATGAAAATCTTATAAACTATCATTAACGACAACTCAAAGAGTAGTTAACATTTTTCTTTTTATACAATACTTATTATCTATACTATATTATAAAGCAAATAAGGTTTCAACTTTCAACTTTCAATTTCAACAATGTACACATGATAATGCATGATGTATCATACATCAATGCCCCACAACTTTAACTTTCAACTTTCATTTTCATCTATCTCCTCAAATCTCAACCACTCATTTTTTTCTCTCTCCTCCATAAATCATTTTATTCATCTAATTCATTCAAAATCTTTTATCTCAAAAACCGTACATCGATAAATTATAAAAATTATATAGGTGTTCTTAAAATTTCATGTTCTTTCATTAGAAATGTCATTCGATATACTTTCGACGAATTTTTAAATCCGAGGGCGGGGCCCGTACGGCTATGACATT
The DNA here is from genome assembly GCA_034093135.1 of Erigeron breviscapus. Taxonomy (NCBI): domain Eukaryota; kingdom Viridiplantae; phylum Streptophyta; class Magnoliopsida; order Asterales; family Asteraceae; genus Erigeron; species Erigeron breviscapus. The sequence goes on along the minus strand of CM067170.1, from coordinate 97,219,298 downwards.
TGACTGTTACACTTATTACCTCCTATGACCTATCACACTCTATGACCTATCACGCTCTATGACTTATCACCTCCACCATCTCACTGCCGCAACGCGCGAGTACTTTCTCTCGTACTATATAAATAGTTGTATCTACTTGTAAATTTTAAAAACTGCCTATTGTCTAAATGGAATTCATAAAAAATTAATTGTTATCTATATTTAAAGGTGCGAATTTAATATTACAACGAAGTGCTTACACTATGTTGTCATTAACTGAGTCCACGCTAGAGAGCTCCCTCACCTCCAATACCTAGTAGGAGGAGAAACCCCCAACTAAACCGCCCGAAAGCACAACATTTAAGAAAAACCTTGTCCTCTTTGACTTAAACTTGGATCTACCTAAATCCAAGCCCTCGAAAGGGTCTTCCTTACCAATGAGCTATTAAACCAATGGTAAGTTAATCTATAACTACTTATAAAGCAAACTAGGTATTCTATTTTTGGAATCTCTTAATCTCTTAAAACATTTATAGCATATATTTTTTATTTACTAAATTACCTTCATTAACTCTTAAATCACATGAATTATTTTACATCAATTATCTATCTTACTCGTCGCCGTTGCCTACAAGTCGCCACTGCCACAACTGACACGCCGCCGCCTATACCGCCGCAATGCGCGGGTATTCGTCTAGTTGTTATTTAATAGCATTCGCTCAAAAGAATAATGCATTCAAAACTACATGATTTGGACAATTACAATTGCATGCATTTCTCTTTAGTCATTTTGTATATGTACATGTCGTTAATTACAACCTGACCAACCTCCGATATATATTAGATAAATACGTTGTAACTTCAAAATGTCTTGATTTTGTTCGATAAATAACAAAGGTTGTAATTTCAGAAAATTAGTTTTTCATTAAAAAGTAAAATAATTTTTCATCTTACATTAATTTTACACACTTTGTTTTTTTACCCCTATTTTATGTCCATTTATTCATACGCTAAATTTCGTCTATTTATATTTCATTATTTTTAACAAATTAATACATTTAATATTTCTATGACTAATTAGTAATAACCCATAATTTTCATGTAGTTTTTTCCCCAGCAAGGTTAAAGTTAATGAATTATATGTTAAATATTTGAAAATGACCTTCTTATCCTTTTAAAGCCTACACTTATAGTCCCTAAAGTTTGCGACCAGTTTACCATTAAAGACTACACTTTCTTTTCACAACAATTAAAAATAACTAAATAAACTTATTATCGTGAAACCATATTTTTTGAAAGTAATATCTTTTTACTCGTGTAGTCATCATATGATAGGTTTGACTGATAATTAATCATAGGAGTTGTGAGTCCAACACACATTGAAACTGTAATTTTCTGGATCTTTATCAGCAATGTTTGATAACCACTTTGATGACTGTCTCGCATCAAATAATTGCCCAGCAACAGTCGGACAAGTGGGGAATGTTGGGGTGAACCAGAAAAGTTTGGGTAGAGCCGGATCTAAGCGTTGGCTAGGTAAGCGCCCTGTAGTAAGAGGAGTAGTTATGAACCCTGTAGACCATCCACATGGGGGTGGTGAAGGGAGGGCCCCAATTGGTAGAAAATAACCCACAACCCCTTGGGGTTATCCCGCACTTGGAAACAACAATGTGTTGAACTACTTCAACAAGTCTGCGCGTGAGGTATCCTGCATCTGATGTTCGGATAGCGGTATCCACAACTCCTTTACGGGCTCCATAACTAATATAGTATGTTAAAGAGAGTCCTTCGCGTAAATTGCTTAGAATGGGTAAATCAATCATTTGACCTTGGGGATCCGACATTAATCCTCTCATACCTACTAATTGATGTACCTGAGATGCATTTCCTCTGGCTCCCGAAAAGGACATTATATGGACTGGATTAAAAGGATCGGTCATCCGAAAATTAGGATCCATTTCTTGTCGCAAATATTCACTTGTGGCATACCAGATCTCGATCGATTGTTACGTCGGGTCTTTTAAATGAAATACATAAACCCACAATATTAATACCCGCTCTACAATCAGAGTGGTTAATAATGCACGTAAGTATGATGATATTGAGCTATGCAGCTCTTCTTTGTGGATCATTATTATCAGTAGCACTTCTTGTCATTACATTTAGAAAGATTTTTTATAGTTCTAAAAGTAATAATTTATTAAAATTAAACGAATCTTTTTCATTGTTGAGAAAAAGATGGCTTTTCCCGAATGAAATGCAAATTGGATTCATGGAACAGGAGAAGGTTTTCCCATTCCTTAGCCGGAAAGATATGTGGCCATGAAAGGCGAAGGAAGGCTGGAATGCCAACAGGCGTCTATTATTGAATTCACCCGACCCGACAGTACCCGTTTGGGGAACGTCCAGTGCCAAAGTCACTGAATGGGTAAGTCGCCAATCCCTAAAACGGACTATGTAATCCTATGTAATGTACTTTATCTGCTAGGTTACGGGGGTCATTTTACTATAGGTTTATAATCTACCCATGTGTGATTCATGTTGAAGCATATGCTCGGGGGGTGGGCAGGGCGGACGATTTTAAATTTTTAAGCAGACTCCCCATTCATTAGATAGAGAAGATGACTAACATTTCGTGATCCGCTACCGAACTTATTCCAAGAGAGCTCGGATCGAATCGGTATTGCTATCCGTTCCCAAAGAGTCAACCCTTAAGGAATCATTACAAATCTTGATACTTGAAAAAGTTTCCAAATTCTACATCATTATTTGAGTCAAGTTTTACAGTAAAGACTCCCTTTTATTATCATTAGAAATATAATGAAGAAAAATCTCTGTTTCTTTTCGAATGGAATTGTCAATGATGTAAAACAAATAAGCTAAATCAAACAATAAAATTTCGAATGGAATTGTCAATGATGTAAAACAAATAAGCTAAATCAAACAATAAAATTTCGAATGGAATTGTCAATGATGTAAAACAAATAAGCTAAATCAAACAATAAAATTTCGAATGGAATTGTCAATGATGTAAAACAAATAAGCTAAATCAAACAATAAAATTTCGAATGGAATTGTCAATGATGTAAAACAAATAAGCTAAATCAAACAATAAAATTTCGAATGGAATTGTCAATGATGTAAAACAAATTAGCTAAATCAAACAATAAAATTTCGAATGGAATTGTCAATGATGTAAAACAAATAAGCTAAATCAAACAATAAAATTTCGAATGGAATTGTCAATGATGTAAAACAAATAAGCTAAATCAAACAATAAAATTTCGAATGGAATTGTCAATGATGTAAAACAAATAAGCTAAATCAAACAATAAAATTTCGAATGGAATTGTCAATGATGTAAAACAAATTAGCTAAATCAAACAATAAAATTTCGAATGGAATTGTCAATGATGTAAAACAAATAAGCTAAATCAAACAATAAAATTTCGAATGGAATTGTCAATGATGTAAAACAAATAAGCTAAATCAAACAATAAAATTTCGAATGGAATTGTCAATGATGTAAAACAAATAAGCTAAATCAAACAATAAAATTTCGAATGGAATTGTCAATGATGTAAAACAAATTAGCTAAATCAAACAATAAAATTTCGAATGGAATTGTCAATGATGTAAAACAAATAAGCTAAATCAAACAATAAAATTTCGAATGGAATTGTCAATGATGTAAAACAAATAAGCTAAATCAAACAATAAAATTTCGAATGGAATTGTCAATGATGTAAAACAAATAAGCTAAATCAAACAATAAAATTTCGAATGGAATTGTCAATGATGTAAAACAAATTAGCTAAATCAAACAATAAAATTTCGAATGGAATTGTCAATGATGTAAAACAAATAAGCTAAATCAAACAATAAAATTTCGAATGGAATTGTCAATGATGTAAAACAAATAAGCTAAATCAAACAATAAAATTTCGAATGGAATTGTCAATGATGTAAAACAAATAAGCTAAATCAAACAATAAAATTTCGAATGGAATTGTCAATGATGTAAAACAAATTAGCTAAATCAAACAATAAAATTTCGAATGGAATTGTCAATGATGTAAAACAAATAAGCTAAATCAAACAATAAAATTTCGAATGGAATTGTCAATGATGTAAAACAAATAAGCTAAATCAAACAATAAAATTTCGAATGGAATTGTCAATGATGTAAAACAAATTAGCTAAATCAAACAATAAAATTTCGAATGGAATTGTCAATGATGTAAAACAAATAAGCTAAATCAAACAATAAAATTTCGAATGGAATTGTCAATGATGTAAAACAAATAAGCTAAATCAAACAATAAAATTTCGAATGGAATTGTCAATGATGTAAAACAAATTAGCTAAATCAAACAATAAAATTTCGAATGGAATTGTCAATGATGTAAAACAAATAAGCTAAATCAAACAATAAAATTTCGAATGGAATTGTCAATGATGTAAAACAAATTAGCTAAATCAAACAATAAAATTTCGAATGGAATTGTCAATGATGTAAAACAAATAAGCTAAATCAAACAATAAAATTTCGAATGGAATTGTCAATGATGTAAAACAAATAAGCTAAATCAAACAATAAAATTTCGAATGGAATTGTCAATGATGTAAAACAAATAAGCTAAATCAAACAATAAAATTTCGAATGGAATTGTCAATGATGTAAAACAAATTAGCTAAATCAAACAATAAAATTTCGAATGGAATTGTCAATGATGTAAAACAAATAAGCTAAATCAAACAATAAAATTTCGAATGGAATTGTCAATGATGTAAAACAAATAAGCTAAATCAAACAATAAAATTTCGAATGGAATTGTCAATGATGTAAAACAAATAAGCTAAATCAAACAATAAAATTTCGAATGGAATTGTCAATGATGTAAAACAAATTAGCTAAATCAAACAATAAAATTTCGAATGGAATTGTCAATGATGTAAAACAAATAAGCTAAATCAAACAATAAAATTTCGAATGGAATTGTCAATGATGTAAAACAAATAAGCTAAATCAAACAATAAAATTTCGAATGGAATTGTCAATGATGTAAAACAAATAAGCTAAATCAAACAATAAAATTTCGAATGGAATTGTCAATGATGTAAAACAAATTAGCTAAATCAAACAATAAAATTTCGAATGGAATTGTCAATGATGTAAAACAAATAAGCTAAATCAAACAATAAAATTTCGAATGGAATTGTCAATGATGTAAAACAAATAAGCTAAATCAAACAATAAAATTTCGAATGGAATTGTCAATGATGTAAAACAAATAAGCTAAATCAAACAATAAAATTTCGAATGGAATTGTCAATGATGTAAAACAAATTAGCTAAATCAAACAATAAAATTTCGAATGGAATTGTCAATGATGTAAAACAAATAAGCTAAATCAAACAATAAAATTTCGAATGGAATTGTCAATGATGTAAAACAAATAAGCTAAATCAAACAATAAAATTTCTGGATCTTTATCAGCAATGTTTGATAACCACTTTGGTGACTGTCTCGCATCAAATATGATACATACTTTTCATAATAACAATCTTTAGCTAGAGCTAACAAACTCTCACAGTTATCATTTTTTTGGGTTTCTCTCTTTTCTCTCTCTCTCTCCACTCTCTGCTCTCACCTCAAACGGCTCTTTCTCCTGGATCTTGGATCGGAGATTGAGCCTATGATTTCGAGATCCAGATCGAGTATTTGAGATTGAGAGTTTGAGATCGAGATTATTCCCATCCGGTTAAGGCTTCCACTCCGGTGGATCTAACCCTATTTTTCACTCTTTGGGCCGGAGGTCCCTTCCACTTCGGTGGATCTGGAAGCAGCCTCTCTACCTTTGAGTAGGGGTAAGGTCTGTCTACATCATACCTCCCCGTACCCCGGCCGATGCCGGGATTGGGTACCGTTGCCGTTGCCGTATAATGCATGCTTTCAATTTCATTGACACATCATTTTCACATTATTTTTGTTTTATGGTATGGTCCCAACTCCCAAGGTTTTCACAAACAAGTAGACCAAAATCACTAGTCACTCGCTACATATACACACACATATATACGCAAGAGCAACAGAGAGGTATGAGTTTCATACCTCATAAATTTTAAAATCTTTGAAAGTGACAATAGGATTATTATATCAGTTGTATATTTAGAGCTAAAAACTCGATTTTTTCTGTATAGCCTGAATAAAGATACCATGTTGTTATTTATCCGTTAATATGGAAAAGTAAGATGGACCGTGAACTCCAACAATCATCTTGCATGATATAATAATACCAAGTAAAATAAGTGGATTGGATGTCATGATCACTTTGACATATAAAATCGAAAATGGCTAATAAAGTGAATTTATAAAACCATGAGGTTCAACTAGATATAGAAAGTATATCGAGGGGGGTGTGAATAAAATTATTAAAAGGTTTCTAGAGTAATATATGTTTTGTGGAAAAAGGACGAAGAATACGATGTCCAAACACAAGGGGGGCGGCAAAAGGATCCACACAAATTTACACAATCGAAACCCCTCATAAGAAATATATCCACACACACAAACACATGATATTGCGGAGACACGGAGCCGCTCCTGCCCAATACCTTTGGAACACCACCATCACCACACACATGTCTTTCTATATCTACTCAACCTCTTTTAACTTAACCATAATTATTTCTAACCCCAGTCAAACTCACATCAGCTATTTTTTTTGTTTGTATTAATTTAGTTTTATTATAACATTTTTATATTTATAAAGATAAAATAACAACAACTTTTTATATCTTTTGTTTGGAATTATTTATTTATAACTTAACAAGTGTACTTGTTAAATTTAGATAAAAACTTTGGATATCTTTCAAAAGGTAAATCGTTCATGTCATAATGAATCAAGCTTAATACGTAGTAAAATAGGAGATAATATAGATTTTATAAAAGCACATATTCCCTTTTGAGAGAAACTTATATATAAAAATCACATAAAAATCACATGATGATTCACTTATTTAACTTTTTTAAAATATTTTTTCCCATGCTGCTAAAAATGATTTTAACATATACTTAAAAACCAATCTTATTAAATTGAGTTAATTACAGAAATCGTCCCTGTCGTGGTACCCAGCTTGCAGGTTTCGTCCCTACCTTTCAAAAATTACAGTTTTAGTCCAAAAAACTTTGCTCCGTCAACACTTTTAGTCCAAAGCATTAACAGACGTTAAAATACCCATCACGTGACCTGCACATGATGGGTATAATGGTCTTTTCATTACCAATGGACCAAAAGTGTAAGAGTTAATTACAGAAATCGTCCTTTCGTGGTACCCAGCTTGCAGGTTTCGTCCCTAACTTTTAAAAATTACAGTTTTAGTCCAAAAAACTTTGCTCCGTCAACAGTTTTAGTCCTGGCCATAAGCGTCCGTTAAAAACAGGTCACGTGATTCGCACGTGATGGGTAATCTCGTATATTTCCAAGAAAAATACCAAATTCATGTGTGTATGTGATTGAGGGATAAGTACATGTTTTATAGGTGGTTGTGTGAGACGACGGTTGAGGTGGTGGTTGCCATATCCGACCACCACTCCGATACATCCAACCACACATTCCACTTCAGTTTCTTGATTTTATGTACTTGTATGCGTGTCGCTTCGGTTTTTGATGGTTGTGAGATTTGAATAAATTCTTAAGCTCTTTAAACTCTCATAAATCTATATACAAACAATATCTGGAAGATGATGAGGATTTCTGATCTACATCTAATACTACTATGATAGTAGTTAATAAGACAAAATTCAACTTTTGTTTTTTTTCTTTTCTAGTTTCCTTTTATATACTACTATGATAGTAGTTAATAAGACAAAATTCAACTTTTGTTTTTTTTCTTTTCTAGTTTCCTTTTATATACTACTATGATAGTAGTTAATAAGACAAAATTCAACTTTTGTTTTTTTTCTTTTCTAGTTTCCTTTTATATACTACTATGATAGTAGTTAATAAGACAAAATTCAACTTTTGTTTTTTTTCTTTTCTAGTTTCCTTTTATATACTACTATGATAGTAGTTAATGAGACAAAATTCAACCAAATCTTTATCTTTCTCACCAATGTTTTAAATACCGGTAAATACCGGCCGATATTACCGGTATCGGAGGGTACTCCGGTACTTTAAGCCCGGTATTTTTCAGGTATTTTCACTATTCAATATCGGCCGGTATTTCCGGTATTTCTGGTATTTAAAAAAAAAAATTTGAATTTTTTAAAAAATTATTTTATGATACTTTAACGTTAATTTTTGTTATTTGTGAACTTTAAAACTTATATTTTGTTATGAAATACCTATTTGGTATTATTTTTGAGTGGATACTATTTTCGTTAAATTGTAACAAGTTTCGTAGGATTTTTGTAAAAAAATATAATAAATTAAAAATAGTCGTACCGGCCGGTATTTCCGGTAATACCGGTATTTAAAAAAAAAAATTTGAATTTTTTAAAAAATTATTTTATGATACTTTAACGTTAATTTTTGTTATTTGTGAACTTTAAAACTTATATTTTGTTATGAAATACCTATTTGGTATTATTTTTGAGTGGATACTATTTTCGTTAAATTGTAACAAGTTTCGTAGGATTTTTGTAAAAAAATATAATAAATTAAAAATAGTCGTACCGGCCGGTATTTCCGGTAATACGGTATTTAAAAAAAAAAATTTGAATTTTTTAAAAAATTATTTTATGATACTTTAACGTTAATTTTTGTTATTTGTGAACTTTAAAACTTATATTTTGTTATGAAATACCTATTTGGTATTATTTTTGAGTGGATACTATTTTCGTTAAATTGTAACAAGTTTCGTAGGATTTTTGTAAAAAAATATAATAAATTAAAAATAGTCGTACCGGCCGGTATTTCCGGTAATACCGGTATTTAAAAAAAAAAATTTGAATTTTTTAAAAAATTATTTTATGATACTTTAACGTTAATTTTTGTTATTTGTGAACTTTAAAACTTATATTTTGTTATGAAATACCTATTTGGTATTATTTTTGAGTGGATACTATTTTCGTTAAATTGTAACAAGTTTCGTAGGATTTTTGTAAAAAAATATAATAAATTAAAAATAGTCGTACCGGCCGGTATTTCCGGTAATTCTGGTATTTAAAAAAAAAAATTTGAATTTTTTAAAAAATTATTTTATGATACTTTAACGTTAATTTTTGTTATTTGTGAACTTTAAAACTTATATTTTGTTATGAAATACCTATTTGGTATTATTTTTGAGTGGATACTATTTTCGTTAAATTGTAACAAGTTTCGTAGGATTTTTGTAAAAAAATATAATAAATTAAAAATAGTCGTACCGGCCGGTATTTCCGGTAAATACTGGTATTTAAAAAAAAAAATTTGAATTTTTTAAAAAATTATTTTATGATACTTTAACGTTAATTTTTGTTATTTGTGAACTTTAAAACTTATATTTTGTTATGAAATACCTATTTGGTATTATTTTTGAGTGGATACTATTTTCGTTAAATTGTAACAAGTTTCGTAGGATTTTTGTAAAAAAATATAATAAATTAAAAATAGTCGTACCGGCCGGTATTTCCGGTAATACCGATAATACCGGGAAATTTTTCCACACCGGTATGACTAAAATACCGGTTTTTAAAACATTGTTTCTCACCTTACGGTGGCTACATCATGGTGATAAGTTGTGGTTGCGGTTAGTTTATGGTTACATCAAAAAGGATTTTTATTCATCTTTCTCACCTTAGAATTTATGATGTAAATAACTCTTATATCTATCTAGAATAAAATAAGTGAAATAAATATCCAAAAAAGAATGTCAAACAAGCACAGGAACACAACAAAAACCAAATCGAACTCAACACCACCACCTTTTTATCTCCTCTTGTTATTATCCACACTCCCCAAATTTCCTCAATCCAGCATTTTTTTTCAGATCCGTTATGGTCATTTTCTATCACATGGACCAAAAGTTTTATCATCATGATCATCATAGCACCGATCTGTCTTCAGTCTATATATATATATATATATATATCTGATCTATATCTATATCTTCACACCGATCTATATACTGTAGATCTATATCTATATCTTCACATATTAGATATATAGATATATGTGTGTATATATATAGAGAGAGAGTGAGTGAGAGAGAAAGTAAAGGCGGGGGAGGTTGCGGTGCTTATGGCGGTGGTGATGGCAGGGGTTGCGGTGGTGGTGATGGCTATGTAAATGTGCTGGTGGTGAGTTTGAATCGAGATGATAATCACACACACTATATAAAGATGATAATCTCACCAGATCGAATTGAGATGGAACTAAAAGAGTTTGAATCGAGTTCGAATTGAGATGAAATTAAACGAGTTTGGAATTCATTGCTAGTTCGAATTGAGATTCAATTGAAAGTAAAATAATGGGGGTAGGTTCGAATTGTGTTTTCTGGGGGAGGGGTTTTATTTTTGGGGATAAAATAAATTGTTATTAATAATTAATATTAATAATAATAATAATGATTATTGAAAGAACCCAAACTCAAACTTTTAGAAAAATAAGAGAATTTTTTTTTTTTTTTTACAGATTATCCCCACTGCGGCGCAGTGGGGCTAAACCTGCCCACTGCGGCGCAGTGGGTACCTGCTGCCCAGATTTTCCAAAACTCCATCTTGACACTTAAAATCAACTTGTAACTTCCTAGCTCAAAACCAAACTTCATAATATCACATTTCTAAGTTCAAATAAGTTTTAGACTCGGAAATAAGCATGACAAAAGTATCTTTTGACCAAACATTCATTTTACAACCAAACGGGTCATTTTACCCAAGTTGACACATTACAAAAGACAACATTCAAAATTGAAAATTTCGGCATGACCCATTCGTAAAATCATCATCCAAACCTGTTACGGATTATGAGTTTCTCCAAAACACATTTGAACAAAATCAATACATTACAACTACAGAACGACCCATTTTAAATACCCAAAACTTGAGTCTAACACTAGACATCATAATAATTTTCCAAAAAGACATAACAAGAGTACAAAGAGCCGATAGTTAAAAGGGGTCGCTATGGGTCCTATTACCAATTCCATTATCCGCATTTAGCTAAAGCAATCAATATCCAAAAAGCATCTTTAACTCAATCTTTACATTGCTTAACTTTCTTCCGCATCCGGGACCACCTATAAAAAGGTAAACAACTAAAAGAATAAGCCAAAGCTTAGTGAATACCATTGCATACGTTTATACATACGAAGGAGGGCAATGCACAAGGACTGTTGCATATAGACTATGACACCGTCGTGTCATATCTATAATACTCACCTTGCACGCTAAACAACATATATGGATCCATATAAGCTAACCAATGAGACTATCGGGATTCTTAGGCCCCGGAGGTTCTTAGGCCTCTTCTCAAAACAACTATCGGGATTCTTAGGCCCCGGAGGTTCTTAGGCCTCTTCTCAAAACAACTATCGGGATTCTTAGGCCCCGGAGGTTCTTAGGCCTCTTCTCAAAACAACTATCGGGATTCTTAGGCCCCGGAGGTTCTTAGGCCTCTTCTCAAAACAACTATCGGGATTCTTAGGCCCCGGAGGTTCTTAGGCCTCTTCTCAAAACAACTATCGGGATTCTTAGGCCCCGGAGGTTCTTAGGCCTCTTCTCAAAACAACTATCGGGATTCTTAGGCCCCGGAGGTTCTTAGGCCTCTTCTCAAAACAACTATCGGGATTCTTAGGCCCCGGAGGTTCTTAGGCCTCTTCTCAAAACAACTATCGGGATTCTTAGGCCCCGGAGGTTCTTAGGCCTCTTCTCAAAACAACTATCGGGATTCTTAGGCCCCGGAGGTTCTTAGGCCTCTTCTCAAAACAACTATCGGGATTCTTAGGCCCCGGAGGTTCTTAGGCCTCTTCTCAAAACAACTATCGGGATTCTTAGGCCCCGGAGGTTCTTAGGCCTCTTCTCAAAACAACTATCGGGATTCTTAGGCCCCGGAGGTTCTTAGGCCTCTTCTCAAAACAACTATCGGGATTCTTAGGCCCCGGAGGTTCTTAGGCCTCTTCTCAAAACAACTATCGGGATTCTTAGGCCCCGGAGGTTCTTAGGCCTCTTCTCAAAACAACTATCGGGATTCTTAGGCCCCGGAGGTTCTTAGGCCTCTTCTCAAAACAACTATCGGGATTCTTAGGCCCCGGAGGTTCTTAGGCCTCTTCTCAAAACAACTATCGGGATTCTTAGGCCCCGGAGGTTCTTAGGCCTCTTCTCAAAACAACTATCGGGATTCTTAGGCCCCGGAGGTTCTTAGGCCTCTTCTCAAAACAACTATCGGGATTCTTAGGCCCCGGAGGTTCTTAGGCCTCTTCTCAAAACAACTATCGGGATTCTTAGGCCCCGGAGGTTCTTAGGCCTCTTCTCAAAACAACTATCGGGATTCTTAGGCCCCGGAGGTTCTTAGGCCTCTTCTCAAAACAACTATCGGGATTCTTAGGCCCCGGAGGTTCTTAGGCCTCTTCTCAAAACAACTATCGGGATTCTTAGGCCCCGGAGGTTCTTAGGCCTCTTCTCAAAACAACTATCGGGATTCTTAGGCCCCGGAGGTTCTTAGGCCTCTTCTCAAAACAACTATCGGGATTCTTAGGCCCCGGAGGTTCTTAGGCCTCTTCTCAAAACAACTATCGGGATTCTTAGGCCCCGGAGGTTCTTAGGCCTCTTCTCAAAACAACTATCGGGATTCTTAGGCCCCGGAGGTTCTTAGGCCTCTTCTCAAAACAACTATCGGGATTCTTAGGCCCCGGAGGTTCTTAGGCCTCTTCTCAAAACAACTATCGGGATTCTTAGGCCCCGGAGGTTCTTAGGCCTCTTCTCAAAACAACTATCGGGATTCTTAGGCCCCGGAGGTTCTTAGGCCTCTTCTCAAAACAACTATCGGGATTCTTAGGCCCCGGAGGTTCTTAGGCCTCTTCTCAAAACAACTATCGGGATTCTTAGGCCCCGGAGGTTCTTAGGCCTCTTCTCAAAACAACTATCGGGATTCTTAGGCCCCGGAGGTTCTTAGGCCTCTTCTCAAAACAACTATCGGGATTCTTAGGCCCCGGAGGTTCTTAGGCCTCTTCTCAAAACAACTATCGGGATTCTTAGGCCCCGGAGGTTCTTAGGCCTCTTCTCAAAACAACTATCGGGATTCTTAGGCCCCGGAGGTTCTTAGGCCTCTTCTCAAAACAACTATCGGGATTCTTAGGCCCCGGAGGTTCTTAGGCCTCTTCTCAAAACAACTATCGGGATTCTTAGGCCCCGGAGGTTCTTAGGCCTCTTCTCAAAACAACTATCGGGATTCTTAGGCCCCGGAGGTTCTTAGGCCTCTTCTCAAAACAACTATCGGGATTCTTAGGCCCCGGAGGTTCTTAGGCCTCTTCTCAAAACAACTATCGGGATTCTTAGGCCCCGGAGGTTCTTAGGCCTCTTCTCAAAACAACTATCGGGATTCTTAGGCCCCGGAGGTTCTTAGGCCTCTTCTCAAAACAACTATCGGGATTCTTAGGCCCCGGAGGTTCTTAGGCCTCTTCTCAAAACAACTATCGGGATTCTTAGGCCCCGGAGGTTCTTAGGCCTCTTCTCAAAACAACTATCGGGATTCTTAGGCCCCGGAGGTTCTTAGGCCTCTTCTCAAAACAACTATCGGGATTCTTAGGCCCCGGAGGTTCTTAGGCCTCTTCTCAAAACAACTATCGGGATTCTTAGGCCCCGGAGGTTCTTAGGCCTCTTCTCAAAACAACTATCGGGATTCTTAGGCCCCGGAGGTTCTTAGGCCTCTTCTCAAAACAACTATCGGGATTCTTAGGCCCCGGAGGTTCTTAGGCCTCTTCTCAAAACAACTATCGGGATTCTTAGGCCCCGGAGGTTCTTAGGCCTCTTCTCAAAACAACTATCGGGATTCTTAGGCCCCGGAGGTTCTTAGGCCTCTTCTCAAAACAACTATCGGGATTCTTAGGCCCCGGAGGTTCTTAGGCCTCTTCTCAAAACAACTATCGGGATTCTTAGGCCCCGGAGGTTCTTAGGCCTCTTCTCAAAACAACTATCGGGATTCTTAGGCCCCGGAGGTTCTTAGGCCTCTTCTCAAAACAACTATCGGGATTCTTAGGCCCCGGAGGTTCTTAGGCCTCTTCTCAAAACAACTATCGGGATTCTTAGGCCCCGGAGGTTCTTAGGCCTCTTCTCAAAACAACTATCGGGATTCTTAGGCCCCGGAGGTTCTTAGGCCTCTTCTCAAAACAACTATCGGGATTCTTAGGCCCCGGAGGTTCTTAGGCCTCTTCTCAAAACAACTATCGGGATTCTTAGGCCCCGGAGGTTCTTAGGCCTCTTCTCAAAACAACTATCGGGATTCTTAGGCCCCGGAGGTTCTTAGGCCTCTTCTCAAAACAACTATCGGGATTCTTAGGCCCCGGAGGTTCTTAGGCCTCTTCTCAAAACAACTATCGGGATTCTTAGGCCCCGGAGGTTCTTAGGCCTCTTCTCAAAACAACTATCGGGATTCTTAGGCCCCGGAGGTTCTTAGGCCTCTTTTAAAAACACAAACAGTTGCTGTCCTTACGCACAAAACAGATTTGACCTTACCGACTTCAAATAATCGTAACTTGAGTTCTAATTACTCTTTTAACATGATTCCAGTGGCCAAGTTTACATGACACATATACCTACCTTTTATCTTTAGTGACCAATATGTGAATTGTCCTCCAAAGGTGACTTCTGGTCGTTTTAAAAACCAAAACTGCTGCTGTTAAACAGCTTTGACCTTACTGACTTCAAATGACCATAACTTGAGTTCTACACAATATTTTGACCTCATTCCAGTGGACACTTCTTCTTAACACAATTTAGCACATTTTATCTTCAGTGACCAAGACATGAATTTACTCATAAGAATGCGTTTTACTCGTTTTAATAACAGACGTAAAAATCAGTTTTGCTGAAAGATCAGCATGACGACCCTGAATTCAAAAATTCATATCTAGAGTTCTACTTCGTCTTTTTAACC
This sequence comes from Erigeron breviscapus, assembly GCA_034093135.1. Classification (NCBI taxonomy): domain Eukaryota; kingdom Viridiplantae; phylum Streptophyta; class Magnoliopsida; order Asterales; family Asteraceae; genus Erigeron; species Erigeron breviscapus. Next base: position 97,204,242 of record CM067170.1, on the reverse strand, counting down.
CATTCCAGTGGCAAATTTGAGATAACACAATAACCTACATTTTCTTTTTAGGACTCGACAACTGAAAATTCTGTCATGGGGGTGTTTAACTCATTTCAAACTCAGACAGAATCTGTCCAACTTATTCTCACTAACATTCAACAAATCTATCATGCAACCCAACTAAAACCCTAAATTTGATTAAATTACATGAACCCTAACTTGTTTTTAAACAAATAACCCCTTTTAAGAAAAACCCCCAATTCCCATTTCAATTTAATAGTAAGAACCCTAATTCAAGAAATAGAAATCAAATTAGGTTAAGGAATCATTACCTCAACAATGGAAGATAAGAGGTTAAGATTTCTAATTCACAATTCTTCCCCTTTTTCTTCCTTCTAGATTTCAGCCCACACACCACCACACACTTTCAACTTCAATCTTTCAACTTAGAAGCATATTGGAAGATTATTGTTATTGTTATTGTTGAATAATTCTAGAATTGGATTGAAGTTTGATTTAGAATAGAATTAAGAGAAGAAGAAGAAAAAGAGGTAAATGGGTGGTGAGTCACAAAAGGATGGATGGCTGGACATGCCCCCTTCCTGCCACGTTTTTAACCAAATAAAGAGGGTATTATACCCGCTATCCGCTAAAGTTCCGACCAATTTAACCCCGTTTTCTAAAATAAAAAGCTAGGAAACTATTTTAATGTTAAAACTATCATAAAGGTTTATTTTATTTGCTTTAAAATTTCGGGATGTTACAACTCTCCCCCACTTGGAACGGATCACGACCTCGTGATCCAAACCGCATCTAGTGACGAAATTGCAATAAAGCTTTTCTCTCAATTTCCCATTAACACATACGACATTCTTCCATGCTTCCCTAGCACCTTGCACCATAATATAGTCTTGATTTACATTTTTCTTAAATATTTCATCACTAGGCCACGGACTCCTCGACATTGTCTTGTTTAAACTCATTTTAAAGTTCGATTTCTATTATAAGTATTCGTGAAACCTTGACGGTATAATACTTCATAAAACGAGAAACGAGAAAGGTAGAATAAATTCCTGGAAGTTCTGCGGGAAATTCCAAACAAATAGTAACCTTGTTGATTTGAGCAAGTATTTTGAAAGAATCGAAAACCGAGACCTTAGATTTTCCATATATGCAACTTGTAACACGTCTCTCTAAAGATAACTTCTTCATATTACACAATCACCAAAATTGAACTTGATAAGTCTCTCTCCTTTATCCGCATAAGATTCTTGCCGATATTAACCCGCTTGAGTTGTTAATTTATCATTTCGATCTTTATATACATCTTCATCACTATATTCGTGCTACGCAACTCTTGGTGTCCCACTTTTCTAACACGAATAGGGAATTGACATTTTTATCAAACAACTTTCATACGGAAGCAAATCTGAATACTATGGCGATAGCTAGTGCTATACTGGGACTTCTAACGAGATCGTGAGCAAATTCTATGATCCCTTAAAGAGCAGTTATTTATGCTTACAAGATTCCGCTTCGTTTGAGATCACTAATAACCGCTCTTAAGATCTTGACACATCCTTGTCATACTGGCGAAAGAAGTATTCAAATTTTATAGGTTTCATGGAGCAAAATCGCTTTGACTTCGTTAAGGTGAGAATTCTGAGTTCTATCATGACGTCTAATAAGATTGCATAACTATTTAGAAAACATTCCATGTGATTCGAATTCTCGATTGTTTAGGTTCTTGTTGCAAAATCTTCACTTGAGTCATCTCGGGGTAACGCCAACTTCATCGACGTAATCTTTGGAGAGAGTTAGTCAACTCTTAAAACAGTTGTTCGAAAAGAAAAGAAAGCACTTAAGACTCATATGATCGAAATCAAGTGGTAAGTTTGACATTTTAATTGTAAAAACACCAAAATTTTAGAGTGAAAACAACTCCGGTGGACTTTAAACCGCGAATGAAACGATTCTTCTTGAGTTCTTTTAGTATTTCGTTCCACTTCTCATTCTTTTCTCCTAGTTCACTTCACATCCTTTCTAAATAATTCGGTCAACGACGAGGCTATCTTCAAAAAGCCGAAAGTAACGCGACATTTATCACCTGTCAACTACGAAACTTCTTATCTATATTGATCTTGTAGGCCGTCTCCACTTCATCACCGCACTATTCCAAGCCGAATCGACCTCAATCCCTCTTTTGGGTAATCACACGATAGAGATAATTTCACTTCTCTTAATCTGCTCATCCGACGATTTGACAGGGAAGTCTCCCTTTTTATAATATCTCCTTTACGTCGCGTAAACGAACTTAGTAACCGTGTTGACTTTCAGAATAAACATTGTCAATGAAAACATTTACGATAACGAAACAATTGAGGTTCGTAAGACTCATGAAAATTTGCAAAATCATGGATAAAATCGAAGAGTATAACTACAAATTCAAACTTCTCAAAACAAGTATAGATAGCTTTTCCGGAAACATCTTCATCGCTCGTCTTAAGTTGATGATTAAAAGGAATGAAAATTCATCTTAAAATAATAAGAAGATCGAGTAGAACATGATTCTTGTCGACGGGTACTCTTCTTCGCTTGTTACTTTATTGAGCTCACGAATAGATAAACGCACGTGCATAATGTCATCTTTGCTTTTATCAAAAGGATAATCATTCCTCTCGGGAACGATTAGATCGATTAAAATTCATGAAAAGGCATTAAGAAAAATCACGACATCAAGAGTATTCTCCGTAGACCGTGGTTTCCATTCGGCGTCGATGATTCAAATATAAAAGACCCGACTATCATACAGCGATTATCAAAACGCACGAGCAAAAGTACCAACACAAACCGGCCGTTTCATTTCTTCCGCCGAAGACAATTGTTTTCTTTATGCTAGGAATATTCAACTAGGTCTCCTCCTCCCTTTGTGAAATTAGGAATCATTCACGCTTAGCCTATTCTCAAACATTATATCGTACGCTCCCGAAGAAAAAGAGAACAATTTGGTTCAAAGATTTTAGATCAGGTTTTAACTTTTATAACTACCATACTTATCATTTACTAGTTCATTGTAACTATATCATCCTCATGTTCTCACTATGCAAATTTCATCTTAGTGTCTATCATCAAACCTCAAGTAATCATATACTCATTCAAGAAAAGCATGTTAATCAAAGATCAAAACACATTCGCCATACTCCGTATGGTCTTTTAACATACACTTAAATAACCATCTTCAAAACAAGACATCACATTTTACATGGCTTTATACTATCACTTTAAACATATGACTATACAAATAGTTCTTATTGCCATATCTCGTAATCTTTCAACATATCACTAACACAATCATAATTATCATAGGAATCTCCAATCCTAACATTTTATATTACTCATATCATAAGCATTCTTTTCATTAATCCATCAATTAAATCATATCAATACACAACTGATTCTCATCACCAAACTTTATATGATCTTCTATCCCAATAATGATGCCACGGGTCTCACTACCCAATGGTCTTACACCAGATAATAACGATGCCATGGGTCTCACTACCCAATGGTCTTACACAAAATAATAACGATGCCATGGGTCTCACTACCCAATGGTCTTACACCAAATAATAACGATGCCATGGGTCTCACTACCCAATGGTCTTACACAAAATAATGTCACACTTCATTCGCATACATTCAACATTCATCAACTATTCAACATACTTTCTCCTTATAAGTGACAACCATCTTTTAAACTCATAAATCAAATTCCACTTTTATGGCCTCATTGCCGATTATTCAAGTAAAACTTTTGCTCTATGGCATTCGCATACAAACAAGCAAATACACATTAGCATGCATTTCACGTTTACTATGTATTTATCATACCTACTTCTTTACTATCATCAAGCAATATATTAACTCATAAACCAATCTCAAATTTTCAATTCTTACCATTCAATAAACCAGTTAGCATGCAAAGCTCATATTCTATCATATTTAGATATCAACGAGTAAAATCATAAAATAATTCACATTGCCAAATAAGGTCTCCAACCTATGGCTTCACACTAACATACTTCCATATTTAATGGACTTAACTTGAGCTATTATAATATGTGATCATAATAACGCTGCAGTCATTATGATGATTACTTATTATAACACCTCAAGTGAAATGCGCTAAATACTTCCATATGTCACTGGAAACCAAACTATGCACATAAGGTCAAGTCACATCTATGGTTTAAGTCTAGGTATCCGTGTAATAATAAAATACCTAAATCCTTAAACCACGGCTCTGATACCACTTGAAAGAACCCAAACTCAAACTTTTAGAAAAATAAGAGAATTTTTTTTATTTTTTTTTATTTTTTTTTTACAGATTATCCCCACTGCGGCGCAGTGGGGCTAAACCTGCCCACTGCGGCGCAGTGGGTACCTGCTGCCCAGATTTTCAAAACTCCATCTTGACACTTAAAATCAACTTGTAACTTCCTAGCTCAAAACCAAACTTCATAATATCACATTTCTAAGTTCAAATAAGTTTTAGACTCGGAAATAAGCATGACAAAAGTATCCTTTGACCAAACATTCATTTTACAACCAAACGGGTCATTTTACCCAAGTTGACACATTACAAAAGACAACATTCAAAATTGAAAATTTCGGCATGACCCATTCGTAAAATCATCATCCAAACCTATTACGGATTATGAGTTTCTCCAAAACACATTTGAACAAAATCAATACATTACAACTACAGAACGACCCATTTTAAATACCCAAAACTTGAGTCTAACACTAGACATCATAATAATTTTCCAAAAAGACATAACAAGAGTACAAAGAGCCGATAGTTCAAAGGGGTCGCTATGGGTCCTATTACCAATTCCATTATCCGCATTTAGCTAAAGCAATCAATATCCAAAAAGCATCTTTAACTTCAATCTTTACATTGCTTAACTTTCTTCCGCATCCGGGACCACCTATAAAAAGGTAAACAACTAAAAGAATAAGCCAAAGCTTAGTGAATACCATTGCATACGTTTATACATACGAAGGAGGGCAATGCACAAGGACTGTTGCATATAGACTATGACACCGTCGTGTCATATCTATAATACTCACCTTGCACGCTAAACAACATATATGGATCCATATAAGCTAACCAATGAGACTATCGGGATTCTTAGGCCCCGGAGGTTCTTAGGCCTCTTCTCAAAACAACTATCGGGATTCTTAGGCCCCGGAGGTTCTTAGGCCTCAACAATACTATGCCCCAAATGGGCCTGACGCCGAATCAATTACCACACATGGATAAACTAACTTCAACATGGTGGTCTTTCCACACATGGATAAACAACTTCAACATGATGTGGTCAATTGACCCAACGTATATATAATCGTATGCAAGAGTACTCACCTCCTTCGCGACCACAAATCAAAAACCATCAAAACCGCAATTACACAATAGTTATGCTTCAACCTGGCAATAATTCACAAATACATATAATGTCATCAACACACACAAGGTCACTTAGCCACATTCAATTGCATCTTAGAACCAAACCCATCTTTTATAGTCTCACATTTTTCTTAGTTTGATTTCCAACATATTCGCCTCTTACATCATTATCATAAGGCCAAACTCATTTTATACGAAAAGTATCCTTTTCATTATTTGACCAAGGTGACTTCAAACAAGCATAACTTGAGTTCTACTCAATCTTTTTAGGTGATTCCAGTGGCCAAATTTACTTAACACACTTAGGTACATTTCATCTCTAGAGACCAACATGTTAATTATCCCTCAAGAGTGACTTCTGATCGTTTTAAAACCACAAACAGTTGCTGTCCTTACGCACAAAACAGATTTGACCTTACCGACTTCAAATAATCGTAACTTGAGTTCTAATTACTCTTTTAACATGATTCCAGTGGTGTATGGTGATAGGAAGGAACGTTCTATTTCCGTATGTACTTTTGCTCGTGCTAAACGTTACATTTCTCATGGATGTCATGCTTATCTTGCTCATATCGTTGATGTTGAAAAGAAACCTCTATCTATCGAAGACATCCCTATTGTTAGTGAATTCGCCGATGTTTTTCCCGAAGATTTGCCGGGCATTCCTCCCGAACGGCAAGTTGAGTTTTCCATTGATCTCATTCCGGGGGCTAACCCCATTGCCAAAACTCCCTACCATTTGGCTCCATCGGAGATGCAAGAGATGATGAAGCAACTACAAGAATTACTTGATAAGGGTTTTATTCGACCTAGTAACTCTCCTTGGGGCGCACCGGTACTTTTTGTCAAGAAGAAGGATGGAAGCATGCGTATGTGTATCGACTATCGAGAGCTCAACAAAGTCACCGTAAAGAACAAGTATCATTTGCCTAGAATCGACGACTTATTCGATCAACTTCAAGGAGCGTCATATTTCTCAAAATAGATCTTCGTTCGGGTTACCATCAACTCAAAGTACGTGATGAAGATATTCCTAAAACCGCCTTCCGTACTCGTTATGGTCATTTTGAGTTTGTTGTCATGCCTTTTGGTCTTACAAATGCTCCCGCGGCTTTCATGGATCTCATGAACCGGGTTTGTCGCCCTATGCTTGATAAATCCGTAATCGTATTCATTGATGATATTCTTATTTACTCTAAAAGCTCAACCGATCATGGAGTTCATGTACGTGAGGTGTTGGAAGCATTACGCAAGGAGAAGCTCTATGCCAAATTCTCCAAATGCGAATTTTGGTTAAGAGAAGTGCAATTTCTTGGACATGTTGTTAATAGTGAGGGAATTATGGTGGACCCGGCCAAGATTAATGCGGTGATGAAGTGGGAGCAACCAAAGAATCCGTCGGAGATTAGGAGTTTTCTTGGTCTAGCGGGCTATTACCGCCGTTTTATTCAAGACTTCTCTAAAATAGCTTCCCCATTGACCAAGTTGACTCGAAAGAATATCAAGTTCGAATGGAAAGCGAGCAAGAGTTGGCTTTTCAACAACTTCGAGAAAGGCTAAGTCAAGCACCGGTTCTTGTTTTACCGGATGGACTTGAAGATATGGTGGTATATTGTGATGCATCGTCTAATGGCCTAGGTTGTGTTCTTATGCAACGGGGTAAAGTCATCGCCTACGCTTCAAGGCAATTGAAAGAGCATGAAAAACGATACCCTACTCATGATTTGGAACTAGCGGCTGTGGTATTTGCTTTGAAGATTTGGCGCCATTATCTCTACGGAGTCAAGTTTACTATCTATTCCGATCATAAAAGCCTCAAATACTTCTTTGAGCAAAGAGACCTCAACAATCGCCAACGAAGATGGCTAGATCTTTTGAAAGATTATGATTGCGAGATTTTGTATCATCCCGGGAAGGCTAATGTGGTAGCAGACGCCTTGAGTCGGAAGAGTTCTCATCATACCTTAGTCGTTTCACCCCTTTGGGTTTTGATCACCAATGACTTCCTTGATCAAATTAGAGAAGCTCAAGAGAGAGCCTTGCAACGAGATCCTAAGAAAGAAAGAATTCAAGGTCAATTACAATATTTCACTAAGGATTCTCGTGACCTTACCGTACGTTTTGGGAGGATTTGGATCCCATTTTCTTGTGAGCTGAAACAAGTTCTTCTTGATGAGGCTCACAAATCCAAGTACTCCATCCACCCCGGTGCTACAAAGATGTACCATGGCTTGAAAGTAGATTATTGGTGGCCCGGAATGAAGCGTGATGTGGTAAAATATGTTGAAAAGTGTTTGACGTGTGCACAAGTGAAGGCGGAACATCAAAAGCCCTATGGTACGATGCAACCGTTAGAGATTCCCAAATGGAAGTGGGAAGATATTACTATGGATTTTGTCACCAAGTTGCCCAAGACGCCTAGAAATCAATTTGATACAATTTGGGTAATAGTGGATAGATTGACTAAAAGTGCCTTATTTCTTCCCATTCGTGAAGCATCTTCATCCGAGGTATTGGCAAAGGTTTATGTAAAGGAAGTTGTAGCAAGACATGGTGTGCCCGTCTCCATTGTTTCGGATAGGGACACTCGATTCACTTCTCACTTTTGGCGGAAATTTCATGAAGATATGGGTACCAAGCTCAAGCTTAGCACCGCCTATCACCCACAAACGGATGGTCAAAGTGAGAGAACCATTCAAACGCTTGAAGACATGCTTCGGGCATGTATAATCGATTTTGGAGGCACTTGGGATCTTCACTTGCCTTTGGTAGAATTCTCCTACAACAATAGCTACCATTCTAGCATCCAAATGCCGCCCTATGAAATGTTGTATGGGAGGAAATGTCGATCTCTAATTTGTTGGGGAGAAGTAGGTCAAAGAGAAATAGGTGGCACGGAAGTAGTGTTAAAGACCATCGAAAAGATAGATGTGATCAAAGAGAGGCTAAAAGCGGCTCAAGATCGACAAAAGTCTTATGCGGATAAAAGAAGGAGGCCGATTGAATTCTGTGAAGGTGACCGTGTCTTGTTGAAAGTCTCCCCATGGAAAGGTGTTCTACGCTTTCGGAAGCGTGGAAAGTTAAGTCCTCGTTTTATCGGCCCGTTTAAAATTTTGGCTAAGGTTGGCAAGGTTGCTTACCGTTTGGAACTACCAGAAGAGTTATCGGGAATTCACCCTACTTTTCACGTGTCACATCTCAGAAAATGCCTTGCCGATGAGTCTTCTTATGTGCCATTAAATGAAATAGAGATTGATAACAAGTTGAACTACATCGAAGAGCCGATTGCCATAGTTGAAGAAGAACTTAGAAGGGTACAAAATAAGACGGTGAGGACTTATAAGATTTTGTGGAAGCATGGTAAGATGTCCGATTGTACGTGGGAGTCCGAGCGTGATGTCCTAGTTTACTATCCGTCTTTGCATATGGCTTGGATCACGAGGCCGTGATCCGTTCCAAGTGGGGGAGAGTTGTAACACCCCAAAGATTTAAGGTAAAAAGAATTTAACCCTTTTTATAGTTTCGACATTAAATTAATTTCCTAGTATTTTATTTTTGGAAATGGGGTTAATTTAGTTGGAACTTTAGCGGATAGCGGGTAAAATACCCACTTTTGGAAGAGATGGGTCGTGGCATCCTTAGAATGTGCCAGCCAACTCTTTTGCCTTATGAGTCATACTCCCACTCTATTACTCTTCTTCACCATTTCCTTTCATGCATTCCTTCACACATTTCTTCAAAACAAAGAGTAACCCTCTCAAGTTCAAGAATAGAAATCATAATAATAATAACAATCACCACCAAGTAATCTTCATTCAAGAAATTAAAGTTAGGGATTGTAAGTGGGGTGGTGGTGGCCGTTTTTAAGAGAAAGGGAGAAAGAAGGATTCTCAAACTAAAAGTCTTGCATTGGATTGTTGTTGTTGAGGTATTGAATTCCCCTAATTTAGTTTTTATCCTTCTTTCAAAATTAGGGTTCATGGATGAACCAAATTTGGGGGTTTTTGCTAGAAATTGATTTATGGCTAATTTTTCCCAATTCCTTAGTTAACCTAGTTGTCATTGAGTTATGTGTTGAGTTTGATTATGAAATTGATAAGCTTATGTGATAAGGTTGGTTTATGAGAAAAGATGAGTTTTTTTACAAGTAATTGAAATGTTGATGAAAATGGTAGGTTGAACTACCTATGATATGGTGGAAGTAAAATGGAGACTCAATGACAAATGGGTTGGGTTTTGGGTTTAGAGAGGCTAGTGTTTGAGTATGGCTAGGTTAAGCTAGTCAAGTTGTGATTATAAGCTTATGCATTTTATGACATGATTATAGGTTGAAGCTTGTTTGTGCTTAATCGTTTTAGCTTTGTTGATCTATTTGCGGAGGAGGTGAGTATATTTGCATACCTTTATGTTTACGTTGGGTCAATTGACCACATCATGTTGTAATGTGTTATTTCATGTGTGGTAATTGATTTGGCTAGACCCGGGTGGGGTCAATTGTTATGAGGCCTAAGAACCTCCGGGGCCTAAGAACCCCTATTGTTGTTTGAGAAAAGGCCTAAGAACCTCTCGGGGCCTAAGAACCCCGATATTCTCTAATGGATCCATATATGTTGTTTATTGTGCAAAGGTGAGCATGTAGGTATGGCACGACGGTGTCATGGGTTACATGTAATAGTCCTTTGTGCGTTGCCCTCCTTCGTATTCGTAAATGTATGCAAGTATATTCACTAAGCCTTTGCTTATATTTAGTTGTTTACCATTTTATAGGTAGTTCCGGAAGAAGGAACTAGTGTTGTTGAATTGAAAGCCTTGGTTTAGAGCTTGAAGTGTTTTTGGAAGACTTGAAGGTATTAGGTCATTCGTGGAAGAATGACACTTTTTGGTTTAGAGGCTTAGAAATCCCCTCCTCATGGCTCTTGGTACATTTTGATTTGATGGTCATACTTTTGTTAAAAAATTATGTAAACAATCAGGTGCAAAGCTTTTGGGAAAGTTTGTGAATTTGTGTATTTGGTCGAAAATAGTGTCAAAATGGGTAAATGACCCATTTGATGGTGTTCATGGGTTTTGAAACAAGATGATGTTGTATTATATGTTTAAAAGGTGTCCATGAAGTTGATGTCAATCTCTGGAATGTGTTTTAAGATGTTGTTTTGAAATTGGAAGGTTACAAGTTTGTTCAAGTGTTGAAATGGTCTTAGGTTTGCTGTGCAGCTGCTCACTGCGGCGCAGTGGGGGTGGTTTTGCCCACTGCGGCGCAGTGGAATCCCACGGCCTTAACAGTTTTTCCTCCCACTGCGGCGCAGTGGGAGAGTGTCAAACCCACTGCGGCGCAGTGGGGCTTTTCTGGACTTGAGTCCGAGATTTCCCACTGCGGCGCAGTGGGAGAGTTCTCCACCCACTGCGGCGCAGTGGGGTATATATAAAAAAAAAAAAAAAAAAAAAATCTTGTGTTTTCGGTTTATCGAGTTCAGTTCTTTTTAACCCATTCCAGTGGCAAATTTGAGATAACACAATAACCTACATTTTCTTTTTAGGACTCAACAACTGAAAATTCTGTCATGGGGGTGTTTAACTCATTTCAAACTCAGAGACAGAATCTGTCCAACTTATTCTCACTAACATTCAACAAATCTATCATGCAACCCAACTAAAACCCTAAATTTGATTAAATTACATGAACCCTAACTTGTTTTTAAACAAATAACCCCTTTTAAGAAAAACCCCCAATTCCCATTTCAATTTAATAGTAAGAACCCTAATTCAAGAAATAGAAATCAAATTAGGTTAAGGAATCATTACCTCAACAATGGAAGATAAGAGGTTAAGATTTCTAATTCACAATTCTTCCCCTTTTTCTTCCTTCTAGATTTCGGCCCACACACCACCACACACTTTCAACTTCAATCTTTCAACTTAGAAGCATATTGGAAGATTATTGTTATTGTTATTGTTATTGTTGAATAATTCTAGAATTGGATTGAAGTTTGATTTAGAATAGAATTAAGAGAAGAAGAAGAAAAAGAGGTAAATGGGTGGTGAGTCACAAAAGGATGGATGGCTGGACATGCCCCCTTCCTGCCACGTTTTTAACCAAATAAAGAGGGTATTATACCCGCTATCCGCTAAAGTTCCGACCAATTTAACCCCGTTTTCTAAAATAAAAAGCTAGGAAACTATTTTAATGTTAAAACTATCATAAAGGTTTATTTTATTTGCTTTAAAATTTCAGGATGTTACATTTATATATGATTAAAAAATTGGGGATAAGGTTCATTGCTGGTGTTTACAAACCACACGTATAATATGCAATGGCGTTTTTCTTTTTCTATTCCATTAGTTCACGTGTAGTGGCGTGAGTATATTATCATCACATTGTTCATGATTGAAAGTCTAGTTTGTTGTTGGGGTTAGATATACTAGATTCATGGATATATATACACTATTACACTTTTGGTCCTATGATAAGTGAAATGACAATTATACCCTTAGCATGCAAGTCACATGACACCAACTTAACGTCTGTTAGTGGGCTGGACCAAACTTGTTAACAAAATTCCAAACTCAGGGACGATACGTGTAATTTCGCGTACTAAGGGATGGTCTGTGAAATCTGGTACAAACCACAGGGACGAAAAATGTATTTAACTCAAGATTATTGGAAAACGATTAATCAACCTAACTCGTATGCCTACAAATCAACTTAAAACCTTAACAATTTGACACGTGGATTCCACTAATTCTCTTTCCTAATCTTATCCCTTGATTTTTCCACATGTCATGATCCTATGATTATGTTGATTTTTAGGCATGTGAATTAGGTTGATTTATCATTATCCAAGATTATTATACAATTTTGTATCCACCAACAAACGACCCAATAATTCCCAAACTTCCTAAATATTATCTCTCTCTGTCTATATATGTCCTTTACTCCTCTCATATCTTGCACATACTTGTTCCCACTTTTCATCAGAATTCCTTCTAATTATCATCAAAACAAAACACAATATTAATTATTATCGGTATATGATCATCAAGATTTGATCCCTCCACATCAATATGAGTTGTAACGGCTGTCGAGTTCTTCGAAAAGGGTGTAACGATAATTGCATTCTTAGACATAGTCTTCATGGGATCTCTACTCCTCAAGCTCAAGCCAACGCCACGGTTTTCGTCGCTAAATTCTTTGGCCGAGCCGGTCTCATGTCCTTCCTTTCCTCTGTCCCTGAATCCCAACGCCCTGGTAATTATTATTTACTTATATTTGTTAGTTTGTTACCCTCTAACTAAGTGATCGACCTAATAAAAAAGATTGTACCTAGCCAACTTTTTAGACCTACAAGTTAAACATTATTAATTTGTTTTCTAAAAAAAAAAATCGACCACTGTCAAATAAATAAATAAATAAAAAAAAAACCACAGTAACTTCTAATACAAGTTAATAAATGACAAAATAAAATCATGTAACAAAAACATGTACGAAAAAATATTGTCCATACATACTAAAAACTACTGTATTATTTTTTTGAATGATTAAATGTACAAGTGTCTAGTGTGAAGTTGTAATTACTAGTTGTGTATATATGTACAAATTATATTCCGTACGTACATAACAATTATTTTTGTACACTTTATGTGACTGATTTTTGGTTGTTGTTTGCTTTATTTATAGCTTTATTTCAGTCTCTATTATTCGAAGCATGTGGACGAACAATAAATCCGGTAAACGGAGCAGTAGGTCTGCTCTGGACCGGGAATTGGCACGTGTGCCAGACCGCGGTCGAGACAGTGCTCCGAGGCGGGAGCATACGCGCCATGCCGGAGCTATTTTCCTCAGTTGGAAATACAACTGGTGTTAATGAAAATGAGGACACCACATCAGAAGACATAAATTGTAACTTTGATGTGTCGAAACTAACGGCAGAAGATCTGAACCTAGGACTTATTACGTCATCATCAGGAAATGAGAACTGGATGAGTACCATGATGGATAAACGGAGATCGGTAACGCCGTCTGATGTGTCTGAAACGACGACGTTTGATTCCACTTGTAGTGAAACAAAGCTTTTGAGACTTTTTTTATAAAGAAAAATCGATCTATAGATATAGCTAACTGCCGTTTCACAGGCTAATTATTTATCCTGTCATAAATTTGTAGTTTTTTTTCTTTCTTTTTTTAATCGGCAAAGAAATGAGAACTATATATGAGATGTTGCATATATAACTAAAACATATGCTACAAATATAATATGTGGTTGATATATTACAATAATGTTTCTGAAACTATTTTTGATACAGATATTCGATTATTATCCACCATCCAAATTGCAATATTATTTTATTTAGAATTTTTATTTTTGTTCTTAATTATGTAGTGCGTTTTGATCTGAATATGTTCATGAATAATATTATTTTTGTTTTATATCATTTGGAATATAACATTTTGTTCTTAGGAGTCGGTTTTTAACATAAACTCAACGTCTTCCTTTACATTTTGTTCTTATAGCAAAATGTAACACCCGATCAATGTTGTTAGTTATGAATGTAATAGGAATGGATAGGGATTTGAACTTAATCAAATGGTTGAGATCCTTTCATATTCACTTCTAAAGTTACCTTTAAAGTTAACTTTAGAGATCCTTATCCAATAGGAATTTGATACCATGAGAACAGTAAGCACTTGTTTTCAGGAGATGTATAAATGTAATAGATGGAGGGTAAAACTTGTAAATTGTGAAAAAAGAAGAAGCTAATTGGTGGGTGAAACAGGGGTTGATGGAATTTGATTGGCTCTTGCATCCCATCAGGGGGCATGTCCAAATTAGATAGTATGTGGATGAGATGCAGAGTATAAAATATTTGATAGTGGTGGTGGGGTCCAAGTATTGGCAATATCCATTTCAGGGGGTGGTGGTGAATATTAAAGGATGGTTAGCATCAGCAAACAAAGTGACGACAATGAATTAAATACAACTCTTTCTTTTTAATAGCGCGTTAATGGTTACTAGTTAGCATTCGAGAAACCACAGTAACATTTAATTGAACAGTATGTGAAGCTCGAACCACGTATACTTGGGATGACACCCAGGACTCTCGAAAACCCCCCTAATACTCCACTCTTACGAATGTAGGAAGTGAGATTCAAACCCTGGTGGATTTTCTCAAGGTCAAAGACCTTACCAATAGGTCACCAACTCATTGTCTAATTAAATACAACTTATTTTCAATTTATTTGTTTTATCATTTTAACTTTTAAGTTTTGTCTAGTTTAACCATTGTGTGACTCAAATATTAAAATAAGACGATAAAATCTTGTTATGACATGTCATGGTTTAGCTTGTAAACTTGTGCAAACGATATGAGGAATGTTGAAACCTTAATTGTATAGTGTCTTGAGAACACAAATGTAAATTTTAAATGGTATATTGGTATCTAATAATGCTTGTAAGCTAAGTTATGGTATGTTATATTTATCTTAACAAAATATTATTGTCTGCCGTTACAATATTCGAGTTACACAAAAAAGATAAGTTTCAGAAGTTCGTTTGTTATTTGAAACATTAAAGTACGATGGTTAAAATGAGACAGAATAGATTTTACCTTTTTCATTATTTTATATCAATATCCTAAGAAAGTATGAAAGGAAGAAACAAGAAGTACCTAAAAGGTTGGTGGCTAATTAATGGTAAAAACTTAACTTTTTGGCTGTAGAATTGTAGATACAAGAAGGTCTTAAGTTTAAATTCTAGACTCAAAAAGTTATACACCCTTTAGCCACAAAGTTTCATAGGTGACGACTTCACTATTTGTAAGACTAGTCAATTTGCACAATATGTCGACTATATCTGGATTTATAAGAAAAATGGAAAACACAAAACAAGAAGTGTGAGTCAATTTTGTATGTTAAACATATATGATCGTAACCATGTATCTCATAATATATATAGGCCAAACATGGACTTACTTGAGTTGAGAGATGATGATGCCATAATAGGTACACCGTTAGGATGTTTGATCTTCTACTTGAACCTCTCCTTATTATGATGGATTGAACATGTTTAGTAATATGTTCTTATGTGTGTGTTGTAGTAGTCAGTATGGGGTTAGACATAAGCCCCTATTTATAGGAGAGTCAAGATAGGGATCAACTCCCAAAACATTAAAGAGTGGACTCTCAAGAGTCTTCCATCAAGACTAATAAGAGCACTTCATTATGGTAGTAAAGACTAATCTTAAGAGTTTTACAATAAATCAACAATATGCATCATAATGCATAAATAGGTTAGGACATAAGTATGGGTATAAATAATAATAGTCTAACATTCTCCCACTTGGCCGTATACCTATTTATGCGTGTGTAAATTATATTTGGCCAAGTTGTTGGTTTTATGATTAATCGTGATTAGTTAGGACCACTAACGCAAACCAATATAGTCACTTGCATCTTTAACGACACAGGACCCCTATCAATTATACAATTAGTCATTCCATCTAATTAATGATTTTTCATAATCCATAATGAATTTGAATGGCAAACAAAACATAAGGGTTAACCAAGATAAAGCCATTCATAATAATGATGATCCATACATAGTGTTTGTCCATAAGATCTCTTAATGTGCACAAATTTGAGAATAACAAACTTCAACATAAAGTGGATGAAACAAAACAAATGAGTATAATCCATAAACTAAACTAGGCTATTACATAAACCCATGCCGGCAACATGCTCTAAAAAGAGCCTGGGAGGTAAACCTTTTGTAAGTGGATCAGCCAACATGTCATGAGTAGAAATGTACTCTATGGCAATACTCTTGTCTTCAACCTTCTCTCGAACATATAGGTACTTAGTGTCGAGATACAAACCAGCTCCACTGGAACTAGTGTTATTTGAAAAACTAACTGTAACATCCCGAACTTTTATGTAATGTTTGACTAATGCCGTTAAGTCAATTTGGGGTGTTGTTAAGTCTTTACTTAATATTTGAATGTAGCTATGTGTGATTAACGTAGATAAAGTAGTTAGGTTTGAGAGCCTAAATACTAATGACGAATAAAAGTGTGTTTAATGTCGCTTAAAGGCTATGTAGTGCCTTTTAATGAAGGACTAATGTTGTATATGGTCAATAATGCAGTTTGTGACCAATAATGAAGGGTTTAGAAGTTCAAGGGTTGATTTTGACATAGGTTGAAACCTAAAAACGGGATTAAGGTTTTGATGGGTGTAATTAGGGTGTTTTGGAGCAGCCATTAGTAAATAATAACTCAAACCCAAAGTCTCTAATCCTTTCTTGAATCCTAAAGCAATTAATCTAGTTTTTGGGGCTAACAATTGTGTGTTTTGGGGTAATTAACATTGAAAGTGATGTTAAACGAGTCTATGATCGATCCAGTTAATCAAGAGATGTTTATTTGTGTCAAAAACATGTTTGGAAGGAAGTCTTGATCGATCAAAATCTGGAAAATCGAAGAACTTAGTCGTTTCATGAATTCTGGTCGAATCTGATGTTAAATTCGTTTTCTGGTGCTATCTTCGTTTGACAAAACGAAGATCATTTTCGTTTGGACTATATTCGTTCAAGCCTAAAGTCGTTTGATGAAGCCTAAGTTCGTTCAAAGTTATTTTCGTAAAATGAAGCCAAACGAAGTTATGGTCTAAATTCGTAAGTTGTAAAGTAACGAAGATAATGTTAAGTTCGTACGAGGGTCCATTTAAGGTCCTAAATGACTTATATTCATTATGTTAATGTACGATAGGTGTCGGAGGTTACCTATAGGCAATACTAGCTTTTGGTTGCGCACGTATACTTCTATCAGGTAAGATACACTACTTTTGTCACGCTGGGGGATCAACTAAAAGCAGGTTTCAAACTTACATACTTCCAATTGGTAACTTATAATGCATGTGGACTTATGGGGTTACTTGGGAGGTATTATGGGATTACGTAGTTGACCATGAGACCTGAAATGCAGTCCCTAATGTAGAAGAATGAAGTATTGCCTAATGTAGTGATCTATTATGCAGTTATGTAGTATAATGAAGTATTGCCTAATGTAGTGGTCTATTATGCAGTTATGTAGTATAATGAAGTAATGCAGGATAGGCACATTTAGGATGATTATCCTATTTGATATGAAGTTGTTATGCAGATTTGTGTGATGTGTGACGTGCCTAAAGAACTTGTCTAATAATGAAGATTGTTTTAATTGGACAAATGCTTTTAAATTAAGTGTTATCTTACTTAGCTATTTTAATAGCTAACACTTGTTTCTTTTAATGTGGTTGTTCCCTCAGGTTTAGCTTGAAGGAACTATATGCAGAACGAGTGAGGCTTGGGTAGATGCAATGCAGGAGCCTTAGCTACCCTATAGACGCTTTGTTTAGACATTTGTTTACATTCAGTACTTAATGTCGAATTTATGTAATGACGTTTGGACGGTTGTTTTATGTTGGGCAACCGTTGGGTTTTCATTTGAACTATTCTATGATGTCGCAAGTAACACCAACTAAATGCAGAAACCAAAATGTTTTATTGGTTTTGACTTTTAAGGTCCTTTCTTCCGCAATATGACACCGTTAGGTGAAAAGTTTTTGAAAACCCATATTTTTAAACGACGGGTGTTACAAGTTGGTATCAGAGAATTGGTTTAAGTGAACCAAAATTCGACTTATGCCGTAGGATTTTGGACTTAGACCGATGAGAAGTAGGTTAGGCTTAAGTAGGATGCCTAGCTAATGAGGTGGAATGCTCTAGGACGGGTTTGGGAGTGAGTGAGAGCGTGATTTAAGGCTTGTTTTTGTGTGTGATAATGTAGTTATATGTAGTAGAGCCTTAACATATGTAGTCACTCTTTAATTCTTGCTAACCGTCGTCGTTGCCTTGTAGAATTAATGGCAAACACTAGAGCTAGTAACCAGAGAGCAGGAGGAAATGGTAGTGGTATTCCTCCTAATGGAAACGGGGCTAGAAATGAAGTAGAGCAAAGGCAACCCCGTGCACAAAATCGCCGTCTTGGTGATCCACCAACTGTCTCTGAAGTAGAAAGGGCAAATCCGGTTATAGAGCAGGTTCCTAATCAAGCCCAACTACATGAAGAGTTGAGAGCTATTCGAGCTCTCTTAATGAGAAATGAAGAAGAGTTAGCTCAAATGAGGGCTGAGAGAAATGCAGAAAGGATTGGGAGCGAACAAAGGGGTGAGCGTTCGGAAGGGAATTACTCTAATCCCTCCCAAAGTGCTGAACCATCCATGGCAGCCGTGGGTGCTAATGGAGTTAATAATGGAGGACATGGAGTTGTTAATGCACCCCGTGTTAATAACTTCAAATACGAAAGTTTTCAGAAATGTGGTGCCAAGGAATTTGATGGTACCCAAAATGCAGTGGGAGCTATGGAGTGGATTGATGACATTGAGGTAGTTTTTGCATCTTGCTATTGTCCGGATGATATGAAGGTTTTGTGTGCTAGTAGGATGTTGAAGAAGAATGCCCGTAATTGGTGGAGGGCTACTATAGTGTCTATGGCTCCTGAGGTACTTGCAGCTATGCCTTGGGGAACATTTAAGGAGAAATTTCTAGAGGAGTATGTAGGGACGCGGGAGTTAAGGTTGATTGAAAAAGAGTTTAGATCGTTAGTGGCTAAACCCGGTGCAATTTCTGAATATGCACACTCGTTTATGGAGAAGTTGAAGTTTGTTGGACATTTGGTTCGAAGGCAAGAGGACCAAATTGAGGCCTACTGTGATGGTCTTCCCGCTGGTTATCGTGGATTATGTAGACAACATGTGACTTTATCAGCGGCTATAAAGGAGTCAAAGAGGTTGGATGATGATTTCAAAGGCGAGAGAGTTGTGGTGAAGGTTGATGACAAGAAAGCAGGGTTCAAAAGAGGGTCAAATTGGTCATCTAACTACAATAATAATAATAAGAAGTTTCGTGGGAATTCTAGCTCAAGTGGTGACAGAGATAAAAAGAAGAACGGGTCTTGGTGTGCTTCTTGCAAGAATGTTCATGAAGGTAAATGTTCCGATAAGACAAGAAGGTGTCATAAGTGTGGGAAGTCGGGACATCTTGCAACTGAATGTAGGGACAAGATTCGTTGCTACAAGTGTCAAGAAACGGGTCATCTTATTGCCGATTGCCCACAAATGAAGAGTGACGGAAAGAAAGCAGCCACTTCAGCAACAAAAGTGAGAGCCTTGCAGATGACTGTTGATGATGCTAAGAACAATGACGAGGTGGTAAGTGGTACTTTCCTTGTTAATTCAAAACCTGCTTCTGTTTTATTTGATTCGGGTGCAAATAGGTCGTTTGTGTCTACTTTATTTGCTCCTAAGCTAGGAAGAGTCACTACCCCTTTAGATTGCTCGATAGAGGTAGAAATTGCTAATGGTACGGTTAATAATATACGTGTGGGTTATGACGATTGTGAGATTGAGATTGAAGGTTGTTCTTTTCCGGTTCAACTATTACCTACTACCTTAGGTGGTTTTGATGTAGTGATTGGTATGGATTGGTTGGCTAGGAATGAAGCTAGTATCTTATGTTCCCAAAAGATAATTCGATTGCCTATATCCGAGGGTAAAGTGATAACGGTGTATGGAGACAAGAAGAGAGGAGGAATAAAGATTATTAGTATGATGAAAGCTATTAAAAGTATAAGGAAAAACAAGAGCCATTTCTTGGCTTATGTCATTGATGCAAGAAAAGAGAAGTCTTCAATCGCTAGTGTTGATGTAGTATCAAATTTCCCCGATGTGTTTCCCGACGATCTACCAGGTATTCCTCCCGATCGTGAAGTTACTTTTCAGATAGATCTTGTTCCCGGTGCTACACCCGTTGCTAAAGCACCTTACCGATTAGCTCCTACAGAAATGAAGGAATTAATGACGCAACTACAGGAGTTACTTGACAAAGGGTTCATACAACCTAGTTCCTCGCCTTGGGGAGCTCCGGTTCTCTTTGTTAAGAAGAAGGACGGATCAATGCGCATGTGTATTGACTACCGTGAGTTGAACAAACGAACGGTCAAGAATAAGTATCCTCTCCCGAGAATTGATGATCTTTTTGATCAACTACATGGTGCTTCGTATTTTTCAAAGATTGATTTGCGGTCCGGTTATCATCAGTTAAAGGTAAAGAAGGAAGATGTAGCAAAGACAGCTTTCCGGACTAGATATGGTCATTATGAGTTCTTGGTCATGCCATTTGGGTTGACCAATGCTCCAGCCGCGTTTATGGACTTAATGAATCGGGTATGCCGCCCCTTTCTAGATCATTTTGTTATTGTGTTTATTGACGATATTTTGATCTACTCTAAGTCAGAGGATGAACACCGTGAGCATTTGAAAGCAGTTTTGGAGGTGTTGAGGGAGAAGAAGTTGTACGCAAAGTTTTCTAAATGTGAGTTTTGGCTCCGAGAAGTGCAGTTTCTTGGTCATGTTATTACATCGGAAGGTATTAAAGTAGATCCTTCAAAGATTGAAGCTGTTTCAAAGTGGGAGCAGCCAAAGACTCCTACCGAGATTAAGAGTTTTCTTGGTTTGGCTGGGTATTATAGAAGGTTTATTCAGGATTTTTCCCGAATAGCCAAGCCTATGACGGAATTAACAAAGAAGGGTGTGAAGTACGAGTGGACTGAAAAGCAGGAAAATGCATTCCAAACGTTGAAAAAGAAGTTGTGTGAAGCTCCTATCCTTGCCTTGCCTGAAGGTACTGATGATTTAGTGGTATATAGCGATGCTTCTATTACGGGTTTGGGTTGTGTCTTAATGCAGAGAGACAAAGTGATTGCTTATGCTTCACGTCAGTTGAAGCCTCATGAGAAGAATTACCCTACCCATGATCTTGAGTTAGCGGCGGTTGTGTTTGCATTGAAATTATGGAGACATTACTTATATGGCACTAAATGCACACTTTACACCGACCATAAGAGTTTACAATATATGTTTACTCAAAAGGAGATGAATGTGAGACAAAGAAGGTGGATGGAATTACTTAAAGACTATGATTGTGAAATCAAATACCATCCGGGTAAAGCCAATGTAGTGGCGGATGCACTAAGTAGGAAAGTGCAAAGCTCTTCTTGTAAGTTGATGAGCATGCAAGTTCAGGCCAAGTCGGGTCTATTAGATCGAATTAAAGAAGCACAAGAGAGGGCATTAATGAAGGATAATATTGATAACGAGAGTATTGGAAAGAAGAAACGACTTGTGATGGAGACTAATAGTCGTGGGTTTAAAACATACAAGGGTCGCATTTGGGTGCCACTGCTTGGTGGTAACCGAGAGTTGATCCTTGAAGAGGTCCATAGAAGTAGGTATTCGATGCATCCCGGTGTCACCAAAATGTATGCAGATTTGAAGCCGATTTATTGGTGGCCGGATATTAAAGGTGAAGTAGCTCATTTTGTAGCAAAGTGTTTGACGTGTGCAAGAGTGAAGACGGACCATCAAAAGCCGTATGGTTTGTTGCATCAATTAGACGTTCCCGAGTGGAAATGGGATCATATCACGATGGACTTTGTAACGAAGCTACCGAAAACGCCGAAAGGGAATGATATGATTTGGGTAATTGTAGATAGATTGACGAAGAGTGCTCATTTTCTAGCTACCCGACAAGATGTGCCTTTAACGAAGATGGCAAAGATGTACATTGATGAAGTAGTAGCGAAACATGGAGTTCCTTTATCTATTGTTTCGGATCGAGACTCGAGGTTTGTGTCAAACTTTTGGAAGGGTCTTCAACGGGAGTTGGGTAGTAGAATAAATTTGAGTACCGCCTATCATCCCCAAACCGATGGGCAAAGTGAGAGAACTATTCAAACCTTGGAGGATATGTTGAGAACGTGTGTACTTGAATATGGTGGAGCATGGGATGAACACTTGAAGTTGATTGAATTTGCTTATAATAATAGTCACCATGCAAGTATTGGGATGCCACCATTTGAAATGTTATATGGAAGGAGATGTAGGACTCCAAGTTGTTGGATGGAGCCCGGTGAAAAGCAGTTGACCGGTCCCGAAATTATTGAAATTACCTCTGAAAAGGTTAATGTAGCTAAAGAAGCCTTACGTGTGGCAAGAGAAAGGCAGAAAACATATGCAGATAAGAAAAGGAGACCGATTGAGTTTAATGTGGGTGATTTAGTGATGCTGAAAGTATCACCTTGGAAAGGAGTTATCCGATTTGGAAAGAAGGGAAAGTTGAGTCCAAGATTTATTGGACCTTTTAAAGTGGTGAAGCGCATTAAAGATGTGGCATATCAGTTGGAATTACCTCCAGAATTGGATGGAATTCACAACACCTTCCATGTATCCTACTTGAGGAAATGTTTAGCTGAGGAGTCGAGTGTGATTCCTATTAAAGACGTGAGTATTGACCCAATGAAGAGAATAGTAGACGAACCGGTAGCGATACTTGGAAGAAAGCAAAAGAAGTTACGCAGGAAAGTGATAGATCTTGTTTTGATAAAGTGGAAGCATAATCATGGAGAAAGCTTGACTTGGGAAACTGAAGCAGTAATGAAGGAGAAATATCCCGAGTTGTTCCTATCTGATGAGATTCCGGGGACGGAATCCTTTTAAGGAGGAGGTAATTGTAACATCCCGAACTTTTATGTAATGTTTGACTAATGCCGTTAAGTCAATTTGGGGTGTCGTTAAGTCTTTACTTAATATTTGAATGTAGCTATGTGTGATTAACGTAGATAAAGTAGTTAGGTTTGAGAGCCTAAATACTAATGACGAATAAAAGTGTGTTTAATGTCGCTTAAAGGCTATGTAGTGCCTTTTAATGAAGGACTAATGTTGTATATGGTCAATAATGCAGTTTGTGACCAATAATGAAGGGTTTAGAAGTTCAAGGGTTGATTTTGACATAGGTTGAAACCTAAAAACGGGATTAAGGTTTTGATGGGTGTAATTAGGGTGTTTTGGAGCAGCCATTAGTAAATAATAACTCAAACCCAAAGTCTCTAATCCTTTCTTGAATCCTAAAGCAATTAATCTAGTTTTTGGGGCTAACAATTGTGTGTTTTGGGGTTGTAATCGATCGATCATCGAGTCAAGCAGGTAATCATCGAAATATTGATTGTATTTTCAGATTTAGAGGTTGGTATTTATGAATCAAATCTGATTAAAAAGAGATTATGCAAGTAATTAGGGTTTATGTGGTGTTTTGGGGTAATTAACATTGAAAGTGATGTTAAACGAGTCTATGATCGATCCAGTTAATCAAGAGATGTTTATTTGTGTCAAAAACATGTTTGGAAGGAAGTCTTGATCGATCAAAATCTGGAAAATCGAAGAACTTAGACGTTTCATGAATTCTGGTCGAATCTGATGTTAAATTCGTTTTCTGGTGCTATCTTCGTTTGACAAACGAAGATCATTTTCGTTTGGACTATATTCGTTCAAGCCTAAAGTCGTTTGATGAAGCCTAAGTTCGTTCAAAGTTATTTTCGTAAAATGAAGCCAAACGAAGTTATGGTCTAAATTCGTAAGTTGTAAAGTAACGAAGATAATGTTAAGTTCGTAAGAACTGAGTAAACGAAGTTTAAGTTCGTACGAAGGCTAACTTCGTTAGGTGTAATTCTGAAATTTTACGTAGTCAGTCTTAAGTTCGTACGAGGGTCCATTTAAGGTCCTAAATGACTTATACTTTATATGTTAATGTACGATAGGTGTCGGAGGTTACCTATAGGCAATACTAGCTTTTGGTTGCGCACGTATACTTCTATCAGGTAAGATACACTACTTTTGTCACGCTGGGGGATCAACTAAAAGCAGGTTTCAAACTTACATACTTCCAATTGGTAACTTATAATGCATGTGGACTTATGGGGTTACTTGGGAGGTATTATGGGATTACGTAGTTGACCATGAGACCTGAAATGCAGTCCCTAATGTAGAAGAATGAAGTATTGCCTAATGTAGTAATGCAGGATAGGCACATTTAGGATGATTATCCTATTTGATATGAAGTTGTTATGCAGATTTGTGTGATGTGTGACGTGCCTAAAGAACTTGTCTAATAATGAAGATTGTTTTAATTGGACAAATGCTTTTAAATTAAGTGTTATCTTACTTAGCTATTTTAATAGCTAACACTTGTTTCTTTTAATGTGGTTGTTCCCTCAGGTTTAGCTTGAAGGAACTATATGCAGAACGAGTGAGGCTTGGGTAGATGCAATGCAGGAGCCTTAGCTACCCTATAGACGCTTTGTTTAGACATTTGTTTACATTCAGTACTTAATGTCGAATTTATGTAATGACGTTTGGACGGTTGTTTTATGTTGGGCAACCGTTGGGTTTTCATTTGAACTATTCTATGATGTCGCAAGTAACACCAACTAAATGCAGAAACCAAAATGTTTTATTGGTTTTGACTTTTAAGGTCCTTTCTTCCGCAATATGACACCGTTAGGTGAAAAGTTTTTGAAAACCCATATTTTTAAACGACGGGTGTTACAAATACCATCAAATAGTTTAAAATGAAAACCCAACGATTGCCCAACACAAAACAACCGTTCAACAAAACTACATAAATTCGACATCAAGTACGAAATGTAAATAAATGTATAAAGAGACAATCGTCTATGGGTAGCTAAATCCTCCTGCATGCATCTACCCAACTCTCACTCTTATTCCTGCATCAACTAGTCCTTCAAGCTAAACCTGAGGGAACAACCACATATAAGAAACAAGTGTTAGCTAACGAATTAGCTAAGTAAGATAACACTATGTTATTAAAGCATTTGTCCAATTAAAACAATATTCATTATTAGACAAGTTTATTCAGGCACAACACACATCACACGTTCACACATAACTGCATATCAACTTCATATCAATTAGGGTGAATCCCCCTACATGTGCCTATCCTTCATTTTATTCACACATTATCACACATATCTTCGTTAACTGCATATAAGTGTAACTTAAGTCACACCCGACTAGATGCTTCACCAAAAGGCTAGTCATACTTCGTCGTTAAGGAATGGCAAGCCAATCCAAGAGTAACCCGTATGTGGAGGCTGGTCAAACCCCTCGTATTACTCGCCCTGCATTATAAAGACCATGTTGCAAGGAGCCACCCAAGCAACAACTACGTCAACGCACTCGTCCGGCTAAGACTAGTACGGGTTAAGCTTAACACTTTCCCTGCATTATATTTACGAGCTCAGTTTCACACATATGGTTTAGGTAACACACATTCCTAAACCGTCACACACATATAATCTAGGTAACACACATTCCTAGACATTCACACGCTTTATCTTCATTACGTTTGGATCCTTAAACGTGCAAGTGACATGACAACCTAATAAGTCTAGTGAGCTAGGTGTACAAGCCATGTTAGCATGCATATATCACACATCAACTTCATTTCTACATTTCATGCATAATGAGATACTTCGTAATACTACATAAACTGCATAACCATACACTACATTAAGCAATACTTCATTTCACTACATTAGGGACTGCATTTCAGGTCTCATGGTCAACTACATAACCCATAATACCTCCCGTGTAACCCCATATGCCCACATGCAATATAAAGATACCAAATGAAAGTATTTATGATTTGAAACCAGGTTTCGTTGAATCCCCCAGCGTGTCAAAGTAGTGTATCTTACCTCGGCGTAGTTCACAACAATCACAACTAGTCACTGCGTAAAGCAACTATGCTCGTCTACCTATAGTTAGTAAACGATTATTAGACAAGCTACATACTCACGTAAATAAGGCCAATAACTAGACCCACACACATTAAAGACTCACTTTAGTTTCAGGTCTATTCTACATGACAAACGACGTTACGGTTCAAAACTAACTTTTCTGAAAACTGGTGAGTTGCGCCGCAGCTCAAGCCTCCAGTTGCGCCGCAACACCTTATGTTGCACCGCAACTTATTCTTCTGGAATTGAGTTGCGCCGCAACTCCCCTTCGACCTGCACTTTTACAAAAATCGTTTTTTCAATCCATCACGACCCCAAACGACTCCAGGTCTATAATACAGATCCAATACATCATAATCCTTCATATTTAGACCATTACAAAGCATTTCAATCGTTAATTACACCATATATGGTTTTAATCCATCAAAACCACCATTAATCTTCGTTAAACGATTCCCCCATAATCCAATAATTAATCCTAAAGACTTATACAATTAATAGAACCTGAAATCAAGGAGATGTTACCTTCTTTTCACGTAGATCGCACTAGAGATGCAAGTCGCTTGACAAAACACACTCAAATCACACGCAAAGGGACTTTTCGGCTTGAAATTGATAGGAACTTGCTATGGGAATGATTAGGGCTTTCTTAGGAGGCACAAATCTGCAAATAAACTTTCTAATGACAGCCCCCATACTACTAATCCCGTTTTTGGCTTTGCACATATGTCAAAACTAGCCCCTAGGCTTCCTAATGCTTCATTATTGGTCAAAAACTACTTTATTGACCATATACATCATTAATCCTTCATTAAATGTCACTACATAGACATTAATCTTCATATTACACACATTTATACTACATTAACATTTAGGCTTTCAAGCCTCACACATAACACACATTAACTACACACATGCATAAAAATCTAAAATAGACTTAACGACACACATGATATTGACTTAACGGCATTAGTCAACTAGTAAAGAAAAGTTTAGGATGTTAAAACCTTCTGGTTGTGTCATATAGACATCTTCATGCAAGTTTCCATTTAAAAATGCGGTTTTAACATCCATTTGATGCAACTCTAAATCATAATGAGCTACTAGAGCCATAACTATCCTTAAAGATTCTTTTCTTGAAACAGGAGAAAAGGTTTCATTATAATCTATGCCTGCTTTTTGAGTATAGCCTTTAGCAACCAGTCGTGCTTTGAATCTTTCAATGTTGCCTTTTTGGTCTAACTTTGTTTTATAGACCCACTTACAACCAACAGGTTCGACACCATTTGGTAATTCTGTAAGTTCCCAAACATCATTTATATGCATCGACTTTAACTCATCGTGCATGGCTTCAAGCCATTGAGTTGATTGACTGCTCATAATAGCTTCTTTATAGGAAGTAGGGTCTTCAACTTTTCCTAAGTCATAATCAACCTCGTTTAAGTAGATTATGAAGTCATCATAGTTGACAGGCTTCCTAGCTCTCGTAGACCTTCGTAATGGTTGCTCATTAGGTTCATTATTATGGGCTACATTATCTTGTTGATCATTGGCTAAAGGACCATTATGTGGTGGTTCATTAACAGGGGCACCAACCTCGTTTTGAGGTACTAATGGTGTGCTATCTGTGTTAATTGGTACTTGAACATCAAAATTATGAGTATTTGATACACTCTCTTCAAGTTCAATACTTCTTCCCCCACTCCCACTAATTTCACCATTCTCAATGAATTCAACATGTCTTGTTTCGACAATTCTAGTGATATGATATGGGCAATAAAACTGGTACCCTTTACTATGTTTAGGATATCCAATGAAATAACAACTAATGGTCTTAGAATCAAGTTTCTTTATTTGAGGATTGAATACTTTAGCCTCAGCTGGACAACCCCATACCCTAAAATAGTTCAAAGTAGGTACCCTTCCTGTCCAAAGTTCATAAGGTGTTTTAGGGACAGACTTAGAAGGCACTCTATTAAGGATATGCGTGGCTGTCTTTAATGCCTCACTCCATAAGTATTGTAGGAGACTTGAATTGCAAATCATGCTTCGCACCATATCCATAAGGGTACGATTTCGCCTTTCTGCTACACCATTTTGTTGTGGTGTATAAGGCATAGTAAATTGATTTACAATTCCATGTTCTTGACAAAATAAGGCAAATGGACCGGGACTTTGTCCAATATCGGAGTGTTTACCATAATACTCTCCACCCCTATCTGACCTCACAATTTTAATCTTGCATTTAAGTTGATTTTCAACTTCAGCCTTAAAGATTTTGAAAACATCAAGAGATTCAGATTTTTCCTTAATCAAGTATACATAAGTATAACGAGAATAGTCATCAATGAAAGTGATGAAATACTTATGTCCACCTATGTCAGTGATGAAAGGTCCACAAATATCTGTATGAATAATTTCAAGAAGCTCTTTACTTCTTGTGGATCCTTTCTTATTAGTTTTCACAAATTTCCCTTTAATGCATTCAATACATTGGTTATACTCAGAAAAATCAAGAGTTGGAAGAATTCCTTCTTTAGTAAGACGTTGCATTCTGTCATTTGATATGTGACCTAGACGTTTATGCCACAATCTCGAAGAATTTTCCATTTATCCTTTTGAGTATTATAGTTGATCTTAAATGGACCAAACTGAGTAGGGAGAGATGTCATGATAAAATGAACGAGAAAACCTTCAGATATTTCCATGTCCATTCCCTTTAGTTTTGAGGCCATATCATTCATCATCATGATGTGCTCACGAACACCACTAACACCATCATACTTCGTGGTAAGCATCTTAAGAATAAGGGTACTCGCATGAGCTTTAGACGAGCCCTTAAATTGCTCCTCAACGGATTCAAAGAACTCTTTAGCATTCTCAGAGTCAGGAATGGCTCCTCGAATAGCTGTCGAAATAGAATTCTTCATTATCATTAAGGACATGCGGTTTGATTTTTCCCAGATTTCATAAGTCCTCTTTTCTTCAGCCGTACTTTCGGCCGTGAGAGCATCTGGCGGATCAAATCTTAATGCATAGTCCAAATCAGTAATGCCGAGGGCAATTTTAATTTGTTCTTTCCACGTTGTAAAGTTAGTACCGTTCAAATGTTCTATGCCAGAAATACAATTTGCAATAGAAGTGGGTGTCAAAGCTGAAATATAAGACTTAAAATTATTATGCTCATTAAGGACTATAATAATATCCATGGTACAAGGTAAAATAAATAATAATTAAGACTATGTTAGTGACATAAATAATAATAATAATAATAATAATAATAATAATAATAATAATAATAATAATAATACATATAATAATAATAATAATAATAATAATAATAATAATAATAATAATAATAATAATAATAATAATAATATTAATAATAATAATAATAATAATAATAATAATAATAATAATAATAATAATAATAATAATAATAATAATAATAATAATAATAATAATAATAATAATAATAATAATAATAATAATAATAATAATAATAATAATAATAATAATAATAATAATAATAATAATAATAATAATAATAATAATAATAATAATAATAATAATAATAATAATAATAATAATAATAATAATAATAATAATAATAATAATAATAATAATAATAATAATAATAATAATAATAATAATAATAATAATAATAATAATAATAATAATAATAATAATAATAATAATAATAATAATAATAATAATAATAATAATAATAATAATAATAATAATAATAATAATAATAATAATAATAATAATAATAATAATAATAATAATAATAATAATAATAATAATAATAATAATAATAATAATAATAATAATAATAATAATAATAATAATAATAATAATAATAATAATAATAATAATAATAATAATAATAATAATAATAATAATAATAATAATAATAATAATAATAATAATAATAATAATAATAATAATAATAATAATAATAATAATAATAATAATAATAATAATAATAATAATAATAATAATAATAATAATAATAATAATAATAATAATAATAATAATAATAATAATAATAATAATAATAATAATAATAATAATAATAATAATAATAATAATAATAATAATAATAATAATAATAATAATAATAATAATAATAATAATAATAATAATAATAATAATAATAATAATAATAATAATAATAATAATAATAATAATAATAATAATAATAATAATAATAATAATAATAATAATAATAATAATAATAATAATAATAATAATAATAATAATAATAATAATAATAATATCAACAAAAAATAATAATAATAATAATAATAATAATAATAATAATAATAATAATAATAATAATAATAATAATAATAATAATAATAATAACGCCTTTGATGAACCTTCCTTGGAGGAACTCGTTTTCTCCCATTTTGAACCTTTGTTATTTTTAAAAGATTTCCTGTTATTGGTCTTAGTAGCAGTAAGGTGAGCAACATCTGGCTTTTCAATTTTAAGCCTTTCCTCCTCTTGAACACACATGGCCATTAATTCACTCATTTTCCATTTATCCTTTTGAGTATTATAGTTGATCTTAAATGGACCAAACTGAGTAGGGAGAGATGTCATGATAAAATGAACGAGAAAACCTTCAGATATTTCCATGTCCATTCCCTTTAGTTTTGAGGCCATATCATTCATCATCATGATGTGCTCACGAACACCACTAACACCATCATACTTCGTGGTAAGCATCTTAAGAATAAGGGTACTCGCATGAGCTTTAGACGAGCCCTTAAATTGCTCCTCAACGGATTCAAAGAACTCTTTAGCATTCTCAGAGTCAGGAATGGCTCCTCGAATAGCTGTCGAAATAGAATTCTTCATTATCATTAAGGACATGCGGTTTGATTTTTCCCAGATTTCATAAGTCCTCTTTTCTTCAGCCGTACTTTCGGCCGTGAGAGCATCTGGCGGATCAAATCTTAATGCATAGTCCAAATCAGTAATGCCGAGGGCAATTTTAATTTGTTCTTTCCACGTTGTAAAGTTAGTACCGTTCAAATGTTCTATGCCAGAAATACAATTTGCAATAGAAGTGGGTGTCAAAGCTGAAATATAAGACTTAAAATTATTATGCTCATTAAGGACTATAATAATATCCATGGTACAAGGTAAAATAAATAATAATTAAGACTATGTTAGTGACATAAATAATAATAATAATAATAATAATAATAATAATAATAATAATAATAATAATAATTATAATAATAATAACCAACCATAGGGCTAAGTTGGATAATAAATCTAATCACAACACAAAATTAGATTTATTAAAGAAATTGGGTGTAATTGTTGACTTCTCGTTGGTTCCATCAACAACACACTAATAACTTCTTAATTACATAATGCAAAACTAGTTTACAAATATATCACCTTTGGGCAGAAATATAAGTAAACCAATTATATTTATTTGCTACATACCGTATAATATCTCGAAATTATGAGTCACCGTTGGGCTATCTCACAACCTCTAAATATCAACGTAACTTAATACGACTTTTCATTCACGAAATTATTTTGACTAGTAGCCTCCGTTGGGCCGACAACTAATCTCAATAATTTGGTAGTCATAAAATATGTTTACAAGAATAATAAAATATATTTTATAATGCCCTATTAAAATTAATAATCTGCAAGAAATTTAAACATATGCGTTGAAACAACAAAATTTATGTCCAACAGTATCATAAAAGTATAAAACGTTATACGCATAAAGGTAGTTTGCAAGATGGTCCATTAAAAATCATTCGTCTGAAATTTCATTGCAACTCATCATAAGACATTGTACAGAAAACAGGAAGTTTATAAATAAAATTTTAATTCTTTTATGACTATCAATGTAACATTAAATTATTATCATGCAACATAAGGGCAGTAACATATTAACCATTTAGATGCCCTTTAAATCAATCAAACAATCAACAATTAGACTTAATATTTAATGAATAATGATAACAATTCAACTCAAATTGACACATCATAAAACATAAACGATAAATTAAATTATCCTTTCCACATAAAAAATTACCATCATTTAAATGGCAAGAAAAAAGGAAAACAATCGGTCATTGTACCAAAATTAAGAACTGTAATTAAATAATGAGTGGAAAATTATACCATCTCCAATTAACAAAAATAACAAATTATTTTCCATGTGGATTTCAATAATTACCAAGGTTCTTATCTTAAAACCATACTACATAGAATATTAAAGTAGCAGATTGAAATCATGGTAACAGATAACATAAAATATATATGTAAAAAGTTTGTTCTATCGCATACGTGATTTTAGACAGATAAATTTCTTATCTTAATAGTACTAAGGTAATCATGTGAAATGGGATAGATATTCTATCAAAACTTCATGAATATCATAAACTCAATTTTATAACTAATAAGGGATGGCAGTATATAACGAAATTGATATCCCATTTAACTTTACATATTCATATCATATATTGTTTCATGTTTGACTGTTTGAGTTTGAATGAAAACATTATCATCAAACATCGAAAGATTAACATTGCCTATATTATGAAAACATGATTTTTTAAACCATGCTCTGATACCACATGTTAAACATATATGATCGTAACCATGTATCTCATAATATATATAGGCCAAGCATGGACTTACTTGAGTTGAGAGATGATGATGCCATAATAGGTACACCGTTAGGATGTTTGATCTTCTACTTGAACCTCTCCTTATTATGATGGATTGAACATGTTTAGTAATATGTTCTTATGTGTGTGTTGTAGTAGTCAGTATGGGGTTAGACATAAGCCCCTATTTATAGGAGAGTCAAGATTGAGATCAACTCCCAAAACATTAAGGAGTGGACTCACAAGAGTCTTCCATCAAGACTAATAAGAGCACTTCATTATGGTAGTAAAGACTAATCTTAAGAGTTTTACAATAAATCAACAATATACATCATAATGCATAAATAGGTTAGGACATAAGTATGGGTATAAATAATAACAGTCTAAGAAATTTGACTAAACATGTAGGGTCCAATTTTCTGGTGCCATCCAACTGTTGTGTGTTGCTGCATATGCCCAGCTTGCCATATGGTAGGTCCCTTTCTTTTCCTTAATTATGAAATGTCAAGTTAACCACTCTAGATAAATGAATTACTTAATTCATGTAAACAAACACTCAATGTTTGCTTGTTTACTAAAATGCTAGCTTAATGTACAAATTACCAATGCTTTAAATCTTCTTTTTGATAATAGAGACAATGTTAAACTAATACTAAGATGACCTAGTAATTGTACTAATGAGATCCTAGGTTCAATTTATAAAAATAAATATTTTTGGTGGTTAGTAACAGAGTTCGAAAACAGGTTATGGAGATATCCCGTTTAAAACGCATAGATGAGCCAATGATTCATCCTCTTGGGGTAGCATAATCCGAAAATTTACCACATTCAATTCATTCCATTTCCGTAATAAAATAAAAATCAAAGAAACAAGTTTTCATAAGAAATATGATCAAATCTTTAGTGATTGAAGTACTTTTTTATTCTGAATAAAGGTTTCCAATTTAAACCTCACTAGTCATAGAAAATTCATTTGAGACAACGTCTGCATATATATATATATATTTGATGATTCGTGTGAAATGAATTTTTTGCATAATCGTTCGGTCACTCAAATAAAGTAATTCTGAAAAGCATACTAATATATATCCCATCATAGTGAAAAGGATCCAAATGAATCAGAAATGAATCCTATGTAATCATATATATACTTGATAATATCTTATTGAGTGTGTTTTTTAATCTTTGGGAAAGGACACTAGTAATAATATAAGTTTAGAAAACAATATACATATATGATTCCTTTTTTGATTGACAAAACATGGCTTACGCAACAAATATAATACATCCCATATCTTTGTAACCAGATTATTATCATATTAAGACCATACCATCCTCGTCATTGTACAAGTCTTGTTTTGTTTTTATGTGTAATACTAGTCCTAATACCCGTACGATGTACGGTAGCGATATAGATTGTATCATAAAGAAATTCGAATATGCCTCATACATGATTCGTGCGTATGAAATAAATTGTGGTTAAAGTAAGTCGATGATCGAAGCTAAAATATAATTAAAATAAAATAAAATAAACAGTTTTGATATAAATATAATATATGTTTAGTTAGAATTTTGGATTTACCTTAAATTTTTAGAACCACATCAAAATCGGAACTTGTAAGCATAGTGGATGATGACAAATAGCCTTGTGATTTCGGATCGTAAACTCAAATTTTTGAAGTCTTCATGTTAATAACTTATTATAATTAATATAAGTAATAGGAGTTGAAGAATTGAGAAAGAAAAAAAGACAATTTATTAATGAGAAAACAATTAATCAAATAAGGTTATAATGTCTTTTGTATTAATAAGTCAAGAGTTAGAGTTTAATTTTAAGTCTAATAAGGAAATTGAATTTATGTACAACTAAAAAAGAATACCTGTACGATGTACGGTAGCTATATAGATTGTATCATAAAGAAATTCGAATATGCCTCATACATGATTCGTGCGTATGAAATAAATTGTGGTTAAAGTAAGTCGATGATCGAAGCTAAATATAATAAAAATAAAATAAAATAAAATAAACAGTTTTGATATAAATATAATATATGTTTAGTTAGAATTTTGGATTTACCTTAAATTTTTAGAACCACAT
This sequence comes from Erigeron breviscapus, assembly GCA_034093135.1. Taxonomy (NCBI): domain Eukaryota; kingdom Viridiplantae; phylum Streptophyta; class Magnoliopsida; order Asterales; family Asteraceae; genus Erigeron; species Erigeron breviscapus. The sequence continues at coordinate 97,169,354 of CM067170.1, read as the reverse complement.
CAAAATCGGAACTTGTAAGCATAGTGGATGATGACAAATAGCCTTGTGATTTCGGATCGTAAACTCAAATTTTTGAAGTCTTCATGTTAATAACTTATTATAATTAATATAAGTAATAGGAGTTGAAGAATTGAGAAAGAAAAAAAGACAATTTATTAATGAGAAAACAATTAATCAAATAAGGTTATAATGTCTTTTGTATTAATAAGTCAAGAGTTAGAGTTTAATTTTAAGTCTAATAAGGAAATTGAATTTATGTACAACTAAAAAAGAATACCTGTACGATGTACGGTAGCTATATAGATTGTATCATAAAGAAATTCGAATATGCCTCATACATGATTCGTGCGTATGAAATAAATTGTGGTTAAAGTAAGTCGATGATCGAAGCTAAATATAATAAAAATAAAATAAAATAAAATAAACAGTTTTGATATAAATATAATATATGTTTAGTTAGAAGTTAGAATTTTGGATTTACCTTAAATTTTTAGAACCACATCAAAATCGGAACTTGTAAGCATAGTGGATGATGACAAATAGCCTTGTGATTTCGGATCGTAAACTCAAATTTTTGAAGTCTTCATGTTAATAACTTATTATAATTAATATAAGTAATAGGAGTTGAAGAATTGAGAAAGAAAAAAAGACAATTTATTAATGAGAAAACGATCAATCAAATAAGGTTATAATGTCTTTTGTATTAATAAGTCAAGAGTTAGAGTTTAATTCTAAGTCTAATAAGGAAATTGAATTTATGTACAACTAAAAAAGCTAATTTAACAAAATAGATAAATTAAAAGGACACGTGTCGATCAAGGATTACGCCACATGTCGTTTCAAGAACTTGTCAATCCTGTTTTAGTTTATTAGTAGATAATACAGGTGACCAATAATTACATGGAGATCATAGTGTTACAAGGTTAAATAAAGGGAAGTGATATTTGTACCACCATTTTTTTTATTAATGTACCACAATGTACAAATTGTACAGTTGACTGTACAAACCAGTAATGCATAGATGTGGTACATCAATCAAAAGAAATGGTACGAATATTACTTCCCTTAAATAAATCGCTCAAATTACATATGTCATATATACACATCGGGTCATCGGTGCTCTATCTTCCGCGAACCAAAGAGCTTTGTAGCATATACGTTCCCAATTTACGGTCTTGGACATGTAGCATTTGTTACCGCAACATGTTATCTATATGCTGGTGTTTATATGTGCACGTATATAGTGTGTTTTTTCTTTCTCCTGAACCACTGGGTAATAGCCCAGTGGCCACCAGTCGCCACTTTCCAGGGGATCCTGGGTTCGAGTATTGCCAAAGGCAAACTTGAGTTAATCAGGGGATTATTAAGTGGTTGAGAATTACTTGGACACTAGCCTGGCTGGGGGATTAGTGGGTACCAAATGGTACATGGGATCAAGGGGTTTCCATCCAATTACCCTTTTTTTATATAGTGTTTTTTTAAAGGTATTTTGCGTTATGGGTATTACCTCTAGGCTCTAGGGAAGTCTACATGAAAAATTAATACTTGCAAATTATGCTAATGAAAGCTTTCTCTTTTGCTTAAGCGATTGCAAACTTGGTAAGTTAACATCGAACTCACATCACCATCAGCAATAACAATATGGATCCGAAAAGAAAGTCGTTTAGTGAAATCGGAGGTGATATTACATTCAAACAAAGTTGTAGTGCATTGATGAACCCGCTACGTAAATTATTTGAATAAGCTAGATATTAAGTTGAGAATTATGTCTTGATTTGGGTTTTGGGTCTTATAGATCTGTTTTTCGGTTTTTTGTTGTTTGAGAAGTGGCAGTCACAATCCAAATAATAAAAAGAATGTTGAATGATGGGGTTGTTTCAACTCTTTCGTTTTCTTTGATGATACAATCCGCGACCCAAATGGACCCAAGGTTTGACAATAGTTTATGACATCATGTAGCATTCTAACAAATATTTGTCCTTAAGATGTTTAAAAGATATGTATGCAACTAAATCACCCTTTAATAATTCTTGGTATTTTATGAATTCATGTGTATTTTGTAATTCATGCCATAAATAATGTAACTAATAATTCTTTGTGTTACATAACAATATAAGATAATACTCCTATAATAAGGGAGCACCCAAGAACACTTTTGATGACTTTTAGAACCAGATTATGAAACAAAGCAAACAGACAACATGTAATGGAAATGGTCCACACATTAGGCATTATGAAAGCCCCCAACTTGAACTGCTTTTTTTTTTGAGGAACTTGTCAATGAAGTAAGAAATACAGGAAGCCAAAACCATGACTAAGCCAAAGGTTCATTGATAGTTTGATAACTCTACAAATAATGCCAGAATCTTGTTCATTGACAATCAAGTTTAGAGAAACTGAACATATAAAAGATGACGAAGGTACGTTAAGATTTTACAGAATGAAAGATAAAAGCAAAAGAAATGTTTCTTTTTATCATCTGATGGCTGGATGGTTTGACCTTTTAAGCCGCCCTTCCTTCCTTGGCCACTTTCCTTTCCTCTTCTTCGGCTTTAAGCCATGCAGCCTGTAAAGGAAACAAATTCAGCTAAGTTCCCATATCCAAGGTCAATCACACAGACGGATTGCATATAGCAGAAAACTGAAAATTAAATGAAACTTACCTTGTCTTTTTGAAGTCTAGAGACATGTGGGCGCACGGAGTTCCCGAAACTCACACCACCCCACGCTTCTTGCAACTCTCTCTCCCTTGCTTCTCGCTTAGCCACCAATGGGTTTTTCATCTCATTAACAGGTTGTTCCACAGCAACAGCAACCTTTTCTCTCTCGAGTCTTGATTTATGCTTTACCAGAATTTGGTCCAAACTACCTTCACCATGCTCCATATCCGACTTTCTGTCTTTTCTTCTCACTTTTACATCCTCATTCATGTCCCTAAATGCCATTTTCTCTTTCTCAAGTTTTGAAACATGCTTTACCAAAATACTATCCAATCCTTCAGCACGGTTATCAGCATTTAGTCCATTTTCTTTACTCCTTTCTTTATTCGTGTCGACATTTTCTTTTTGCTTTTTTGCTTCTTGTACCTCTCGTTCAAGACGTGACACACGTTTCACCAAAACCTGATCGAGGCTCGGTACATCTTTCATTTCTTTTGCCAATCTTTCAGATTTCTTACCCTTTGGCTCGTATTCATTCCCAAACTTTCTTTTACTCTCTTCTATTTCTTTCTCGAGTTTTGAAGTGTGCTTGGTTAGCATACTTCCCAAGTCAGTAACTGAAGCCTCTGGCTCTTTTGAAATCTTCTTATCTTTATCAGATGTCTCTTTAGTTCTAGCATTCCATGCATCTTGTATCTCCTTTTCAAGTCTGGTCATCCGTTTGACCAGAAACTTGTCAAGTCCTGGAAGCTCTTCTTTGCAAGAAACCTTCCCATCATTGATGCCATTTTCGGCTTTTGCTAGAGCAGCATTCAAACCACATGTTGCAACTATAGTGGCGAGAGATGCAAGTTCTTCTTCCTGCAAACACTTCAGCCTTTGAAACATCATATCAACAAGGATTTCCCTTTGTTTCTCCTTGGACAATTCCATCACACTTTTGTGGGAATCTGATTCAAATTCAGGTGCAACATCTGAATCATATTCTGGAGCAGAGTCATATAGATCTTGACAGTGTTCATCTAAATCAGGATTCTCACTGATTGTTTTCAAGATTTCTTTGAACTCTTGTTTGCCTATGGATGCACAGGTTGAGAGCCTGACGAATGCAGCTTTCACAGCAGAAGCTACCTGTTTATCCACCTCAAATGCTGTGTCAAACGACGTTGTAACCTTATGGGTAGTTGATTCTCCTCCATTTACAGCAGATGTTTCTATCTTACAATGTTTTCTAGGTAAATCTTGGATGTCATACATGATTACTCCAATTTCATTGGCAGATTCAAAAGCTTCAGTGGCGGTTTTTTCTGCTTTCACCAAAAGATCTTTAGCTTCTTTACTTTCAATCCTGTGAGTACAAAATTAATTAATTAAGTAGAAGTTAAATAGTAACATAAAACAATAAGAATTTGCGAGGATTTGTAGATAACCTAGCTGCACGAAGAATTCGACACCAGGATGCTTCAACCAGTGCAGCCTTTCGAGCCTCGATTGCCTTGTGAGCAGCTTCCCTGACAGCCATTTTTTCTTTTAAAACTTTTGAGAAATGGGGATTTGTGTCACCAAGTGTCTCGTCTAGTGTTGAGTTCATGCCATCCACTTCCTGAGATAGATCATAGATGTATTATTAAAAAATCAATCATATGGTTGGGCTTTTCAGACTAAATGCAGTAACCACAAAGGCTTGATATGTTACACTACCTGAAGTAACTTTAATTTTCTTGTAAGATAGGAATCCCCTTTTTTGCGTGGAAACCAGCTGAGAGGTGAAGTTTTACGGCGATGTGGCTTTTTCATCTGAGCTGTCAATCTGCTAAGCAGCCTCGGGCTTGATTGATTTCCTTCTTTTAATACCTTGTTCTATATTTTCCATGGAATAATACTCAAAATCAACAAAATTTAAATCACAATAACCAAATTCCCCATGATCTTATTAAGCATATTTCAAAATAATATGAAACAAAAAAAACCTAGCTATATCAACTGGATATGAGTTTATAATCATAATTGAGATCGAGATACACAAACTTTATAACCCAACTTTAATGACACACATTACATAGTTCCAAAACATTAAACTGTATCAATATTACAAAAAAGTTGTATCCATAAAATTTTTGATCAATAGCCGAACACTAATTAGGCGAATAAACATGTTGTATGATTCAAGCACCTGTGTTTTTTTTCTCTTTTTTTTTTTATCACTGCGTTCAGTATATGACTTGCATTTCTAAAATATGACAGCAAGTACAGGATACACGAGTGTTAAATCAGATATTTCGGGAAATTTGAGGGAAATGATAGCTTCCATGAAGCACTAACTTATGAACCAGCACCAACTAAAAGTCGCTCGTTATATATAATCTATGCATGTACAACATTACGGTCTGCAACATACATCCATAAACATTTCTTTATGTTTCCTATATCACTTATCACCAACTTCGAGTTTCACTTAAAAAGAGTTAAATTTCAAATGTTAAGGGCGGCAATAGTGATGTGTTCAGGTTAGCAGGTAACGGGTCAGAATTATCCAACCCAAACAAGACCCATATACTAACCATGTCAGAAACCTTGATCAGAACCCTAAAACATGACCCATATTTGTATTAATCGCCTAATTTACAATTATACAATTTCCTATCTATAATAAACACACACTGCAATGTTAAAATTCAAAAGAATTAGGGAAAATCGATAAACAAGCGTAAAGCATAAATAAAATTAGGGTTTGTTAATGAAAGTCAAACAAAATTTAATAAAATTAATAAACAAAATAAAATAAGAGATATAGAGATAGATATACAACATACCTTTGAAGGTTTTGAAGTTGAAGGCAAAGAATCATTATCATTATTATTATTATTATTATTATTATTACTATTATTTGAATTGTTATCATCACCAGATTTTCGACTGATTTGTTTTTCAATACAACCCAAATCCAAACACCCTAAATCCATTTTTAAATTTCAATTTATTATTATTATTTTAAGAATAATTGATTGAATCGTTAATACTAATTATTATTGATATCGAAAATAGAAATGGAAATATATAAATTGTGGAATTTGTGTATATATAGGTTGAAGATGTGAGTGAGTGATATAATTTGGAGAGGAAAGAAGAAACGGAAGTTCTTTTTGAAAATTAATTAAAAGGAATAAATTAGAGTATCCGTTACATTTGTTTCATAACGGCCCTCAAATCATGTGGATTTTGTTAGTGTGGGACGGCGGTGCAGGATTCTTATGGTGTTTCTCAAAAAATGATGGATTTTACTTGTGGGCTCCCAGATTTTTAAGCCCATTCCTATATTGGACAATCGGCTTCCAAAAATTTGTAGATTTTAGAAAAATATCAACCCATCCATCAAGTGTTCTATTCGAATTAGTTTTAACAAAAGTTTTATTTTAAATATCTTTAAAAAAAAAAAACCTTATCTAAAAATAATATAGAGTTTTTAGAATATAGTATAGATATATAGTAATTAAATAATTGTATATAGCTGCACATGTAACAAATTATATGTATATGTTTGATTTAATTTAATCCATAAAAAATGACTTAACTCAAAAGGTTATAATGTACTCCGTAGTTTTATCCATTAATCTACTGATTTTTAATATTTTTCTTTTAGTTATTGTATATAACAGACAATAATATTGTTTAACTGGTACAGATTATATTTATTCAGACATATATTTTTTCACTAGGCAACCCTTAGGTGATGTTTGTGTTACTTAATTGACAAAGTATGACTTAATTGAAATTGTCTCATATATACTTTTTTTTTATGAACGAGTCATATGTCCATGCCATGCGACGGCGATGGTGGTAGTGACGCAAGGTGGTGGTAGCGGCGGTGGTGGCGACGGGTGGCGGCGGTGACGGGTGGCGTGGCGGCAATGGTGGTGAATGTAAAAGTAATTGATGTTAAAGGAGGTAGTGTAGTTATTTTAAAGATTGAAGGATTAATGTAAATTATTTCATTAAGAGTATTATATGTATATTAGGTGGAGATGTTTAAATTAATGAATAAAGATGAGAAATATTTTAAGTAGTTCAATTACTTATTTGAGATTTTTTGAAGATGAGTTCCTCTTTTATAAGGTATTATAGATATTTTTAATTACAGTAAGTTTTTCACATACATTGTGTTTTACTACTCGC